>BSBK01003334.1:0-627500 GCA_027943335.1 Chamaecyparis obtusa | reverse complement strand
AAGGAAGCAATGTTCTTTATGGCTAATGACAAATCTCTAGGCTTAGATGAGTTACCTTATGAATTTTACAAAATCATTATTTTGATTTGGTAAGTAGTTGTAATACCCCAAAAATAGGCTATAAGTTCATTAACCTCCTATATCAACATATCAAACGAAATCAACATCGAAGTCCTAACCTAAGGCACATCTGAACATCATCGAATCCTAATTGATTATCTTAAATTCTGCATCGGGGAATATTCCTAGTAATATTCCTAATTTATGTAATTATCTTTAATTTAATGATTATTTGGCGATAAATCACATTTATCCTAAAGTTTGATTAATTGAATATTCTCAATATTTAATTAATTAGATTTAATTCTGCCACTTAATTATTTAATTGAATTGAATTTTATTTATTCCTAAATATTATTATTTAAATTTGACAATAAATCAAAATTCCTATCATTAATTGATTAAATTATTATTTAATTAATTAAAGCAAGTTGTCATATTTAATAATATTATTTTTGGAATAAAAGTTTGAAAAAATAATTGATTAACCCATAAATCAATTGTTTTAATTTTTAAAAGCAGTTAAGTTGGAAATAAATAACTTTATTATTAAATTAATTCATAAATAAAACATGCACAATCATAAAAGCAGACAACTATCAATTATCAATTAAAGTTAAACTCTATTTTGAGTTAAAACTTACCTTTTGCATGTTTTTGTGAGTTAACTATCTTTTATTTAAAAATAACTCAAAAATCAAACTGAGTGATTTATGGCTTTTTTTCATGCACCTCCAAAGCCCTAGATTTCTATAAATTAAGGTTGTAGCTCTTCACAAATCATCCACAAGAATTGCATAATCTTGTTGCTGAATTGGAGACTGAAGAATCATCTTTGCGAATCCAAGCTTTGTGAGATCAATATTGCATAGTTTTTCATATCATATTAGTTTTCATTTGTTAGATCATTTAGCATATCATAGCATATCAATTTTTACATATCATAGATTTCATATCAAGTTTTCATATCATTGCATAGAAAATATCTTAAAAAAATAATAGATTAATTGCATTCATATTTCATATCAGTTTTGCATTCAAATCCTTCATTTAGGTGTCGTCTAGGTCACTAATCTCGATTACAATCTGAGAACATCAATCTCGCACCTATTAGAAGGCAGTAGATCGCTTGGTTAGATTAGATTTCAATTTTGCACGATTTTGATTATAGCTAACCTCTAATGTTTTACTGAAGTGTTGTGTCTATAGATCAGGTACAATTTTCACACACACATTTTTGGCGTCCACCGTGAGGCAACCCACCTTTGCATGTTGATTTTGATTCTTGGAGCTAAAACCCTAAAGTTTCAAAGATTTAATTTTATCTCCCAAACGGCTTAGATTTTTGGTCTGAAATTTTTTTTTCAAGTTGTAGACATATCAAGGAAGCTTCTATAAAAAATTAAAAATTTTCTAAATTTTTAATAATTTTTAATAAATTTTTTTTTATTTTTCATAAAAAATTAATATCTGACGCAAATCAGCATATTTTTCAAAAAAAATTATATTTTTAGAAATATCGTTAAATTATACAGGGGGTCTATTCTTTGTGTTTTAAATTTGAATGCAATAGAATAGCTCAAATAGTCAATTTATAAAAACTAGTCTATTTTGGTAAAATGGGTCTCTAGGGCACAAATGAAGAGATTTTTATAAAAAATTTACATTTTTGGAAATCTCTTTATTTTTTAGTAGGGGTCTCTATTATGCATTTTTATTTTTATGGCCGAAATCATAAAAAAAAAATCAGATCTTGTTGACTAGGTCAAATGCAGCAAAAAAAAAATAAAGTTTTGTGATGGGTATGCACTTATTTTTTTTACATGGTTCAATGAATGATATGAGTTTTTATTTGGGTTAATTGCTGGTTATTATTGCTGATAATAATTGATTTTTAGAGCTAACCCTATGGTTTTCATAAGTTGAATATATGTTGCATATCTTGTTTGCTTGTTTGCTTGTTTGCTTGTTGGAGAGTTCGTCACTTGCTTGCATGGAAAAGCTCAACAAGAATTGCTAATAATCAAGTAAAATCTACTAAGCACGTTGTGAGGATCCCAAGTATTCTCCTTCATCTAATAAAATTTTGATTTGGACTTAAAATAAATCTCTTATGTGTTTGGCTTGTGTGCATCGTTTCATGCTTTTGTCTATTTCTACACACTTGCATAATTGATACTAGGTTGTGACCCCTTAAGGATTCATTAAGTAGTCTTAGATACTTGTGATTGATCTTGATTTCTATCTTGGCTTATTGGACTCACTAATCCACCGACCCCTCATTCCACCCTGTGGTTGCAATATCAGCGCCACATTAAAGGGGAGGGGTCTACAGGAAAGAAGCGTTAATTGTTCCACCAGGCAACCCTTTTGTGCTTTTTGGAACTCACTTGTTTTCTAAGTTGTGGACTCATTTTTAGCTTGTGTGAGGGGTTAATTGTTCCACCTTGTGGACTCGCCTCATATTTTCTTTAAGCTTTAAGTGTTCCTCTTTCTGCTTTTGAGTACTTTCGGTAGATTTGCTTTCAGAAATATATCTGTGAAAATATAGTAATTAGGCCCTATGAACACTATTTTTGGTTCTTGAGAGATTAGATTCCCAGTGAAATCCTTCTTGATGATGGAATCCTTGTAGATAGGGAGGATACTTAGTGTGTCTCACATTCTACTTGGTCTGTGTGTCTTCCCTTATTGATTGATACATTCTCTCTCCGGAGAGGTTGATAGATCACGTGGGGTTGATATCATAGACCTTGGTGAGATAATCTTCATCTTAGCGTGTCAGATTTATCTACTTGCTTTGTTTGGGTTAAAAGTGAAAAGGTATCAAACCCTTAGATCTGGATCCAAGTCCCCTTGTGGTATACTATTATGAGTCACCTTTAGAGAGGGTTAACCATAGCAGACAATCCCTTCACAAGGTAAACTATGTTGACGGAACCTCAAGCAGTAATAGTCATTTTCACTGTGGTAGTGACAGCCACTATATAAATGTCCTTGTGGAAGAAACCTCCATGGGTATGGTTCATTTTTGGGTTGTCAGATCTCCCTAGAAGCTCCTGAAGATTAAGTTCTCAGACTGTGTCAAAACCCTGGTGCGCTAGGATTGGAGTTCACCCCTTTGGATCATAAAAGTTGCAGAGTCAAACCATTACTAAAAACCCTAGCGAGGCCAAATTTTTATTTTCTAGGGTATATGTGCATTATTGCAAAACATTTTTGGAACATACACAATTAGCATTTCTGAGGATTAGAATGAATAATTCACTTGATTGTTCATGCGCAAGGTTGCTTTTGCCCTTGTTCATTATTTTTAGACATGCTTGAAATCACTTACTACTTTGCATGCTTGTTTATCTATATGGTTACTGAAAATGAACAAATCTATTACAATCCTCAAATCTGGACATTGAAATTTGCAAACAATTCAAATCTAAAAACTCAAAATTTGCAAAATCTAAAGTAAAATCCTTTTCTGGAGTCAAAAGTCATCTCAGGAGGTCGTAAAGTCATACGAGTTTTCTCAAAGTGTCATTTCATTATTGCCCATCTGTCGTATGATTGAGTACCCAGTGTCATATGATTTTTCATGCTAGCAAATTCTAAAAGTCAAAATCCTACTTGCAACTATCGTATGAGTTTTTCAACTATCATTTCATTGCCTACCAACTATCGTACGAGTCTGCAGAAAGTCATTTGGGAAAATTTTGAAAAGTTGTCAGAATTGCCAGATACTTCAGCTTTTACAACCTATTTCCAGATTCTGTCATACAAATCACTGTGTCAAGAACAGAGCAATAGCTATTGAGAATTAGTACACATGTCTCAAAGAATCAGTACACATGAGGAAGAAACTCTGATGAGGGCCATGATGAAACAGATGCATGCTATGCAAGTCAAGATTAACAAACTTGAGAAAGAAAAGGAACCTAAAGAGTTCTCCATGGAAGCTCTATGCCCTTTTCCATTTGATAAAGACTTGTACATGTCACCATGCCTCCGAACAGAATTTGAGCAATGTGATAACCCTTATGATACCTCTTCCATGGAGAGTGACACATCCAGCTTTGGAGACTATGATGACTATGATGACAGACAATGTAATGATACCTATGACACCTCTGTTCCTAACAGTCCTCCTCATCGTGTGTTCCTACTTACTACAAATGGGCCATCACATTGGATAGATCGTGATGGTGATCCATATGATTCTAATTTTGAAAGAGACTTTGATGGCTTTTGTGGACAATATCTAGATAATACATCTACTTCTATTGAGGAATATAAAATGTACCATGCTGATTTGAAAGGTCAATACTATAAGGATCTCTCCTCTAAGAACTCTCAAGCTAAAAATAAAGATTACACTCAAGCAAGATCATTTTAATGTTGGACCTTTGTCTTGTGATGGTTCCCTTCCATCCCCTACTTCCTCCAATACCCGTACATTTCCTAAAGCTTCTAAGTCTTTCAAATCTTTCACAAAACCTTCATCCAACACAAGCCCTGATACTTTTCATGCAGTTCCCTATAGTTATTTTTCCAAGGCTACCTCTTAAAGAAACTCAAGCTAACCTTCACTTGGCTGTAAATACTTTCAATAATGATAAACCTAAAGAGCCTAAGCCTTCATATGCTATAATCCCTACTTCAACTAGTCCTCCACCATCTCTGCAATAGTCTTCCATACAATCCCAACATGCTTCCTTGTCCTTAGAAGTGGCTCCATGTCAAGAGGACTCCAAAAATGATAAAGAAAAGAACATAAAGAAAGATCAAGATCAAGAACCCTACATGTCATCCACTCCTTTTCCCGATGTCTCTTATCCACTCCATGGTTCTTTTGATCCTGTACACCATTTTTCATGCATTCCACCATGTCTTAAGTCTTCTCCTAAGCAAGATCAAGTTACTACTTACACCGTTGAGCTTATTGACAATCAAAATAACCTTACCACACTTGTGCTTTCCAAAGATGATACTTCCATTAAGGTTGGTAAAAATGGTGTTGTTACTTTCAATGTTAAGCTTATTGAAAGTCAAGAGAAAAATTATGTGCTTGTGTTATCCAAAGATCCTTGTCAAGATCAAAGTCTTCCATCTTCTTGTTCTACCACTCCATGTTCATTTCCACTTTCTACTCTTCCTAAGTCTTTGCAAGCTTTGAACAATCCTATCAAAGAAGGTGCTCATATTCAAGATGTACTTAATTCTATTGAAAATTATAATGCTCACTCTAAAGATGTTGATATCCTTGGTTTTCATATAGATACTGATGAACTTATTGATTATCCTTTTGTGTCTTCCACTTCCATCCTTGGACCTCTTCCACCACTACTAAAGGCTTCATTTCTTCCTTCCATCTTGGGTCCTTATGTCCCTTCACTTTCCCCTCCTAACTTTCCTAATTCACCATCCATCTTAGGTCCTTACATCCCTCCATCTCCTATCTTTCCTCAAGATCAACATAGATTCATACCCTTGAATCCTTTTCATCCACCCAGCCATCTAAACCAGTCATATCCTCCTTCTTCTTCCGCAAGTCCCAAGTCTTTTGGAAGTAACTTGAATGTTCAATACAAGAAAAAAAAATCAATACAAGAATTCATCAAAAAGAGAAGATCACCATGTCTCCTCTAATCGACATGGAAACATAAAGTCAAAAGAGATATCTAAGAAAAAAATTACAAGACAAGTATGGGTTCCAAAATCCATCATTGATGATATTCTCTCCAAATTACCAAAAGGAAATAAAAGGCCTGTAGCTATATGGATTCCAAAGTCTCTCTTGAAAGAGTCTGGTGTTGAGCAAAAAGTGAAGTTGACATTCAAGCTTCCAAAGACTTCCACTTCATCTTCTTCCAAAAACATTCCTCCATTCCATGTGCCTAAACCGCAACCTCTGCTATCCATTCACCATATTCCTTCACGTATTCCTTCATTCATGTTTTCTCCATCTTCTCCCCACCCTTCAAGGTATGTATTGATGTTGAGCTTGCCTTCCTTTCCATCTACCCTTTCACAATCCTTCCATGCATTATCCTTCTACCTTCTATCATTTTTCCTCATTTGCCTATTCCTCCTATCTTCCAACCTCACTCGCTTTACATAAAACCTTATCCTCCATTTTTCTCTTCCATCTCCCTTTCCCTATTAGCATCTTTGAGCATATAATTTTGATTCCTTGGCATATCATGGTTTATCCTTTCAAGGAACACTATCTAAAAAGCTTGCCTTCTTCCAAAAAGAGAAAAAAATAAAAAAAATAAAAAAATTGAAAATGTGCCTTGGTGAAAACCTGGAAACAGGCACCTTGGTAGCAAAAGTAAAGAGAAATAAATTCATCCTATGGTGAAAACCACTCCCTTGTGGCACCTTGGATAAGTACGATGATGAAAACCTGGCAATCAGGCATCATGCGTAGTTCTTCTACATATTTCATCCATTCCATCTTCTCTCTTTGATCTTGATAATGTTGATCTATACACGAACATTTGGCTATCTTGTGAGCTATCTTATGATGATCTTGCTTTCATTCCCTTCCTGTTTAGCCTTCATGTCTATCTTCCTCCATTCATTTTCACCTATCGCTATCCTTTTCCCCTTTGGTCTTGATCTAATAGAAGAAAGAGTAAAACACAGTGCTATGAAGCCTCTTGACATGTCTACTCCTTTGGACTACATCCTGTCCTTCTTTGGCATTACGCTTTTGTGACTTATCCTATGCTGGCCTTTCATTGCTTGTCCAAATGCACTTTACATGACAATTTTTCCCTAGCTTGAGCATTCTTGAAGATTTTTCCCTTGAGAATTTCTTCCCTTCATTCTCCTTCATTCTCTTGTCTTCCATCTCTTCCACCAGCTTGCCAATCCCTCTTGTTCTCCACCTTGCTAGACATTGGGACTACACGATATGATCTTTCTTGGGAGTTTGCAAATAGAAATAGATGCTACCAATATTAGAACCAATATCAAAACAAGTATTGGAACAAGTATCAGAACTAGTATCAGAACGACCATAGGGGCTACACCTTTCGCTTTAGTTTATGGGTCTGAAGTGGTACTACCTATTGAGGTTGAAATCCTACCACTAAGAATCAGAATGCATGGTCTAGTAACTGATGATGACTACAGAGTGTCTAGGTTACAAGAACTTGAACTACTAGATGAGCGCAGACAAGCAGTGTATGATCATCTCAGAGTATATCAGAAGAGAATGTCTAGAGGCTACAACAAGAAAGACAAACACAAATAATTTTAGGTTGGTGATCTAGTCTTGAGAGAAAATCCTAAAAATCAATCCCATCGAGAATGCAAAGGGAAGTTTGAACCCAACTGGCTGGGTCCCTTTGTCATCACTGCTACTTTTGGCTCTGGTGCCTATCAACTCTCAACGACTGAAGGAGAACAGCTCCAAGAACCAATCAACGTTCTCCATCTGAAGATATTCTAAGCCTAAGGCATTCAGTCTATGGTAAAATGTCCTGAAAAAATCTTTAAAATTGGAAAATGTCTTGAAAAAATGAACATCTTGGTGAAAACCTAGCAATAGGCGCCTTGATGATTCACGAAAAAATCAAAAAATATCAAAAATTTAAAAAATGAAAAATACAAAAAAATGAGAAAATGAAAAAGTGCCTTGGTAAAAACCTGGAAACAGGCGCCTTGGTAGCAAAAATAGAATCTCTACCAAGATGGTGAAAACCCGGCAAACGAGCACCACTTGTTTCAAAACACTCCATCTATCAGTGCAATCTTGGTCTTTCCCAGCTTTCAATTTTGCTTTAGTTTGTACATATCTCCCGATTTGTTTCTGCATTTCCAATTTTCAATAAGTCAATCTATACACCACTCAGCTCAAGTGTCTGTCTCCTATCAATGCTTAACACTTGGAGGCAATCAGTGTTATATCCTATGGTCTCTAGTATACTTTAGACATGTCATATCCAGTCAAAGTCCTTTGAAGCTATATCTGAGTCAGTCAGTCAGTCTCCTCTCCAGAAAGGATTTTACATCTACAACAACAATAAAACACAAACTGAAAACAATCTGTGCTTTTCATGCTTTTATCTCCTTGTATGCTTACTGATTCGCATTGAGATTTTTGCATATTGTGTCCCTTCGAGCCCTTCGATGATATCCTTTATAGGATTTAGAGAGTGATGACTGGGGGCATAATCTTTTCTTTGTTTTCTTCTTGTATGTGAAAATCTAACAATTTTGGAAATTCTAGATTGAAATGGTGTCCAACTATAAGAGCCTCTATCTCAAATTGGATGGCCATGCGTACCTCGACCATTGATATCTAAAAAATTCAAGGAAGTTTGATCTAACTATTGTCTTTTTGAGTGAGTTCTTTCTCCTATTGTGAAACATGATCTTACCTAAGGATGTGAACGATAAAGGGTCACTACGGGTAATTCACACTAGATTTAGAATGATCTCTTGACTGTTTGATGTGTTTGAATGCAAGGTGTATTTAGGTCATCATGACATTTACATTTTGATGCGTATACAAATTGCTATATCAAAATGGACATGATATTTAGGTCATCCTGGCGTTTATGCCTTGGTGCTTATATCTAATCCAACATTCTGAAAATAAAATCAATATTCATATATCCATGGTTGTTGACCAGTGGGTGTTGTATTGAGTCTTGCGCATACAAATTGATATTCATATATCTATGGTTTCATAGCTAGTGGGCATTGTATTGATTTATCCGGTTACCTAAAAGTTCAATGATGATAACAAATCGACACATGATCAGTGACTAGGTCGTAGGTCTTAGGTTGCATTTCATTTTGCATGTCTCTTTGCATTTTGCATGTTGCATGATCTCACAATGGCTAAACGAACTTCAATGCTTAAACAATTCTCCACTCGCATCTTCAAATCTAACAAGAGTCGAATCTCATACGAAGGTTCCTCCAACGAAACAACAAGTAGAATCCTTTTTCGAGATCAAAATCAAAATCTAAGATCATTCATATTGTCAACTACTTGCATAATCGACCTTCAATCATCACAGAAATCCATAATTCAACTTAATTGATTATCTTCCATCAAACTATCAAAATTTCAACCTGGGTCAACTCATGGTCAAACCTAGTCAAACTTGGTTGTCTGGACCTCTAAATGATGTAGAATGCATTCCCAGACGTGTTTAACCACTTCTCAAATCAATTAACATGCTTCTAAACTATCAACACTAACTTTTCTTGTCAGATTTTAATTTTAATCCCGAAGGGGGCATGGTATTGCACATCATTCAAAGTCTGTAATCTAATTTGAAATTGTATCTTTGCTGAAATCATATCTTCCTCAGTAATCAAGATAACAACCACGTCTAGTTACTGATTCATCAAAAAAGACCTCATCGCTCGGGGCATATCAGATTCATCAAGATCCATATCAATCTAGTATTCTCCTAATCTTGTAAACTGTATCAGTTTTTGCAACCATCGGATCATAGTGTTCCTTCCTTGGTTCTTTAGCAACTGAAGGGTTCGGATGTGATACCTACTTGTTCTGCTAAGACAATCAAGTCTAGAACCGGTCACTCACTTCTTTGCAATCCTAAGGTTTGAAATCAGGCATTTTGACACTTCTCTGCAATCATTGGTTCATTACTTTTATAGTTTCCATTATCTTTGGTCATTCAGGACCTAATATCTTCAAATCTTTCAATCATCATATCTTTCGAATCAGTTTCATATCTTTATCATACATAGACTGTCTTTGAACCACTGCGCTTCGCACAGTAATTCAAAGAGGGGCAAAATGTAATATCTCAAAAATGGGTTATAAGTTCATTAACCTCCTATATCAACATATCAAATGAAATCGACATCAAAGTCCTAACCTAAGGCACATCTGAACATCATCGAATCCTAATTGATTATCTTAAATTCTGCATCGAAAAATATTCCTAGTAATATTCCTAATTTATCTAATTATCTTTAATTTAATGATTATTTGGCAATAAATCACATTTATCCTAAAGTTTGACTAATTGAATATTCTCAATATTTAATTAATTAGATTTAATTCTGCCACTTAATTATTTAATTGAATTTAATTCTATTTATTCCTAAATATTATTATTATTATTATTTAAATTTGACAATAAATCAAAATTCCTATCATTAATTGATTAAATTCTTATTTAATTAATTAAAGCAAGTTGTCATATTTAATAATATTATTTTTAGAATAAAAGTTTGAAAAAATAATTGATTAACCCATAAATCAATTGTTTTAATTTTTAAAAGCAGTTAAGTTGGAAATAAATCACTTTATTATTAAATTAATTCATAAATAAAACATGCACAATCATAAAAGAAGACAACTATCAATTATCAATTAAAGCTAAACTCTATTTTGAGTTAAAATTTAGCTTTTGCATGTTTTTGTGAGTTAACTATCTTTTATTTAAAAATAACTCAAAAATCAAGCTGAGTTAATCTGAGTGATTTATGGCTTTTTTTCATGCACCTCCAAAGCCCTAGATTTCTATAAATTAAGGCTTTAGCTCTTCACAAATCATCCACAAGAATTGCATAATCTTGTTGCTGAATTGGAGACTGAAGAATCATCTTTGCGAATCCAAGCTTTGTGAGATCAATATTGCATAGTTTTTCATATCATATTAGTTTTCATTTGTTAGATCATTTAGCATATCATAGCATATCAGTTTTTACATATCATAGATTTCATATCATTGCATAGAAAATATCTTTAAAAAATAATAGATTAATTGCATTCATATTTCATATCAGTTTTGCATTCAAATCCTTCGTTTAGGTGTCGTCTAGGTCATTGATCTTGATTACAATCTGAGAACATCAATCTCGCACCTATTAGAAGGCAACATATCGCTTGGTTAGATTAGATTTCAATTTTGCACAATTTTGATTATAGCTAACCTCTAATGTTTTACTGAAGTGTTGTCTCTACAGATCAGGTACAATTTTCACACACACAGTAGTGACCTACCCATAATTATCTAGAAGCCATGAAAATTAGTTTTTTAGTAAATCACATTAATAAAGGTGATATTAAATTCATACCTAAAGTGAGAGATATAGAAGATATATCAATGATTGGAAACCTATCATGATGTTTAATATGTCTTACAAAATCATATCTAAAGTGTTGACTCTTAAGTTGCATTCCACAATGTCTTTGATTATCCAACTAGAGTTGAGATCTTTCATTAAATCCATATTTATTTTTATAATATTATTATTTTTTGGGAACCTGAATGGAATGGGTTCTTTGATCTCAACAACTTCTCATGTTTATCAAGATTTATTTTTCTAAACTCTATTATTTCATAAAGGGTTCCTTCATATTCAATATGTTATAGATTCTTGGTTTTGGCCCTCAATTTGTTCAAATTATTCATATAATTTTCACAAATGTGTCTACTTGGAAGGCCAACAAATTATCCATAACAAATGATGTTAGATAACTAAGAGGGGCGGTGAATTAGTTAATTCTAGTTATCCTATAGTCCCAAATACTCCCAGATGTATAAAAAAAATATTTCAATCAATCTAAACAACTCGGTAAAACTTTGTCTATGCCTTTCCATTCATTAACTGAATACCAGTAAATTAACTAATGTATATACTGATCAAACCAATAATTGTAATATGTAAAGTAAAATAACAAATCATCATATCCATATACATATAACACTTTATTTTTAACGTGGAAACCCTAATAGGGGAAAAACCACCTGGGATCGGTAACCAAAATAATTTCACTCTTCTGAAGTGAGCTCGGTTAAGAGCCAACCCTATTTAAGGTTACAAAACAAATTGTAAGGTGTGACCTTGTTAGAGGATTTATCACTAACAGTTCTTCGTGACCAAACATTCACTATGGGGTCAATATGAAAACAATGAACATTCATTGAATGTCATAATGAAATAAATAAAGACTGTTAAGTCCCACTCGGTTAAGAGATTTATATGTAGCAATGGTTAGAATACAATAGTAAATTATTTGATTCAAATACAACTTCCTTTGTATATTTTCATATCTATGCTAAGCTCATAATACCTCTGGCCATCATAATCACTTTAATTTCCTCTTATCCTCCAACTCTATTATGCTCAGTTAATTCTTTTCTCTAACACTCGGTGTAGTCTACATAATTGATCTGTTCTCACTTTAACTTATCTGACTAGCTTCGCATGAATGCGATCTTCTCACATACATCCTTTTTTCATTATGAATCTCTTGTCTCCTTTTATAGACATGATAAACCATTTTCTTCTTATCCATAGATTTTTCCTCTTAATCTTCACCGTTGATTTTGCCACTTCATCCTTCCTCAAAACTTATGTCTCAAACATGTTTCATTCTTCATCATCTAATCTTCCTTGAATTTTGTCAGTCGTAGATCTTCATAACAAATTTTATCTTTAACCTCAGAATCATCCATATTTATCCATCTCATCATCTTTAGTCAAAAATCACATGTTCCATATTATTTATTTCACTCGGTCAATAGCGTGATGTGTCAGTGACTTCTAACTCAGTTAATATTGTACTTGGTATATACTACACTTTTTCAGTGTACACTATTTCAACTCGATGTATACTAAGTTCTTCATTTATCGACCACATAACTTGTACATTCTTGATCTTCAATTCATAACAAAATTATGTAATACAATCAAATCACTAACATAATATCATAGACTCTTCAATAAATTACCCAATGAAAACCATACTCATATCTTGCTCATACAGATCATCTTCATGTTAATATCTCATTCCTTCACTATTATTTCTTCTTCAAATATTTGTAACTATCATGATAAGTATAATAAAAAATAGTTGACATTAATGACAATATAATAACTAATTTAATGTGTCACATATACCTTTGTATTATAACAATCTCTCCCTTTCAACTATTCAATCAGTTGTAGTCTATCAATCTCTCCCTTTGGCATTGATGGAAACACAATATGAAATATGTAATATAATACCAAACATTTGTCTACAACTCTTTATATATGTTGTGACTTGGTAAGAGCTCCCTAGCTTATGCATCTGATATGTTTGATTACTACACAACATCAATGAATAGACTCTCCCTTTCAGTTAATTTCATAATTTATATTCATGTATCTCTCTTGAATGTTTCCTAGTCATCTCTCTCCATGTGAATTATTCTCTCTTCCCTTATTCCATTTATGTATATTTCATGATACTCTCTCCCTCCCTTTGATAGCAATACCAAAAAGAAGTTATCTCTTCAGTAGCCAAATCAATATCTTTGTTGTTTAGTGCAAATTTGTGTACCTTGCATGTACAGATTTGTATCATCTTAAAATGGAAGCACTTCCATGATAAGAGCATTTAGCCCTCTAAGTAAGTGGTATGGGGTCATGTTAAGCACCTTGATCGGGTCTTTGTATGTATCTGGCTTTTCCCCCTGTTCTGCTTCCTTCTGCACCCATTTTTCACTTCATGTCTGCATTTCATAACATTCTGGGACAGGATCCTGAGGGTTTTTACCATAAGGTCAAAGTCAACCTTATGGGGTCAAAGTCAACCTCTATCCTAACCTGGTCAATTCCAACCTCATCCTTGACCCTCTGTTCAAAATTTCAAGATTCCTTGATTTTTGAGTGTTGAGTTTTCGGGGATATTTGTTTACCACCTCTGGTTCGGCCATTTTGGGTTTCAGGATGGTAAATCCTTTAATTGCATTTAATCTAGGTATATTTTCTAAAGGTTAGGACCTAATTGGATTTAATTCTCCAAGGTGGCCCCTCTAGAGGATTGTGCCCTAGTTCACTATAAAAGGAGGCCTTCCTCTCTCATTTCAATCCATCTCTCAATCAAGTTTTGCAATCTCCTCTCTCAAGCTCTCAAGTGCAAGAAAGTGAATTCAAGCATTCATCCATCAAGGAGATCCATTGTTATTCATTGAAGGATTCAATCTCTTTAGAGCCCCCTTGAAGATCCATCCTTCTACATTCATCCAAGCCTCCTCATATGCAAAGATCAGTTCAAGATTGGTGCTGAAGATCAAATGTCATTGATTTGAGACATTCTACATCCATTGAAGCATTCCTACTTATGGATTTGAGGATTTGAATCCTCTACAAGGACTTCAACATAAGCGAGGTGAATTGTTTCAATTACTTTGTTTATGCACACTACATTTCAATTCAATTTCAAGGTTAATTCCTAGATTGGGGTTTAACCAAGGCAAACTCCCCATACAAACAAAAACCCCATTTTTCTTCCAAGTGTAGGTGTGGAATTTCAGATTTGAGATCAGATTTGGATACCCTTTTTTGTGAACTTTTGAGATCTGTGAACAAAGTCAAAATTGACCTTCAAATAAAAAATGTAGCCTTTGACCTTTTATGAGGGTCAAAGACTACCTGCCGTCAGAAAGACAAAAGATTTCAGGGTTTTCTTCATCTCGGCATTTCCAGTTTGAAACAGGTTGCAAAATCACCTAAAAGTACACACAGACATAAGAAATTGGCATTTTCCAGATTTGCCCTAATTTGAGGTTAGTACTTGTATTTCAATTATTTCAAATTCCAAACACTTCAATTCTCGATAGGGAAATATAGGGTTTTTCTCTCTCTTTCATATTCTCCATAGATTGATTTGATTGTGCATTAACCTTTTGGTTGATCAAATTGGATCTCTCCTTTGGGAATTTGGATTTAGGAGTGGATCTCATATTTCCCCCATACATATACATCATATACATTTGAATAGGTGAGATTCCATTTTACCCCTATTCAAGATTTATCTTCCATCTTATTTTTCTTCTTCACAACCTCAGGAATCCCAAAGTGTGAACATCATGCATCAACATCATTAGATCTTCTAATAAAGTACAGGTTGATGCATCCTCATATCACCTTAGTGACTATTAGACAGGGGATGGAACCCTAGTCTACTTCTCAAGTATTCAAATTTTTCCTTCGGTAATGTCTTTGTGAATATATCAACCAGTTTCTCTTCTGACTTCACATATTCCAATCTGACTTTCTTTTCTTGACCTTTCTCTCTCAAATAGTGATACTTAATAGATATGTGCTTTGTCTTTGCATTCATCACTGAATTCTTAGAAATATTAATAGCACTTGTGTTATCACAATAGATTATCACTGGATCAGTGATCTCTTCATTCATGCCTTCCAATAATTACTTTATCCATACAATATTTGAACAATTAGAAGCAACAACAACATATTTTGCTTCTGAAGTGGATTGAAAAATACATCCTTGTTTCTTACTTATCCATGTTACCAATCTTTCTCCTAAAAAGAAATCTCCACCAGTAGTGTTTTTTCTATCATTAATGTTTCCAGCCCAATCAACATCAGTGTAAAATCTTAGCTCAAAATTGTCTTCTTTCTTATACTACAATCCATAATTTTTAGTGTGCTTTAAGTATCTCAAAATTCTTTTCACAATAGTCATGTGTGATTCTTTAGGATTAGTGGAGAATCTAGCCACAATTCCAACCACATGTGCAAAATTTGGTCTACTATGCACAACATACATTAAATTGTCAATCATTGATCTATATAAGGTTTGATTTAGCGCAGTTGACTTGTCATCATTTGGTAGCTTGCATCCAGTTACCATAGGTGTACCAACTAGTTTTAAATCTTCCATACTAAATGTCTTCAAGAATTCTTTGATGTATTTAGATTGTGTGATTTTTACCAATTTAGTTTGCATGCAAAATTGCTAAGTTAAGACTACGTTTGCATTGAATTATGGATTGAACAAATTGTTGTTCTAAGATTTCAAAATTGATTAAATGCAGAAAGTCAAGTACATAATGCAAAAAATATTGATAACTTTTTCACTATTGTTCAAATAAAAAATACAAGTACAAAATAGTGCATTTTTATCACATATTATTCAAAATGTTGTTTTACAAAGGAGGAATGATAGTGTTCATGTTTCAATTATATAAAATATAAGTACAATGCATTCAAATCCACACAAGCCATGGCAACTCCTAACACTAAATTTGAATAAACACATTGCAAATATAAAGAAAATGAGGGATATAAGGAAGGCTTCCAGTGTCTGTATGGGGAACTAATCTTTGGTTTTTTGTCAAAGATCTGGGCTGCCTCTCCAGCTTTGGAAAATCTATAAAATAAAATTAAAAAGGAGTCGGTTCAGAAGAACTAAGCAATAGAAACATTCCTAAATATCTCTATGTTCTGATTAATGGAAAAAATAGGTTTTGAAGGGACCCAAAACCCTTTACAAAGAAAAATATTAGGATACAGCATTAGGAGTACATCAAACACAATAGATCAGCCAAAACAAAAGGCCACCATCCCCACAAAACCACCCAAAAGAACCCAACCAAAGAAAAACCCACACCGCTACAAAAGATAGAACATTGGAAATCTGCAGCAAAAGATACACTATCTTTTTGTCCCCTTCAAATGAGATCGAAGAGTCATGTCAAAAGTCATGGAGGATTTCTTAGAATTTTTGCCTTTAACTGTAATCCAGCCTTCTTCAATAGTAGCGGCCTTATTCTGCCAGCACAATGAATCCAGAGATGGTGAACTAGCCCCCAAAAGTGGGGTTGAGTCACCTAGAGAAACTACCAGCGCAGGGCTGCCATTAGATCTAGCCAAAGGGCAATCAAGACAATGAGTAGTAATGTCAGATCCAACATCTAATAAAATACCATCATGTCCAGCAAAGCCAGCACCCACTGAATCAATAGAAAAAATTTTATCACCCAGCGTAGACAAAGAAAGTTCATACAGATAAATATCTCTATGTTACTCTATGAACATCGATGTGTTTATACAGATAAAGCATTAAAAGATGAAAAGAAGAAGGGAAAAGAAAAACAGAGAGAAAAATCATTTTTATGCTAATGTTGTTTACTTCATGTGCAGATTTAGGTATGAAGATCAAGTAGGTTGTTGAAGACACACACATTCATTACAAGTGTGAAACTTTCTAATTGAAGACATGTAGAGGCAAAGACCTAAAGATCAACTAGGTTGTTGAAAGGATGTCCATACATTACACGCATGAAAATTTCTGACTGAAATCATGGAGAGGCGAAGACATGAAGACCAATTAAGGAGGTTGTAGAGGGGGCATACATTCATTATAAGTATGGGACCTTTCGACTGAAATAATGAGGCTGCAGAAGGAAGGCTGTCGAAGGGACATGACATTTTGTCATGAAACCTTTCAGCCCTTAAATTATTCATTCAGTGCTACCAGGAAATGTTTAGTTCATTTCAGATTATTTTTTTTAGAGTTTCTACAAGTGTTTAAATTGCTACGACATTGCTAAAAGAGTTTCAAATGACAAAGAAAGCTAGGAGTTCATGAGTTTAGGTTGGTAAAAGATGTAGAATAAGGAGAGATGTAGTTCCTGGAGGCCGACACAAGTTACAAGCATGGTGTTACAGGTTTGATTGCTACTAATACAAAATGTAGAGTACAGTAATGCTGCTAGAAGGTACATGTGAAATAAAAGGATGCCCTAAAAAGATGGATGTTCCTGATTGAAATGGATTATCAAGTGTCAAGAACAGAATTGCAAAATTCCAAGAAATGAGGTAACACTGTACTCTATCATTATACTTGCGAAGATTAAATGAAATGTTGTTTGAAATGGAAAGAATGTGCACATAAAACTTATCAAAGAACAATGCATACGGATGTCAGTATTATAGAAAAATAGTGCATATACCAAAGAGGAACACATATGTTGTTACAAAGGAATATACATATGTAGGAGAATTAATTTCATTGGATTAGAATTGAGAAATGCATGTCTAAAATTCTAAAATACCGTTGTCATTAAAAAGGAAATCAAGTAGACATTTCTATTATGTTGTTCTGAAACCTAACATGTTTGAATGAGAGAGAAACATAAAAAAAATGATATGCATTCTTGCAACTGGGTGGAAGATAATGTGCATGTTCAGACAGTGAGGTATTTCAAGATATGCATTACATATGCAAGGATTGAACAAAACAATGTTTTCTTCAAAAGGAAAACTTGTGGCACTGTTAGTAATCAAGATTGAAAACCAAATCATGCTATTATTTCATATGTTCAAATGCATTTTTTAAGCAATATTCAAGAAAAATGGTAGTGTTATTCTACATATTTAAAAGACAAATGCTTTATTCCAAGTATATATTCAAGTAAGCAGTGGCATTATTTGATGTTGTTATTCTACATGAGAAAATAAAAAATGCAAAGATTATGCATGTATGATAAGTCAAATGACAGTATTTTGAAATGCAAAGAGTATGCATATGTGATAAACTAAATGGTAGTCATGTGTTGTGTACAATCAAATAAACAGTGTATGTACATATATTGGAATGCTATGATTGTATACTATTATTTATGTTTGAAGGATAGTATATAATTGAAGATAAAAATGCATATCAAATGGTCAAGCTCTATTTCAATAAGTATTGCTCATGGGAGTCATGAACCCGTGCTCGAACTCCATGAGTAGTTCTTGCATAGGAATTGGCAATAATATATAAACATGTTATTGGTCACTATGGTAGAAATGGAGACGTAGATAGCAAGATCACAGTCAAAGACAAGAGACAGGTAGTACAGTATCCTTCCTTCCCAAAAAGAATAAGCACATTTTTCTGTATGGTATAGCAATCTTCAGACATAGAGATGCAACATGCATTAAGTCACAGTTTTGCATATTGGAGCCAATAAAGAAGCCAAGTTCATCTTTAAATTCAACCTTCAAAATCCCAACACACAACTCATGCATGGTCTCATTATTAGAGTGTAGATTTATCAACATTCATGGGTATAGCTTTCGAGTTCAAATGAAGGAAACATGACAACATGCAAAAGTGTAATCAACAAAGGGTAAGAGATAAAACCTAGAATTATTTGCAAAGAAAAATGGATACCCAGATCAAGATAACCCCCAAAATTGATTACAACAACATGTTCAACAAAGGAAAATTCAGAGAACAACTTATCTATGACTTACAAGCTGAGCATGCATGGAGGCCAAGTTTTGTTAGCTTTCAAGTTCAACTAATAGAGCCCGAGTTCCCTTTCACACTACAAACCATCATTGTTTGGAGCCTAGGCTCCATGCATTAAACTCAAGGTTGCAGTCAAAGTCTAAAAGTAGAGCCACGGAGGAGAGCCCAAGTTCAATTGGAAGAAGCCCGAGCTTCTTAAGGAGATGCATAGACAACCCCGTGTATTTTGGCATTTTTTCCAAACCCTAAGCAGAGCAGCGGCATTGATGTAGACCACAGCAAAGAGCTTGAGCTTTTCATCATATTATACACTTCCATTGAAATCCCAAGTATCATAATTATCTCATAGCTACAGATAGAGATGCAGAGGAGCAGAAATAGTGAAAAATCACAAACATGGCGACGCCAAGAAGCAAAGAACCCTAACATTTCTCTCAATACATCTTTACAAAATGGAGTGCAAAATGCAATATGCCAAGTTTTTTACAAACTTTGAAGTCCAATGACAGAGGGAGTTAATGCTTTGCCTTAACTACAGTGCACGATTACCTCACCAAATGCCACAAAAGCCTTCCCAAGTACCTCGACAGTTCAGCCAGTACCACTGATGGATATTTTCTTTGAAATTGGTCATGTTGACCTTAGCTTATGTCGAGTTTGGCATGTTGATGTTTATGCATGGTTAGGGTATGTTGAGGTTTTGGTTTTAAGATATTGTTGTTTTAGGGTTGCTATACTTATTTATTTATTAAATAACTATTACTTATTAATAACTATATATATTTAAATCTTAAACAAATAATCTTGGTTATTTGTTTAAAATTAAAAATATATTAGAATATTAATAAATAATAGTTAGCTAATGAATAAATAAGTATAGGTCTAGTTATTTATTTATTAATTGTTTATGTGATATTACATTAACATATCAAATTTATAAAATGAATAACTCGTTCATTTTATAAATTAAAATATGTTAAGGGAATATTATATAAATAATTAATAAATAAGTATTAGGTCTTAGGGAGGAATTTCTTTTATGCGCAATCTTGTGAGTAATATTAATTATTTGTCACAATTGTAAGACAAATAATTATTAATTATTCTTAAGTGAAATTTAGGGGATGGTCTTTTTGAGATTTGACCTTAGTTAAGTTCCACCTTTATAGGGTTGACTTTTTGTTGACTACTCATTCTTTTCTCATTCAGAGGAGGATCTTTCTATTTTCTATCAGCTTTGAGGCATTTGGGGTTAGATCACAGCATTTGAGGCATATTTGGTGTTGCTTTGGAGTTGTAGTTCAGTGGACATCAATTTTGGGAATCTTTTGGGGCACTTGTGCATCAATTTTCAGTAGTTATGTCCCTATTTTTGTGGCTTTTCTTTTAATATCTGACCCCACAAATTCTGTATGTTTTATGGAGATTTGGAGCAGTTTTGGGGGGGTTTTGAGTTGCACTTTGGTTATGCATGGTTTGGTGGAGTTGTTGGAGCAGTTATACTTTAGTTTGCATCAGTTCTACTCCTATTTTTATGGGTTTTCTTCATGCATCCGATCCTTTCAATTTTGGGACCTATTTATTGTATTTTCACCTCATTATTGAGGACCTTCTTTTTGGCTCACATGTTTTGCATATCACATACTTAGGAGAAAATTGTAAGGCATTTTGTAGCAAAGATTTTTCCAACATTGATATATTGAGACAGCAATTCCTTCTCATTGGTTTTGAGTGCAATATTATGAATTTTCTTGCTTTTATGATGTGTTATCCTTCATCTAAGCCTTATTCCTTATTGCATATTCAAATCTTGATACTTGCTATTACAGGTCTTTATTTGTGTCCTAACGTTTTGCAGAAAATTGGTGAAGCCTTGTTTCCCTTTCAAAGCAAAAGATTGCAATGCCCAAAAATCCATTGAGCATTACATCCTTGCATAAAATCACTTTTGTAATTGCATGTCTATCTAGGTATTGAGATCCATTAGTTTCTTCAATGATTCATGTTGAATTAATTTAAGTTGCATAACTATTATTGGTGTATCACCTTGTTTAGGTTTAGGATTCATTTTCATTGTTCTTTTCTCATCCCTTTTCCCATATATAATTTGGTTTTAGGTGAGCACTTCTTAGGAATCGGCCCATCTTCTAGAGATTCATTGACTCTCATTTTAGGACAACCCACCACCCGAGACAGTTTCCATGTTTCAACAGGATAGCTAGATTCATATCAAAGCTATAGTTGCAATCCTAATTGACAACAGTTTTTGGCATGCCCGATAGGACTCGTCTTGTTTCACAAGCTTGTTCAATGCATTATTTTTGTTGTTGTTTTGGTGTGAACAATAGTATTTCAGCCTTTTAGAAGGATTATTTTAAAGCACCTGGCAGCTCTACAGAAAAGATCTGTTGGTTTCAAAAGATCAAGTGCTGGTATTTTTCAAATTATTTTTATATTCAAATTTCCAGTTTATTAGATGAATAGTAATGTAAAATTATTGTAGGGAGAAAGAATACTCACCACTGTATTATGAAAGAAATGTCCATGAAGTTTCTAATCAGTCATATCATTTTGAGGGTTCTACCAATTTTGTTCAGAATGATTTTGTAATAGCACATTATCAATAGGTTCAACATGTCCATGAGCCTCTAATTCCTTTGCACATGTTGTATAAAATAGATATTAATGGAATTAGGGATTAGGTTATGGCTCTTAGTTAGAGGCTTGTTGACCTTGATGTGGGTTTGAAAGGAGATCTATCTTTTCCCTCACATAAATATGAGTTTGAATATCATGAGTTACAACTCCTTTTGGGGGGTTGGACTTGCCAGATGCAAGAAAATAAAGAGCAACAAGGATTTGATATGTAGATAGAAGATTCAGGCTACCAAATTTTTCAAATGTTCATGTTGATATGGAAGATGAGGTATTCTGATGATACAAAAAAAATAAAGCAGCATATGCAGACTCAAGCAAAAGAGCAGTTTGATGCCAAACAAAGACAATATGATCAAGTCCTTGCCGATAAGCTAGAAGCACAAAAGCAATTTTATGAGAAAGAGTTGGAGGGTCATAGAGAATTAATAGCTATCATATTTTCTATAGCTATAAAATGTGAGGAAGATTTCCAAAGAAAATTAGCAGCTCATGATGAATTTCATGAGAAATAGTTGGCAAAGCACAAAGAGAAAATAAGGCTCCTAATTAATATAGCAATTATGTATAGAGAGGCTAGTAAGATACATTATGAAGAAGCCCAAAATTATAAAGAAGATATTGAGAAAAAGGTTGTATCTAAGCTTCATACCTTTGTTGATCAAAATAATGAAATGGTGGCAAATGCATTTGATGAGATGCCTAAGTTTGTTGAAGAAGACAACGTATTGGAACAAACACCATTATCAAGTTCTGGCCAAGTAGATGAAGAATTGAAGCCTATCCTCATGAAAAAGCATGAAGAAGATGTTGAAAATTAGAGGGTAGAAGCACTGGCCCCAGGACAACAAGAAGAAGTTCAAGATGTTGATGTTTTGAGCATGCATGATAGTGACAACAAGGTAAATATAAATCCTCTTCCATGCAAAGATGAAAATTAGGATGATGATTATACTTTTTAGGATGATTTGGAAGTATTTATGACAGAATTAGATAACGGTCACTCACCTCCTCATAAAGAGGAACATGTTCAGCAAGTTGTTGAGCACATGCTAGTGGCTAAATCTCAGTAAAAGCATGAGGATGATCTTGATAAGATGTTGGTCCAAATGGAAACAAGTCTAGAAAACATTGAAAGAAGACTTCAGGAGTCTAATTTGGTTCAAGAAGTACGTGAAAATCAACAGATTATTAATGATCAAGAGGTTTGCAATCAACAATACCAGGCAGATGAACCAATTATTCTTTCTCCTAATTTTATTGATCTTAAAATCTTTAATCAGAATGATATGGTAGTTGAAAAGATGGAGCAAGTAATAGAAAACAACAATATAAAGACAAAAAAAATTATTACAAGGGGCTGCCCAATCAGGAATATTTTCATAATGGAGCCTAAGTCTAAAATTTTAGAGATTAAAGAGAAGGACAAGCATATTCATTCTCCTCAAATCTGTATTAATTTTGATCAAATCCAAGAGGTATGTGATTTGGTCTATCATTTTCAATATATGCTATAGGAGCTTTGGTTGTTTTAAGTCATATTGCATATATTTTCAGTTGCCTATGTGCATGTATCGCATCCGTTGTTGGTGAGAAAAGGAAGCTATTTCAATCAGTCTGTTAATGGATGTATCTGAGGTTTTGATGACTAATTAGTTTAGGGTAGCTTAGAGGTTTTCATTTTTATCTTGTTTTCTCTAACTGTTGGGCACAATAGTTTCAGTTTTTAGTTAGATGTTTATTTTAGTTAGTAGTTGGTAGTTTTCTAAAGGTTTCAAGATTGATTACTCCATCAAAAATTTGTTCATAAATGTACTCATTAATCATAACGCAAAACATTGGATACCCCAATGTTTCAAATTATGTGTAATGGTCACATTCCAAAGTAGGTTATCCATGACATAATCTGGCTTGCAGATTTCAGAAAAAAGACATTTTTTTTCAAGAGAAAGTACTTGAGATAATTCAAAAAAAATGGACTCAAATTTGTTTTATGCTTCTTGTAAACTATTTATAAATCAATAGTTGTATCCCATTAGCATGTTGGAATTAGGAGAGATAGGTACTGAGAGGGGAGGGGTGAATTAGTGCCTTCAAAAACTTTTGCTTGTAAAACCTTTCTGATCTATAACTGAATACTATGATAACCGATCAAAATAACTTGAATACAATTGTATAGATCAATCATCTAATTAACTTGAGAAAGTAAACAACATGAAAAAAATATGAAAATCACATAACACAAGTATTTTGGTAACGTAGAAACCCTTGTTAGAAGGTAAAAACTATGGTGGGGATGACACCCACAAATTCTTCACTACTAGAGATAGAAAAGGTTTGCCTGTTAAGGCTACAAGTTTTGATCACTTTTGGTGATCTTACCCTATTAGGAGTAACATATTAGATCAGCTAGATCTACCTAGTTATAGGATTTAAACAACACTAATGAAGTGTGTACTCGGTTAAGAGATTTACATAAGATTGTTAAGTCTACTCCGTTAAGAGATTTATCAAAACTCTATCACAATTGTCAGAAAGTAATAGGTAATTATCTGCTAGTTGACAACTCAATTATCTAAAATAGATCTATAAGTGCTCATCAAAATATCACCTTATATGTGATAGTTCTCTACTTTGTTCTACTTGGTAGCCTTCTTTGATTTTTCTCAATATGATATCCTCTGTGCTCTTTTCTGCTCGGCAAACTGATTGTCTTGAAGTTTGGCAATGTCTACAAGTGCTCCGTGATTCATATATATTAGTTCAGCCAACCTTCTAAAAATGGTGCGAACTACAAAATATATAGTGTTCTATTTTTTCACTTTAGCAAAAATTAGGTTACAAAAATAATCATAACCCTAAGATCTACGATGCAAAATAACCTAGATCAACTATTACAATAAGATAAACATTACATTTAATGAGTATCTAATTACAATAAATGCTCCCCAATCTTGGTAAACCATTTTACAATCTGTTGTAACCATTTGCATAGAAGAGTGTGCCATTTCAGATTACTATGCCATTTTTTGTGATCATCGGTAAACACTATATAATCTTCTCGGTGTATACTGCGATGCTTAGTGTTTACTAACCGTCAGTGTCAGTGTCACTGGTGCTTGGTTAACTATGTGATGCTCAATGTAAAGGCTTTACCGACTGCTCTGTCTTACTTCTGGTTACCAACCAACTCAATATAAGTAACCAACTAACCTGTTTACTATCCTTTGATACTAATGACAACCTTAAATTCTCAATAGAGATTAACAATCTCCCCCTTGGCATTAGTATCAAAACTTTGAATGTATATAAACAAAATATTTCTATATATTCCTTAAGTCTCCACCATATACATATCCACAATAAAAATTTCTAAGTATAGAGTACTCCCCCTCAGTGCATGCTCTCGGTAGTATGTAATATACATATCAAAGTATACTTATTTGTCATATACATGGTGTCCTCCTTTTTGATAATAATGCCAAATGAAAAATATATATATATAATGTATACTTACATCTTATCAAAAATGTGAGGATGGGTTTTCTTTACAGACTCCAAGAGGTTGTCCCATTCCTCTTTCAAGTTGGTAAGAGTGATATGCTCAAGACCAACTTGTGCATGCATGTCAAAGATATTATCCAACACTAAAATCTCTGGTGTTTCCACCAGTTGTTTAGCTTTGACAATATGTGCTTAAAAAAAATTTAGGTAAGGAGTGAGTTCTTTTTGTAACTCTGTAACCTGATCGGTGATGTGCACTTCTTGTTTCCTTAAGTCTTCTATTAGTAACCAGAGTTCCTAAACTCAGTTAATATGCTTTAAGAAAATAGATGGCTCAGCGATAGCTGCTTGTGTACTCAACTATATCTCTGCTTCTAAACCTTTTATCTTTTCACTGACTTCTACAGTGAAGGTGTCTGAAGTACAAATCTTGATTAGAAGTTGATAGATTATCTAGGTGATAGATTTTACCTCGGTAATGACCTCAGATAATTTTACCTTGTTCAGTGCCACTTTTGTGCTAATCCTTTCTGCCAATTTGTTTTGAATCTTTGATTCTGCCCTTTCTTATATTCTTTTATCTACATATGTATCAGGGGCATTGATTTTGTCAGCGAGTGTGGCAAGTTGATCTAAGATGGGAGTATTCTCATCAATATTTGTCTCTGGTACTATTTGTTGTAGAATATCCCTCACATCATTTAACACTTCTTTACGTTTGTGTTCTTGCCTTAACTTTTCATGTGCTGCTTTCCTTGAACATAATTCCCCATACCTACTTAGTTCCTCAGGGCTTAGGGTTCTTGGGTCACATTCTGGTATAATGATAACTTCATCAATGGTGACCAGCCCTTTGGCTTTCTTCTTCTTCTTCTTTTGGGCAAGAGGTGACTTCTTCTCACTTATGACAATAGCTTTTTCTTCAATTTTTGGAGTATCTTTCCTAGTTGACACTGTATCATCCTTCTTCTGCTCCTCAGTCGATGGTGTGGGAGTCACGGTTGTAGTGTCAGGTGGGTTCACCTCGGTTGACTTTGTTTCTTCTAGTTCCTTTGTTTCTATAGACTGTGCCTCTATTTTTTTAGGCTCATTTGTATCTGCAGGTTGCTCGAGTGCTTGAATCTCAGTTGTATCTTTATTTGGCTTAGGATGAGACACATCAGGTTGTACTTGTGAAATTATTTCAACTACCTCTGCAAGTATAGGTAGTTCACCTGATAGAGATGTGAACACACTATCAGTGTCTAGTGCTTCATCTTTGTATGGTGCAATTGTCACATCTTCATCATCCTCATCATCAGGATCACCATTAGTGATGTCCTCAATGAGTGCATCATCATCAGTTTTCTTTTGCAAGTGGATCTTAACTTGATCCGATGCATCCTATGAAATTTTGATTTCTTCCTTTTGTTTGGTGATATCAATTACCTCGGTAACTAATATACCGGTGTCCTCTATTTTCTTACCTTTGTTATCATCAATGAAAATACCTTTATCTTTTGAACTGTGTCTCTTCTTAGACAGTTTCAGGAATGCTTCGTGTTCAGCTTTCTCTTTTGCTTTCAAAATTGATGTCCATAGAGAATCACATATGACATCCATATCATCCACATTCTCATCCATGATCTGCATAGCTCTATTCTTGACTAGAAATCTAGCCTGGTACTTTGTCATGTATTCACTTACCACAACATAGCTAAAGTGTGAGGTTGCACGGCTTAGTGACCGTTCTCTTTTCCTTTTCTCTGTATCTAGTGCAATATCCCATCTCTCACTTATTTTGTCATAAAGTTCCTTCGGCAATTGACATGTGAATTCCATCGGTACTCTCTTGAATTTAATCATCATCTGGATGATAGCAAGTTCTATCTTTGTCTTGTCCTCAATTGACATTTTGTCAAATTTTCCTATGCCTGGATTTGTAAGATTGCCATTCTCAATTATATCTTCAATTATTTCTTCTATAGTACTTTCCCTATTATGAACTAACTTGAATTGATCAAGATCATTTTCAGTGTCTGTCTCCTCTATATCTTCTTTACTTATATATTTCCTCTTTTTCTTCGGTGTCTCAGCTACTTTCTTGTTCTTTCTCTTAACATATTTCCTAGTTGGTGTAGCTGCTCTTATTTTTGTTACTTTTACTACTTCTACTTGATTGGTGGATTGTGCAGTAGTTGATGAATGTGTCTTCATTCCTTCAGGTTCTGGTAGCTACATATCTTGTTCATTAGTTGTGGGAGGAACCAGTGTGTGATCCATTTCTTTGTCTAACTCAGTTTCCTTGCTATCATAGGGATTGTCAGCCAACTGTAACTGACCTCCGGTTGCCTCATCAACCAGTGACTCCTTAGGTGAGTCAGATGTAGTTCCATATTTTTCTGTGAGATGTTTTCTCTTTTTCTTTTCCCTTCTAGATATTTTTCTGATCTCTATGTCTGTTGTGATTCTAGACTTAGCTTCCTCATATACACCAAACCTACTGGCAGTGATGTCTATTGGTAATGCCAGCAATGCATTGATAGATTTCAAAGTGAAATCATGATTCATTTCATATCCCATTGGTGCTAGCCATTTTGTTCTCGGTTCCACTACCTTTATCATTGAGTGGTCTGTGCTGACTACAAAGCATATGTCATCTTCAAATTTTCTCACTAAATCCCTTGGAATTCTACTTCTTTGTTGCATTTTTGTTTGAAATTCCTTGAAATATGCATTGAATTCCTTATTCAGATTGTCTCCTAAACTTTTCATCATTTCACCGATTTGTGCAGTTATCGGTTTGTCCAATTGCCAGTTTACTTTACGATACCGGGTACATATTTTTGTAGATAGAGAAATGTACAGACAATCAGTGATTCATACTTACATGTATTAGACTTCTTTTCTTGTATTGTCTTCATATTATCATGCAGTTGGTGTAGTAGTAGCTCGACAAGATCAACCTGGTGATCTTTCTTCACAATTTTGTAAGCCATGTCCACGGTGTTGTAAGGTACACTATTTGGTCTGCTAGATTGGAATATCTTGTACCCGATGACATGAGCTGCAAATTTTACCATTGGATCTTTGATAGTTGATATTTTCAATGCCCTACCATCCCATTGAGCTCCAGTGTTCTTTTCTACATCGGGACGAGATGAACTTTGAAAGGCTTTGGCTTTGTCAATTGTAGGGTACCCAATAACCCTACTGATAATCTTCTTAGTGACCTCAACAGGTTTATCTAACCAAAATTTTCCATCATGAAATCTACTTAGCACAATTCTTATCCAGTCATTGTGGAAGGATTGTGGGAAGTATGTGAAACACCGTAACCCTGACTCCTCAATCTTCTTGTATTCAATTTTAATCTTGCCATTTGGTCCACAAACTTTCTGATAAGCAGCAATGGTCTCAAAATCACATACTTCAATGATCTTGCAGTGAATGTAGGCCCTAACGTCTTCTGTTAACAAAAGCCTATCTGGAATACTAGAAAATGCACTCATATCGTCTATTTGTGCTACGACCTTGGGATGAGGTTTGAATTTCTCCTCGGAAAAATGTGCCCTAATAATTAATTCTACTTCCTCCTCAATGTTATGTGATTTGCTTGCAGTCGATGTCGATGCCATAAATTATTTCTAGGGTTTCGCCAAACAACAGATAACCAGTGTTCGGTAGGCAGATGAACTTACTCATTATCGTCAAAGAATTGTTGTCGATTTGATCTACAGTAGCTTTTAATCTTTTCTGAAAATCTTTAGCTTGAACTCTTCTCTGTAAAAACTATATTCTTTGAAATCACAATGTAACAATGAACTCTGTTTCCACGTATATATATAGATTTTTGATATTCCCACCCAAACTTTGATGCATTAAATGCGTGACCTAACTTCTGATATGAAACAGTTGTCAGCTCGGTAATGTCTACAATTTCTTTTGCTCGGTTAACATAAAATTTCTTCATTGGTTTTCACTGTTGTTGGTTAACCTTGTATAGTGATTACCGATGGGTAACCAACTCACGTTTCTTCTTTTATCGACTATATAATATTTGTAAACTTATAACACATAAACCATGGTGCATCTTTATTCATGTAGATTTGGTATTTGTACATCATATATAAGGAACTATATGAAAAATGTGATCATTTAAAATGTCAGTTCCATACATACCTTTGTCATCTTAAGTGGAGGTACCGATGTCACTCAATCCAATGGACGAGGTTTCATCGACAGTGTTACTTGACTCAACATTCTCATTAGATGCCTTCTTCCACATTGTGTTCCTTAACTTCATAATATCTACAATGTTATATCCACTTTCAAATATATGGTTTTCATCAAGTGCTCGGTCTCTGCAGTTCTTGCTTACATGATCAACCTTGTGACAGTGCATACATGCCATTCTTGCATTTGTCCAGTTTCTTGATTGTCCAATCCGATTCTTTCTATAACATTTTGCTGCAATATGTCCATAGCAACCACATACAGTACAATTAGTCCATGTATTATAATCCCAAACATATGAGTTACCTTGTGTCTTCAGTTGATATGGCTTTCATTGTAGTTTCTCTTTAGGTGTCTAGACTTGTGTCATTTTTGCCTTGCAGTGTGTCCATGCTTATTACAAGTATAGAATATTTTCTCCTCAATAGTATTATTAGCAATTTCATTCTTCTTAGCTTTGCATTCATAAGCTGGGTGTCCAAACTTACCACAATAATAACAATATCCACTGAATTTAGGAATGACAGGAGGTTTACCTTGTGCTTTGCTTTTGCACACATTAGATGTATGTCCTGGTTTTCCACAGTGGTAACATGTCATCACTTTAGGTTTCTATGTTTGATTTTTGTTGACTTTTTTAGCTTTTTGTGATGATTCTCCTTCACTAGTGTAGGCTATACCGGTTCTGCTTCTGAATCTCCTCTGATTAGTTAGGAAATCATCAATCTTTTTAGAATTGTCCTCAGCTATCTTCATCATTTCATTGTGTTGCTTTTGTGTCTTTATTTCATTTCTCATTTTTTCATTATCTTCTCTAAGTATTGCAACATCTTCAAGTCTTCTTGATAATTCTCCATTTACTCAGTTCATTTCTTGATTAATTGTCATTATCTGATTTGATACTTGGAAGTGATGATCAGTGAGTCTCTGTATTTCACTTTCTTTTGCTTGAAGTTGTTCAGTCATCAATCTTCAGTCTTCAATAGCCAGATTTTGATCTTGTTCAGCTTGTCTAGCATTGTTCATGATTTCCACCATTCTCACCATTTGAGATTCATGACCAATTTGAAGTGCTTTCACTTGCTCAGATAGATGCTGATTCTTTTCAAATAAATCAAAGATTATGCTTTCAAATCCGTCAGAGATGCTTCCAGAGCTTGATCCAATATGATCAAATATTTCATCAATAGGTTCTTCATGATAACTAATTTCATTTAGCTAAATTGCAAGGTTCTTCCTTTCAACCATTAATTTCTTCAGATCTTCCTTGGCTTGTTTATACTGTTCCACAAACATCTGTATTTGTATCTTCTGATTCTCAATAGTCTTGTCAAGTTTGTATCTCTCCATGACTTAGATTTTTACCCTTCAGTGGTTAGACTGTTCAACAAGAGAACTAAGCTCTGATACCAATTTTTGGAATTAGGAGAGATAGGTACTAAGAGGGGAGGGTTGAATTAGTGCCTTCAAAAACTTTTTCTTGTAAAACCTTTCTGATCTATAACTGAATATTGTGATAACTTATCAAAATAACTTGAATACAATTGTATAAATCAATCATCTAGTTAACTTGAGAAAGTAAAAAACATGAAAACAATATGAAAATCACATAACACAAGTATTTTGGTAACGCAGAAACCCTTGTTAGAAGGTAAAAACTACGGTGGGGATGACACCCACAAATTCTTCACTACTGCACATAGAAAAGGTTTGCTTGTTAAGGCTACAAGTTTTGATCACTTCTGGTGATCTTACCCTGTTAGGAGTAACATGTTAGATCAGATAGATCTACCTAGTTATAGGATTTAAACAACACTAATGAAGTGTGTACTCGGTTAAGAGATTTACATAAGACTGTTAAGTCTACTCCGTTAAGAGATTTATCAAAACTCTATCACAATTGTCAGAAAGTAATAGGTAATTATCTACTAGTTGACAACTCAATTATCTGAAATAGATCTATAAGTGCTCATCAAAATATCACCTTATCTGTGATGGTTCTCTACTTTTTTCTGCTCGGTAGCCTTCTCTGATTCTGCTCAATCTTATATCCTCTGTGCTCTGTTCTACTTGGCAAACTGATTGTCTTGAAGTTTGGCAATGTCTTCAAGTGCTCGTTGATTCATATATATTAGTTCAGCCAACCTTCTAAAAATGGTGCGAACTACAAAATATATAGTGTTCTATTTTGCCACCTTAGCAAAAATTAGGTTACAAAAATAATCATAACCCTAAGATCTATGGTGCAAAATAACCTAGATCAACTATTACAATAAGATAAACATTACATTTAATGAGTATCTAATTACAATAAATTCTCCTCGATCTTGGTAAACCATTTTATGATCTATTGTAACCATTTTCATAGAAGAGTGTGCCATTTCAAATTACTATGCCATTTTCTATGATCATCGGTAAACACTATATAATCTACTCAGTTTTTACTGACCGTCAGTGTCAATGTTGTTGGTGCTCAGTTAACTGTGTGATGCTCGATGTAAAGGCTTTACCAACTACTCTGTCTTACTTCTGGTTATCGACTAACTCAATATAAGTAACTGACCGACCTGTTTACTATCCTTTGATACTAATGACAACCTTAAATGCTCAATAGAGATTAACACATCATCATCATATAGATGTATACCTTAGAATGAGGTAAAGTCACTCATATGACTGGTATAGCAACAATATGATGTTGTTGAAGATAGACAAGTACAAATTTCCTAAACAACTTGCAAAAAACCTTTTGGTTTCAGTTTCAGTTTCAATTTTGCAATTGAGAGGTGTATTTAAGTTTTCAATTTTTTCTAATTTTTTCTAAGGTTTGAAAAGGTTCAGTTGTTCCTAAGTTGAAGACTCTATACCCAATTGACTAAAAAAGGAAATTGGTCTTTTGTTTAGCAGACAAACACCCCTGAGAGGTCGCCAAAAATGTTACCAATTTAGTTTGCATACTAAATTGCTAAGTTAAAACTACATTGCATTGAATTATGGATTGAACAAATTGTTGTTCTAAGATTTTAGGATTGATTAAATGTAGAAAGTAAAGTACATAATGTAGAAAATATTGATAATTTGTTCACTTATGTTCAAATAAAAAATACAAGTACAAAATAGTGCATTTTTATCATATATTCTTCAAAAATGTTGTTTTACAAAGTAGCAATGATAGTGTTCAGGTTTCAATTATACAGAATATAAGTACAATGCATTCAGATCCACAAAATTCATGACAACTCCTAAAACTAAGTCTGAATAAACATATTGCAAATATAAAGAAAAGAAGAGATAGAAGGAAGGCCTTCATTGCCTGTATGGGGAAGTAATCATTGGCTTTTTGTCGAAGATCTGGGCCACCTCTCTAGCTTTGGAAAATCTACAAAATAAAATTAAAAAGGAGTTAGTTCAGAAGAACTGACCAATGGAAACATTCCTAAATATCTCTATGTTACTCTATGAACAACAATGTGTTTATACATATAAAGCATTAAAAGATGCAAAGAAGAAGGGAAAAGAAAAATAGAGAGAAAAATCATTTTTATGCTAATGTTGTTTTCTTCATGTGTAGATTTAGGTATGAAGATCAAGTAGGTTGTTGAAGGGACACGCATTCATTTTAAGTGTGAGACTTTCTGACTGAAGACATGTAGAGGTGAAGACCTGAAGATCAAGTAGGTTGTTGAAAGGACGTGCATACATTACACACATGAAACTTTCTAAATGAAGTCATGGAGAGGTGAAGACATGAAGACCAATTAAGGAGGTTGTAGAGGGGGCATAAATGTTGGAAAGTTGACTATACTAAAGTATATGACTATATTTAGTGTTGTCATTATGGCAAAAAATTCATATGAATTTTTGGAGTCAGTGCATATTGAAGAAGATCATAAATATGGCTAAGTATGGATTATTCGACAGATAGCAAAGCACCAAGTGATCAGAGCAACAGCGCACGTGTGTATGATAGAGTTATGACATGCGCCCTTGAAGATAAGCTTCTAAGTATGTATTCATGCTAAGTATAAGAGCACATGATGATATGAGTCAGTATAAGGAAGTTATAGTCAGATGAAGTGGCATAGACAATAAGCGGTAGAACGAGACACAGCATGGAGCCGACTGTTTGTATTTTGATTAGTGCTTGTAATGTTGTTTTGTAAAGGCTATGCACTTATTTTATTTAGGTCATAGACATGTTAATATGAATATATGTAAACATGCTTGAGCCAATTCAATTGGAAGCTATGTATGTAATTAGTTATAGGCTAACTTGATGAAAATTTTTGTATACGCATATAAATAAGACATGTGCCCCTGTCATTCGGTATGGGATAAGAAAAAGAGTTTTAAAAAGTAGAGAAAAAGTATGCGAAAAGAAGATAGAATGTGGTAGAGCTTTACAAGAGGCTAAAGCATCAGTGCACAAAAGGAACTGATCAGACAAGTAGTGTCACTACACTAGTTCACCTTGTAGATATAGTGTGTATCTGATATCTAGAAGGTTGTAGCCTTCACCACTTGAGCAGTGAGCTCTAGGAGAGTGTGTCCCCATCCCTAATAGGGTTAATTGTAAAAGACTCCTAATAGGGTCCGACCGTTCACCAAGTCACTGTACTAAAGCATTATAAAGAACAACTCCTAACAAGGTTGCAAGATCTTCTAACATGGATCATAATACACTAGTGCAGTTCTTAGTGGGTGTCAATTCCCACCGGGGTTTTTACCCATTTGGGTTTCCTAGTAATCATATTTTGTGTCATGTGTTATGACTATTTATCTTACTTGCATTGATATTCATTTTAGTAACTAAGCAATTAATTTAAGTTTCAAAGTATCAGAAAAAGTAATTAAGTATAGAACATTGATTCACCCCCCCCCCCTCTCAGTGTTCCCATTCTTAACAATACATTCATTATAATTTTGGGACCTTTCGAATGAATTAATGAGGCTACAGAAGGAATTCTTTCGAAGGGACATGACATTCTATCATGAAACCTTTCAGCCCTTAAATTATTCATTCAGTGCTAGCAGGAAATGTTTAGTTCATTTCAGAATATTTTTTTCAGAGTTGATACACGTGTTTAAATTTCTATGAGATTGCTAAAAGAGTTACAGATGACAAAGAAAGCTAGGAGTTCATGATTTTAGGTTGGTAAAAGATGTAGAAGAAGGAGAGATGCAGCTCCTAGAGGTCAACACAAGATACAAGCATGTTGTTATAGGTTTGATTGCTACTAATACAAAATGTAGAGTACAGTAATGCTACTAGAAGGTGCATGTGAAACAAAAGGATGCCCTAAAAAGATGGATGTTCCTAATTGAAATGGATTATCAAGTGTCAAGAATAGAATTGCAAAAATCTAAGAAATGAGGTAACACTGTACTCTATCATCATACTTGCGAAGATTAAATGAAATGTTGTTTGAAATGGAAAGAATATGCACATCAAAATTATCAAATAACAATGCATAAGGATGTCAATATTATCAAAAAATAGTGCATATACCATAGAGGAATACATATGTTGTTACAAAGGAATATGTATATGTAGGAGAATAAATTGCATTGGATTAGAATTGAGAAATGCATGTCTGAAATTCTAAAATACTGTTGTCATTAAAAAGGAAATCAAGTAGACATCGCTATTATGTTGTTCTGAAGACTAACATGTCTGAATGAGAGAGAAACAGAAAAATAATGATATGCATTCTTGCAACTGGGTGGAAGATAATGTGCATCTTTAGACAATGAGGTATTTCAAGATATGCATTACATATGCAAGGATTGAACAAAATAATGTTTTCTTCAAAAGGAAAACTTGTGGCACTGCTAATAATCAAGATTGAAAACCAAATGATGTTGTTATTACATATGTTCAAATGGATTTTTTAAGCAATATTCAAGCAAAATGACAGTGCTATTCTAAATATTTAAAAGACAAATGCTTTATTCCATGTACATATTCAAGTAAGTAGTGGCATTATTTGATGTTGTTATTCTACATGAGAAAATAACAAATGCAAAGATTATGCATCTATGATAAGTGAGATGACAGTATTTTGAAATGCAAAGAGTATGCATATGTGATAAGCTAAATGGTAGTCCTACTGTTGTGCACAATCAAATAAACAGTGTATGTACATATATTGGAATGCTATGATTGTATAGTGTTATTTATGTTTAAAGGACACTATATAACTACTGATAAAAATGCATATCAAATGGTCAAGCTCTATTTCAATAAGTATTTCTCATGGGAGTCACGAGCCCATGCTCGAACTCCATTAGTAGTTCTTGCATGGGAATTGGAAACAATATATAAACATGTTATTGGTCACTATGGTAGAAACAGAGATGCAGACAACAAGATCGCAGTCAAAGACAAGATACAGGCAGTACAATATCCTTCCTGCCCAAAAATAATAAGCACATTTTTCCATATGGTATAGAAATCTTCAGACACAGAGACACAACATGTATTAAGCCATGGTTTTGGATATTGGAGCCGATAAAGAAGCCAAGTTCATCTTTAAATTCAACCTTCAAAATCACAACACACAACTCATGCACGGTCTCATTATTAAAGTGTAGATTTATCAACATTCATGGGTATAGCTTTCAAGTTCAACTAAAGGAAAGGTGATAGCATGAAAAGGTGGAATCAACAGAGGGTAAGAGATAAAACCCAAAAATATTTGCAAAGAAAAATAGATGCCCAGATCAAGATAACCCCCAAAATCAATTACAACACCATGTTCAACAAACGAAAAGTCAGAGAACAACTTATCTATGAGTTACAAGTCAAGCATGCATGGAGGCTGAGCTCTGTTAGCTTTCGAGTTCAACTAATAGAGCATGTGTTCCTTTTCCACTACAAACCATCATTGTTTTGAGCCCGGGCTCCATGCATTAAACTCAAGATTGGAGTCAAATTCTAAAAGAAGAGCCGCGGAGGGGAGCCCAAGTTCAACTGAAAGAAGCTTGAGCTTCTTAAGGAGATGCATAGACAACCTCATGTATTTTGGCATTTTTTCCAAACCCTAAGTAGAGCAGCAACATTCACGCAAACCACAGTAAAGAGCCCAAGTTTTTCATCATATTATACACTTCTAGTGAAAGCCCAAGTATCATACTTATCTCATAGCTACAGATAGAGACGCAGAGGAGCAGAAATAGTGAAAAATCACAAACATGGTGGCGCCAAGAAGTAGAGAACCCTAAAATTTCTCCCAATTCAACTTTACAAAATGGAGTGTGAAATGCAATATGCCAAGTGTTTTACAAACTTTGAAGTTTGATGACAGAGGGAGTTAATGCGTTGCCTTAACTACAGTGCACGATTACCTCACCAAATGCCACGACAGCCTTCCCAAGCACCTCAACAGTTCAGCCAGTGCCACTAATGGATATTTTCTTTGAAATTGGTCATGTTGACCTTAGCTTATGTCAAGTTTGGCATGTTGATGTTTAGGCATGGTTAGGGTATGTTGAGGTGTTGGTTCTAAGATATTGTTGTTTTAGGGTTCCTATTGTATCATGAAAATGTGACACTTCTGTGAATCCTTGCATGCAAGGAGACTCAATAATGATTCCTCGCAAACTGACTCATAGCTCTCTATCCAAATATGTGCAGGGATCAATATTGTGAGGCCCTCAGATCAACTAACTTACCCATGCAAGTACACATTCAGAACGAGAGATTCACAGATGAATAGCAAGAATGCTAATCTTTGTTGAATCTAATCCATGCATGTAAATGAAAACTAATCTAAATATGATTGCAATGCATTAAATAAACTAATTTATTCAAATGAAATATATCTATATGCATGCAATGAATTAAACTAAAATGCTTTGAAATTAAACTAACATGCAATGAAATTAAACTAAATGTCAATGTGCAAGTTAAATGATCTCAAAAGCTCAAGAAAATCTGTAGCATAAGGATGATATGAAAATTCGTGGATCCTCAACTGAGAGCGAGAGGGCTCATTTTATAGAAAAATGTGGATTTGAATGCAAATCTAGAAGCAATGTGGGATAAATGGAAAAGAGGAAACAAATGTCATTTTTAGAAGGTTTGTAGGAAAATGGAATTTCATTTATTTCATTTTTTTTAATAATCGATTTGTTTCCTTTTCCATCACAAAAGATATTTTGAGAAGATATTTTATTTATTTAATTTAAAAGAATAATATCTCTCCTAATTAAATAAAATAAAATTATATAATTTAAAGATAAATATTAATGAAATAAAATAAAATCATTTAATTAAAAATGAATAACCTTATTTCATTTAAGGAATATTTATTTCAAATAAATAATATTATTTTATTTATTTAAAAGGGATTTATATTTCTTAATTAATTAAATAAAATTAATGAAATATTCAAACCTTGGGAAGAAATGAAATAATTCAAATGGTTACGATTTGATCAAAGAAGTTTATTTCATTGATTCAGGGATTGATTTTTGATAATTGAATAAATGGGGCCCAAAGTCTAGGCGACCATTTTAGGGTGCATACATTTGCCCCTCTTTCACTAATGTGAGGTCGACTCAGGATCACATGTAGTCAAAGAATGGAATTGCAGTGTGAGATCGATTTGGGATCACAAAACAACCCAGATGTGTGTTCGACGGATGGGAACACATCAGGACAAGCATAAGCTAAAGTTGAAGGACAAGACATAGGTGAATCAAGTCCAAAATAGGAGATAAGAATCTCAATCAAGGTTGCCCCAAGAGAAGCAATTGATAAATTGATAAAGCTGAATCAATGATTGAAGTTTGGTAGGTACTGCCCTCTCGTGATCAAAATCAAAATGAGATAGAGAAGAAACAATAAATTGATAAATTTGATCAAATTGAACTAAAGATAAGGTTCTTGATATAAGATGAAAGATATAAGAATCACAGAACCAAGGTAGATCAGCAAGAAAGATTATGCCCCAAGGTTGAATTAGAAGAAAAGCAGTGGGGTGAAAGTGAATGAAAGATAGAAGTTTGAAGAAATGGAAAGAAATGGAGAGAAGAAAGAGAATTTGCCTCAAGAAAGAGGATGCATCAAAATCAATCAACTGTTTAAGATAGGAAATTTTGATTGAGATCACGAAAGAAGATAAGGAAATGAAGATCAAATCGTGACCATAGTTGACTGAAAGTCCACAAGAAAGATGAAGGAAACCCTCTCAAACTCATAATGCAGCCTAAAAGTGCAAATTTAACGTGAAGTCCAAATAATGCAAGCTACATGAAAATGAAAAGGTGTACTTGCAATAGGGTAACATAGGATTTTTGTGTTCATCATTCATTAGAGAATGTAAAAGAACTTATTTTCATCATAGGGCCATTATTACCGGACATCGGACGATCACACAATCATCACTAGTCACAAATGCAACTATGAAGATATGAATGTGATTGATATCGGATTGGAAAGTGGAAAGATTCTAACATTGGCATCAAAGACATAAAGGTCAAGATGACTACAATGTTAGCTTACCCAATTTAATGTAGCAAAACCATGCTCACATCAAAGCATAAACGCCAGGATGACCATAAGAACGGTTGTGCAAAAATAGTCAAGGATGATGCCTCAAATCTCCTAAGTGTGTCAAGGAGAGAACAAGAGACACTCAAGAGGTTCAAGACAACACCCACAAGTAGAAAGCAAATAAAAACATGCCCCATGCCCCAAGTCTTCTAGCTATGCATCACGGAGAGACTTATTAGATAGGGACACTCAACGAAAATCAATAACAATTAGTACACAAAGAAAAGATCATGACATATCTCAAGCATTAAGTGTTGCATTTAAAAAAATTTAAGTGTGTAAACTGATACTAAGTTTCAAGGATAAGGATCAAATGCTTGCTAGCAGGTAAGATCACATGACCAAACTGGATAAGACCAAACTGATAAGTGTTGAAAAACACTCGATGTCGGGGGTTGTGTTGAAAAACACAGTTGGGTTGGTGTTGAAAAACACCGTTTGTGAGGTGTCCTAAAGACAAGCATATCCAAGAGACCAAAGCTAACATAGTGATGCCCCCTAGACAAAGACAAAGAAAAATTCCAAACCAAGGCAAGAAGGACAAGGCATGATGGAGAAAGGTTAAGTGTCGAGGACGCATGCTAAGAAATAGGGAGGTGAAGGCCTCAAGTAGCACCCGTTTCTAGGTTTTCACCACTTGGAAGAATTTTTTCAGGACTTTTTATAATTTTTTTTGTATTTTTTGCTACCAAGGTGCCTGTTTCCAGGTTTTCACCAAGGCACTTTTTCTATTTTTTTTTAATTTTTTTAATTTTTGTTTTTTTTTTTGTATTCTATGAATTTTTATTTTTTTTTGTATTTTTTCAGCATCATATATGAATTTTTTTGGAATTTATTCAGGATCAATAAGGTATATACAAAGGATGCCCCCAGATAGAATGGGCATCAAGGATAGAACTTCTTCAGGTGCAAAACATTGATAGGCTCAGGGAGCTGCTCCCCCTCTTTAGTAGATAGTAGATAGGCACCTGTACCAAAAGATGTTGTGATAATGTAGGGTCCAAGCCAATTAGGTTCAAATTTTCCCTTTTGTTCTCTATTTTGTTGGTTCTTAGGATTCTCTCACAGGACAAGATCTCCTATGTGGAATTCTCTAGGGTGAACCTTTTTGTTGAATGCCTTGGGCATCCATTTTTGGTAGACCCTCATATGGTCAAATGATGCTTTACGCTTTTCATCCAGAAGTTCCAATTCTTGTAATCTCATGGCACGATAATCTTCATTTGTAACTAGACCTTTGAGAGAGACTCTAAGTGACAGAATCTCAACCTCTAAAGGTAACACTGCTTCAGTGCCGTATGTGAGGGCAAAAGGAGTAGCCCCAGTTGAAGTACAAATACTCATTCTATAGGCCCACAAGGCTGGGTTTATCTGTAGGTGCTAGTCTCTACCATTCTTATGAACTATTCTGTGTAAAATCTTGAGAATGGTTTTATTTGAAGCCTCTGCCTGACCATTTCCTTGCGGAAAGTAAATGGAGGACCAATGTTTCTTTATCTTAAATCTTTGGCAGAGTTGTGTAAGGTCCTTGTTTTTGAACTGACCTCCATTGTCAGTGATGATCTTAGATGGCACTCCATATCAACAAATGATATGGTTTAAAATGAATAAAGACACTATCTTGCCTGAGGCAATATAAAGTGGAACAGCCTCTACCCATTTTGTGAAGTAGTCAGTAGCAGTGATAATGAACTTATGTCCACCTAATGAGTTGGGATGAATCTGCCCAACAAGGTTAAAGGCCCATCACTGAAATGGCTAGTGAGATATAGAAGGAATTAGCTCCCTACCTAGAGCATGTATTAGGTGTCCATGTTTCTGACATTTTTCACAAGACTTTGCAAAAGCTACTGCATCTATCTGCATCGTAGGCCAATAGTACCCTTCCCTAAGCAACCTTCTAGCAATGGAAAGACCATTAGAATGTCCCCCACATATGCCCTCATGGATGTCAACTAACGCTTGATCAGATTCCTCCTTTTCTAAGCACCTAAGAAGTGTCCCATCTAGACCCCTCCTATACAAATCACCAGAGATGAGGGGATGATGAGAGATGTTACAAACAAGGTTTCTTCTTTCAGATCAGTTAAATGTGTTGAGGATGATTCCATCACAGAGATATGAGTAAATAGCACCATAGCAAGAGGATTCATGATTGACAAGGGTGCAAATGACATGGTTTTCAGGTGAGTCAAATATGGGATGACGTAGCTCTTCCACCAGGAATTCATATCTAGACTCATGTTCCTCCAACTGAAGAAGTGAAGCAAGGGTGGCCATAGCATCAGTTGCTTTGTTCTCAGCCCTAGGGATTTGCTGAAAGGTGACAAAAGTAAAGTACCATCTTAATGAATCAACCATTTTTTTGTAAGGTATCAACTTGTCATCTTTTGTTTGGTATTGCTCATTGACTTGATTGATGATCAGCTGAGAATCCCCATAGATATGTAGTTCTGTGACATTCCACTCTATAGCCATTTGTAGTCCATTTGTTAAAGCCTCATATTCAACTATGTTGTTTGTGCATGGTAAGAGTAACTTGTAAGATTTGGGAATAGTGTACCCATGAGGAGATACAAACAACACACTAGCTCCAGAACCATTTTTCATGTAGGAACCATCAAAGAACAGTTTCCAGGATCTCTCAGTCATGTACATAAGATGTTCATCTGGGAAATTGACTTGAATGGGCATATTATCTTGAATTGGGAAATTATCTAGTTGATTTGCAATAACCTGGCCTTTGATTGCCTTGCGCTCAATATACTCTATGTCAAATTCAGAAAGAATCATCATCCATTTAGCGAGTCTACCCGTGAGAGTAGCTTTACCGAGCAAGTATTTGAGAGGATCAATTTTTGCTATGAGGTGTATGGTGTGCACAAGCATATAGTGTCACAATTTTTGAGAAGCAAACACTACTACAAGGCAAGCTTTTTCAATACTAGTATAATTGACCTCATAAGCAACAAGAGTGCGGCTAATATAATATATGGCCCTTTCTTTCCCTTGTTCATCTAATTGAGCCAACAATGCCCCCAGTGAAGATTCAGTAGCTGAGACATACAAAATGAGAGGTTTTCCTAGAATGGGAGGCATTAAAATGGGAGGACTTGCCAAGTATTCCTTAATTTGATCCATGCTCTTCTGGCAATCCTCATTCCAGACACATTGAACACCTTTATGCAATTTTTTGTTAAAGGGTTGCGCTCTATCTGCCAATTGTGAAATAAACCTCCTTATGGATTGAAGGTGTCCTTGAAGACTCCTCATTTGACTGATATTTTTGGGACGTGGCATGTCTATAATGGCTTGAACCTTTTCAGGGTCCACTTCTATCCCTTTGGCTGAAATGATGAATCCTAATCATTTGCCAGAAGTAACACCAAATGCACACTTTTTGGGGTTTAATCTTAGTTGAAATTGTTCCATGCGATCCATAATTACTTCTAAATCAGCCAAATGTTTTCCTCTTTTCTTAGACTTAGCGAGGGTGTCATCCACATAATCTTCCATATTCTTATGCATCATGTCATGGAAGATGGTTGTCATAGCTCTTTGATAAGTAGCTCCTGCATTTTTCAATCCAAAGTGCATGACATTCCAACAATAAGTACCCCATGTGCATGTGAATCCTGTCTTTTCCTAATCCTCAGGAGCAATCTTGATCTGATTATACCCAGAAAAACCATCCATCAAGGAATAGATCTCATAGCCCGCCATCATGTCCACTATCATGTCTATGTTAGGAAGTGGAAAATCATCCTTTGGGCATGCTCTATTAAGATCTCTAAAATCTATGCAGATTCAGATGGATTTATGATGTTTAGAAATAGGTACAATGTTGGAAATCTAGTCAGCATAGTCTATGGCTCTTATGAATCCTGCACCAAGGAGCTTTTCTAATTCAGATTTCACTAAAAGAGCTATATGAGGGTGCATTTTTCTCAACTTTTGTTTGACTGGTTTGACACCTAGAGCTATGGACAAATGATGCATAATGAGATTAGTGTCCAACCCTGGCATGTCTAAATATGTCCATGCAAAATTAATTTTCTTCTTCTGGAGGAACTCAGTGTAGGCTTTCTTTTCTTGAGGTGATAAAGATTTAGCCAAGTGTACAATTTTTGGAGCCTCTTCTATGCCCAAATTAACAACTTCTATAGGTTCAACCAATACTGATGATCTATCCTGAAAATAGCTTGGGAGACTATCAAGTACCTCATCCGTAGGTGCCTCAGAGAGGTTTTCACCCTTGGATACATCTTTTATTTTTACTTTTTTTGGTTCTGACACCGCCATGCAGTGGTTTTTGCCATCAGAACTCTTTTTCTTGTTTTCTTTTCTTTTTATCTTGTGACTAAGGTACTTGATGTCAGGTTCTATCATACTGGTAGCCGGTTCACTGGTGGAAGAGACTACAGGTTCAATGGCATTGAGATAGCAGGTGATCTCATAGTCATTGTGAAATGTCAAGAGTTGAGGCTCTTGATAATGTTGAGACCAATCAATAAGGTTGGGGTCAATAAGGGGTAGGTTAATGACTGGTTCAATATTAAGGATATAGGTGATGTCATCTCTGGTGACTGTAGAATTGGAGTCTATCAAGTATCCCTCTAAGGTGTCTAAATCAGAATTTATCCTTTCAAGCGAAGAATCATCCACTAATGCGACACGTGGGTTCCAATCTTCTAATCTAACACATGACTCATCAACTACATCAGGTTGAGAACTATAAGCATGGACAACATCCATATCCAAGTCAACTGTTGCATCTAAGAGTGAATCCCATTCAAACTCATGAGAGTCTATTTCTGAATTGTTGTTGGGGCCTCGTGATGTAGAAGCCTCAAGATTTGGAAGAGTTTCCTCTCCTCTAACAATTTTCTCAATCACAAAATTATTTGAATTATCACCATCCGTTGCAGCTGGGATGGAGACACTATCCATAGTCAATCTTGCATTCATATAGTCACTAGCTACCATAGCTAGGATAGGAGGATTGTCAATTGTTAAATCTCTAGAATCTCCCCAAAGGAGATTTGTTGAAGGTACCCAACCATCTGTCATGTCTTGTTGATTTGTCAAATCTAGTACATATTTTGTGTCATCTTCACTACCCCCCCTATCAGGAATGAGGACATTGCACTTGCTATTCTTCATAAAACCTAGGCCAACTGGTTTCTTAGACTTGCGTCCAAAAAGATCATGATTAAGTGGTTTGGCTCTAGCATCTAACCTGTGACTAAGAGGGCCATATCCTGGATAACCCATCTTCTTGACAAAATTATATCCTCTCTCATAGAACTTAGGAGAGGGGGAGAAATTTTCATTGTGCTGGTACTTCTCCTCTTTGTATATCCAATCTCAAATAGCTACTTCCTCTTTTTCATCTTGTATTGGTACTAAGGATTCAACAAACTTGTCAAATAGTGTCATTGCTGAAGAAGAAAATTTCATCTCCTGTGAAGGCTTTCCATAGGACCTAGGGGAAATAGGCATCTTTGCAAAAGAGTCAAGTTGATACCCCCCCCTGCCAAGGTCTACTGATTTAAACTTGTCTTGACAGTCTACTAAAGTTGCTTGATAATCCTCTGCTTCTTGATTAAGAGGGACATGAACATTAGCTGAGATTGAATTAACTAATAAAGTGCTATCCCATGGTATGCAAATTTCTACTCCATTGTAGGGTAACTTAACACACTGGTGGTAGGTAGATGAAACTACCTGCATGTTTTGAATCCATGGTCTACCCAATAAAATGTTGTATGCAAGGGGTCCAGTATCAACAATTTGGAACAAGATATCTTTTTCAACTGGGCCAATCCTGACAGGAAGGATAGCTAACCCCTTAGAACTTCATTCTGCCTCATCATAGGCCTTTATGGTGATCTTATTTTTAGTGTCGATCACCTCCTTTTAATAGCCCAAAGTTTTTAACAAACTTAAAGTACAAATATTTATCCCAGCAACCCCATCTATCAACACGCGCCTGACACGGGTTTTATGAATCATTACTTCAATGTGAAGGGAAAGATTGTGTGGATGGCTTAGGGATTTGTCATCATCTTCTGAGAAAGAGAGGTAATGTGGGCTGGTAATGTGATTCACCATACCTTGAAATTGGTCGATATCTATGTTGTTGGGGACATTTGTTGTGCGCAAAGCATCCTCAAGTATCTATTTATGTCTAGGGGACAACTCTAGAAGCTCCAAGATTGAGATCTGTGCTGGAGTTTTCTGTAATTGATCTACAAGATTGTAGTTCAGTTTGAGAGCAGTGAAAGACTTTGGAGTGACATTCTTGGATGCCACTTGCTTGGATTGTTTGGATGGACCTGAACTAGGACCTCTAAGAACAATAGGGCCTTGACTCCTGGTAATAGCATTAAGGGCTTGAGAAGATAACCTACAATGAGGACCTCTCAGCACCACAACAGGTTCTTTGTCAAAGATAGGGGGAGAGTCATAACCATTTAGGTCCTTACTCCTCATCATATTAACACTTGGCTCCACAACTTCAAGCATGTTTACCACATTTTCTGCCACTGTGTAAGTGTAGTTGATTGCAGCCTTTCCATCCTTTGGTTTAGAGGTTTCCCCCTTGTCATACTTAGGCAATGGATCTTTAAATGCTTTGTGATCATCATTGATGTTTAGTCCATCCACCTTAAGCTTTCCATTCTCAATGAGATCTTGGATAATGTGCTTGAGTTTCCAACAATTCTCAATGGTATGCCCAATGCCATTATGAAATGTGCAGAAAGCCTTCTCATCCCACCAATGTGGCTTAATGTCAGGAATGTAATGTTTTGTGGGATCTTTTGGATGCACAAGATTATTGGCAATGAGCATTTTGAAAACATCCTCGTAAGAATCACCAAGCTTGGCAAATTTACATTTTTCCTTCTTGGGCTTCTCTTGATACCGTGGCTTGCTCTCTTGTTGAGGAGGTGCATTGAGCTTCATAGCTTGAACTGCACTGGACAAGTGAAGGACACCTTGATCTTTAGGTTGGGGAGAGTCTACAACTCCATCATTGACAACTTGTTTGTTCTTGTTCCAATTGTTGTTCTTCCCTTTATCCTTGTTGTTGTGTTGACTATTGTTGCCATTGTTGCTATGTTTGGTCAAAATGCCTTGTTCTTTTAGAACATCCTCAATGTAGCATACAGTTTCAATCATTGTATCAAAGGAATTGAAGACTATCTTTTTGATCTCATATCTCATTTTAGGGACCAAGTTACTGACAAGAATGTCAATCTTTTCATCCTCATGGATCGTCCTAGGATGCCGAGAGCACTGTCTTCTCCACCTTTGCAAGAAGGTAACAAATGGTTCCCCCTGATTTTGTTTCAAGTTGCATAGGTCCAACATAGTAACAGACCTCGATAGATTATATGCGAAGTGTTGAATGAATCTATGAACAAGTTCTCTAAAATTCTTGACAAGGGGAGTGATATTGGTAAACAATTCCATTGCTTGTCCTTTAAGAATTCTAGGGAATAACCTCATCAAATAGGAGTCATCCTGATAAAATTCAAAGCTCGTAGTATAGAACTAGCGCACATGGTCATGTGGATCACCACTACCATCATATTTATCATATTGAGGGAATTCCACGCTCCTTGGAAAATCCTTCATACTCACACTCTTATCAAATGGATTAGGACAAATTGAGTCTAGTGAGAATGAGCTCTTAGGTTGCATCATTTTCTCCATCATTTGCTTCATTTGGAAGATTCCTTCCTCTTGAGAGGGATTTTTCTTTTGTATTTTTTTGTCCACATCAAAATTATAAGGGTCTCTGGCACCCTTGTTGATTAGACTTTCCAAGAATTTATCTTTGTTTTGTTCCAAATACCTATCCACATACTATTGGAAGATAGGCTCTTGTTGCATTCACATAAAGTTTTGAGTATCAAGGTCATAATGTGAGCTACCACCTCCATGTTGGGAACCATGATGTACATGTTGGGAGTGTGGTCTTGAGTTTCTGGGAGGGGTTTTCCTCTTATAGTGAGCATACTAAGAGGCCCTTCTTCCTCTGGGACTAGGAGATCTAGAAGGGGTTCTTGAGCACCTTCTACTTCTTGGTGTTCTGGAAGGGGTGGAGGGAGGAGAATTATTTCCACTGTTAGCACCCTTGTTGAATTGAGTGTTTAATTGTTGGGCTAATGGCCTATCTTGATCCTCTTGGAATGCTTTTCTCTCTATGTCCAACAAGGCTCGGTGTTCCTCTTCGAGAAGCCTAAGTTTTTCTTCTTTTGTGGCTCATTCATTTTGTGCAACCTATTTTTCCTACTCAATTCTTTTTAGCCTCTCACTTGTATGCCTTGAGGTTGTTCGAAGTGGAGAGTTTGGTCTTGAATGTTTGTACAAATCATTGGTATATGTTACATTGACATGAGCATCACCAAGTTCATTATCTTGGTCTTCATGTTGTGACCATTGTTCTGGGTGAGCTCATCTCTCATGCCTTTCAGCTCGTTGATGTGCATCTAGGTACCTAGTGCTGATGGGGGGTGAACTAGGTTGAGCATCATGAGAGGAATTACCAAACAAAATCTTATCTCTATGTCTTTCATAGATATCATCAAGGGTTTGATCCATAGCTTCCCTCTCCCACTGAGTCATGGTATAACTCATATCCATACCTGAGTGGGAAGGTGCTGAGGGGGTACTCAAATCACTAAAATGGCTCTTTAGGTCAAACTAGGTTTTAGACTTACTCCTAGGTGACTGGTAAAATATTGGTTCCTTTTCCTTTCTCTTTTGATGAGTCTAAACTGGGGGTAGTTGGCTAAAGACTATCTGAGGTCACTTTCCTTGGCTCACTTGATATCTTGTTGTTACTGACATGAAAGGGAGAGTTTAGGCAAATAGACAATTCTAGGAAATGTCAATATCAGACTAGGATAGTAAAAGTTTTCTCTTGTCTGAGAGAGATGGTGAAATAGAACTGTTGCAAATAGGTGTAAACCAACACTACCACAGAGGTGCTCAATTCTTGGGTGAATACCCTAGCACGTATGGATTAGGAGGATGACTTACACAAAGTATACTAAGTTTGAATTGTATGAAAATAGGTGGACGAAGAGATTACTAGCACTCTCCAAGTGTGTTATCAAAGAGTTTGAAAATTTATCTATTTGATAGGAATAGTTCTTGATTTTCCAATCTCAAGCAAAATCACTTATGAGATCAAGGATCACTAACTCCAAAAGGTCAAGGACACAAGAACCCTAAATACAGAACAGGTCTCTAGAACTAGGACAAGTCACCTAATCGAAGAACTTAGTATTTTAGTTTGTTGTTCATTTTTAAAGATCAAGCAAGTATATCAAAGGATTTGTATCAAGCACATAAGACAGCAATCAGGGATTTCAAGCAAGCAATTGTCTTCAAACAGTGAGCAAGGGGCAAAGCAACCTTGCACATGAACAAGAATAGTGACTTAGTATGCTACTCCTTAAAGATGCTACTTGTGTATGTTCTTGAAGATGTTTTAGCAGGCACGCAGAACACAACAACATCCTAGCAAGCTGTCTAGAAGGATACACATGGCTTTTCTAAAGGGTGTCCTCGATATACGCAAGGTACATGAGGCCCAAATTTGTAGATGAGAAGAATCAAAAATCACACAACCGAGGGGAGATGGTAACCCAAATCTCCTCCTTCACTTCTCAAAGGTATAAAGTTCTTTGAGGCTTAGCCAAGAGTGAAATCTAACTCATTCCCAAGAGAGGTGTCTTTGGATTCACCTCCTGATATTTATACTCCATCGGAACACGGGAGTTAAGGTCATCCCTTGAGGTGATGAAATCCCCAAGCAAGCCTTCTAAAAATGAAAAAGTAAGTAATTCTCTATCAAAAAGTATTGGAAAGCACTAAAGGTGGAACACTTAACGCTTAGAGCAAATATGAGGTGAGTCCACAAGGTGGAACACTTAACACCTAACACAAGCTACAAACGAGTCCACAACCTAGAAAACAAGTGAGTTCCAAAAAGCACAAAAGGGTTGCCTAGTGGAACAATTAACTCTTCTTTCCTGTAGACCCCTCCCCTTTAATGTGGCACTGACCTTGCAAGCACGGGGTGGAATGAGGGGCCGGCAGATTAGCGAGTCCAATAACCCAAGATAGAAATCTAGATCAATCACAAGTAATCTAAGACTGCTAATCAATACTACTCATAAGTGCAAGAGGGTTTGAATCATGAAATATTTAACTTTCCAAGTAATCATGAAGCGATTCCACAAAGTGGTGCATTTAACTCTTCATGTAAACAAGGAATGAATCCATGCCCTAGAGTACTCAGTGAGATGTTTTGATATTTGCAACCAAGAATTACTTAAAGTTTAAAAGACAAGCATTCACTTAAATACAAACTTCTATGAAAGCAAATCTATGTTCCTTTATTTCTCATTAAGAGCATAAAAAAAAATGTGTTCTAAGAAAGCGTGTAACACTCAAGCCAGACACGAGAGCTTAATTTTATGCCCAAACCAAATGTTATAGGGATTGTGAGAACGTACCTTAGGTCCAAAGATCTGCAATCCAAAATTTAGCACCTACAAATGCCCACATAAAAAGAAAAATTAGCTCCTCACCACAAAACAAACAAAAAGAGAGTAATTAAAAAACTAATTTAATTAAAAATAGAAATCTAAAACTAACGAAATTACTAAAATCTAAAAACTAATAAACAAATTAAGAAAAAAAACTAATCTAACTAATTAACAAAAGTTAATCTAAAAATTAAATTAACAAAACTAAAATTAAAATTAAATTAATCTAATACTAAACTAAAATTTAAAAAAAACTAATCTAAATTAAAAAATTAAAAATCTAATCTAACTTAACAATTTAAAAAAAAATCTACTCTAATTAAACAAGATTTTTAAAATTTAAAAAAAATCTAATTGAATTTAACAAAATTTAAAAAAAGCTAATCTAATTTAATAAAATTAAAAAATCTAATCTAAAAAAATAAAATTTTAAAAAAATCTAATCTAAATCTAATAAAATTAAAAAAAAATCTAATCTTATTTAATAAAATTAAAAGATCTAATTAAAAAATGAAATTTAAAAAAAAATTCTAATCTAAATCTAAGTTTTAACCAAATCTAATTAAAAACAATAAAGAAAAAAACTAAAGTTACGTAAACATAGCTAAAAGACTATGGAAAGTTTCCTTATCACCAGCATATATTCAGCAGAATGTAATTCACAGCATACTCCACAAAGAAATGAATGTAAACGGAAACTTAGAATAGTCTTGGATATCCATCATTCAAACTCATTTAAACATTTACAATCGCTCGAAGAGTTCTTACATTATATGGAGTTAATGCATGCAACATTGCACATAGTAATTTACATCAACTCAAACTGTTTCGAAGACTCTGTTGTGTTCTCAACATGCTTAGATCTTACGGCAGATATGTTTCACTTCAGATTGAATGAGCTAAAGATTTATGCAGGTACGAATATCATAAAAGTGCTCTCGAAGACTTGCTTGTCTACTGTGGAAACAAAGACAAAGTACCCAAGGAATGAAGCGAAATTACTTCTGACTTTTCTGACTCGTGATGTTGAGGAAATTCAGAAGATAGTTGTTTTTTAAGGTGCTTTTGAGAAAATCTTCAACACCATCAAAGAGGAGAGTGGCTTTGAAGGTGGGATGTGGTGAACACGGCTATCGATAAAGCCGTTGAGAAATATAGATCAGCTCAAAACAATAAATCAGAGTTTATGATGGAGTTGACATGAAGCCCCACCATCAAAACATTGAAGGCTACGGCAGGTTGTGGTGCAGAAGAGTTTCCATGAACTGCATGATAAAGTCGTCGAGGTTAAGCGGGTAGTTCCAAAAGAGGGCAACATGGGCAGTTGGGGCAGAGGATTTGGGGGCTATGGTTCAAATCAGGGTGGTAGCAATTATGGTCGTATGGACAATAACAGGTATGGAAATGCTACGGTAGGGGCTGGAAGGGGATATGTAGGGTATGGTCCTACTGGTTATACTCCTCCAGCACCACCACAAGGGAGTTATGTGGCAGGTGGTTATATGAATGGAGGGTATGGTGGTGTGTGGCATAATTAGGCCTCAAATCACTCTAAAAGGCCCCCATTTGAAATGCACAACTGTAAAGGCCCAACATTGGACTCTAAACTCGAGGTTGGCATCCCAAATAGGATTTAAATGTTGGAGCAAGCTCAAAATTCGATGCAATTTCAATACAAAGAGCAAATTCAATGCAGATCTAAAGGAATAAAAATCAACGCAAGGCCTTTTGCAATTCAAATTTACCTCAAACTTAAACACTAAAGGCTAAAAATTTAATGGAGATTTGCAAGCACAATGAGAAAGGAGATTCGATCCGATAAGAGGCTCCAAATTTTAATTCTTAACTCCTTCAAAAACCTGTTACCATGCACCGATTTATATAAAATTTTAAAGAGCTTCAATGATTAACATTTGGTTCCTCTATCACAACTGATTTCAAACACTTCGTCAATGAATTCTGATTCCATCAATTAACTCATACTCAACCAAAACAGAGATTTCGAAAGTGAACTTCAGAGAATACAGATTTGTAATACAATATATTTCATAATCATTCAGGAAATCAAGAACCGAGAAATGTAAACAAGTGATTCGAAGAACCTAATCCTTTAATAGAAAACATGATTCTTTTCTTTCATTATTCTGTCCTCGATCACTGTGGGCACCAAAATGTATCACGAAAATGTGACACTTATGTGAATCCTTGCATGCAAGGAGACTCAATAATGAGTCCTCGCAAACCGACTCACAGCTCTCTATCCGAATATGTGCAGGGATCAATATTGTGAGGCCCTCAGATCAACTAACTTACCCATGCAAGTACACATTCGGAACGAGAGATTCACAGATGAATAGCAAGAATGCTAATCTCTGTTGAATCTAATCCATGCATGTAAATGAAAACTAATCTAAATATGATTTCAATGCATTAAATAAACTAATTTATTCAAATGAAATATATCTATATGCAATGCAATGAATTAAACTAAAATGCTTTGAAATTAAACTAACATGCAATGAAATTAAACTAAATGTAAATGTGCAAGTTAAATGATCTCAAAAGCTCAAGAAAATCTGTAGCATAAGGATGATATGAAAATTCGTGGATCCTCAACTAAGAGCGAGAGGGCTCATTTTATAGCAAAATGTGGATTTGAATGCAAATCTAGAAGCAATGTGGGATAAATGGAAAAGAGGAAACAAATGTCATTTTTAGAAGGTTTGTAGGAAAATGGAATTTCATTTATTTCATTTTTCTTAATAATCGAATTGTTTCCTTTTCCATCACAAAAGATATTTTGAGAAGATATTTTATTTATTTAATTTAAAAGAATAATATCTCTCCTAATTAAATAAAATAAAATTATATAATTTAAAGATAAATATTAATGAAATAAAATAAAATCATTTAATTAAAAATGAATAACCTTATTTCATTTAAGGAATATTTATTTCAAATAAATAATATTATTTTATTTATTTAAAAGGGATTTATTTTTCTTAACTAAATAAATAAAATTAATGAAATATTCAAACCTCAGGAAGAAATGAAATAATTCAAATGGTTACGATTTGATCAAAGAAGTTTAATTTATTGATTCAGGGATTGATTTTTGATAATTGAATAAATGGGGCCCAAAGTCTAGGCGACCATTTTAGGGTGCATACACCTATACTTATTTATTTATTAACTAACTATTACTTATTAATACTTGTATATATTTAAATCTTAAACAAATAATCTTGGTTATTTGTTTAAAATTAAAATATATTAAAATATTAATAATTAATAGTTAGCTAATGAATAAATAAGTATAGGTCTAGTTATTTATTTATTAATTGTTTATGTGATATTACATTAAAATATTAAATTTATAAAATGAATAACTCATTGTTCATTTTATAAATTAAAAGTAATAAATAAGTAATTATTAGGTCTTAGGGAGGAATTTCTTTTATGCGCAATCTTGTGAGTAATATTAATTATTTGTCACAATTATAAGACAAATAATTATTAATTATTCTTAAGTGCATTTTAGGGGATGGTCTTTTTGAGAGTTGACCTTAGTTAGGTTCCACCTTTATAGGGTTGACTTTCTGTTGACTACTCATTCTTTGCTCATTCGAAGGAGGATTTTTCTGTTTTCTATCATCTTTGAGGCATTTGGGGTTAGATCATAGAATTTGAGGCATATTTGGTGTTGCAGTTCAGTGGACATCAATTTTGGGGATCTTTTGGGGCACTTGTACATCAGTTTTCAGCACTTATGTCCCTATTTTTGTGGCTTTTCTTTTCATATCCGACCCCACATATTCTGCATGTTTTTTTGAGATTTGGAGCAACTTTGGGGGGTTTTTGAGTTGTACTTTGGTTATGCATGGTTTGGTGAAGTTGTTGGAGCAGTTATACTTCAGTTTGCATCAGTTATACTCCTATTTTTATGGGTTTTCTTCATCCATCCAACCCTTTTAGTTTTGGGACCTATTTATTGTATTTTCACCTCATTATTGAGGACCTTCTTTTTGGCTCACATGTTTTGCATATCGCATACTTAGGAGAAAATTGTAAGGCATTTTGTAGCAGAGATTTTTCTAGCATTGATATATTGAGAGATCGGTTCCTTTTCATTGGTTTTGAGTGCAATATTGTGAATTTTCTTGCTTTTATGATGTGTTATCCTTCATCTAAGCTTTATTCCTTATTGCATATTCAAATCTTGGTACTTGCTATTACAGGTCTTTGTTTGTGTCCTAACCTTTTGCAAAAAATTGGTGAAGCCTTGTTTCCCTTTCAAAGAAAAAGATTTCAAGTCCTTGCATAGAATCACTTTTGTAATTGCATGTTTTTTAGGTATTGAGAACCATTAGTTTCTTCAATGATTCATGCTGAATTTATTTAAGTTGCATAATGATTATTGGTGTATCACCTTGTTTAGGTTTAGGATTCATTTTTATTGTTCTTTTCTCATCCCTTTTCCCATATATAATTTAGTTTTAGGTGAGCACTGCTTAGGAACTGACCTATCTTTCAGAGATTCATCTCTCATTTTAGGACAACCCACCACCCGAGAGATTTTCCATGTTTCAACAAGATAGCTAGATTCATATCAAAGCTATAGGCACAACCCTGATTGACAACAGTGATGTATATGCCTTCCTTCTGCTGTAGTATTTATAATCCAAGAAATTATCTGATCTCACCAAACATCGACAATTAAAACTATTTCCACATTTCATTAGCAAAAGACTTACATAGATTATCATGACCTCCAAATATGATATCATCAACAAATATTTTAGAAATAATAATCTTGTCATCAGTTTCACATTTCAAATACAAATTGTTATTGTCACTTGTTCTAACAAATCCAATTCTTATGAGATAATAATGTAGTCTTTCATACCATGCTCTCGATGCTTATTTCAGTTCATATAATGCCTTGTGTAGCTTACATACCATATTCCTCTAATTAAGATCAATAAAACCTTTAGGTTGTTCAATGTATACCTCTTCCTCAAGTATCCCATTTAGAAATGCAAATTTCACATCCATCTGATATACCTTAAATCCTGTATAAGCAGCATATGCAAGTAGTATTCTTACTCCTTCAAGTTTAGCAACGGGCGCAAAAGTTTCTCCATAGTCAATTCCTTCTTCTTGTGCATAATCTTTGTAAACTAGTCTTTCTTTGTTCCTTGTTACATCTTCATTCTCATTCAATTTTTTTCTGAATACCCATTTGGTTCCAATCACATTTTTGTCTTTTGGTCTTGGTACCAATGCTCATGTCTTATTTTTTTGTATTTTCTCAATCTTTTCATTAATTGCCTTAATCCATTAATCATTTTCCAATACATCTCTAACAGTTTTAGGCTCAAATTCAAAAACTAAATATGTGTTGTTCCTTAACTTACTTCGAATCATCATTCCTTCTCTTTTATCTCCAATTATTTGATCTTATGGATGGTGTCTTCTCACATACTTTTCAAGTAGAGGTTTAGATCTTTGTTCTTCAATGTTTTCTCCACTCGGTGCATGATCATCATTCTCATCAATAATTGTTTGTTGATGCTCGGTCTGTATAGACTATTTCTCAGTGGTATTATTTTGTTGCTCGGTGACTCTAGACTATTGCTCGAGTAGATTTTCATGATTTTCAATATAAAAATATCTACCATAGTCCTTCGATTCCTTTTGTCTTTCTTCATCATTCTTTTTTGCAAACTCATCAACTCTCACATTTTCACTTTCAATCATCTTTTTATTAGCCTTGTTCAAACATTTATAAGCCTTTCTTTAAGTAGAATATCTTAGAAATATCCGTTCATCACCTTTTGAATCAAATTTTTTATTTCTATCATCTTTTAGAATGTAAAATCTACTTCTAAATATTCTGAAATAACTCACATTAGTTGTGTAACCATACCATAATTCATAAGGTGTCTTGTTTGATTCTTCCTTCAGTTGAACTCAGTTCAGTGTGTAAACAACAATACTAACAGCTTCTCTCCAGTACATTTGTGCAACATCTTTTTCAATCATCGGTGTTCTATCACAATCAACAATTGATCTATTCCTCCTTTTAGCAATCCCATTATGTTGGGGTGTCCTCGGTGTAGATACATGTCTCTTTATTCCATGTTCATTAAAAAAATTAATGAATTCATCAGAAATAAATTCATCACCTCTATCTGACCTTAAGCATTTCAATTCCTTTCCACTTTTGCTTTATACCATTTAAACATTTTGAAATCTTCTAATTTTTCTTTTAAAAACATGACTATCATCATCCTAGAGAAATCATCAATAAATAAGATAAAATATGTGTCTCCATAATAACTCTGAGTTCTCATTGGACCACATAAGTCAGCATGAACTAACTCCAAAATAGCATTAGATGAGTGATTTTTTCTCTTGAAACTAGATGTTGAAATCTTACCCATTTGACATTGTTTTCACATTACATGGTCAGGTTTAGATATGCTCGATAAACCTCTAGCTTTCATTTTCTTACTAATCTTAACCATGTTGTCAAAGTTCACATGACATAACCTCTTATGCTATAACAAAAAAGAAGTTTCAGCATTGTCCAAATAGAATAGGTTACCTTTTGATTGTTCACCAGTACCGATCAGTTTTCTAGCCTCATCATAGATTTTCACCTGTATTTTCTCAAATGCAACTCGGTGACCAATGTTATTTAGTTGTGCTACACTCAACAGATTATAATTAAGTCTTTTCAACCAATATGCATTTTTACATCTGATCTTATTGCTCAATAATATAAAACCTTTACCTTTCACTAGATAAGGGGTATCATTTCTCATTTTCATAGATCCACCATTATAATGTTCAAGATATTCAATTTTTTCTTCATCACCAGTCATATGATGTATCTTCCACTATCAATAATCCAAGTATCATTCTTGCTAACTTTAGAAATAAGTGTTGTTTCAACATACCTTTCTTCTTCTTTGGAATCTTCTTTCAATGCAACAAATACCACTTCTATGTCTTTATTAGTTATTGTCTCAGTGTCATTATCTTCATCTTAAACTAGGTAGCATGCCTTCTTACCTTTATCTCTGTAGTATCGGCTGTCTCTGTTTCCATACTGTCGGTTGCCTCTGTGATCTTGATAATTTATTTTTTCATTCTTCCTTTCATTTGATCTTTCATTTGTTTTCTCATCTTCTTTCCTGTCACGACATCTTGCAGCAATATAACCAATCTCTTTTCATCTAAAACATACCAAGGGTAATTTACCTCTATATCTTCCTTTGTCTTTTTGTAGTCTTCTAGCCATTAATGCTTCAAGTTCATCAAGTTCATCTTCTTCACCTTCAATTTCACTATTATTTCTTATCTTATGTCTGATGCTTGAACTTCCAATTTTTAAAGATGACATAAATGTAGATTCTACCTTAGGTAAAATACTATTGTCAAAGTTATTAAGCTCAAATGTAGTCAATCTACCAATCAGACTATCAAGAGATATGTTATTACTAGGAGCTTCTCTCATTTCATGAATTGTAGAGACTCTAATAGCATAGGTAGGTAACAATGTTCTGATAATTTTACTTACCACGGTGTCTTCTTCAATTGTTCCATGTGCTCCTTGAATAGCATTCACTGCTTCCTTAATTTGGTTGTTGTACTGAGTGATGTTCTCACCTTCTTTCATCTTCATACCATCAAATTTATCTCTTAGACTTTCAGCTTTTGCCCTAAGCACATTCACATCTCCTCCATGAACTAGTGTAAGCTTGTCCCACATCTATTTTGTAGTTGTACATGTCTTAATGTCTTCAAATTCAGCATATGATAGAGAAGAAGCAATCTCAATCATCATAGCATTATGTTCTTTTCTTTCTTTCATCTGTGTGACAGTCAAAGGACCAGTGGGGTTTATGAATTCATTTTCCAAGTAGTACATTGCAGAATCTCCAATCCCTAATAGATATAACTTTATCATGTTTTTCCATGTTGAGAAATTATCTTTGTTCAGCTTTGGCACCTCTCTCTTATACATCTTGTGATCTTTAACTCAAGTCCTTCAAACTTTTGCCTTCAAGTACTCTTTCTCTGATACCAATTGTTAGATAACTAGGAGTGGGGTGAATTAGTTAAGTCCAATTATCTTACAGTCCCAAATACTCTCAGATGTATAAAATAAATATTTCAATCAATCTAAACAACTCAGTAAAACTTTGTTTGTGTCTTTATATTCATTAACTGAATACCAGTAAATTAACTAGAGTATATACTGATCAAACCAGTAATTGTAATGTGCAAATTAAAATAAAAAATCATCACATCCATAAATATATAACACTTGATTTTTAATGTGGCATAAACCCTGTTAGGGAATAAACTATTAGAATAACGGAGAGGGGGGTGAATCAATTATCCACAGTCCCAAATATAAAATGTATCACTTAAAACAAATTCAGCTAATTTTACAGCTTGGTAAACATAAAATACTAACTATCTGTGTAATTACCGATTACCATTTAATTTCTCATAATGATTACCAACCAAATCAAATATGCAACATGTAAAGTATGATAACCAAACAATCACCACATAAACACATAACACAAAAGATTTAACGTGGAAACCTTGCAAAGGGAAAAACCACCTGGGACCGGTAACCCAAAAACTTTTCACTCTTCTAAACTGAGCTTGGTGAAGAGCCAACCCTATTAAAGGTTACAAAACACACTATAAGGTGTAAACTTGTTAGATGATTTAACACTAACAGTTATCATCCAACTAGCATTCACTATGGGGTTGACAGGATAACAATGTACATTCTATGAATCACATATAAGACTTTCAAGTCCACTCGGTTAAGAGATTTTATCTATTTACAATGGTTAAGCTGAAATAGTAGGTGATCTAATTACAATAAAACTTGATTTGTAGATGTTTAGATCTATTCTAAGTCCATACAATCCTCTGATCAATATTTCTTATTTAGTTCATCAATATTCAATAACTTACTATCCCTTGGTAAAGCTCTCTGACGCTCAGTACTGTTATGCAGTTCAATTCTTCTTCAACTAGTCTGATCAGGCATGCATGAAGCTTGTTCACATGATATCTCTACCATCTCCTTCTTCTGCAATACGTTTCACAATGAAACCCTAGTCTCTTAAATAGACAAGTAAACCATTTTCTTTTCATCCATCAGATTTTGTCGCTTAATCTCCTTCGTTGATTTTGTCGCTTAAACCTTCCTCGGCAGTTGTGTCAATGACTCATTTCAATTCCATCCTTTAGATCTTCTTTGAATTTTTTTAGCCATAGATCTCACAACAAAATTTATCTTTCCACCTCATAATCATACACTTTACAGCTCATCAATTTCTGTCGGCTAGACTAATCATTTAGTTCTTTTGTCCATACTCAGTTAACAAAGAAATGCGTCAGTGAACACAAGCTCGGTTGATACTGTCACTCAGTATACACTACACTGGCTTGGTGTATACTGGAATACTTCATTAAATGACCACACTTCTTTGTAACATTTTTCTTCTATCTTCATAACAGATTAATGCAACATAATTAAGTCAAAAATATGAATTCATAGACTCATCAATAAGTTACCATGAGTATTCCTTATCCTCATATGTCATATCCATCTTCCTCCATGTAGATATCTCGGTTCTTCATCTTTTCTCCTCTCTATATAGATGTCTAGATATTTGCAACTACCATGATAATTACTGTCAAGACTAGTTGACATCAATGACAACATAATGACTGATTCAATTATCCTACATAACAATTCAGTGCTCGGTGATCTCTAATCACTTGTAGTTCATCAATCAGGTTCTCAATCAATTGTAGTTCATCACTATGTAAATTAACTAGAGTATATACTGATCAAACCAGTAATTTTAATGTGTAAAGTAAAATAACAAATCATCACATCCATAAACATATAACACTTGATTTTTAATGTGGCGGAAACCCTGTTAGGGAATAAACCACTTGGGACCAGTACCCAAAATAATTTCACTCATCTAAAGTGAGCTTGGTTAAGAGACAACCCTGTTAAAGGCTACAAAATACACTATAAGGTGTGACCTTGTTAGAGGATTATAATCACTAATAGTTATATGTGACCAAACATTCATTATGGGGTCAACATGAAAATAATCAACATTCATTGAATGTCATAATGAAATAAATAAAAATTGTTAAGTCCCACTCAATTAAGAGATTTATCTATAGCAATGGTTAGAATGAAACAGTAAATGATCTTATTCAAATACAACTTCCTTTTCATATTTTCAGATCTATGCTAAGCTCATAATACCTCTGGCCATCATAATCACTTCAATTTCCTCTTATCCTCTAACTTTGTTCTACTCAGTTAATTCTTTTCTCAAATGCTCAATGTAGTTTGTAGAATTACTCGGTTCTCACTTTAACCTGTCTAACCATCTTCGCATGAATGCAATCTTCTCATGCATATCCTTTTTCATTACGAATCTCTTGTCTCTTTTTATAGACATGATAAACCATTTTCTTCTCATCCATATATTTTTCCTCTTAATCTTCACTGTTGATTTTTCTGCTTCATCCTTCCTCGGAACTTGTGTCTCAAACACATTTCATTCTTCATCATTCGATCTTCCTTGAATTTTTTCAGTCATAGATCTTTATAAAAAACTTTATCTTTAACCTCAGAATCATCCATATTTGTCTAGCTCATCTTTAGTCGACAATTACATGTTCCATATTATTTCTTTCACTTGGTCAATACCATGATGTGTTAGTGAATTCTAACTCAGTTAATATTGTACTCGGTATACACTACACTTTCTCGGTGTACATTGTTTCAACTCAGTTTATACTAAGTTCTTCATTTACCAACCACATAAACTTGTACATTCTTGATCCTCAATTCATAACAGAATTATATAATATAATCAAATCACTAACATAATATCATAGACTCATCAATAAGTTACTCAATGAATACCATACTCATATCTTTCTCATACATCTCATCTTCATGTTAATATCTCATTCCTTCACCATTATTTATTCTTTGGATGTTTGTAACTATCATGATAAGTATAGTCAAAACTAGTTGACATCAATAACAATATAATAATTGATTTAATGTGTCACATATACATTTGTATTATAACAATCTCTCCCTTTCAAGTATTCAATCAGTTGTAGTCTGTCAACTAAATTCAATAATCCACCTCTTTGGGGATGTTTAGTTTGATCAAGAAAGGTTTACCTCTAGATATAGCTCTGTTTGTTTTGGTTGCTGAAGGTTTTAGATATTTGTTAGCTCAAGTTGTCTCTCAATCTCATTACAAGATAATTTCTCTCCAAATTATTTCTAGTAGCTAGTGAATGGATATTTTTCTAATGATCTTTTTATCACTCTTTTTTAGGAGGAAAATAATATAAAATATGATCTTCGATGCATAGACATTTTTCCAAGCGTCCATCTCTAGCATCTAATGAAATAAGACCTTGTGTTTTAGAAAATCCTTCCTTCCCAAGATAGATTGCACTGACCATTTTGATATGAAATGGATTAATCATGGGGATATTTTTTATTTTTTGGAATCATCTTTGATTTCCACAACACTCCTTTAGAGATTTTTTGGACTATGATTATGATAATTGAGAGGAATTTACACTACTAGATTTCCAAGCCTCTCTTTTTATATGAAGACTTCAAATTTTCTGTAATATTTTGGCAACACTCATATTTGTTATTCCCCATATTGGGTCCCTTCCAAGGCTTCTTATTTGAAGATTGGGAAATTATTTAGTGATTTTATATATTCTTCCATTGGTTAACAACAAGGCTTTTATTGCATTTCCTAGGTTTTGTGTCCTCTCTCATGAAGCTAGTAAACTTGGTTTAATTTCCATTCACCATAAAAGCATATATTTGTGTTCCAAATGGATTTTTTGAGCTCTCCAAGGTAATGAAGCTTGGAAAATTATTTTTTGCAACTAGAATAGTACTAACATGTCTCAATATTGTCTAGCCTAGAAAGGTTTGGACTTTGGAACCCTTATAATGATGAGAGAATTTGTTTCCATTCAATGGACTTTGTTATCAAAAATATTGAGAAGGCTTGGGAAACCATCAATTGCTAACTTCATTGGGATGGATATTTTATTTTTGTAATGATTTATCCATTAATTAACACTATGTTTGGTGGTCCCCACTTGTCAACTCTCAAGGGAGATAGCTTGTTCACTTATCTTGGATTCATGCTTAGAAGTTATTCAAACAAGGAGAGAAAATGTGCCAAAATATTTCATCCAAAAAGCTACCAGTTTTTGCTTCCCTAGCTAGAATCAAAACTAGAGTTCAAACTCATTATTTATGAATAAGAGACCTATTGGTCAATTATTGATTCTATCTATCCTCAAATGACTCACAAATTTTTGGTGCAATGTCTCAAACCATCGTGGAAGGATTAGTAGTGTTATCTAGATATCACATTTCTAAATTGCAAGCCTTACAAAGGTTATTCTTTGTTGTCTCCACACTTTCATATGGTGCATTAGTTCAATATTTGTTGGAAACTTTGTGTTAGGAAGAACATTCCACCAACACAACTGAGAGGGGGGGTGAATCAGTTGTATGATAGATTATTAAACATTAAATAACAGCTACATCAAAATGATAACACAATAAATGTCAACACAATAACATAATATTTTGTTGTCGAGGAAACCCTATTAAAGGTAAAACCCCAGTGGAAATTAGCACCCAAAAATGATGTACTGAGAGTATAGTATCCATGTTAAAAGATCTAGCCATGTTATGAGCTTATTAAAACATTACAATACATAGTCCTTGTTAAAGGACAAACCCTGTTAGGAGTCAAAGAAAAGAGTAGGCTCACTGCCCAAAGAAGGTTATGTCCACCTCCATAACTCACTGTTCATAACACAAGTGTATATAAGGGAAATACTCAATCCTTGTGAACTATCTGATACAAACTATCTTTTCTTGATCAGTTCCAATGAAGTATAAACTATCCTATGTCCTATATCTAGAAGATACCAGCTCACAGCTTCCATAATCCTCTTTTACATTCCATTCATATCTATATTTTTCAAAACATAAGATCTTACATATATACCTTATTACAATGAATGATCATGTCGGGCAATTAGGCTTTCCTAATATACAAATAATTGCATAACCCCTTGATAAGATACACATGGTATCTAGATCAAGTGTACAATAATTATAATTCAATAATCAAGGTCCAACATCTGTAATCCATCCTTGTTATCCATAATACAGGCTACAATTCTGAAGTCAGATCTAAATAGGTCTCTTCCATAACATACATCACAGATGACATCATCAAGCTTTCTATGACTTGCTAAGATCAACAAAAATTCCTTAATATGTTATCTGACATACCTTAAGCTCGCATACACTGAATCTACATTGCTTGTAAGATATACTCAAAACACAGAGACTTTCTCTGTCAAATTCCACTGTCACAGTCCAGAAATTAGTCTTCACCAAATCTGTTGTTTCTCAACAAATATATAATATTACAACATGTGATCTTAGATATAAGATCACAACACTTTCCTATACACAAAACTATGTTCACTCATTCTAAATCATCCCTATAGTATGTGTACACTGTAATAACCAATTTGTTCTTTTCATAGAAACATATATTAACATTAGTGACAAAACATGAATGACAACAATATTGATTCCAACAACACTCAACAAGATAATGCAGTGATTAAAAATATTAAATTCATCAACAATATCCAACCATCTCCCCATTTGGCATTGATGGAAACATATGGAAAATCCATCAACCCAAATCTATCAAATCAAAAATACTCTCTCAATAAAACTTTCTCAAAATAGTGAACTCGTCTCCATAGTATTTCTCCCCATATAGTAGGGATTTTCTTATAGTATCTTTCCCCCTTTGACAATAATGGAAAAGGGTGCCATAAGTTATCAATTGTGTTATGTTTAGTCTTTATCAATTAGGTGTTGAATCACCCAAATGTATTTTGTAAGTTTCCAATGATCACTCCCCTTGAAGAGTAGATCCATACATCAAGTCCAGAAAATGATAGAGCTTTGAATACTTGTAGACTGATTCATCCCTGCATCATTTAATTCTCACTAGGAGGGGCTTGCACCCCAAGCATACCTCTAAGATAGTCAAAGGAATATTTTTGCAATGGCTTTGTAAAGATGCTTGTTATCTGTTCTTTTGTGCTAATGTATTCCAACCTTATTTCTTTCCTTGCTACCTTGTCTCTCAAAAAATGATACTTAATAGAAATATGCTTAGTTTTAGAATGCATCACAAGATTCTTTGACATATGCACTATACTAGTGTTATCATAATGAATAACCACAGGTTAAACAAAATTTATTCCAATATCTTTTAGCATTTATTTCATCCAGACGAGTTGAGTGCAATTAATAGCAGCAACAACATACTTAGATTCAACAGTAGATTGAGCTATACAATCTTTCTTTTTACTTAACCATGAAACCAACCTTCTCCAAACAAAAAATGCACCTCCACTAGTACTCTTCTTGTCATCAATGTTCCCTGCCCAATCAGCATCAGTATAAGCATGTAGTTCAAATTCATCATTTTTATCATACCATAAGCCATATTCCATTGTTCCTTTTAGGTATCTATATATCCTTTTTATAGCAACCATGTGTATCTCTTTAGGATCTGCCTAATATCTAGCCACAATTCCAATAGCATTAGCAATATCTAGTCTAGAGTGAGTTAGATATTGTAATCCTCCAATCATTGATATATACTTAGTCTGAAAAACACTCTTGGTCTCATCATTATTTTTCAATTTATGGCCAATCACCATGGGTGTACCAATAGGTTCTTGCTCTGATTTATTTGCAGTCCAAGAAATAATTTCATCTCTCCAATCATGGAGATCTAAAATTCATTCTCCAATTCTTTGGAAAACTTCTTACACATTTCATCATTACCTCCAAAAATAATATCATCAACAAAAACTTCTATTATCAAAATTCCATCTTGATTAGTTCTTAAGTATAAGTTATTGTCAGCATTACCTTTTCTAAATCTAGGGAAAAGTAAGTACTTGTCTAACCTTTCATACCAAGCCCTTGGTGCTTGCTTTAGTCCATGAAGTTCCTTCTTCATCTTGCAAACCATGTCTTCATCTTCTGTCAAAGGAAATCCATTAGGTTGTTCTATGTATACTTCTTCTTCAAGATCCCCATTTAAAAATACAATTTTACATCCATCCAATATACCTGGAAGTCTTTATGTGTAGCAAAAGCCAAAAATAGTCTCACGTCTTCCAACCTAGCAACATGAGAAAATGTCTCTTCAAAATCTATGCCTTCTTGTTGTGAATAGCCTTTGCATACCAATCTTTCTTTTTTTTTATTACAACAATTCCTTCTTCATTCATTTTGTTTCTGAAAACCCACTTAGTTCCTATTACATTTTTTTCTCTAGGTCTAGGAACTAATTCCCAAGTATTATTTTTCTTTATGTGATCTAACTCTTCCTACATAGATTTGATCCAAGATTCATCTCTACAATCTTCATCAGTAGTCTTTGGTTTAACTTGAGAAATAAAACAAATTTATTCGCTTTTCTTTGATCTAGTCATTATTCCTTGACATGCATTACCAATAATTTGATTTTCAGGATGGTTTTTCTTAACATGTCTCAGAGTCTTAGGATTCTTAGTAACTTCATTTGTGTCATCATCAAAAATCAGTTAGTCAACATGTTCTTCTTTTGTATTAGTGGCCTCCTTGATCTCTGTATTCTGATTACAATCATACATTCTCTCTTGTATCTGACACTTTTCATCTATCTTCACATTATTACTTTCAATCATCTTTCTCAATCTCAAGCAAGAAAAATTCCTTCATCACTTCTAGCATCAAATTTTCCTATTTCATCATCTCTTTTTATATAGCATTTGCTTCCAAATGCTATGAAATATTTTATGGTAGGAGTATGATTAAACCACAATTCATAAGGAGTATTATTTGTACCTTCTCTTATTTAAATTCCATTCAACATGTATACTTTTGTCCCAACAGCTTCGCTCCAATGTACATGAGATGCATTTCCTTCTAGCAACATTGTCCTAGCAGCATCCAATATTGTTTTGTTTCTTCATTTTGTTATCCCATTTTGTTGTGGAGTCCTAGGAGAAGATGTTTGTCTGTGTATTTCATGTTCTTCATAATATGAATTAAATAGATCTGAAGTAAAATATCCACCTCTATCTGATCTCAAACATTTTATCTTTAAGCCTGATTTATTTTCTACTTTTGCTTCGAATAACTTAAATTTGTCAAATTCTTCTGATTTCTCTTTCAAGTAAGTAATGTTGGGATGGAGAGATAGGGTACTAAGAGGGGAGGGGTGAATCAGAGCCAAAAAAAACTTTCAACTCTCAAACCTTAAACAACAAACAATAGTAACTTCACATATAACTTGAATCCATTATATGTATCATTCATTCAGTTAACTTGTAAAAGTAAATAGCATGAAATCAACAATATATCAATCACATAACACAAGTATTTTGGTAATGTAGAAACCCTTGTTAGAAGGTAAAAACTATAGTGGGGATGACACCCACAAATCCTTTACTACTGCAGATAGAAAAGGTTTTCCTGTTAGGGCTACAAGTGGTGATCACTTCTGGTGATCTTACCCTATTAGGAGTAAAATTTCAAATCGATTAGATCTACCTAGTTATAGGATTTTAACAACACTACTTCAGTGTGCACTCAGTTAAGAGATTTACATAAAAGACTGTTAGGTCTACTCTGTTAAGAAATTTTACCAAACTCTGTTACAATGATTAGAAAATAACAAGATATATCTACTAACGAAAACTCTATCTTGTTTGATACAAATCAATGAAATACTGAACAGATATCACCTTTTCATGTGAAGATCTCTACTCTAAACTACTCAGTAGCCTTGTCTGATTCTGCTTAATCTATATGTCTCTAAATTATGTTCTGCTCTATCTGATAACTGATATCTTGAAGTTGGCTAATGCTTCAAGAACTACTTTTCTTGTTCTTAACTTCCTTGTCAAGCTTATGTCAAAATGACATGAAATACAATTATATAGCATACTACTTTTGTTGCTTAACAAAATTAGGTTACAATATCTCAGAGAAAACCCTAATATCTACGGTGTACAAAAATAACCTAGATCTAGCAATTACATAAAGATCCTCATCACAATTAATAAATATATTTATAAAAAATGATCCTTGATCTTGGTAAAATGTTTTGTGATTCTGTTGTAACCATTTGCATAGATAAATGTGCCATTACTGATTACTATGTTGTTTTCTGTGATGCTCAGTAAACACTGTATATATTACTCCATAATTACACTGGTGCTTAGTGTCCAGTCTGCTCGGTGTTTATTGTCACTTGGTATCGGTGTACACTAATGCTCAGTAAAACTGCTCTGGTGCTCGGTGTAAAGACTTAACCGACTAGCTTGAAGTGCTTTCTTTTACTGACTAGAGTAATATAGGTAACCAACCGATGTCTTTGATACTAATGACAATCTTCAATGCTCAAATAGAGATAACAAGTAATCCACATCATTCTAGAAACGTCATCAAAAAAAAGTATAAAATTCCTTTCACCATAGTATGATCTTGTCCTTGTAGGTCCACATAGGTCTGTATGTATCAGATCCAACTTTCCTTTTGTTGTATATGATTTAATTTTATAATTGCGTGTAGTATGCTTTCCCATAATACACTCTTACACATAGGGTTAGATGGTTTTACAATTTTAGGTAGGTCTCTCACCACATTAGTCAAGCTTGCCTTCACAATATTATCAAAATTAACATAACAAAACCTTATTTTCCATAACCAGCTGTCATATATCTTTGCAACAAAATAAGAAGCTTTAGATGTATTTAACTCAAATACATTGCCTCTATATTTAGTACCAATTTCAATCAAATTTCTTGTCTTAATTCTGATAAAACATTTCCCATCAATGAATTTCAATTGATACCCTTTGTCCATCAATTGTCCAGCACTCAACAAGTTATGCTTAAGTCCATCAACAAGTAGTACATTGTCAGTATTAGTCTTTCCATCCAAAGAAATAGATCCTACTCCTATGATAAGCTTAGGAACATTGTCTCTGAACCTTACAACACCACCCTCATACTTATTTAGTTTAACAAACTTGTTTTTATCTCCAGTCATATGATGTGAACAACCACTGTCTATAAACCATTCAGATTTCTTATCAACATGTGACACTAAGGCTTTTTCTTCACGTAATAGTTTTTCATCTTTGATAGAAATAAACCCAATCTCCTTATCATCAAAATCATCATCATAAATACCTTCACTAGCATAATAACATTCCTTTTCTTTTGAATACTTAGGTTTGTGTTTAGGAACACTTGTAGGACATCTAGATGCAAAGTGACCTATCTTATTACATGGAAAATATTTCAAAGGTAACTTTCCTTCAAATTTACCCTTACCTCTCTTTTCTCTTCTAGAAATCAGGGCAACAAGTTCATCTAGCTTTCTTTCTTCTTCTTGTATGTGTTCCCATTCATCAGCATACTCACCAAGCTCTTCTTTTATATTATCACTATTGGTGCTCGCAATTCCAAATAATATATTTTTGTGTGTAGATGCCTTAAATGATGTTTCAACTTTAGGTAAAGAATCTCCCATCTCTGCAGCTTCAAAGGTAGTTAGCTTTGCAATCAACATCTCTCTGCTAAAGTTTGCAGTCAAAGGTATAATCTCTTCTATAGCCTGAACTTTGGTCTTGTAAATAGGTGTCAATGATCTAAGGATCTTTGCAATGACTTATTCCTCTTCATAAGTGCCTCCAAAATTTTTGATTCCAATCAAAACCTATGTAACTCTTTGTACATAAGCCCTAATGTTTTCATCATGTTTCATTTTCAACTTTTCCATCCTTGTTTTCTAGTTCTGTAATATTTCTTGATTAGTAAACGTGTCTCCTTCATACAATGCTTCTAATCTTGCCCAAGTTTTGTGTGTTGAATCCATATCTTTCACCTCAGTAAATTCTCCTTCAAAGAGTGCATTGATTAGTGCTTCCCTTGCAACCATGTTATATGAAAATGTCTTCTTTTCTTCATTAGTATCTTCATCTAATTCATCATCAGCCTTCATGGTTACCTCAATCTTTGTGATCATCTAGTATTTGATACCTTAACATAGAAAATGTGTTTTCATCTTGTTCTTCCAACTATAAAAGTTTTCAGGATCAAATTTTGGACTATCCTTCCTATAGAATGTCATCTCTAAGATCACCTTAAGTGGTTAAGCTTTCTCTCTAAGGACCAATAGCTCTGATACCCATTGCTAGGAATAGAAACCCACCAATACAACTGAGAGGGGGGGTGAGTCAGTTGTATGACATATTATTAAACTTTAAATAGCAGCTAAATCAAAATGATAACACAGTAACACAATATTTTGTTGTCGAGGAAACTCTATTAAAGGTAAAACCCCAGTGGGAATTAGCACCCACAAATGATGTACTAAGAGAATAGTATCCCTTTTAAAAGATCTAGCCATGTTAGGAGATTATTAAAACATTATAGTACATAGTCCATGTTAAAGGACAAACCCTGTTAGGAGTCAAAGAAAAGAGTAGGCTCACTGCTCAAAGAAGGTTATGTCCACCTCTAGAACTCATTGTTTGCAACACAAATGTATATAAAGGAAATACTCAATCCTTCTGAACTGTCTGATAGAAAATGTCTTTGCTTGATCAGTTCCAATGAAGTATAAACTATCTTCTACCCTATATCCAGAAGATACCATCTCGTAGCTTCCACAATCCTCTTTTACATTCCATTCATATCTATATTTTTCTAAAGAAAAGATCTTACATATATACCTTATTATAATGAATGATCAAGTCGGCCAATCAGGCTTTCCTAATATACAAATAATTACATAACCCCTTGCTAAGATACACACAGTATCTAGTTCAAGTGTACAATAATTATAATTCAATAATCAAGGTCCAGCATCCATAATCCATGATTGCTATCCATAATACACGCTATAATTATGAAGTCAGATCCAAATAGGTATCTTTTAGAACATACGCCATAGATGATGTCATTACACTTTCCATGACTTGCTAAGATCAATGAACATTCCTTAATATGTTATCTGATATACCTTAAGATCACATATACTGAATCCACATTGATTTTAATATATACTCAAAACACAGAGACTTTCTCTTTCAAATTCCACTTATGTTGTCATAGTCCAGAAACCAGTCTTCACCAAATATGCTATTTCTCAACCAATATTTAATATTATAGCATGTGATCTTAGATATAAGATCACAACACTTCCTTGTACAAAAAAATGTGTTCGCTCATTCTGAATCATCCATACAGTATTTGTACACTGTAATAACTAGTCTGTTATTTTCATAGAAACATATGCTGACATCAGTGACAAAACATGAATGACAGTAGTATTGATTCCAAAAACACTCAACAAGATAATGTAGTGATTAAACATATTAAATGCATCAGCAATATCCAACACTTTGGTCCTCTCAAGGTACCTAGAAAAAACATTTTAGGGTATTTGGTCTATGGTGCTAGAGTACAAGCTGGCTCATTTTGTCTAGTGTTTGTTATACCAAGGCCTTCCTTCAACAACTCATTTACTCACATGGGCATTTCCATGCCCATTATCCTTTTTATGGTTGGTTTGAATCCCTTCAATATCTTTTTTGGTTTTTCTCGCAAGCTTAAGATGCATGGAACTAAATCCATGATATTTGTAGCTTTCAAGCCTACCTTTTTTATTGGCACATGGTTTTTATATTAAAATGGAACAAGTACACCAATATATATCATGCTTTCATGGTGGAAAAACTTTTACAGTATTTGGGAAAGATTGGAATGTTGCTCATTTTACTTACCATGTAGTGAATGAAAATTTTTCCTTGTACACTAAAGAGATCATTTCTCTAATGTTGTAATGTAAATTCAAGTTCCAGCTAAAAAAGATACACTTTAAATTTCCCATCTCTAGGATTTTTTGAACCACTTGGGAAATGCTCCCAATATTATTTCCTAGTGTTGGTGTAATTAAATATTTACAAATTACACTTCATGTAAGTTTACTTAGGATAATGCATTTTCATATTAGTTGTCATTGAGACACATAAGAGTTTGCATTTCATTTTAGCACATGGTGTAGGATAATTTTCACGTTATGTGTGAGATCCACCTTAAGTGCTCTTATCACATTATCATCCTCTCATTGTTGCACATACTTTGATGTAAAATGGAGGATGATCCACCTTTGGTGGAAATGTGATTACACCTTGTCTAGTTGATATGTTATCATTTTCATCTCTCCTAGTTATCATATATTGCCTATATATTTAGGCACATCTACTTTGTATTCAATTTATTTTGTATATATTTCACTTTTTATCATGATTGAATCATTCAATTGATCATATCATATTTGTCTCTCTTGTGCTATCGATTGAGATTCTCGATCTTGGCATTTTTGTCCTTTATCTTAGGAAAATTATTACATGGTATCATAGCGATGTCAAAAATTTTACATGGTATCAGAGTCATAGAAGTGTCATTGTGTAGCCTATTTTGAGAGAATTTTGTTACAGGTCAAAATTGGAGCTTGTTGGTGCAAATTAGAGGTTGGCATCACATTAAGGAGGTCCAAAAACCCCTAAATAGAATTTTGTTTCATCCAAATCGGACATCTGAAGCCAAATCTAGAGCCATTTGAATTTTGAAAGTGTGATGGCAGTAATTCAAAAAAAAAAATTTCAGAAGTGATTTTCAAACAATGATAGCTCAGTCATCCGGACACCTTTTTTCGAGCAATTATTTTTTGTTTTGGGGTAGAAATTCATGGTTTAAAAAATGGTACAAGTGGCTTCTGATGTCTGTGTTAGGAATGGAAAGACTAAGAAGGGGGTGAATCAGTGTTCTATATATTAATACTTTTTTCCGTACTCTTGAATCTTAACTTAGTTGCTTATGTACTGAAATGAATATCAATGCAAGTAAGATAAAAAACCACAACACATAAAACAAAATATGATTATGGGGAAACCCAAATAGGTAAAAACCCTAGTGGGAGTTGACACCTACTAAGAACTATACTAGTGTTTTATGATCCATTTTAGAAGATCTTGCAACCCTGTTAGGAGTTGTTCTTTACAATACTTTTAGTACAGTGATCTGGTCAAGGGTCGGATCCTGTTAGGATTCTTTTACAATTAACCCTATTAGGGGTGGGGACACACTATCCTAGAGCTCACTGCTCAAGTGGTGAAGGCTACAACCTTCTGGATATCAGATACACACTATATCTGCAGGGTGAACTATTGCTTTGGCACTACTTGTCTGATCAGTTCCTTTTGTGTGCTGATGCTTTAGCCTCTTGTAAAGCTCTACCTCATTCTATCTTCTCTTTGCATACTTCTTCTCTGCTTATCTGATCTCTATATCTCATGCTATACATAATTACAAGGGTGCATGTCTTATTTATATGTGCATACAAAACTTTTCATCAAGTCGGCCTATAACTAATTACATACAATGCTTCCAATTGAATTTTCTCAAGCGTGTTTACATATCATCATATTAACATGTCTATGACCTAAATACAATAGGTGCATAGCCTTAACAAAATAATATTACAAGCGCTAATCAAAATACAAATAGTCAGCCATGTACTATGTTCTATTTTGTCGCTTACTGACTGTGACTCTTCAACTAGCCGTATCTTCATCATACCGACTCATCTGATCATGCGCTCTTAGACTTAGCATGATTACATATCAAAAAGATTATCTTCAAGGGCACATACCATAACTCAGTCATACGCACATGCGCTGATGCTCTGTTCACCTGGTGCTCTGCTATCTGTCCAGCCTTCCATAGCCATATTTATGATCTTCTACATTATGCGTTGACTCCAAAAGTTCATATGATTTTGTTGCCATAATGACAACACTAAATATAGTCATATACTTCAGTATAGTCAACTTGCCAACAGTCTATTCCTAATATTTTCTAAAAATCACAAATCCTAATTTTTACAACTTTGGAGGCTTTGTTCAGGCTCACATGGACACATTTTCAAGTGTTTTTTTTTAAAAAGTGTATGATTTTTTGTCTACTTTCTAGATCTGGTATCAGTTTGGAAAAATTTTGAGGAGACATAGTATTTTCAGTGTTTGGTCTATTTTGGCCTATATTTGGCACTTGTAATTTGTTCGATCCTTGAGTGGTCTTGTGTCTTATAAGTTTGAGTCTACTATAGCTTCATATTTTTTGTTGTAAACATAAAAAATTAGATGTCCACTTTGGTCTATTTTGGCAAGTGACAATTGTGCATGCACTATATATAAAGTGCCAAAATCATCTATTTTGGGGGGTTCTTTGATTCATTGCATTTTGGGGAGTGCATTGATTTTCTAATCTCATTGTTTCATGTGAGAAGTGTATCATGGATGATTTAATTAGGTTGACAAGATGGAACTATAAGAAATGGATTGAATTAGTTATTTCTCATCTTAGTGAGCATAACTTGTCCTATTTGTTTGAGTATAGACCAAAAAGTCCTTTCAATTGGAACTCTTACTTAAAATTTCTTAATGTTGTCTATTAGAATATGGATATGGATGTTATGGATTCTCTTGATGAATACAAAGATCAGACAAAGACTATTCCTGATCTTTGGACTATTCTTTGGGAAATGTATGGACATCCACATGTTCCTCCACTCCCAAAAGGTCTAGAACCTCCAGTTGCAACTCCTACTTCTCCTATTGAGATCACTTCTATTGTTGCTCCCAATGATGCTTGCATTCATATAGCCATGGATTCAGATGATTCAGTACACCAGGATATTCCCTTTCTTCCAAAAATAATTCCTTGGGATGACTTCTTGACAGATATTACAGGTTTGTTTGTGGTGTCTTACATTGAGGATTTGGGATACATCATTGATGGCATTCATTTTCTCTTTGTTGAGGATGAACCTTCTTCAGTTGTTGCAAGGTAACATGTTGAGCCTCATCTTTATTCTTCACTTGATCATTCTTTTGATTTTGACATGATTGTGGATCATTTGATACAACATTTGAAGGAGGTATCTTTCACTTTAGAGATGGAATTTGAGTCTTTGGAGATTGGTTTTCATGAGTCTCAAACTTCACTTGAGATGTCACATTTCATGGTTTAGGTTGATCATACTCATGTGTTGGAGATTCCTATTCAGTTTCCTAAGACATCATACAATTTGAGGATTCTTCCTAGAGATTGGGGAGGATTCTTTGATACACCTATGGCACCATTTATTCCTAAAGAGAAGAACATTATTAAATTTTCTTGGTGTATTTTATGTTGGCAAGTTGACTATACTAGTGTATATGACTAAGTTTAGTGGTGTCATTATGGCAAAAAACTCATATGAATTTTTGAGGTCAGTGCAATAACTTAGAAGATCAAAATTTAGCTAAGTATGGAAGATAGAGTAGTCAGTGAAGCACCTAATAAATAGAGCATCAGCACATGTGTGTATGATTGAGTTTTGGTATGCACCCTTAAAGATAATCTTTTGACTATGTTATAATGTTATTTCTAAGAACACATGGTCAGATGTGATAGTATGAAGAAGTTACAGTGAGTTGAAGTGACACAAGCAGTAAGCAGCAGAATAGAACAGAGCATGCAGTCGACAGGAAAGATTTTGATTAGAGGCTATTATTTTATTTTGTTAAGGCTATGTGCCTATTGTAAATGTGTTGTAAATATGTTAATATCAATGTATGTAAACATGCTTGAGCTAAATCATTTGGAAGCATTGTATGTAATAGGTTATAGGCTGACTTAGTAAATAGTTTTGGTTGCACCTATATATAAGACATGTGCTTTTGTATTTTAGTATGGAAGAGTTGATAGAAGATGTAATAAAAGAGTAGAAGTATGAAAATTATGTGTTAAGAGCAGTAAGAATGTTATAGAACTTTACAAGAGGTTAGAGCATCAGTGCACAAAAGGAACTGATTAGAAAAGTAGTGTCGTAGTAGCAATTCACCCTAGTAGATATAGTGTGTATGTGATATCCAGGAGATTGTAGCCTTCCTTATTGAGAAGTGAGCTCTGGCAGTGAGTCTTCCACCCCTAATAGGGTTTGTTACTTCAAGACTCCTAACAAGGTCAGATCTTTGACCAAGTCATTATAGTAATGCATTGTAATGATTGCTCCTAATAGGGAAAAGGAACATTAACAAGTTCATAATACAAAGTACAATTATTAGTGGGTATTAATTCCCACTGGGGTTTTTCCTTTGTCCAAGGTTTCCCTGTAATTATATATGGTATTATGTGTTATGGTTGTTTACTTTACTTTCTTTAATATTTAGTTCAGTAATTGATTAATTAGGCTAAGTTTCAAGAAGTAGAAAAACATTAATAATATAGAACACTGATTCACCCCCCCCCCCTCTCTCAGTGTTCCCATTCCTAACAATTGGTATTAGAGCTTTAGTCCTCTGAAGATAAGTTTAACCACTTGAGGAGATCATGGTTTCAGAAGAAGTAAAACATCTGAAGAAGAATCTTGAAGAAACTCTTGAAGATCTTGATAGATCTGAAAAAGAAATTGAAGAACTAAAATTAAAGGTTAGTGACGCACAAGTATTCATCAAGAAACTTAGAAAAGATTTGAAAGATTGTTCAAACAATGATTTGGGAAAAATGGTCAAAAAGTTAAATGAAGAAATTCATCTCTGAAGGATCAGATTGAAGAATTGGATGAAAAGATAATTAATAATTAGGAATCTTATGAAGAACAGATCAAATAAAACAAACAGTTGGATGAAGAATTGAGGCAAGCAAACGTGAAAATCTTGGAGTTAGAAAACATTAAGAAAAAGGTGGAATCTGAATTGACTGAAGCAAAGAATCATATTGACAAATTGCACACAAGTAAGGATCTAATAGAGTCATAGTTGTATACACAGAAGATTAAAGGAGATACCACTGGTATTGGATTGAATGAAGCACAAAATCAAATCAATGATATGTGAGAAAGAATGAAAGCACCAGAAGAATCTACAGAAACTAAGAAGACTGAAAATCACAATGAAGCTATAGCAGAACCATCTAAAGATGAACGTAAGCCAGTAAACTAAACTTTTTATGCATGTAACAAGCATGGACATATAGCAAGAGATTGTAAAGAGGTAAGACCTTTCAATGGTTATTGTTATTCATGAAATAAATTTGGTCATAGAGCTATGAATTGTAGATCAAATCAAATAAATCAGACTCAACAAAATCAAAAAAATCAACCATAGAAAAATTTTAGAAGTCCTCAAAACATTACATGTTAGATATGAAATTACAAGGGTCACACAACTAGACAATGCAGTATGGTAACCCACATCAATGCACCGAGGAATATAAGGTCTCTAGTCATTTTTTACTCATGTAACAAGGTTGGACACATCTCAAAGTTTTGTAGATCACAATCACAAAGACAAGAAAGACCTAATAAGTCTCAAGGATCAATATTGGATGAATCTGGAGAAGTCAAGTTTGTGAAAGCTACAGAAGATGCAAGCAAGATTTGGATCGAAGTAAAGCAGGATAATGTCAGTGGCATAGTAGTAGATGCATCCTCAGTGGATGCACCTTCTACTTCTAGATAAATGACCCTCATGGTCATAGGGGGAGCTAGATTAGCTCTAGACTCCTGCGCGGCTGGTATACTCACCCTTAGAATATGCACCTTTGGTTATAGTTGTTTGGATATTATTTGATGTTGTATGCAAGATCACATAGCCTGATTGATAGCAGAAACAAAGATTGGAATTCTCTGTTACATTTCGTATTATGGTGGCAAGCATTAATTGTAGAAATTTATTTTTATAGTCACCGGAGATCCATTATCCTCACTTTTGCATTCGAGTTCGAGCCTTTGGAGAGCATAGGAAATCAAGTAGTTAGTGTTGAAAGATTGCAATTGTTTTCATCAGTGAAAAGAAGTTTAAGTTGGTTACGAAACCCTTGTTCAGACGCGACAGTTCAGAAATCCTTTGGAAACCTAATTAAGTGTTGATCAAGTAAGTAATGGCCACTCCAGTTGTATTTGATGTTGCAGAGAGGAAGAGATATATATTCAAGAAGCATCATTTTAAGTCAATGTTAGATGACCTAGAAGGGGCATTTTCTAGAACTCTGATGGGAGTAATGCACGTATAAGATATTCATGCATATATATATTGTAAAAAGGAACCTATAGGGTTGGACAGAACTAGGTCGCACATTGAAACAATGATGAATCTAGACATGTCATTCAAAGATGAGTTTGTGTACTTCACAAATCACCCAATAATTGAGTATGTGACTGCATATGAATTTTATGAGTTGGAATGGATCAAGATCCTACTAAGAAGAATACATGATGACCTATTTTCGATTGGAGAAGTTCCAGTTCATACTACATTAGATCTCATTTATGAGATGACCGAAATTTCCAAGACCGATGCCATTCTTCCCAGTGGTAAGGATGTTAGGAAACAAGTAGAATAAGCTTGTAAGTCCCAGAGTGATAAGCACGGGATGAAAATTGAGCCTATTGAGGAGAAGGACATAAAATTAATGGCTATGATACTTGGTTACAAGTTCCAACACACAAACAGAGTGAACAGTGTGTCCGCAGTCACTATTCTAGCAACTATAAGAATAGTGAAGGAAAATGGAGAGTTTAAATTGTATGAGATTCTATGCGGACAGTTGTTAGACAACATTAGAGCCATCAAGCATGGTGAGAGAAAGATATTCAGGTTTGGGTCACTGATCATTTACATGTACTTTCACATTGTTGGTAAAGTGTCAGATCTTTATCTTAACAAGAGCCTACCTACATTGCCACAAATCTCATTCAAGGCAACATTAGAGAGAACCTTGAAATACTTCATGGATTTGGAAATCAAAACATTCAGAATTAGGATGCAAAGAAGGTACAGGATACCTGAGACTATAGTGGAGAATTATAAGGACAACATTTATTTCATGGTGGAAACAAACATCACTTGTATGGAAGCAGTGGAGCCTAGGACTAAGTGGATTCATCCACTTGGTTATGAAGTGGAAGAACACATTTTGGAAGCTTATGCACAAGTCCTCTTATCAATGCCTAAGGATCCCAATGAACCAAGATGGGGTACTTATGAAGAGAAGACAAGACATGTAGATTTTGTCTTATATAGTGCAACAACAAAGAGAAAAGAATCCAAGATAACCTCAGACATTTTGAAAATTCATGGTATTACACAAGTAGATTTGGATAAAGCTAGGGAATCCAAGATTTCAATGCAACCTAAGAGCACACCCTCTTCTGATGTCAAAATAGAGAAATCTGATGATCCTAAGGAAAAGAAGAAAAAGATAGAATAAAACATCTTTGTGCCTACACCTACTATTGATCTGGAGTCCACTCCACCTCCTGAGACTAGTAAGATACCTAAAAGGAAAAAATAGACCGGTGCAAGTCACCCATCATCAAGAACAACAAGAAGCAAAGGCAGAAACACTCAAGCACCTCCTGAGGTAGGATTCAGACCGAAGCTTGAAGTGTTGAAAACTAGAGTCATTGATGAAGGAAGGATAGATCAAATAGAAAACTTCTATGATAAGTATCATGAGATTGATAAATCAGAAATCCATAATATGATTATCAAACACATGATTAAGTTCAAAAAGATAGTTTTGGAACTTAAAACAGTCATTCCAGATAATGTATGGAACATTTTGGATTCTTTGAAGAGACAAGCCATAGAAGAGGATTTTAGGATAAGGGAAAAGACATTGGATGACAACCTTCCTGTCTGTTTAGTGGAAGAGAAAACTTTATTGTTGGATTTGGAGAAGCCTCACCTAGGAACTAAACTCAGAACTCTGCAAATAATGAACAAGGACTATGAGTTGGTTGCGAAGGAAACAGAGAAGGAATTTGAAAAGGTGTTTTGGGAAAGACACATGTATCCTCCTAATGCGCCTGCAACCCAAGTTCCCTCTGAGAAAGAGAAAGAAGCTAAGATCCCTAATGCACTGATGATAGTTCCACATGATTCTGCGCCCACAATGACAGTGCCTACTGAAGCAATGGAGTCTGTGCCCATGCCTGAAGCTAAGGATGACACTATCATTATTGATAATGTTGAAATATCAATGGTGGCAACAAATAAAGACCTAGGCAAATTTGAAGAAGCCTTTGTAAGTACTGAAGAGGCTAAGATTTTATGTGGAGAAGATTCACCTAAGCAGCAAGAAGAAGTCCAAGTTAAAGACTTGATTGGACAAGAAAGTGAGAAGGAAGATGAACCTGCAAGTGAGAAGGAAGATGAACATAGAGAAGAACCTTCAGTTGAGATTCCAATAAAGGTAAAGACTAAGATTATGGAAGTAATCCAAAGCTCACTCCTTACCCCTAAGCCATCAGTTTCATTGTTGTCAAGTTTGACCCCTGATACAACCAATCTAGACTCTTGGGGAGAAGAAGATTTAATAAAGATAAGTGTATTAGCCATGGAGAAAGAAAAAGAGAAACAAGTTATGAGAAATTGATGCAGGAGTATCCTGGGTGTAAGAGAAATCTTGCATCACCCAAAAATATTTTTGGTTTTGTTTTCAATAAGGGCTATCTTGTGCAGAGCTGCTATTTATCGAAGCTTACTATTTTTAGTAAGTTGGTCATATGATCTCAGAATGTTCTGATTTCATAGTTGGAGGTTCATCATAGTCATTTCAGCCTACCAGTTGAGTTTCATTGCCACATCATCTGTATTGGTGAAGTTATTGAGGATTTTGGGTATGAAATCTTTCAGGTAAATTTTCTGTTCTTGCACATTGTTGTTGTTTCTCTGTTTCTATTATGTGTTTGTGGTATTAAGGGGAGAACCCTTCATCATAAATCCTTTGTTTGTTGAATCAGTCAACATACTAAACAATCTACTACCAAAGGATAAGAAAGTATCAAGTGTACATTCAGTGGATGATGTCAACACTATTTTGACAAGCTTCAAAGAAAATTTCTCAATTTTAGAAGAATCAGCATCCAAAATTGTAGAAGATAAATATCTAAAGAAAAGGATGAATGAATTGATAGGTAATTTCTCACTTGACCTTAATTCTCTAAAGGTTGGTCAAGCAATTTAGAAATATTTAGCAGCAAAAGGAAGGAAGATAATCGCTGACTGTATGAATAAAGACAAACTTACTTCAGACCTTTCAAAGAAGATTCAGGAAGTCGAATCTATGATGGCAGCTATGAGAAAATCAGTGGAAGATCCCATCCAAGATATAAACATGTGCAATAATGTCTATCAAGGATAGTTGAACAAAATTGAGAAGGCGGAAAAGGAGATTGCTAAGATAAGGGCTAGACAAGCACAGTTGAGACATGCACTAGTGCCCTCTATAGATGTGTTGAATCAGAACATCAAGGAGATAGATGACACAATTGTGGCATATGATCAAGGTCCATGTACAGATTTGGAAAAGATGGAGAAGCTAACCTATGCATTATGCACCCATCTACAGACAGTTGATGCACTAAAGGTTTTTTGGCAGCAAGAAATTACAAACCTTCAGATTGCATACCTAGATGTACTCTCTATGTAAGTACTTGAAGATTCATTTTTTGAGTGCCTTTGTCATTAATGTCAAAGGGGGAGTAGATTAATATGGAGTAGTAGAATAATATGATATAAGGGAGATAGTATATGATGTACAATATTCATAAAAGGATAAGAGTATAAGATAGAAATTTTTTGTGTAAAGATATAGTTTAGCAACTTTGCCATATTTCTTTGTTTCCATTAATAACAAAGGGGGAGATTGTTGGAAAGTTGACTATACTAGTTTATATGACTAAGTTTAGTGTTTTCATTATGGCAACAAAGTCATATGAAGTTTTGAGGTCAACGCAATAACTTAGAAGATCAGAATTTGGCTAAGTATGGAAGATAGAGCAATCAATGAAGAACTTGATGAATAGAGCATCAGCGCACGTGTGTATGATCGATTTTTGGTATGCACCCTTAAAGATAAGCTTTTGAGTATGTTATAATGCTATGTCTAATAATTCATTGTCAGATGTGATAGTATGAAGAAGTTACAACGAGTTGAAGTGACACAAGCAGTGAGCGGTAGAACATAATAGAGCATACAGCCGACAGGAAAGATTTTGATTAGCGAGTATTATTTTATTTTGTTAAGGCTATGCGCCTATTGTAAATGTGTTGTAAATATGTTAATATTAATGTATGTAAACACACTTGAGATAATTCATTTGGAAGCATTGTATGTAATAGGTTATAGGCTGACTTAGTAAATAGTTTTGGTTGTGCCTATATATAAGACATGCACTTTTGTATTTGAGTATGGAAGAGTTGATAGAAGATGTAATGAAAGAGCAGAAGTATGAAAAGTATGTGTTAAGATAAGTAAGAATGTTATAGAGCTTTACAAGAGGTTAAAGCATCAGTGCACAAAAGGAACTGATCAGACAAGGAGTGTCAGCAGCAATTCACCCTTGCAGATATAGTGTATATCTGATATCCAGGAGGTTGTAGCCTTCGTTATTGAGAAGTGAGCTCTGGCAGTGAGCCTTCCACCCCTAATAGGGTTTGTTACTTCAAGACTCCTAAAAGGGTTCGACCTTTGACCAGGTCATTGTACTAATGCATTGTAATGACTTCTCCTAATAGGGCAAAGGAACATTAACAAGTTCATAATACAAAGTACAATTATTAGTGGGTATTAATTCCCACCGGGGTTTTTCCTTTGGCCAAGGTTTCCCCGTAATCATATATGGTGTTATGTGTTATGGTTTTTTGCTTTACTTTCTTTAATATTCAGTTCAATAATTGATTAATTGGGATAAGTTTCAAGAAGTAGAAAAACATTAATAATATAGAACACTAATTCACCCCCCCCCCCCCCTCTTAGTGTTCCCATTCCTAACAGTTTCTACATTGATCCAAGCGCACCTATCATGGGTGTACATTCTACATTGAGGGGGGGATTTCTTTCTTCTCTTCCTACTTCTTCATTTGAGGAGGCATCTTTGTCTTTAGAGTTTGATCCAAATTCTTATATGGATTAGTTACCATTGGTTCCTTGTTTTTCACCTTCTATTGGGCTTGATCCTGATTGGTTCATGGTATCTTCATCAACCAAGGACATGGTGACACATGAGTACACTTCAGAGACATCATTCTTGATTTGGATTCCCCTTTTTTATTCCTATCCACAATGGGAAGCCTTCTTGCATCTATACTTGGTGTATCTTCTTCCTAAGGGGAGAAATGTTGTTTGTAAACATTGGACTTTGTTTTGCCTTCAAGCACTCATCATCCTTGGAGGAGATTATTCATTATGGGGGGATCTCATGTCTCCTTGTTTCCTTCCTTTGGGGAGATTCTTTATTGTATATGCATGGTGTATGTCATAATGGGGGGGTCTTGATTACTCCATCCATCCATGCATCTTGTTTTTCATCTCTATTTTTGGGGGAGAGTTTTTCCCATGAGGTTTTTCCTCTTTCTCCACTTTATGAGAGATTTCATTGCATATTTTTTATATTTGTAGTTTGCACATGGGTACCTAACATGGCCTAGTAGTCGGGACCCATCATGCATTGTCATCTAGCATTGTGAGATTAAGTGCATTCCCCTAAGTTTCACTTAAGGGGGGGTTTTGGTATAATTAAATATTCACTAATTATACTTTACTTAAGTTTACTTAGGATAATGCATTTGCATATTAGTTGTCATTGAGACACCTAGGAGTTTGCATTTCATTTTAGCACATGTGGTGTAGGAGAATTTCCAATTTAGGTATGAGATCCACCTTAAGTGCTCTTATCACTTTATCATCCTCTCATTGTTGCACATACTTTGATGTACAATGGAGGACGATCCACCTTCAGTGGACATGTGATTACACCTTGTCTAGTTGATATGTTATAATTTGCATCTCTCCTAGTTATCATACATTGCCTATATATTCAAGCATGTCTACTTTGTATTCAATTGATTTTGTATCTATTTTATTATTGATCATTATTGAATCATTCAATTGATCATATCATATTTGTCTCTCTTGTGGTATCAATTGAGCTTCTAGATCTTGGCATTTTCATTATTTTCCTTAGGCAAATTCTTACATGGTATTAGAGAGATATCAAAATTCTTACACCTAGGATCCTCTCAAATCCACCTCCCCTTGGGGACATCAATGTAGGCACAACTATTTAGCTAAGTGTGATTGTTTAAGTTGTGAATATTTTTGTTCCCATTCTCACTGCCCCTTGCCTTCAAAATTTAGGGAATCTACTAATTATGCAGGACAGTCTCACTTTTCACATCCATAATCTTGTAAGTGATATTTTGGTTGGCTAGACATTAGTGAATTCCCTTATAGTATGTTCTCAAAAACCTCTTAGGTAGAATGAATTTGACATTTTTTAATATCACCTCCAATGATGTTGAGAGAATCCTAATGATCAAGATCCCCCCCCCCTCACTTGGCCAACTTAGCCCCTAGTATTTGGATATTTTTTTACTTTGTGGGTGTGTCACCTATGGCCCTACCTCTTTTAGTGAATAGTGTATTGTTTATCTTTTATTAATATAAAGTTAAATAGGAAGTATTCATAAAGGCATTTTCACTATTTCTCTCCAAATTAAAAGTTCAACCCTCAAATTATCTTGTTTCCATTTTTGTATTGAACAATCCTAGTAGTTTCAAAATTAAATAAATTCAAGTTAAACGTAAAACGCATTAGGGGAGAGAACCTAGTAGTCAAGAATTTGAACTTCACACTTCTCAAAATCCTACGTGGCAATTTCAAATCATACCCATTTTTTCACAATAGCTTACTTGGAAAGTGCCTTTTGTATAACTAAGGTTTCAAGTCTGCATAATCAAATATGATGCCACATCAGTATGTTTTTGTTAAGGTGTCCAAAATGGCCCAAAAATATAGAGACTGATAATTGTGTACTCAATCAAGTTTTATTGGTGCATTGATGTGGAATGATGTGATTTGTTGCCTTTTATATCTAAGGAAGACATTTCATTTAATTATCACTACTCTTGATTTGACACTAATAACTTTAATTCACAACTACTAGTGTTATAATATCAAAAAAAGGGGGCATTAAAACAAAAAAAGAACATGCTCAACTGACAGATCATCTCCCCTCTACAAATAATCCCATTACATTTTATACATCGAAACCAAATCTCAATAGAAAATGTAATAAAATACTTCAATGAAAACAAGCGTTATTTAAATATCTTAAGATTTGCATGAGAACTTACAAAAAATACAGTTAAAAACAACTTTTCTTTCTTTTTTTGGGATTTCCAAGAAAAGGCTAAAACTTTAAGAGCTAATGAATTGTTTCATTAAAGGACAAAATGAATCATTTTAAGTAGTATTTCAAGTATTTAAATAAGCTTTGATGCTATGACTTTTTTTTTCCTAAATTAGCAGAAAAATGTGCAAATCCTAGGGATCAACTAAATTCAATTATTGGTTTTTTGCAACCTCCATCTTTGGCATTCATCATAAAATGACATATAACTACAAAATCTCTTGCAATATTCTTTGTTAAACCTAAAACAAACAACAAAGAAAACAATTCATGCAATTTATATATCATTGTTAGTTGAAAAATTGAACATGAAGAATACGAATAAATAATTTGTAAAATACATACTTACAAATTATCTCTATTTGAATCTCTTGCAAGTCCTAAACCAAAATAAGTCTATATTTCTCAAACTACAAAAACTATTATCAATTCCCTATGATTTCACTATGAGATTTGTAAGCTTTTTCTACAAACAAGATGAGTGACAAAACCATATAAAAGAAAACAAAAAGTAGTGCCTTGCAAACAAACACTAAAGAATATGTCCCACTATAAGCTCTAAAGTATGAAATACATCGTACACTAAATCAACCAACTGAAAGTTGAACATAGTCCGCAATAGATCTATGTTTGATCAATGTGTGTCTGTATGTGTGTGTGTGTGTGTGTGTGTGCATGTGAGTGTGCATGTGCATGCATGTGTGTGTGTGTGTGTGGACGGGTGTGTGTGTGGGTGTCGAGGCATGTGTGTGTGTGTGTGTGTGTGTGTGGGTGCATGCTTGTGTTTTTTTGTCACACACATAATTCATAAATCTATGTTTGAACAATTTGGGTGTGGTTTGGTCCTAGTTCCTACCCTTTAGTGGTCTATCCCTAAGAATGCTCAAGGTAATACTTAGGTGATTGAATTCCCTATGGGTTTCCCAAGCATACACTAAGCATACCTAGAACCACATACCCACAACTAGTGGGCCCAATATATATATATATATATATATATATATATATATATATATATATATATATATATATATATATATATATATATATATATATATATATATATATATATATGTATGTATGTATATATATATATATATGTATGTATGTATGTATGTATGTATGTATGTATATTATTAAGGAAAAAATAGGTTTTGGAGGGGCCCCAAAACCCTTTACAGAAAGAAACAAGATGTAAGAAATAAACACCACCAAAATGAAACATTGTTTGAAACAACCCCAATCAGCAGAACCCAGAAGACTAGCAACCAGCATGCCAGTATAAACAATAAAAATACAACATTGCCACTTGAGATAAGACTTGAAGCTCCAAACAACCTGATAAACAAGAGCTCAAAGTAGCTCACAAAAACTAACTTTTAGCCCCACTCTTATGGGAGAGAAGAGTCATATCAAAAGAAGGTGAAGATTTCTTGTGTTTCTTTCCTTTAATAGTAGTCCAACCCTCTTCCTTCTTAGCAGCAGCTTCTTGCCAATCCGAAAAGCCCAACTGAGGGAAATCTTCATCCTACAATAACAAAGTAGCAACACCCACCGACACTGAATTCATAACCAAAGCACTAACAGAGGGTGTAGACACCAAATTACTATACCCACCCCTCACAAGAGACGCAATGGGAGAAGCAAGATCTAAAGACCCCGCCTCAGTAATCAAACCAGGGGATGGAACTGTTGGTGTAATTAAATATTTCTAATTACACTTAACTTAATCTTACTTAGGATAATGCATTGCATAGTATTTTTCCATTGAGACACCTAGGAGTTTGCACCTCAATTAAGCACATGGTGTAGGAGAAATTCCACTTTAGGTGTGAGATCCACCTTTAGTACTCTTATCACATTATCATCCTAATCCTATTGCACATACTTCAATGCATAATGGAGGATGATCCACATTTGGTGGACATGTGATTACACTTAGCATAGGTGATATCTTATCAACTCCTTATCATTCTCTCTTATCTCCCTTCCTATATAAGGAGGCCTATTATGTACATTGAATAATAATGTAAGGGGAATTCATTGGATCAATTCAATATCAATCATTACATTCATATTATCTCTCGTGTCTTTGTACTTTTCTTTAACATCTAGATCCTTGGTTCAATCTTTTCTATTTGCAAATTCTTACATGGTATCAAAGCCATTGGAGCATTTTGATTAGCCTATTTGGAGAGATCTTGGTGCAAGCGTTGAAGATCCAAATCTCATATCTGAAGACCAGCATGTTGTGGAAGTGTCTTGGGTTAGATCTGACCTCACCATTGTGTATGGGAGGTTGTTTCAGTTAAAATCGACTATAAACTCGCCCATATCTGGTGAAAGTCCAAATTGAGACAAATTTTGTTTTCCAAATCAAGTTGTACGGTCCGATCTACACCTCTGCGCTACGATTACAAAAAAAAAAAAAAATTAATTCTATTTTTTATCAAAAAAAAAATTCTTGCAAAAATTTACTTTACAGGCATGGTACGTGCCCTGCATTTATTACTGGATGTTGGAGAATATTCTCTAGAATTTGCACTACAATGTGACATCATCATAGAATCGGTTGACATCATCATCTTAGAGCACCAGATCTAAGCTTGACCCTGAGCTCGAGGTAGAAGCCGAGCCTGAGCCCAAGACCGGCTCAGATCTCTTATTTTCTACAAACCTGGGCATTCTCCTATATAAACTTGTTGATCTCCTGTTGCCAATTAGAAACAAACACGTGGCCAACCTGACATAGCATCCCTACCTAGTCACCCCCACTGACATCATTAGTACGAAAGGTGATGTCATTCGTATGGCCAGCCACATCAATAGCATGCGTCAGCTGCCATGTCAGAAAACTCAACCAAAATTTTCTACCACATCATCATTTCTCGAGCCTAAAATTGACAATTTTCCAACTATCAAAATAGGCTAAATTGGCTTTCTGGTGACACCCATATGGCCATCAAATTCAATGTAGTAAATTGCTGACGTCAACAAGGGTTTGTATTTCTCAGCCTTCACCATTTGAGTTTTTTGATTTGCAGTCCAACTTCAAAGGGCCATATCTTGCTCAATTTTGCTCCTTTTTCGAGAAATATTTTTTGAATTTGGGTAGAATTGCTTGAATATTCTAGTGGTGGTATTATTTTTGCAATTTGGTGGCCAGATTAATCTGAAATCGTATATTTTCATTTTGTTCCTGACTATTCCTAATTTATGCAACTTCCAAGGCTTCATTTGGGCACATAAAGTAACATTTTGAGGTGAATTTTTTTTGAAAGTGCATAATTTTTTGTCTACTTTCCAGATCTCCAATCAGATTTCAGTGATTTGGGGTGGATATATCACTTTCAGAAATAGGTTATTTTTGGGCTATATTTGCACTTGGTTAATCCCTTAATTTCAGTTTTCTAATTCGCATCAGTCATTTGAAGAAGTTAGCAGTAATTATCAGTCTTTATTTGGTTGTATTATGGATAATTCAAAGGTCAAAATCCTCATTTCATATAACTACCATGAATGGAAAGTATATTTAAGTGATCATTTGTTGAGTATTGGATTTCTTAGAATGACTCTTGGACAGGATCAAGAACCACTTGCAAGTGTTGTAGAAAGGCGAAAATGGTTTTATCAAAGGGATAAAGCACTTGGCTCTCTTAGATCATCCATCTCTCACAATTTGCACTTTCATATTGCATCTTGCACACATCTTCATGATGATTGGGTCATATTGGAAGGACTCTTTTGTAAACCTGATAGAATGAGAAAATTCAAATTAGAGAATGAGCTCATAGGTCTAAATCCTAGTGATTTTGACAATATTCAAGACTTTTTCTCTAAGTTCAATTCTATTAGATTGGAGCTTTCTACTTGTGGCATTATTAAAGGGGGTGAACAATTGATCTTTTCTATTCTTTCCAAGCTAGGTCCTGAATATTCTATATTTGTTTCTACATTCTATGCTACTATGGATTCTCTTGGTAGTGCATACAAATTACCTTCTCTTGATGAATTTACATCTCAAATCACAAGGGAACAAGCAAAGTTGGCACACATGGGTCAATTGAAGCCTTCCACACATCATGAATTGATTGCAAATGAGTCCACATCAAAGGCTTCTAATGCCAAAGGAAAGAACCAACATAAGGATCCTAAGCCTCATGAAAAAGGTAATGAATCTCCTTCACACAATACTACCGAATTCAAGTCCTCTTCAAGAGGGGAATCATCTAGAAGAAAGAGGGATAAATATGCTTATTGTAAAAAGATAGGACATGATGAGCATAAGTGTTTTCAAAAGAAGATTGATGAGATAACTCACATTATTCAAAAAAACAACCTTAAGTTTCCCTCATCGGTGTCTACTCCTTCTACACATTTGGCAGCTTCTACATCTCCGTCATCATCCAAAGATAAAGGTAAAGGACAAGCACTTTTGGCTTCCACACATCCCGAGCAAGGTAAATGGCTTCTTGATTCAGGTGCATCACATCATATGGCATCATCTATGGATATGTTTTCTTCTATTGAGCCTTGTAATTCTCCTAATATTTTGATGGGTAACAACACATTCATGAGATTTTGTGGGAAAGGTTCTATTCCTATGGGAGAGGGGAAATTTAATAATGTTCTTTGTGTACCATCCTTGACCACTAATCTTCTTTCTATTTACCAAATTACACATGGGGCACAAGATAAAATTGTTGAGTTCACTCTTGATTATGTCTACATTGGGGACATGGAGACTAGAGATGTCATAGCTATGGGAGTTGTTGATAATACATCACGCTTGTATTCTTTTTCCCATTTTGTTGTTGATGATGATGATATTCATGATGTACATATCCCTTTGCTAAGGGATAATTATGTAAGTGAGGAGAAATTTGGACACTTGAATCATTTTTTTATTGAGACAAGTGTTGAGCTTCCTACTCCTCCGCCTCTTGCTTCTTCAAACATGGGCTCTACTAATCAACAGGATGATCATATTGCTTTAGATCTTGCAGAATGTGATGACTACTTGGATGCATCTTCATCATTTGTTGATTCTCATGATGCAGATTTGGGAGACATGCATGAGGGGGTTTCTCTTCCCTTTGATGATAGCATCATAGTTGTGGATACTTATTCACCTTCTTTGGAGATTGGCATTCTTGATTCTTCTCCTTCTTCACTTGATTTGTCACATGAGGTGATAGATTCTTTGATCTTGGAGAGACCTATTCAGTCTTCAAAGATTCATATACATGGAGACCTTCATCTTCTTCCTCCTTCCATTTGCACGTGGATTGGCTTCTTCATCATTTGATGTATCTATTTCTTCCTAAGGGGAGACATGTTCCTTGTAGACATTGGCTTATCTATTGTTTGCAGGTACTCTTCATCAACATGGGAGCTTCTTCATTATGGGGGGATATCATGTCTCCAACTATCCTTCTTATGGGGGGATAATTATTTGTATATACATGATGTATGTAGCTCTTGGGGAGTCTTGATTACTCCATCTATCCATGCATCTTGTTTTTTCTTCTCTCTTTTTGGGGGAGGGCTTTTCCCATGAGGTTTTCCCTCTTTCTCCACTTTATAAGAGCTTTTTCATTTCATGTATTGCATTGCATATTGTACATGGGTACCTAACATGGCCTCGTAGCTAGGACCCATCTTTCATTGTGAGTTAAAGTGCATTCCCCTAAGTTGCACTTAAGTGGGGGGCAGGGGGAGGGTGTTGGTGTAATTAAATATTCATAATTACACTTAACTTAATCTTACTTAGGATAATGCATTGCATAGTAGTTTGTCATTGAGACACCTAGGAGTTTGCACCTCAATTAAGCACATGGTGTAGGAGAAATTCCACTTTAGGTGTGAGATCCACCTTTAGTGCTCTTATCACATTATCATCCTAATCCTATTGCTCATACTTCAATGCATAATGGAGGATGATCCACATTTGGTGGACATGTGATTACACCTAGCATAGGTGATAGGTTATCAACTCCTTGCCATTCTCTCTTATCATTTTTTCCTATATAAGGAGGCCTATTATGTACATTGAATAATCATGTAAGGGGAATTCTTTGGATCAATTCTATATCAATCATTGCATTCATATCATCTCTCTTGTATTTGTGCTTTTTTTTAACCTCTAGATCCTTGGTTCAATCTTTTCTATTTGAAAATTCTTATAGGAACAACCAGACAAGAAGTAGTAGAAACAGACTAATGTACAAGAACCTCTACACCCCCAACATCAGAAATTGGAGCCGCTAAAGGAGAGGGAGAAGAACGAGGGTCTTGCGCAGCCACCTCAGAGAAACTCATCTCAGAATCAAATTCTTCTCAACTGTGTAGTGTTGAGCAGAAGCACCATTCCACAAAGAGACTGCAGATTTCTTTTTCCCCAAATCACACTGAGAAGCCATATGCCCAGTTTTAAAACATCTTTTACATCTAAAAGGAATCCCTTCATAATCCAAGATTTGAGTCCAACTTCCTTTAGAGGAATTGATAACAATCTTCGCAGGAAGCCCCTTAGAAGAATCAATATCAACAAGAATACAAGAAAATGTAGAATGGAGAATATCATAAGAGTTTTCATCCACCATCAAAAATTCCCCTAGAGCATTACCAACCCCCTCAAAAAGAGAACCAACCCATAAATGAAGGGGGAGATAAAGAAGACAAACCCAAATAGGGATCTTGATGAAAGAATCAGAAGAAGGGTTAAAATCCAAATGCCAAGGTTTTACCATAAGCATAAAATCGATCCTCCCAGCTAAAGAAATGATCACATAAAATTTTATTTATGTCATCAATTTCTTCAAACTTTGCAATAAAAAACCCCTTAGCCATAGGGTAAATTTGCACAGTACCAAAAAGGAGAGGCTTCCAGTGTCGAGAGATCCATTCATGTATCTTCGAAAGACTAGGCCAGAAGCCTCCAAACCAACAGATCAAAGCATGGGAAGAGAAAATAGAAACGTTGTGATCTATTTCATCCTCTGTGTCTTTATCCAACACAATACATATAGGATTTGAGACTGGGACAAACCCACGCTCAACACCCAGCTTTATCCACAAAGCTTCCCTAGAGGTACAAGAGGCCTCAGCAAAAACCACTCAAGGAACCTTCCCCCCAACTGCCACACCTTCAGTGGATAGAGCTCCCAACACACCCAAGGACCCCTTTAGATCAACAATAAATTCAGGGGTAGGACCCACCGTCGAAACCTTATGAATGGAAGCAACTGCACCACCACCATTAGTTTGCAATAGGCCCAAATGATCCCGAACAAGAGATACAGGAGAAGTAGAAGGCACCACCTCCAATGGAACAGAAGACCCAGACTTTCCTAGAGACACAGTCATGGGAACTCGAAGTCCAACCCCAAAAGAGCCAAAACCAGAAGGCAAGGATGTGCCAAAGTAGGGATCAAGGGAAGATAAAAAGGAAGGAGCCCTAGCGGTGGCAATGATAGGAGTTGAAGCATCAACATCAATGGTAGAAGCACTAGGAACTCTAACAGCGGTAGGGGCAGCGAGAGCCATCTCTGTGCAAAAAAAAATATCTGTTAACATTAAAAAAAGAAGCATATTTTTTAATAAAAAAACCCTTCCCAAAAAAGATAGATATATACAAGAAAATTATAAAATATCATAGAGGTTTCATGGGATATTTGTATTCTAAGTACAATACTTCTATTCTCCCTAGTGTTACCAATTGTGGGTGTCATAATTTAAGTCTACAATTAATTAAATTCTTGAGAGTCTAAACAAGTTGAAGGTTTTATGGTGAACCTAACAATTGTCTCTTGATATTCCAATGAGATTTCTAACAACTTCATGGAAGATCTATTTCAGCATTTAACCACTCAAAGACATAAATTCAACACCAACTGATCTATATAATCAAAAATTATGTACTGGTCGTTATATATAAATCAAATTAGACAAAGCATTGCATCCAAAATATTCTATCTTTCATGACTTTAGTTCAATTATAATAGGGAAGGTTGTGGAAATAACAACCTGCACTATTCAAATATGCAATTTAGGACCATATTTTATCTCATAGTGTTACTAATAATCATGTCCTTGTAAGTAATGTAACTTTCAATTTTGAGACTTGAGTATTTTCATTTTTTCATCAGAAATTATGAGTATCACTATTCTTATAATTTATGTTTTTTATATTTATATTCTCGTACTTGTATCCAAGAAAGAAAGAAAATTGTACCCTTGTACCATAAATTTTGTAATATATGTATGTCATCCAACCTTGTGATTCACAAAACCTAAAAAATCATATAAATTTGTGTTGGAAATATTGACATTGATGTCAATGGGGCTTGGACAAATTTACCATTGATGTCGTGCTTAAGGAGGGTTTTATGCATAGAAAAAGTGGACATAAATGGAGATATTATTGTCTTCCAAGTGAGAAGTTTATCTTTTGTGTGGCTCGACCTTACATTGTGTAGCAATAATTAATTAAATTTAGTCAATTCAACATGAATCGACCCTTGTCTTTCAATACCTCTCCTTGATGGATTTTATTAAGGCAAATAATTATTATCTTATTGGGCTAACTTCCTTGAAGAATTTTATTAGGGCAAAAAGATATTATCTTATTGGGCCAACCTCCTTGAAGCTAGCACCCAGCTTGTGCAAAGAAATAAAAATAAAAATATATACTTGCTTGGCCAACCTAGTTTAAAGGGGTTTATCCTTTGGTTATTTTATCAAGCAATTCAATGACTATTTTCCTATTCTAGCAGAACTAATGTAGACATTAGAAGAAAATCTATCATGGATCTAAGAGAAGAATTGAAGGAGTATGCAGACCTAAGAGAAGAATCAAAGGTGAATTATTGTAGACCTGAAAGCGTAATTTAATGGTGAATTTGCAAGCCTAAGAGCAGAATCTAGGAGTGAATTATTGCAGATCTAGAAACAGCTATGCTCCATGGGGACTTGTCTCCTAGGTTTTTTGGCTTGTTTGTATACCGGGGACAGAATGGGGATGCGGGTACTATTTTTTGCCATCCCCCAAGTCGTTCCCAATTGGGTGAAATCGGGGGTTGTCCCCAAAATGACAAAAGTTTTTTGAATCGGCACGGGGGAACGAGAATTTGTACCGTGGACGGCGTGACAGTCCCTTGTCTGTGCTCAGTACGGATTCTCGTCCCCTTTTCCCCAACCGGAACTTGGATGACGGTTGAGGCAAAAAAAACATTTTTTTTTAATTGTGTTTGACCGCATAGGCCCCGCATGGCTTCTAAAGCATGATAAAATATTGTAAACCCTATTTTGACCATTAAAACATTAAAAGTCTAACTTTTCTTCTCATTTCTAGTTTTATCATAGTTGCTAACAAGAAGAAGAAAACATAGAGAAGCAACAACAATGAGGAAAGATTGCATTTTGGAGTTGCAAGAGGAGGTTTTTCCACCATATCTTCTTCATTCCAGTTATGTATTTCATTTTCCTTTTGTTTGTTTCAAACTTTGTTGCCATTTGTTTTCATTTTTCATTTTTTTCATCACATAGAGAGGGCATTTTGAATGAAACATTGAAATATTTTTTTTATTAAATAACTTGCAGCACTATATTACATTGCAAAATCTAAAAACATGAGCAGCAATGAGAGTGAGGAAAGTAGTGATAGCATGGATGTTGTTATGCAAGAAACTCAAATATCACAAAGAAAAAGACCTAGTTCTAGGGCAGCCATAGGGGGTCTTCAACTGATGTGGATGTTCATATAGAAGATGCGACAACCTCTAATCCATTTGAGTGCCCTTCCCAAATCCTCAAAAAATATGTCAAAGGTTCATTTAACCCTAAGAAACCTCTCCTACAATTTGCCTCAAGAGTAGACATGAATAAGAAATAAAATTCAAGGGGTAGTAGGGAATGGGAGTGTCATCTATGTAACAAATATTATTTTGGGAGCTAAACTAGAGTGTATTGCCATATTTTATGGATAGGTGGGCAAGGGGTCAAAGGATGCAAAATAATTACACAAGATGAAAAACTTGAGGCCACTCAATTGCACATGGAAGGGGGGGGATTGAAAACAGGGACTCCAATAGAGAATGTGCAAGCCAATATGCCTATGAGTAGCACAACCACTCCCACTCCCACTACTAGTAGAGGAAAGAGAAAGAAGGCCAAAAGAGAAACAAATGTTGTTGATTTGTTTAATATACAAGCAAAAGAGAAAGATGAAGAATCTATTAGTAGGTTTCTTTTTGCTCATGTTGTATTTAATTTCATGTGTCACGTTCCTCATATTATAAACAAATGTGCAAAGATATATATATGTTGTTGCTCCCTCATTTGTACCACCTAAAGAGACAAAACTACTCACCATTTTCCTTGATAAGGAGTATTCAAAAGTAAGCATTTTGATGGAGGATACGTGACAGACATAGATGAGTGATGGATGCTCTATCATCATGGATGGGTGGACCAATATCAAGCATCGACCACTCGCCAATCTTATTGTCACTAGCACAAGCTCTTTATTTCTTAGAGCTATTGATTGTTCAGGAAAAAGGAAGGATGCATCCTTCCAATTTCAGATTTTGAAGGATGCTATAGAAGAGGTTGGACCTTCAATATTGTGCAAGTAGTCACTAATTCAGCTCGGGTGTGTAAGTCAATTGGATTGATGGTGGAGAATACTTATAGACACAATTTTTGGACCCCATGTTGTATACATGCATTGAATAACACCTTGAAGGACATTGAAAAAATTGATTGGATAAGGGCTATGTTGTCTGAGGCTAGAGATGTGCAAATGTTTATTTGCAATCATCACACATCTCTTGCATTATTTAGGATGTTTTCCAAGAAATAATTCCTCAAGCCTGTAGAGACTAGATATGCTAGCTACTTCATTTTATTGGAGATGATGTTTGAGGTCCAAGAGGCCTTACAATCTATGGTGATCAATGTAGAGTGGAATAGATGGCATGAATCAAGCACCCCGGATGGAAGAGGTGTGAAAGAAAGAATTATGGATGATAATTGGTGGACCACAATGAGGTAAGAAACTTAAATAATTGTTATTGCTGATTTAATAAAATTATTTATGATTTTAGCATTTGCTGATTTTATTATTTGAGAATTAACAATTTTAAAATTTATGATGTTTCTCACTTGTAACTTGCTTGCATTTGCAGATACATTTGCTCCTTCATTGACCATATTGTGCGGGTCATTAGATATGTTGATATTGACTCTCCTAGCCTTAGAGATATTTATGAGACATTTGATAGCATGCTTGGGCAGATCAAGCAGGTTATTCATGTCGAGGACCTTAGTTTGGGGTTTTATGAGGAGCATCTTAAGCCATTGTGATGTGACAATGGAACATTATGAACACCCCGCTTCACATGGAAGCCTATGCTATCAATCCTAAATAGTATGCACCAAGACCTGAGAGAGTGGCTCCATCTAGGGATGAGGAGCAGTCTCAAATCTAAAAAATCTCAAGTTTTACTTTTCAATTTAAATGTGAAATAGCAAGCTGCAAAGTAGATCTCTTCAACTTTCAATGTGTATTAACATTATTTGGCATTTGTTAATTTAATATATTTTTTATTTGTTCAACTCGGGTGAAGAAGGGCTTATTCAAGGCCCTTGCAAAATGTACAATGAAAAAGATGTTGGTACTCTTCGGAAGCAGTGGCTTGACTTTGCCAATCTTCGTGGTCCAACCTTTAGTAAACCGTAGGCGAAGACAAATAGAGCTACATTAGCTCAAAGGGACCCTATTGGATGGTGGACATGGCATGGTAGAGATACACCCGAGCTGAAAAGTCTTGTCATTCATCTTCTTTTATAGGTTGTGAGTTCCTCTGTTGCAGAGAGGAATTAGTCCACATATAGCTTCATCCAATCTGTCAAGAGGAACAACCTTACCTCTAGACGATCAGAGAAATTAGTGGTTGTTCACAATGCATTGCAACTACAGACTCCAGCATTACGTTGGGATGTTAATCACGAGGACACTATGCAATTTGAGGAGGATGACACACCTCTAGGATTGCTTGGGGTTCCATTGGATGAGGACCCTCTGCCTACCCCTATCAATGACTCACAGGCTGACTCTGATTTTGATTTAGATTCAGATCCCTAGAGGACAACCATATATTTGGCATATACTATTTGCAAATACATTATTGATTTTGATTATTATGGACATCTAATTATGGAGTTGAACTTCTATGTTATTGTTAATTGTTTACTTTTAGTATTTTGGTTGGACTTCTCTTTATGTCATTTTGATTTCATGCATGATACTTGGAGCCTTTGGGTATTTTTGCTATATGTACGCCATATTTTTACAATGAAAGTACTTAATATTTGAATTTTGTTAATTTACTATGCATTGAGCTTCTAAAATGTCTATGGTGAATGATTTATCAATGTTATGACATGCATATTTGAATTTTCTCTCTCTATATAAAAAATGCCCTATTTTTTTAATCGTCATCCCCTGAGGTCCCATCCCCTAAATTTTGGCTCTGACTTGTACCCGTACTGGAAACATGTCCCCCTCCCCTAAAACGTCCCCGTCTTCGAAACTTCGTGGAGCATAAATAAACAAGCAATGAAGATTATAAGCAAATATTAAGAAGCTTTTTGAGTAGATTTGAAGAGTATCAGATCTGATTCAAGAAGAAGATCAAGCATTTATCACTTTGTTCTTTTGGAGGTTGGTGCCTCAATTTCAAAGATTTTGTCTCTTTCTAAGTTGGTGCTCAATCGTGCAAATTGGTGTCTCAATCTAAGTTGGTGCTCATTTGTGGGCATTGGTGTCTCAAAGTTGGTGCTCAATTGTGGGGATTGGTGTTGCCAGTGGGTTGGCACCTACAAAGATTATAAGAGGTTTCTAATACAAAATCAATATTTTGATGTGGTTTTCTCCTGCAAGAGTTTCCATGTAAATCATGTGTTCATGTGTCTCTACTTGTTCAATCTTGCATTTGTGGTTGATTAAGTTTTGAAACTAAGTTGTCAAATTAGGAATGGGAACAAGTTCGGCTACCTGGGTACGAAATGTCGGTACAACAAAAAAAAAATTGGGGAGTTGGGTACATTTTCGGTACATTCAAACACACACACACACACAACTAAAAATAGAATTAAGTTTTGAATGTCATGTACCAATACACATGCTAAACAAAACCATTACAAATTTCAAATTTTGAAACATATCATTATAATTAATATTCAAGTTTCAGTATCAAAAAGATCAAGCTAGAATCTCATGATAGATAAGTTCAATGTTTGTTAATCAGCAGTGTAGGTCTTAAAAATATCTAAAAGATCAAACTAGAATCACTAAACATTTCCACATTTAAAAACACAAATCCCAAATGTGTACCCACATGATTTTCATTTCAGAATCCGATTCCGGTATGTTTCATAACCGGAATGGCCTGAAAAGTCCACAATTCAGCAACTTAGTTAAGAAATATTGCTATTGTGATAAATTAAGTGATGAAAAAGTAAAAAATTTGTTATTACACTGAAAAATAAAAGTGCTGATAGGTACTTGTCTAGCCTACACAAATCTAGCGACATGAAACTTTAACATCACTGCTTTTGGTGTTCTGGACCTCTTTTACGCTCAGAGAGCCCTGGTGAACATGTAAAATCAAAACTCCTCCTAATTAGCAAGAAATTTTCCACCAGAGCTTAATAACACAAGCAGGCACTGATACAATAGGAGGTACAAATAAGAGTAAAACTAAACAAAATACAGCAGAAAGTGAAAAAAACATTAAATGTAAAAATCTGAGGATTTAAACAAACTGCATATATAGAAAATATTGTTCTGATATCAATTGTAATTATATTTCTTTTTAAAATGCAAGTGAATTAGTAGACTTTTCTTAGTAAAAGTAACAATTTTATTCCACATGATAATAACAGAGCATGTGGCTATAGAAACATAGATCTCAAATAAGAAATGTTAACTGATATGTTGACATTCCATATAAGCCACCATGAAGATGTGACTTCTAAGTATACAAGCGAAAGAAGAGTTACGTAATAATGACTTCAAATGAAATTATATTTCCCATTTACAAAACCCTTATTGGTCTGACCTAGGGACACAAAGAAATTTGGAGCATAAAAAACAATGTCAACATTTGTACCAAAATTGCTCATAAGATGGGGTGCCTGTTTTCTTGTATGGATAACCCGTGCATGTAACAAAGAGATTCTTTGGTCAAGCCCTAATGGGGTGTACTGTCCCAGTATTCATGTCACCATAGAGAATACATAATTATGGTTAAAATGAGTGCATCACACATCTACGTCATCTTCTATGAGAAGGAATCTATAACAAATATTTTCATTTAATTATTAGATTAGAGAATTTCCTCGAAAAATACATGGACCTACAATTCTTGGAAATGGCTACATGGTACCTATTACTTCAAAAGCACTAATTTGAGGAAATGGTCATGACCAAAACCTGCAGGGCAACAACCTTTGAGGATTATTTACAATCTCTAATTTGGAAATTTAAGGAGGCAAAATCTGAAGTACTTTTTTGCATATTGTGTAAGGCGACAATGGATATTAAGCATTAGTAGATCAGCTATTAGATTTCAGATTTTGTTCCTTGCTGTAACCTAACTAATTGAGCATATTCACCATCAGGATTATTGGAAAGCTGCCAATGGGTACCTTGTTCCTTTATCCGTCCACCATGAAGCACTGCAATCATGTTAGCATTTTGAACTGTCGAAAGTCTATGTGCTACTACAATGCTTGTCCGACTCTGCATTAATTGGTCCAATGCAGACTGAACTGCATTCTCCGATGTTGTATCCAATGCACTCGTTGCCTCATCCAAAAGAATTATGGCTGGATTCTTTAAGATTGCCCTTGCAATGGCAACTCTTTGCTTCTGCCCTCCAGATAGCTGAAAACCTCTCTCGCCAACATTTGTCTGATAACCATCAGGTAGGCCACTGATAAAGTCATGTGCATTTGCTGATTTTGCAGCTTCTACTATTTCAGCTTCAGAAGCCCCGTCTTTCCCATACCGAATGTTTTCATAGATGGTTGTTGCAAAAAGAGCAGGCTCCTGTTGCACTAGACCAATTTGCTGTCTCAAAGACCTGAGCCTTAATTTCCTGATATCATTACCATCTATGAAGACTGCCCCTGATATTGGATCATAAAATCTCATTAGAAGGGATACAACTGAACTCTTACCTGAGCCACTTGGACCTACCAGAGCTAGGCTTGTTCCTGATTGGATTTGCAAACTTAAATCCTCAAAAACAATACTATATGGTCGAGAAGGATAGCAAAACTTCACATGACTCAATTCTATGTCACCCTTGACTTCTGTGACCTCCACTGCTTTAAGATCCTCAGGTTCTATCTCAGTTCTTCGGTCAAGAATCCTAAAAACAGGTTCCAAAGCTTGAGACCCCTTCACAATATCAGGAGCAAGAGCAAGAGTCTCAGCCACACCGAATGCTGTGATGATCAAAACCATAAACGCTTTCATCACTTGTCCAAAGTCAGTTTCATGTGTTTTAACTAGCAAGGATGCATACCAAAATGCAAGACCATAAGATCCAAATTGGCAAAGCTGAGAAGTGCCATAGCCTAACCCGGCTATTTGGCCTCGCAAAAAATTCTTTTTCTTTGGTTCAACCAATTCTTGAGCAAAAAGACCAATGACTTTCTCTTGTGCAGAAAAAGATACAACTGTGCGGATATTGCTCACAGCTTCACCAGCTACCATGCTTGCTTTAGAGTATGCACTGTTGAAATCTCCACAAAATCCCTTCATAAAAAGTTGCTGAAATAAAATAAAAGAAGTTATGAGGCAATTGAATCAATCCATCTTCTTTATCTCTGGACATGGCCAAAACAAAAAAGGAGAATTACCTCAGCTACTGAAGCACCAATCAGAAATGGAAATGTTGCAAGGATAACTGATGATATACGCCAATTAAGCATGAATGCAATGACAAATGCGGTCACTGTAAGTGCCACATTTTGCACAATTGTTGACATGCGATCAGCAATAGCACCTCTAACCAATGTTGTATCGGTTGCTAAACATGATGTTAACAGTCCGCTACTATTTTCAGCTGAATCAAACCAACCAATCTCGTTTCGTAAAATTGCTGCAATTCATGCAAGTCACAAGATGATAAGATCAAGGTATAAATTTGTTTTCCATGTCGATTAGGTTCTGTGCACACCTCTTCATGTAAATAAATTCAAACTACTTTGCTCAATTTACTAAATTGTGAAGTCCAGATAAATAAACTCATATATACCTGAGAACATCATTTCTCGGATGCGTGTAGTGAGTTGCTCCCCCATTAGGGTATAGAAATAGTGCTGCAATAAATATATCAGCACAGTAGCAACTGCTGCTCCACTGAATATAATAGAAATTTTCTCAACTTCATGCTTGATATGCAGCTTGTCAGGAGAGTAGAAGGTGATTAAAACATGAGTAATGGCAAGAGCAAAAAGTGGTGTCTCCACACCTGCCATTATTGCCCCAAGAGTGCCTAGTATGGCAAAAGGCCACTCTGGTATATTCAGTTTAAGCAGTCGCAAGATTGAAGGCCTCATAAATGATGGTGGTTTTTTACGTTTCAATCCCTTGATATCCAAATTTCCTTCTCCAATAGAATCGGATCTAATGCTATTAACTCCAGATCTGAAACTTTGTGAGGAAAATAAGGATTCAAGAGATTGCCTACAGAACACAATACAAAGGGTAAGTTTTCCAAACAAAATTATTTGTAAACAAAAAAGAAAAAAAATTACAGAATTAGCAATACCAAAAATTGGTCACCTGGATTTTCGGCTACTTTCATGTTCTTTCTGTTCAGGTTCATTTTCTGTGACTTCTTGCTGCTGCACAAGAGCAAAATATGCCCCATCTTTCCCTTTTGAAATCAATTCCTGGTGTGAGCCGCTTTCTACAACTTTGCCATTTTGCAACACTGCAATGGTATCAGCATTTCGAATTGTAGATAGTCTATGAGCCACCACTACTGTGGTCCGGCCTATCATAATGTTTTCAAGGGCTTGCTGAACAATTTGCTCTGATTCTGTATCCAATGCACTTGTTGCTTCATCCAAAAGTAAAATTTTGGGACTCTTCAGCATTGCTCTAGCAATAGCTACTCGTTGCTTCTGCCCTCCAGAAAGCTGTGTTCCTCTCTCACCCACCTGCTTTTATGATATTGTAAAATTAGATCTAAACTTGCCTAGATACAGCAATTTAAATAGAAAAAAGAAATTATGTCTTGCTAGAAATTGCACCTGGGTATCGTAGCCATTGGGTAGATTTTCTATAAAGGAGTGAGCATTAGAAGCCTTTGCAGCTTCTTTAATCTCCTCCATGCTTGCATTGTCCTTACCATACAAAATATTTTCAGTTATACTAGTTGCAAATAATGCTGGTTCCTGACTGACCAATCCAATCTGATCCCGTAACCACTTCAGTTGCAGGCTCCTCAAATTGTGCCCATCCAGTAGCACTTCACCTACGTAAATGCAATATGTGAATTGATTTAAGTGACAAGGAAATTCTTTCCTTTCCCTACATGTATTTTTGAGATTCATTCCAATTGAACCAGAATTTATTTTTCAAATCACAACCATGTGGTGTGAAAATGTATTTTATTTGCTGGTATACAGAAATTGTGAAATCTCCTCTCAATATATTCTTAGCAACCAATCATGGAACATATGGATGTAAATATATGTTTAGAATATACGGTTGTAATTTACCTGCAGAAGGATCATAAAAGCGCTCTATTAAGGATATGATTGTGCTTTTTCCCGAACCGCTATGTCCAACAATTGCTACTGTCTTTCCAGCAGGTACTGAAAGGTAAAAATCTTGAAAGATAATATCAGGTCGAGATGGATAACTGAAGCAGACCTTGCGTAATTCGATATGCCCCTCAATATGTGATAAAGTCTCGCCTTCCGAAAGGTTGTAGCTCATTGCTGGTTTCTGCTTGATCATTTTAAGAATGTTATATGCAGCTGCTTTCCCCTTGCCAAATGCACCCAAGTTTGGAGCTGCTTGACCAAGAGCACTTGACAAATTGAAGGAGAAAAGTGAGAAGACATAAGCATGTAAAAATACTTCAGATTGTATTATTATGTTAATCAATGAATTCTGGATTTGATTCCAGATTTCTTAAAGCTTACATTCCACTAATAATGACATTGAAAATGGTTGTGAATGCTTCGCCACCACTGGTTTCTCCATGTCTGACAAGGACACCTGCATACCAAAGAAGCAATGCCCATGCACCGAACACTAATCCATATGTAAAGCCTACACCCAATCCTTTTGCAAGACCCCCTTTCTTCCCCAACTTTAGAGTAGTTCCAAGAGCTCTTGAATAAGCTCGGATAGCCTTGGTCTCTCCCACAAATGAATACACAGTACGCACTTGAGATATTGCCTGTTCTTAAAGAGGGAAAAACATGGTCATGACAAAGTTGTTTTATATTGCAGTAGTGCCTTTTCTTTATCAATTTGATGACAATGATGAGGATTCCTTAAAGAAAATAATAATACAGGGTAATAGAGGAAAAAATCTACCAAAGTCAAACTTAACATAGTAGCAAATCTTTTGTGGAGCACAAAAAATGACTTGTTAAACTCACAAATATAATCTACCAGTGAAAAGAATTATGAATCGAAAAAGAAACACTCCAAAAATTTAATGGAGACGAGGTCACAATAGATCATAAACTCAGATGGAATCCATGGATTAATACACAGTGCAATAATATAAATAGATACTCTGGACCAACTTCCTTTTAAGTGCAAACTCAGATCTAGAGAAGTTAAGATTCATGAGAGTTCATAACCTCTTGTGAATATTAAATTATGAGCATCAGTAAAGACATCATACATAACACATTTGAAGTTCAGATTGTTGCCTCGGGCTTAGAACTCAGGCTTCCCTCCGATTATCTCACCATAATCATACAATCCATAGATTCAATAGAGTTCAGATGGCCCTTCATAATTCAACAGAAATAATTGTATGACCACCATGTCTCCATCAAGACCAGTTAAACACCCTTGCACAATTACCGAGACCAAGAGTAAAAGAACCTTATGTGTTAGCACCAAAATTAGTTCATCTACAAAGAGTCTATTGTTATGTCCAAGCCTTTCAGCGCTGTTATCATAAACGAGTATTAAATAAAAGCATCGTTGGGGTCGTAGTCTTACCCAACTTGATACATTCAATATATGAATGGGTTTGTAAGTTATTGAATAGGTTTGTAAGTTATTGCATGTGTCAGCCTTTTGGTTCCCTGTTTGACAGTTTTTGTCACAATAACAATGGATGATAAGCCCTTTCTCAGGGATGAAGACAGTACAGTTGAGGCATCATAGAGCTTGCATACGAAAAGAAATGAAGCTATGTTTGGACATATCCTGAGGATGAACTTGAGAATGTTGAAAAGGCTCTTAGTTCACTTCCCCATATTGTAGCAAGTATTCATGGAGTTCCTCTGCTTAACTTGCCTTTGAAGTCCAGAGAAGCTGATAATAATGCAGGAAAAGGCATTTACAAGCAAATAAGTCCTGTAAACTTTCAGTTGTCACAACACTATGGTTCAAGCAAATCAAGTCCATGCAAACTGTTTGCAAATTCAGATGGTCATATTGGTGAAAGTCCACAGGCATAGAAGAATATTATTGTTGTGCAACTGTATTTTATAGATCAGGATCAGATTGCTACTTGTTAGCCGGAAAGACTACTTTATTATATGTCATGTATTAGTTATGTTGTTCCGACGGTAATTAGTTATTACCGAAGGGTAGTTGGGTTGGGTGGTGACGTTTGGTCACACCCCTTCGGGTAGATAAATATGTACCACCTACGGGTGAAGAAATTATTACAATTATCATTATGTGAATGTACTCATATGTTGGAATGATTAATGAAAGCATCTATTATTCTCTGACACATTCTGCATTTATTATATTTCCTGTACTATGTCTGTGCAAAACTAAGTTTACCCCAACGGGCAAACATCTGGCACCGTTGCCAAACGAATCTAGCAAGTGACAGAATGAGTGGACGGATGGGAATACCATTGGAGGAGAATATCAATGTGAGGACGGAATCACAAAAGTTTTTGAAGAAGAGCACGCTCTGACAATTGATGATTGAATAGAATTTATGCCTAATCAATTGAATAAAAATAGAAATTTAAAGAAGGAACTCGAAGAAGAACAAGCCACTAGAATTGTTGTACTCGCACAACAGCAAGTCGAGCGAAGGGAGAGATTCAGAAGACATGTCAAAGGACTACCGAAGGGAGTAAGCGAAGGCGAGCGTCTGGAGGAATCTAACCGGGAGGCCAGAAGAAGTGACGAGGACCGCTTGGAGGAAACAAGGAGCTTGTTCGGGTCCTTAACCTTAACCCCATAGACGGAAGCAAGAGAAGTCCGAAGGAAGGAAGAAGTGGAAGCCACACAGAGGGAGGCTCAGGATACCGCTGCCGCCGAGAGTATCGAAGTGATAGAGGGGCACGAGGATCACAATAGCCCACCAGGCTTGGACAATTCCAATAGTTTGGGAACATCAAGTGGTACGGTACCAAACATTTCCGAGGTACCGACGCCGGCAGGACCATCCCAACCTATCATACAACCAGCACAGCAAATACTTCCGGCAAACCAACCGGCAACGCAACAGGTGGTACATACCACTGTCCCACCCCCCAAGGTGAATATGGCGGCTAACAAGGAGAAGTTACCCAAGTTCCATGGCAATGGAAAAGAAGACCATGTTCGGCATTGTTGCACATGTGAGACAATTTGGTCTGCGAATGGAGTCGCTGACCAGGCGGAATGGATGAAACAGTTTCCGACAACCCTCCGAGGGGTAGCAATCGATTGGTACTCTGACTTAGACAAAAACGGAGTGGCCACCTGGGACTTACTGAAGAAGGCATTCAAAAAGGAGTTTAGGCTCCTGCGAGACGACAATGAAATCGTCTCTGAAATATATGGAACCAAGCAAGGGAAAAAAGAGACTGTGCAGGCTTACAGTCGCCGACTAAAGGAGTTAGTCGGAAAAATGGATAGCCAGCCATCGGATGGCTTGAAGAAAAGATGGTTCGTGGAGGGCCTGAAATCTAATGTACAGAGGAAAATGAAGATAGTGCCCCTCACCTCATACGTAGATGCCTATAACCGGGCGATGGACTTGGAGAGCGAACAGAAGACCTCCAAGAAGAAAAGAAGCAACTCCTCTTCCAACGAAGATGACACTTCGGACGATGACAGTGGTAGTGATGGCAAGTCGAAGAAAAAAGTCATGGCACTCCAAAAGGACATGGAGAGAATGATGAAGGAGTTCAAGACCATGAAAGGGGGTACTAGCAAGGGGGAAGTTGACATATGGTGTACGGACTGCAAGGCGAGCGGTCATACAAAGGGGTCGTGTCCCAAAATGGCATTTTGTGATATTTACCAGATCATGGGTCATTCCACCAAGGAATGCCCATACAACATGAAGGTGAGGAATCAACAAGTGCTATTTACCCAAGAGCAACCATCTACATCAGGGGCAGAGACTAACAATAATGCATCCTCGAGCGAGTACGGAGGCAACCGAAGTAGCAGCAGAAGAGGCAATACCAACAACACCAACACAAGGAGTCAAATACAATACGACTCCAAAGGTCGGCCGATGATACAGTGCTGAGCTTGCAATCAGTGGGGCCACTTTGCAAGGGACTGCGACAAGGTTGACACCCCGCAGAAGCTATGCCGCCGGTGTGGTCCTGGCAACCACGAGGATGCCAACTGCCCAAAATCCGAGGTCAACTTGCTCAACATCGACGAAACGAGAAGTGACGAGGGGGTACTAGCCATCACACGATCACAAGCAAAACAAGGGGCACGGAAGGGTAAGGAAGAAATAGAGAAGGCGATGAAGGCACCAAAAGAAATATGGGAGATGGCTACCACCTCGAGCTAGAGGGACGCAGAACAAAACATTCTGAGACAAATGTTACAGGTGGAGGTACCGATGAAACTCCTGGACCTCCTTCACACCATGCCTCACTTGGGAACGACACTGTTGGGGAATTTGGCCACGCCACCAAATACCACACGTACGGACATCCCCGGAGGGTTTGCAACTGACCCAATGATAATTGTTGTAAACAACGGAAGGTACTCGACAGTCGTCAAGATGGGCATCCTTGGCTCCATCCTAACAGACACTATAGTGGACAGAGGGTCAAGAGTGCACATCCTTCCAGAGGAGACATGGAAGAAATTGGGTAAGCCAACCTTGTGGCCCCCAACCTTCAACTTATTGGGTGCGGATCAGCAAGGTATCAAACCCCTCAGAATGTTGATTTGGCTATTGTACTAGACTTTGTGGTGATACCTTTGAAAAAGAAGGGTTACGATGCCATTTTGGGTCGAGGGTGGCTGGTCACGGCTAAGGTAAATCACAATTGGAAGAAAAACACCCTCTTGATGGAGAATGGAGGCAGGAAGCTCACCATCGACCTTCGCGCCCAGATGGTGAGCGAAGAGATAGCCTCTTCTTCAGACTCAAAATCTACCTCCAAAGAAGAAAACAATTGAAGAGATGAAGGAAGGGACGGAATAGAACCGAATAGTGAAGGTGTGCTAAGATTGGGGGAATACTCAGAGGATGATGCAGATTCACTAAACAGTCTCTTCCACTGGCAAATAGAGGATTACGAACTCTTCCGACTAGCATGCAATATACTAAGTATTGAGGAAGAGTCGGAAACATTTCCCCCCAAGTACGGTGAAGAATCAAGGAAGAGGAACCTAAAGATCATTCCTGTCGACGACAATTGGAATCCTGAGTGGAAGACTGCAGCCTTCAAAATCTGTATTCTCCTTCTTCTTATGTACGGGCAAGAGACCATGGTCCCTATAGAATTTATGGTTCCAAGCCTTTGGATTTCCATTGAAAATAGACTCGACGATAGGGAAAGCTTAAGGGAACGACTGCACACTCTAAAGATTAAGCCAGGAAAATTTCGGGAAGTCGGCTACGACGGGGCTGTCAAGTTGTGGACTTTCGACGGACTGGAGATACATGAGGCCATCAAAGGGTCTAAATTTAGACCTTACCCGGAGAGGATGGACCCGAGAGGAGGGACAGAACATCCAAGAGGATGGAAAGAGCACCCGAGAGGATGGAAAGGGACTCAAGAAGTCATGCAGGCGACCGGAGAGCTGTCCATATGGACGACCAGAGACACATTCGGAAGGTAATGAAAAATTTTCTTTTTTAAAAAATAAAAGAAAAATAAAATAAATAAATTTTGTTTTAAAAAAAAAATTACCATACGGCCGAGAGCCAACAACAAAGGAAAGCATCGTACGGTCATTGACCGTACGGCGAATGAAGCACCGTATGGTGAAACGAAAGCGGAAAAGCAGTCGTACAGTGGAAGGGAGGGGGAATTCCCTACGTCATTAAAACGTCATTCAAAACACCATACGGCAAAAAGCGGGAGGACTTAAAGACCGTACGCACACGGGAGAACATAAAGGCGTGCACATTGGAGGACAGAAAGACCATACGGACAATCTACCGTACGACATGAAGACAAAATGTTACATAAAGTCACCGCAAAAGGTCCGTATGGCATACAGGAGGTGAAAACACAAAACGGCCGTACGGCATACAAGGAGATACAAAGTGCACATTTCATATGGTGGACAAGGTATTCAAGGACCATACGGCTGAAGAGCGAACGGAGACAAGAGATTGAGAACCGTACGGTGCCTGGAAGATAAGACAAGGAAAAGGTCGTATGACGAGGGGTACTACGCTTGAGGCATTCAGAGTAGGTGCTCGACGCGAGGTTGTCTTGGTGGATGCATGGAGAGCTTGGGAGGAGCTGACCACCCAATTGGAGGCAGTAGAGCGACACCTGGCTCAGCGTACCCAGGAGTTGGAAGCGGAGAAGGCGGCACGGGTGGCTATCGAGGTCAGATTGGTTCGGGAGACAGTATTGTTTGAACAAGAGTTAATGGAGGCTACAGTTGAAAAGTGTGTTTTGGGAGACAAGTTTGGTGCAAGCATAGGACGAATATGATGTGAAGACGGCACTCCAGCTTCTTCAGGGACGCCCCTCCACCCCTTCTTCTCAATGATTTTCTTATTATAGGTCGTGTATTTCATCTCCCTTTTATTGTGAGTCGCCGGAGACGACTTTCTTTTTTGGGGGGAAAGATGTTAGCTGGAAAGACTACTTTATTATATGTCGTGTATTAGTTATGTTGTTCCAACGGTAATTAGTTATTACCGAAGGGTAGTTGGGTTGGGTGGTGACGTTTGGTCACACCCCTTCGGATAGATAAATATGTACCACCTACGAGTGAAGAAATTATTACAATTATCATTATGTGAATGTACTCATACATTGGAATGATTAATGAAAGCATCTATTATTCTCTGATATATTCTGCATTTATTATATTTCCTGTATTATGTCTGTGCAAAACTAAGCTTACCCCAGCGGGCAAACACTACTCCGAGTACTTACAATGAGAGGATAAGGAAGCTTGCTAATCTGTTTTAAGAGAGACTCTAGAATTCAGAAGAGAAAGTATGAACATCTCCAAATACTACATTGGGTAAACTTCTGGATTTTTTAAATAAAATATTTTCACCTTCAATAACCATTGAAGCTCTTTCACACTTGGTCTTCAAGAAATTTGGAGTTTAGGAAAATTGTGGAGCCCTCTTAGGAAATATCAAAAGCAATCTCTTGTTCCTAAGAATACATCTTCTCGGGAAATGGCAGGACTTCTGATAGTGGAATTGGGAATCTAAGGAACAATGGGTGCTTATATAGCAAAGGCATGATAATAACTTCATGTTTCATGACATTATCAGAATTCAAACACTGTCATAGTGCATGGCAGTTGACCATTAAAATAGACAGACTTGAAGACACTCTTCAACATTACAAGGCACACAAGACAAACTCTTGAAAACATGAATAGACAGAGATTATTATGTAAAGAGCACACTGTTCTTTTTCTAGCCATGGGAAAAGTATATACTATATAGTATATTCTATAAGGGGCACTGAGCTTAGAAGAAATAACAGCATCATTCACAATGGTAGATGACAGTAATAAGTCCAAAGGGTTTAGTTTTGTGTTGAAGAAATCAGTGGTCAAATGGTGACAGTGAGAAGAAAATGTATCACAGTATCAGACAGTGTTAGAATTAAATAACCAGTAGAAAAATAAACAGTAGTATTGAAGATATAAGGGCAATATATTGTTTGAGATGTGGAAGCTTGAACTGTTATAACCCTGCCAGTGTAAACAGTCGAATGAAGACAGTCTTATGAAGAGAGAATGCCAGAAACAATCACTAAGAACATCCATCAAAAAAGTTAAGAGGGAGGTCTGTTGGAGTAGAGTAGTAGACAGTCCCTTTTTGTGTCGTAATCTCTTGAAGAATGCCATGTACGCCAACCTTGCCCTTCTTTGAAGAGTGCATATGTTAGTCTAGAAAGACAAACATGCAAGAGGGATCAAACCTTCAAAATGAAATGTTCTCATACTGTCAAACACCACATAGGGATCCATGACACAGTAAAGAAATGTCAAATATGCAAACACTTGTCTTGAGCGCATGAAGTTCATGGTGAGGAATGACAATCAATCAAGGGTCTTAGAGTCAACATAAGGAGACAGGTTTATGGCAGTCAAGAAATAATTGACAAGAATGAGGAAGATACTTAGCAAGACAGTCCCCTATAGCAATGATAAGGTATCTTACACATCAATAACAGAATACATAGACCTCTGGACGCCTAAAGAAGACAAGGGCAGTCCATATCCCTTTTCAAGAGGAATCTTCATGCTGTAGGGCAGTGATAAGATTGTCATTCAAGAAAATGACAGTTGGGTTAAGTCACAATACAATAATGCCAACACCAAAAGCATCAAGGAGGACAGTCATTAGGGACAGTGACCAAAGATACTTTCAGCTCAAAGTAAGGCATAAAGCCACACATCCTATAACTTTGGGAAGCTGGTTGGGCAGTTTTGAAGGGTTTTAACTCAGTGTAAGCATCACCTAAGCATCTAGGGGCGGCTTAATGATTTGGACAGCAGGAGGAAAACATCTAGAAGGAGATAGGTGACTTGTCCACGTGGTTGAGCAGATTTAGGGGACAGTTTTGACCTTATTCATGGCAGTACCGAGCATATAGGAGCTGATTGAGGGGCCACATCAATAGATGGGTCAAAGTGGAAGAATCTTCTTCATCTTTCCACCATTTTGGAGCAGTTCAAGGGCCTCAAAAGTAGCAGTAAATCATTTGGACGCCCAAAGGAGTTTGACTCAGCAAGTAATTTAACAAATGTCATTTATTTCTCAGTGCATGCATCTTTCTTGTAGCAGGCTGTTGCACTCTATAAAGCAAAGGCTTTAGGCTCATTTCTAGTTACTTCTTACAGTTCAGATCATGCATTGTAACCTGCAACAAGGGTCTTTTTGTTCTGATTATGTATTGCAACTCATTTTTCAGATTTGCACACCTGTTTTAAACACCTTTTCAGTTTTCATCAATAAAATTAAGACTTTTTACCTTCTCAGAGTTGTTTCATGTGCAAGTTTGTTACAGATGGTTAATGTGATCTTGCAGTGATCTCTTCTCCTTGATTTATGTCTCATCTTTATTGGCTTAATGCAGAAAGATGGTTGATGTGACCTTGTGGTGACCTCTTCTCCTTGATTTATGTCTCATCTTTATCGCCTTAATGCAGAAAGATGGTTGATGTGATCTTGTGGTGATCTCTTCTCCTTGATTTAAGTCTCATCTTTATTGCCTTCAAGAAGAAAGATGTTTATTTTGCAGGTTGTAATGTGTGTTAACCAATTAAAAATAGAGTTCTACGCTGTGACAATATTCCAGCTGCTTAAAGTTGTCCTTAGTACTTTCAACCTAGTTATGAAATATTTATGCAAGGTACACCTGGAATTCTGAGTTGTATAGTTTTAGCTTGAGAAATTGGTCATATTGTGTGCCCAGAACAGCACTGTAAGTCTTGAATTCTTTTTGGTGCATCAACTCAATAGTTTCAGTTTTGTTCTAAGAAATCATTTCCATCCTTTTTCCAATTATGCAGCAGTACTAATTCTAATTTAGGTAAAGCTCCAAGAGAACCAACCCTCTCTGAAGGTTGGTCTTAACTATCAGAAGCCCACGCTCTATGAGACCATCCCATGTTTCAACAGGTAGTTGAGTGGGTCTCTCAACAAGGGTGCCTACTTTGTTGATGACAGTTATCAAGGCCAGTGAAGTATCCTCAAAGTTTTGGTCTACTTTTGTCAAAGCTAACAATGTTTGCAGGTTGCTCAATCGAGGAGAGAGTAAGGAATACAGATGATCAAACTCCTGAATTGCTAGCATTTCCTCCAAGTGATATATGAATGAAAGGAAAAGCACAAAAGGAGCAGCGTAGAATCACCTCAAAGAAAAAATACATTTGATCACCAAATTCAAAGTGCCAAAGATCCTAGGGAACCACAACATAAGAGCAATCAAGTTCAATTGATTATGTCACGTATTTTCAACAATTTAACCAAGGAAAATTTGTGCTCTAATGGCAACGATAGCATGAATATGAAATCAGTGTAAAAGTGTCCAAGTATTATGAAATTTTGCATATTGTAAGTAGTGCAACCGGGGAAAAGTGTGACAAAGATCATTGAACAGGCAGAAACCTGCAACAAGGTAGAAAACAACTTTAAGTGTTCACATTTTGGTCCTAGAATTGCAATCTAAAAGGGTACAAGTGCAAGCAATGGTGGTTAAAAAGTGCAACCAGTTGGTAAAGGTTAAAATACAAAGTACAAGTCTCACAGTCTCAATGGCATTGCCACTTAAAAGTGGTGACTCAAATAGCAATCCATCCACAAAACCACAAGTGGGCATAAAAGAATCAAGGATAAGCTATCCTTGCATGTTTCATGTGGCAATGCCACTTAAGATTGTGATGATGATGGCAACAATGTCAAAGAAGTGTGTCAAAGAGTAAATCACAAAACAATATGAGGAAAATTGTATTTCTCATGTGGTGATGCCACTTGAAAGTGCAACCCAGCTGATTATGATGATTGAAAAGTGTGACTAATTGACTAAGTTTCTTCAAGGCTATGTTCCACAGTGTTTGGGGACGGGGATGGGGAGACGGCAGTGTGTGTGTGTGTGTGATATTTTCAAAATATATTAATATATTATATGTTTTTTTTATGTTTTATATAACTTTTATGACAACATTTATGGTAAAATCGGAAAATGTCTTGTCTGAGACACAAAATAAGCCTGCAACTCCAACACTTTGATGGATGCATGAAATGTAGATTCAACTTAGTGTCATCTTAGAACCATTAGTTAATGTCAAAGCTCACTTGGATTTGTTTCTACTTTTCTGTCTTAAGAAAAACATGACTTGTGTTGGTTTTTAAAATGTTCCACGACATTTCGGGGACAGGGACGGGGGGTGGCAGGGGATGTGTTTCCCGGACATTTCCTAAAAGGCCAAAAATAGGGGACGCATTCCCGTGTAACATTGCTTGAAGGTAATATCAGCACCAAAATTGAGGGATTTAAAGATTAAAAGTAACCAATCATGAATAGGCAATAGATAGATTAGAAAAGCTGATTTTCAAGAAATAAAAAAATACATCATAGTCATTCATTGATTTAGACATCCAAATTGAAGAAACAAAGAAAATCTTAAAGCAAAGGAAAGCCTATTTCAGGCTACCAAAGTATTTTATTTCCTATGTGACAAGGATAGAAATTAGGATTGCTTTAAAGTAATGCTTTAAAACAATTAGTTCATTATCACTTTTCTAGAAGATTCTCTTAGAAAGCTTATAAATAAGTGCCTTGAATTGAATATAACGAGGGTTCGTTCTAAGATTTTGCTACTAAAATTTTCATCAAGATTCAAAGTTGAATTTTGTGTTGTAGTTGTACAAGTTTGTCAAGTTAAGCAATAACAAAGGCTCCTATTTAACATTGTGTAGCATCAATCTTCTATCATGCAGAGCAACTTTGTGTGCTTTAGAGTTGTTGCTTGCTTTTCAATCTTGTTTTCATCAACTGTCATTTTAAAATTTTAAGTATTGTGTTTCTTGCTAAAATCAATCCAATTGTTGATGTGTATCCATTGATCTATATTTTAAATCATTGGTAATCATTAGTGTTTAAATTCATGTTGTGGTATAGCTGCATAAATAAAAATTCCTCAAAGTGAGATAAGTGTTTATAGTCTTGTGTTCCTGCCTCCAAGATTGAAAAAGACAGGTCTAAATTGTTTTCCAAGCATATTGTTTACATGCAAAATCCCCAAAGAATAAATTGTTCAGTGAGTAGCAATCTAGTTCACTTGTTCTAGAGTTTAGAAGAAGATTAAATCAAGATGCTTCCTTTGTTAATTTGAAGTGAAGTTTTTTCCTCACACATTATTCTATTTTGTGTTGTCATGGAAGTGACATTTTACAACCCTATGCAAAACCCCTTCTAGGGTCAACAAGATCAAATGTTAAAAATACTCGTGACTTACTACCAAAAGTATTGCCAAGATCATGCAAGACAGTACTTGCATATAATTATCCATGATATTCTAAACAACTGAATTCTACATAATAGTAGTTTATAGCCCCCTCCCATTGGTCAACAGTCTTACATACCATCACAACCTCACACCAACAATGTTTCATCTTGCACTCCTCATAAAGGTCAAGTAGTTCACTATTGCTCACACCTTGATTTGATCTATCAAATGCCTTTGTCTAGAGAGGGAAAACCTCAACCATAAGGGAGGTGTATTGACCAATAGGGTAGAGGCTCAGCCTCCAATTCAAAGACAATGAGATAGGTCTAGGAAAGGGTCATGATTCTGGAATTTATACTAAAATGTCTGATCTATTTAAATAAATCTGAAAAATTAAACATCTTAAAGAACATAATTTCTCATCTTCTATAAGTTTTTTTTTGGCAGAAATCTGCTTTCTATAGCATGTTTTTCATGTATTGGCAACTCAATTGGGATGAAACTAGGGAAAAGTGTTACTCCCAATTGATAACTTCCATAAATTTCATAGTTTGTGCCATTCTACAGTTATAGATACCCTACAAGAAAACAACTCACGTCATGGCTTAACTCTACACCACCACAGCATTGACTGCAACATTACAACTTTACTTCACGCCTCTAAGCAAGTAATGAAAATCCGTCCTCCAATAAGGTTGCTGAATATATTATACGTAATTTCAACTTAACTTCCTTCCTCGATTCATTTGTGTTTAGAGGTTATTTCTTCCTTGAACCAAAAGACTTTCATCTCACAGCAAAAAACAGGGCAGAAGTTTCTATATCCAAAGTCTTTGGGCATGAAACTGACACTTGATATATAAAGCTTCCCACAATATTGCCAAGTGGTTCAAGCAATGATCTAGATTAGAGCAAATCCACACAGCTGCAGGATGGCTATAAATTGTTTACTACAAATTCTCAGAATTTTGATATTGGAAGACTCGCATAATGATGTGCATAACAAGAATTCCATCCCCAAATCTATTGGAATTTTCTATTTCTAATAATATATTGTGCTATTGTTGAGATTCTTATTCTACTTATGTGTAACAGTTACAAAATGCATCAAAATTAATATACATTGTAATGGTTATAAAAGTATCAAGATCTAAGTACAAGTTCTGTGGTCATGAACATGCCCTGATATTTTTTTCAATCAAGATCAAAAAATAACTGTGATTTAACTGCAGCAAGAATTCCATTTCAAGGTATTATAGCACATCCACAGCAAATACAATCGCTTGAACAAAGACTAGTACTCTTTTTTCAACATTTTGGCATTTTGCATGATTGAGTTAGTTGATGAAAATAAGAAGATACATGGCATTTACTTCCAAAACATAATAAATTGATTTTTGAAGTCTCATATGCCACTTTAATATTATTGTTCAATTCTGCATTGTTTCCCCTTTTCCACATAAGAAACTATGGAACAAAGTAATTTCATATACAAATGAATAGAGTGATGTATAACACATCTATGACAGAGTAAACAGATTTCAGAACAAAGCCTTCAAATGTAAGGCAAGCTCAGATAATCACCTCTTCTGCCACTTTTCCAGCCTCAGTGTATGCTATTTGGCTTTTTTTTGACAAACCAGTCATGGCTGCAGCATATGCACCCCCAGCTATAGCCATCAAGGGAACAACTGCAACTGTAAGTAGTGTAAGCTTCCATATCGAGGAGAAGCCCACTGCAAATCCTGCAATGAATCGAGCTATATAATGCAAAAAATGGCCCATCTGCAGCCTCACAAAAATTTAAAAGTCAAACATCCATCCAACTTGCTCAACAAACATGTTATCAAGTCTACATTTACTCCATGGGCAGAATAGCATAATCAAAATTTTAGTAGTTTTGCACATCTTTCAAGTTCTTATATTGAAAATCATTTTGTAATGGCCTTTTGACTTGATCTTATTTGCTGATTAAACAAAGATTCCTGCAACAATGAACAAGCATATAAATCTATAGAGAAGAATAGTTTGATCAATTTTTAGGTGTTCTGTAACAGCCTTTTGACTTGATCTTATTTGCTAATTAAACAAAAATTTCTGCAACAATGAGCAAGCATATAAATCTGAGTTTGTAATTTGAATAATATTTTGTAACAGAGAATTTGAATTTTATATTATATTCTGCGAAAACAAAGATCTGCATATAGGGTAATTTTATGCAACAAAAGATGAGGGCGTCAATATTATCAGAAATACCAAGCACAATGATCTCATATGTTAAAGAACTGGGATAATCCGAAAAACTAATTTAAACATCATGTAGGAGCTTTCAGAGGTCATTTCTTTTGATTCGGTGGCTGCTAGAGCCCATTTTTTTCAGAATGACAACCGACGAGAGTTCCATCTCACCATAACCCACCCTATACTTTTATAGTCCAATTCAAAAAAAATGGGGCCAAATTTGACCATCTGACGCCCAAATGTTTCAATTTAATCTTTCTTTAATTTTTTTTTTCTTTTTTAAGAATTTTCATAACTTATATTTTAGTGATAGGATGTGATATTAAGCCATAACTAATTTATATTGACTCATTCAGTTGTGTAGTAGTTATGGGATATATCTTAGGTCCATATATACTTAAATGCAAAATTACTAAAATAGAAGTTTTCTAAATTTGGATGTTTTGGCTATTCTGAGCCACATAGTAGGAGAGTGGAAGACTTCTCCCTAAAGCAAAGATTTATGTATCTTTTTTCAGTTGTCAAAGAATAAGAGAATTTTGGTGTTTTTAGTATTAAACAATTATTGTTGGAATTTTGATGCATTTCTGGATACATCAAAACAGTGAAATGAAGTTATCATGCTGTCTTTCAACATTATTTATTTTTTCCTAAGGAGGCCCACATTAATTTCTCAAAGAAATTTTTCGACAGACCAGAAGGCAGGCAACTAGCACAAGGAAAACTAATTAATATTAATACATAGTACATTGTTTTAATTTTCATCAATATTTTTTGGTATAAATCCAGTTAAGTCACCTAAAGCATCCAAGGATTCTTGATGGTGCTAGAGGATGTGATTCTCATTTGGAATATTTTAACTTTTTAATTTATCAATTATTAGGTATCCACTTAAATCATTTTCTTTGAAGCAGCTGAGATCTGGGAATTTCATGACAGAATGCATGTCAGTAATCACATTGGAATTTGTGTGTGTGTAATTCAGATATATATGGAGACTACGGGGAAAGATGAATGTGTGGATACCCTGTAAAGATGAATGTGTGTCTGTATCTGTAATCACATTGGAATTTGTCTGTGTGTATATGGAGACTATGGGGAAAGATGAATGTGTGGATACCTTATAAAGATGATTATATGAATGTGTGGATATCCTTTAAAACCCTTCTATGCTGTTCGAAATATTTCAACTGGCCAATGTTGAGGCGCTTCCTGACCTAATCTTTATCTGCCAAGCTTGAGATTCTCCCTGGCCTTTGCAGGTTTTCCAAGTTCTAAAGTGAAAATTTTATATATTCTTTCAGTGATGTATCTCCTAGATTGTCAGCCTGGATTTAAACGTTGAGCTCTCCCTCCATGGTGTGAGTTAGGGTAAAGGGACTTGCTAAGATGTATCAAAACCATTCGAGCCTTTTTTCCAGCATTTTAATAATTGTTAAAGCTATTCATTTATAGTGGAGTTGGTCATAAATATAATGCCGATTTGGCAAGCTTCAACCTAAAGATGGGGATAATAATAAATGTCAAGGGATGTCCATCTATGATAAGATTTATTTATGGTCATAATTCAAACAATTCATTAAATCTAGCAGAACCTCCCCATCCATCCATCCATTTCATGGCTCTCTAGTGACAGCATAATTGATTTTATAGTTGGATTACATGTTATTTATTATTGTATGCCTTTAGTTGAATTATGAATGCAAGAATGAGGAGAACAATCCAAATGAGCCATAACATAGATTCTACAAATAAAAGTATATGTTCTTAAGGCTATGATGTTAAGTTTCAGCATGAAAAGGCAAAATAGATTCTACAAATTAAGTATATAACAACGAGTTCTACAGTGCCGAGTTTCAACATGAAAAGGTAGCTAATTTTACATTTTATACCACAAGTTCTTAGCCAAAAGGAAAGTAACTGACAAAAAAAACAATAGAATGACTGCACGTTAAAATGGTTAGATCTGATTGATAGGATCTTAGATCAAGGGACCATAATGGGGTGAACTTCCTTAAGAAATGGATATACCCAGCCAAATGACTATGCTTGACATCTAATGGTATTCAAATGCACTGAGTTTGTTTAAGTTGGACACTATGTTGGCAAAGATTGGTTAACTGAAATTTAAAGTTAACCAATTGTTAAGGAATATATATTGGATTGGTTAATTGTTGGCAAGGATGTATATAGAATGAAATATTTATTGGAATGTACTAGTAGCCACGTGGAAAGAAAGATCAGGGTGAGAAACACTATTTGTGCAAGCATTTTATGGAATGTCAAAGAAAAAGGAATAATATATAGCCCAATTCTCATCCACAAAGGAAAGCCAAAAAGGACTACAAAAAGATAATCATTAAGGTCATGTAAAGCTTCGATAGCATTTGTATCTTGTATCAATAGAATGTCAAAAAATTGGATTACAGGGACTACCGGAGATAGAAAAGCCACATGCATGAAAAATTGAGGAGGCCTTTACACTCAAATTGACCACTGAGATGATAAGAAAAATGAAATCATGGTGCAAGTGAGAACAAAAGTTGAGAAGAGCTATATCAAATCTTCAATTAAACTATTAAGGTCATGTAGAGCTATTGAGCAGAACTATATCAAAGGAAAGACGAAAAGGACTACAAAAAGACAATCATTAAAGTCATGTAGAGCTTCGATAACATTTGTATCTTGTATCAATGAAATGTCAAAAAATTGGATTACAGGGAGTCGGGGACTACCTGAGACAGAAAACCACATGCAAGAAAATCATAATTAGGGCTTTAGAGAGGAGACAGGACCTAACTGAGTCATTATGTCCTTGGACAAGGCCTTTACAGTCAAATTGACCACTGAGATGTTAAGAAAAATGAAATCATGGTGCAAGTGAGAACAAAAGTTGAGGAGAGCTATATCAAATCCTCAATTAAAATATGATGTTCTTTATCATGAGAAAAATTGTGTGATAAACACTTTGCACCAGAAGAAATATACCACCACTTATACAATAGAAGAAGTTGATCTAAAACTGGTGAACTGCACTTTGAGGGAAAACATGTAACTACATTTATTACTCTTGGACCCGAACAGCTAGATTTAAAGACAATCTGCACTAATTGTCATCTAAGTACCATCTTGGGAAATAACAGACCCCAAATATACAAATTCTTATTTCATAAAAGTGTACATTTTTAGGACTGGCCACTTCTCTTTTTTCAAATTTTTTAAAACTGATCTCAAATGCATTAAATGCTCCTCCTTTATTAAAAAATATCAATATGTCATCTAAACATACAACTACAAACTAATCAAAGAATGGTTTCAGCACCTTGTTCATCAATCTGAAGAAGGTGCTTGGAGCATGATTAACCATAACACATGACCAGCTATTCATACAATCTTACCTTTTCCATATTTGGTGATACCCACACTTCAAATCAATTTTTATATAAGATCTATCTCCACGTAAACAATCCATCAAATCATCTATATAGAGCAATGAAGTGTGTACTTTACTGTCATTTTATTTATCACTCTTGAATCTGTACGCATACACCATTCATCATCCTTTTTAAGTGCTAACATTGCTATTACACCACATGGACTTTAAGATTTCCCTTATCAATCCTTTGCCAATAATTCCAAAACTTGTCTATTCACCCCTAAATAACTCTTTTTTTTTGTTAAATTCAAATATTTGATTCTTATTACCTTATAAAACAAATGATCTTAATTTATTATATTTAAATAAATATAGTTATATCATCATATGAACTAAATAGCATAATTCTATAAATTCATAATGTTCAAATCCAACAAACAAATTATATTAATTTACAAATATATTTAATTATATATTTAATTCACAATAAATATATTCATATTTTCAAATTTAGTAAACAAATTACATTACTTTACAATTATATTTAACAACAAGAAATATATTCACCCCCGAACATTATACTTACAATTACATCAAAATAAAATAAGATACGAACAAACCGTGAGCGCTCAAAAGTCACGACCGAAGGTCGTGACCTATAATCAACCCCTCTCCGCATATATATGCAAGTAAATAATGAGAGAAAAACAGGGAACGGGAAGAAGAATAGGATACGCACAGCAACACAGGAATTAGAATAAGACAAGAGAGTAACAGATGCTCACGCGGAATGTGAAGTCTAACCCGGGAAAACAGAGAAGAACGACTGGCAAGAGAAACAGTGAGGATAGACAATCAGAGACCTCAATCACAGAGATACAGGCATCAGAGAATAGCAGGGGAGACGTATACACTACATCCCATGAACTATAAGAGATTCAAGTCAGAACGAGGCCTGTCTTGCATAGCGTAAAGATTATTTTCTGCAACAGGATATCAGAGGTAAATCATTAGAGTGATTTATGTAAGAGTATTTCATTAGAGATGTAAGAGTAATCAATAGACCAAGTAAACTTAGCAGAGGACATTCATATGAATGTCGAGTTCTCCAAATAAGGGGACTCAGAGACTCGAGATGATCTCAATAGAGAACATTCGTAAGAATGTTGTGATTCCATTGGGAATCCAGAGAGGGATAATAGAGAGTCCCTTAGAGATAATATATATATTATAGTGGTTAAACATATGCATATGTAAGAGAAGAGAGGCTCGGTTGGAGGTGGGATCTTCGCCGAGTATTATGGGTTAATGAATTTATTCGTTAACAGAGATCCTAGAGGCCTTAGAAGGATTGCTCTCAACATGATGATTACCTAATTGAGAATTGTCTCACCAGAGAATTAGGTAAATCAGAGGAGAGTTGCTTTCTAAGGATTAGTGTAATGTCCCCATTTTTTCAGACGTTGGGATTAGCTTGGTTTGGCGACCCTCGCAAGCTAATCGGGTGTTCAGAGAGGGTCAATTGGTAGAGCCAGCATCGAGATTCCATTCTGGAGATTTAGATTATCAGGTTTGCTTTTCGTTCGGGTCATTTTGGCCAACTTACTATTTTTAGTAAGTGGGATTTCAGGTATGGCCGGGATTGGCAGGGTGTCTGCACGGAGCGTCAGACATCTCCGGATTCAATTTCAGAGAATCTCCAGTTTGAGTGACTTACTATTTTTAGTAAGTCTATTTTTAGCAGTGGCTATTTCTGGTAGGGCAGTTTCTATTTTTGGCTGAGCAATTGGTTCCTGTGCCTTGTCAAAATTTCTTGATTGCAGTTTGACGGTGCAGTGGCTTTAAAAGTTTAAAAGGCGTTATTAAATTAAATTATTTGATTTAATCTAATAACTATAACTTTATAATTTTATATTATAAAGTTGGAGCATTAATTAAAGCCAATATTATGATATTATTAAAAAGGTGCTTTTTCGAAAAAGCCTATATATTCTACTCGAAAAAGCACTTTCTTGATTCATTATGCAATCATTATTTTATTGAAGTTTGGGAATTGCCCTGGCTAGGGTTTCGAGGATGGATTCCTCTTATTGGGATTTGAGCCATTGAAAGATTATGGTGAATTTCTCAACTGCTGTTTAATTCTGAATACCAATTCAATGCTGAGGTATATTGAATTGAGAAAGGTTCATCTCTGGAGTTTATTTCTACAGGAGAGATTGTATTGATTGTACAATGCAATGAAGTTTCAATTCTGAATTTAAATGCTGAAAGAATTGTTGAGGGAATTCAATAAGTTAGAAGTTCGAACTTCGGATACAAACACTTGGCGGCTGGATAATTGTTATTGATTGTGAAGGTTTCAAATCTGAGATTCGGGGTTTGCCAATGATATTGTATTTATTAATGCAATGCTATGATGTTCTGATTAATTTATTTAGCGTCTAGTTATTCATTTGGTTTGTGGAAGTTCAATATGATAAGGGAATGATCGATTTGTGTGGGAACTGTAAAGGTAGTGAGCTGCGATTTTCAAATAAGACAGAACGTCAAGGTTGGGTAGCAATTTCAATTATTGCTAAGAGATATAAACGTGAGGGTATATTTATTTGCTGCTGGCGATAAGTTCCAATACAGTCACGTCTGGACTGGTTTGCTGACTGTGCGATTTTCTTTGGACTCACGTCAAAGGTTGGAAATTACGTGAGTGTTGAGCAGAGGGGACAGCATTGCAACTATACACGGTGGATGCTGCATCAATACCTAGGCGTCACAGCATAGGGAAAGGAATCGCAGGTACAGGACAATCACGTGCTTGGATATCAAGAGAGCAACACCATATGCATAGCGGGATTATTTGCTGGGTGAGTCTGAACAATTAAGGTGCCTATTTGATTTTATGAAAATAAAATGCTATGTAATGTGTTTCATGCAACGTCTATGATTATGACATGTCAAGAGGAAATTATTTACTTGCAAATTCAATGATTCCAGATTGAGAATATATATATATATATATATATATTCATCTTTGTTCTTGTTTGATCGTTTGAGATATCATTGCAATTTGTTTTCAAAAATTGTTTAAATATATAGAAGAACCAATCACGGTTCATTATAGTGGTATCAGAGCTCTGATCTTGCCATCTTGTGGAGACTGGTTACATCATTATTTTTATGAGATTATTATCAAAGTGATCAGTTATTCTTTTCCCAGCCATGGATAGATATAGGAGGTCGAGTTCAGGTAGTCGACACAGCAGTAGAGGGAATAGAGCAGATTTAGATGCTTTGGCTGAGAGTGTCAGGAGATGTAATGACCCTTACTATAAAGGCCACTAAAAACCCCCAAATCTGAACTGAGACAATTTGTCAAACACTTGGCATGCACTGAATTGTTTTGTTTGTAATGAGTGTTTCAATATGATAGTTGTTTTGAGCATCAAGTACAATTGAGATAACAATACCAATATTGAAATGTAATACAATGAGCAACAATGAAACTCTAAATATCAATGCAAAGACCCCAATGCCAATGTATCATGAACTACCCAAATTCTGATCATCATATAACATGAATGATAATGACTGAAATCTGATTATAAATGACTGTTTACAACTTCTGAGAAAAAGGTATGAATTGTCACACATGAACAATAAACTATGGCAATAACAAGTTCATTCCATGCTCTTCTATGACTCCATACAGTGCACTATCTTACTATGATACCCAATGCTCTTTCCTTGCTATGTCATTACAATTACCATAATGATAACAGAGACTGATTACAATATAGCAATGACAGATTTTATGGACTGTTATGACAGTGACTTTCTAGACAAGTACTGGACTGTATTGACAATGTCTGAATACATGCAAACTTATACAATTTCTTGACATTCAAACAATACATAAAAACCTGGAAATCACTCCTTGAATTCTGATGACAAAATGCAAATGTGATGACGACTGGACCTGTCCTTTGTTCCCTGCCGTACTACCTCCAGCTGCTGGCCGTACCAGGGCCATACTGTATGGCTGCTGTATTAAATTCAGAGCTGGGTGTTGGGTGCCGAAAAGGATGGTAATGGAATCGCCTAGGGTTAGATAATAACCCTTCCAAAGCATAAAAATTATCTCCAAGTAGATTGAGAGATATGAACAAGAATGTAAGTCCAGGGCCTGATATGAACTGAACTGAAAATGCACCAAAATGATCTCCAATCTCAACCACAATGATTCTCCAATGCAATGATGTAAAAAAAAACCCTTATTCAATCAATTACAAACCCTCAAACAATCTTCAGATGAAATCCAACATGAAATGGCTGAGTACCATCTCCAATAATGCAACCCTTCAGAAGATATTTCACTTCCTCAGTTATGCTAATCTAGGGGAGTTATCGTTCCCAAAGATCAAATGATATTTGCAGACCAAAAAGACTACAAATTGCTCCACAATGGAAGAAGTAGAAGAAATCCCAAATCCAAGCATGTCAAAAATGAATGCCCAAGCCCTCTATTTATATACTTTTCTAAGAAGTTGCTAAGAACTTCTAGAAACATCCAATTATAATGCACTTTATAATAAAATAACATTATAAAATAAAAAGTGCTTTTCTCAACTCAAAATTATAACAATGTAGGCTCAAACTGAATGTAGGCTCTCTCTCTCTAAATGTAGGCTCTACTACAACTGAATGTAGGCTCGGACTGGATGTAGGCTCTACAGAATGTAGGCTCTAACGGCAATATGCAATCAACTGATCTCCAAATGATCACAAGATGACTCTCTCCACATCGCCACCAGTCTACGAGAGCCCATGATAGACTAATCCGGCACGCCAAACGATGTCCGCCAAAATGGGGACATGACAGAAGATCAGCAGCGACTTGCAGAGAAATTGTCAGATCTGGTTACAGTTGACAAGGCAGCGAGATATTTTTCTTCTGCCTTTAGTAGGCCGACAGCGAGTTCGCAGGAGAGAAGACTTGAGTTTTCTCCGGCTGCTAATCGTGCTCCTAATGTATCTTTACCCAGTCCAGCACCTGCTATTTCCATCCACAGTGCTGAGGACAGATTTGTTGCACCTGATACAGTGGATGTTTCAATGCCACTAGAGGACAGTAGTGTCGAGCATCACCGGGTTGAGGCTCCCAAGGCAGTTACGTTAGATTCTACAAAGGCAATTGATGCTGTAGTCGTTTCCGATTGTTCAGATTCTTCCTCAGAGGGAATTGTCATTGGGGATGTATATGTCAGCTACAGTAGCATTGCTCCAGTTCAGGAGGCAATTGCTTCCTCAAATATGCCCGAGGCTTCTATGGAATTCCCCAGTGATGTACTTGGTGATCAGGTTGTTACGGCGGGGTCACTTGATTGTAGTTTGGGCTCCAACATTGTTGGTGTACAGGTTGATGATGAGTCGTGTGTACAGAGCTCCGCGTCTGCAATTGAGATTCCTGCAGGTGATGTGAGCACTGTTAGTATGGACACATCGGAAGATACTTTTGAGGATGCCGTGAGCTGCATTGGTGACGATGCCCCCTGTATGATAGTGAGTGACGACTGTGAGGAGAGTCTGAGTACTGATAGTTCAGAGTTTTATGTTAGCAGTCGCAGTGCGGGTTCGATACAGGAGACAGTGTCATTTTCCCGTGCTGATGATTTGAGCATGGAGTTTTCCAGTGGCGACACTCAGGATGGGAGTGTTGCAGATGGTCTGACAGATGACATTCCATGCTTCAGTGTATCTTATCCACAGGTCGACATCGAGCTGTGCACGTGGCCAGAGTCGGTAGAGGAGTTGCAGTTAGAGGATATGTACACTAGCATCCCAGATTCATCCATTGCTGAGATTGAGGATGATGTGTGCTATAGTGTATTTGGGTTTTTATTTCCGACTTTGGGCATTGATTTAGCGTCGACAGTTGGTGGAGATGGGTTCCTTGATTCAGTTTTGCCGGAACCCATAGATGATGACAGGGTAGAGTCTGAGTGGCAGGAGTTTGTTTCAGCCAGGGCTACCTTGTCAGTAGAGGGAGTTACTTTGTCAGTGACTCCTGATGATGTTTGTCAGGATCTGGATTCACAGTTAGTTGCAGATGATGAGGGAGCTGAAGTTTGTGATGATGAGTTAGTTTCAACAGCAGCTTCTTTAGATTATGATGATGTTGAGTCTGATGCCTACATGCAGAGTGTGGAGGTGTACGGTGATGTAAGTACACTGGGTGATGGTGATCTTGAGGGGAGTTCGTGTGATACAGCTTTCTCTCACAGTGCAGACAGCGTTTTTGAGACTGTTCATAGGAGGCCTATTGTGCAGAGTCACCATGTGACCAGCCAGTTGCGAGTTGGCGAGAGAGAGATCGCTACTACTCTTGTGCACTTCGATGCCGCTCGTCAGTTGTTGGCCATTAATGGTTGGGCTGCACCTATGACAGATGAGCACGATGTTGGTTACCTTTCGTTGACAGAGGTTCATGCTTTGCGTGAAGCTGTCAGAATGTTGAGACAGGACTACTTACAGTTGGTAGCCGACCGAGATCACCTGGTTGAGTGGGGGAGTACAGCCTATGAGGCACTCTTAGATCGTGAGGAGGAGGTGAGTGAGCTTACCCAAGAGCTCACTGCGACTACTGAGGCTTTGGAGATGACTCAGCGAGATTTACAGGAGTCTCAGCTTCAGTTAGAGGAGGTGACCGTGGAGTTGGAGCATTTGCGGTCTATGCCAGCCCCAGACTTAGTTCATTTACATATTGAGGTGGTTGGTGGTGAGGTTGCTCCTGCAGTTGTTACTGAGGAACATGTTGTTGTGGCTGACACACATGTTCAGGATTTGGGTGTACCTGGTACTGATGAGATTGGGATACCAGCAGAGTTGAGTCCTCAGATTGATTCTTCTCACCTAGATGACAGTGTGGTACAGTTGGTCGTGCCACCTTTGCAGAGGGATCAGTTATGGTTTGCGGGGGAGTATGTTGATGCTTCTTCATACAATTTCTGCTGCACTGAACCGTTCATGGAGTATTTACTAGAGGGTGCAAATTTACGACAGGACTCATACAGAGTTTCAGATGGTGTTCTCATCTGAGGTACTTGTGCTATTCGCAAGATGGTTGGTTTGATTGTAGAGACCCTTTCTACTATGCTGCCTCACAGGGGTTTTGAGGTGGGGTTTGTTGAGTGGATTGCACAGGGTCCTATCCAGCCTACAGCAATGCGGAGTCAGAGTTTAGAGTCGTCTTCTGATTCCCAGTTTAGTGATGGTGAGCCAGTAATGGAGTTTGGGGGTTCCTACCGGCATTTTATGGTGGGACATGTTCACCATCTCTCTTTTGACCGTCAAGTTGATGTGTTGTTCTCGCGCAGGGTTAAGTCGGCTTCGGTTTTCTACCATCCGTTATGGGATGGATTAGCTTCACCACTTGCAAATGGTTTTGACAGTTGTAGGTTAGACCGTTTGCTGCATTCACACACTCAGGACTGCTTCTCCAGTGTCAGAGTTGTTGACAATGATCCGGGCATGTGTGGTCACTGTTATTTCTTTAGTGCAGTTGGGTGTGAGTACTGGTTAGTCAAGGACTTAGATGTTGATACAGTGGTTATTTCAGATGAGTTGAGTTCTGTTGGTTTGTTTGCGGCATCAGCATCTGCAGTTAGCCTTCAGGAGTTGTTCTCAGCAATATCAGTTGTTCAGGTTTTGCGGACAGTTTCACAAATGCTGATATCTGTTCTGATAGTGTTGTCTTCAGAGGATTTTGGTGAGGTTCTGGATATTGCATATGATCACCCATGGGATCCAAGTGGATTGTGATGTTGCTTATTTTTCCCGATTGCTTGAGGACAAGCAATCTTGGGGAGGGAGGACTGTAATGTCCCCATTTTTTCAAACGTTGGGATTAGCTTGGTTTGGCGACCCTCGCAAGCTAATCGGGTGTTCAGAGAGGGTCAGTTGGTAGAGCCAGCATCGGGATTCCATTTTGGAGATTTAGATTATCAGGTTTGCTTTTCGTTCGGGTCATTTTGGCCAACTTACTATTTTTAGTAAGTGGGATTTCAGGTATGGCCGGGATTGGCAGGGTGTCTGCACGAAGTGTCAGACATCTCCGGATTCAGTTTCAAAGAATCTCCAGTTTGAGTGAATTACTATTTTTAGTAAGTCTATTTTTAGCAGTGGCTATTTCTGGCAGGGCAGTTTCTATTTTCGGCTGAGCAGTTGGTTCTGGTGCCTTGTCAAAATTTCTTGATTGCAGTTTGACAGTGCAGTGGCTTTAAAAGTTTAAAAGGCGTTATTAAATTAAATTATTTGATTTAATTTAATAACTATAACTTTATAATTTTATATTATAAAGTTGGAGCATTAATTAAAGCCAATATTATGATATTATTAAAAAGGTGCTTTTTCGAAAAAGCCTATATATTCTACTCGAAAAAGCACTTTCTTGATTCATTATGCAATCATTATTTTATTGAAGTTTGGGAATTGCCCTGGCTAGGGTTTTGAGGACGGATTCCTCTTATTGGGATTTGAGCCATTGAAAGATTATGGTGAATTTCTCAACTGCTGTTTAATTCTGAATACCAATTCAATAAATGCTGAGGTATATTGAATTGAGAAAGTTTCATATCTGGAGTTAATTTCTACAGGAGAGATTGTATTTATTGTACAATGCAATGAAGTTTCAATTCTGAATTTAAATGCTGATAGAATTGTTGAGGGAATTCAATAAGTTAGAAGTTCGGATACAAACACTTGGCGGCTGGATAATTGTTATTGATTGTAAAGGTTTCAAATCTGAGATTCGCGGTTTGCCAATGATATTGTATTTATTAATGCAATGCTATGATGTTCTGATTAATTTATTTAGCGTCTGGTTATTCATTTGATTTGTGGAAGTTCAATATGATAAGGGAATGATCGATTTGTGTGGGAACTGTAAAGGTAGTGAGCTGCGATTTTCAAATAAGACAGAACGTCAAGGTTGGGTAGCAATTTCAATTATTGCTAAGAGATATAAACGTGAGGGTATATTTATCTGCTGCTGGCAATAAGTTCCAATACAGTCACGTCTGGACTGGTTTGCTGACTGTGCGATTTTCTTTGGACTCACGTCAAAGGTTGGAAATTACGTGAGTGTTGAGCAAAGGGAACGGCATTGCAACTATACACGGTGGATGCTGCATCAATACCTAGGCGTCACAGCATAGGGAAAGGAATCGCAGGTACAGGACAATCACGTGCTTGGATATCAAGAGAGCAACACCATATGTGTAGCAAGATTATTTGCTGGGTGAGTCTGAACAATTAAGGTGCCTATTTGATTTTATGAAAATAAAATGCTATGTAATGTGTTTCATGCAACGTCTATGATTATGACATGTCAAGAGGAAATTATTTACTTGCAAATTCAATGATTCCAGATTGAGAATATATATATATATATATATATATATATATATATATTCATCTTTGTTCTTGTTTGATCGTTTGAGATATCATTGCAATTTGTTTTCAAAAATTGTTTAAATATATAGAAGAACCAATCACGGTTCATTATAATTAGGCGGGTGTAGTATGGGATTAGTATTTGGATAATTTAATATTCATTTATCATGTTAATCACTAATAATTGTTTTAATATTCATATATCTTTATATTATATCTTCATTTGCTAACAATTGTTTCAGGTTTTAAGCATCATATACTCAAGCTAGAAGCAGGAACATTATAGTCATGTCCCCTCTTTTAGCTCTATCTAGCAAGACATGGGAGTTAGCCTATCAGGGAGTCTCGTAGGCTGGCCGTGGTGTTTAGAGACTCAGTCAAGGTATACAGTGTTCGGATTTGGAGTTTCCGACAGTAGGAGAGTAGTTGAGAGCAGTTCCTTAATTGTAGGAGTTTCCTACATTTTAGGAGGTGGAGATGGGTTACAATCTTGAGTCTCTACGAGATCATTCTATGGTTTCAGTTTCGGGAGATTCGGAGACGTTCCAATTTTTTAGGAGTATCCCTATTTTTGAGGGATGAGACTGTCGGTTATTTCAAATTATCCGGCATCAGTCACAGGAGGTGATGAGTTTAGTTTCACCTTGTAGAGGTGTTTTGGCTATCAGTTCGCTACTTGGGAAATATTTTAATATATTTAAATATTCTCCTAAGTTAGCATTTTAATAATTTAAATAAGGCTAAGTTTTTAGCCACTAGGGAGTAATAAGGAGTTTTCTGGCTCCATCTGGTGAGTTTTGCCATCATGTGATAGTCCGTTGGAAAGAGCTCGGCCTCTTTTATTTAATTATCATCTTCAGGGACCTGTTTGACACTTGGAACTATTCTTATTGGTGAAATAATGATTTTCAGGCACTTGGGCACCATTATTAAAGAATATAACTTTACATAATAAAGTTCCTAAGTATTTCTTTTAGGGTTCTTTTTAGGGTTTGAATTTCATGAGAAGATGATATAAGGCCAATGCAAGGAAAGGAAAAGCATCTTTGAACATTTTCGAAAACATAATTTGAGCATTCCCTCACTAGGACGTCAAACCCTAGGCTGAGAGTTGATCGAGTTGGGATGTAGCCCTCAACTGGATCGGATTTACTGGTTCTTGCACAAGGTTTCGACATTGGTGGAGTTACTATAGCAGTTCAATCATTGGCGTGAGAAAGTGAAGACCATCTTTGCAACATTCCGCAGATTGCATCGGTTTGGGCGTTGATCATTGTGAGTAGAATTGTTCAGCAAATCTATACCAGTTGGACGGTGGATTTTGTGGACAGAATTATTGAAGATTGCAGCTACTAGCAGCTTCTATATTTAGACGCTGATTGTATTTGAGGTACCAAACTTTATTAGTTTTGATATCAAACTTATTGGTACAATTAAAAGCATTTCCAGAATTTCATATGCTTTGTATCAAGCTATTGTTATTGTTATCTCTTTGCTATTGTTACTATCTTTACGTTGTATCAAGTTATTCTGAAAATATCAAATAAAATCATTCCTTCTGCAACTTCTGTCTAGTTCTGCAAGATAATTAAAACACTTACAAGAGAACATAATTATATAAATAAAATTTATAGCAGCAGCAAAGTAAATATCCACTTGGGATATTTCAGTCGTATCAGAGCCTGAATCCTGCCAGCCTATAGGGTTTCAGTGAATTTATCACAAGTTACAGGAAAGGGTTTGATAATTCATTTCAGCAGTCGACGTCTATTTTTACATATCTTCTATGCATCCTGGTGGAGAAATACACAAGTTCTACGAGTGCAGGAGAAACCAGTGGCAAGCAGGGGCCGCCAGAGATACAGAGATACCAGCTATGGGTGAGGCACAGGGTGCTGCTAGTGACGGCATGCCTACAAAGGCAGAAGAGAGAGATTTCATGAGAACTCTGATGGCTACGCAGCCCAGGATAGTCCAGACACTTGACAGATTACAGGATACTTTGGAGCGGATGGAATTGGATAAGCGTGGAGGTAGACAGGAAAGACAAGGAAGGAGCAGGTCAGTTTCCGTTGCAAGAAGCCAGCGCAGTCATCGATCCCATGTCTCAGCAGGGAGCTCCCTTCATTCCTATAGGCAAGAACATCCACGTATTCCTGCTCGGGGTAGACCATTATTGCCTCAGTTTGGGCAAGTTGAGCAACCGGCACAGGTGGAGCCACCTAAGGTTGGATTCCAGGATTCAGTCATGGCAGCTACAGCTAAGTGGAGAACCCTACCCCCAGAGGTTAGGGATGTTTTTCCTCTTCCACAGTATTGTGCACAGCGTAGGGATAACGCCAGGTTCAGAGGAGACAGGGGCTACAGGCCACAACAGAACAATGACCTCAGTAGAGCCACTGGGAAGATCACACTGGCTACCTATGATGGCACGGGTAATACGAGTGCACGAGCTTGGGTGCACAAGCTGGATATATATTTATCATTGAGACCTATGCCTGAGAGAGAGGCTATACAGTTTGCGGTTTTGCATTTAGACGGGGTTGCCTATGATTGGTGGCACCATGGATTGGTCACCCAAGATCACGCCATGGTTCACTCCTATGCTGAGTTCACCAAGCGGCTCATCGCTAGGTTTGATCATAAAGACACAGAGCTTTACTACCGGGAGTTGGTACACATTAGGCAGACAAGGAACGTAGAGTCTTTTGTGAATGAGTTCCAGCGTATTGCAGTCATGGTTCCTGACATGTCTCAGAGTCGTTGTGTGATGCTGTTCATAGAGAGTTTGCGGGACAGGCTGAAGGGACTGGTACGAGCTTTCAGGCCAGCCACCCTCAAGGAGGCCATTGATGTTACATTTAGACTAGATACCACTCCTACCTCTTATCAGACTGATAAGAAACCATCCGGGAATACACAGGCACCACAGAGGCCTCCTTTGCAGGCTAAGGACACGCCACCTCCCCCTCCCAAAGTAGACCTGGATTCTAGAAATGAACTAAGGAGGAGGAAATTATGTTTTTCTTGTAAGGAGACATGGGTACCAAGACATAGGTGCCTTGGGCAGGGAAAGGCACATCTTATTGAGGTCATGTCAGATGTAGGCGATGAGGAGGTTCGGGATATAAATGACAGGGATGATGGTGTCCAAATTGAGCTCGAAGATGCTGAGGTAGCAGTTGCGACACATGGGACTATGGCTACATTGTCAGGTGCACCGATGATTCACCTCTTCTACATCTCGGGTATGATCCATAGGCATAATGTGTATTGTTTGGTGGACAGTGGGTCTACACATAATTTTATAACTACAGGAATGGTAAACCGATGTGGTCTGCAAGCACAGAATTTTCCAGGAATCGATGTGATTGTGGCCAATGGTCTTACTCTGCAATGCATCAAGGGTATCCCACAGTTGAGCATAGGCATGGAGGGATACACCTTGATAGACGACTTTTACATGTTTGATCTAGGGGGCACGGATGTAGTTTTGGGTGTACAGTGGTTGCAATACTTGGGGAGATACAGCCAAGATTTTAGGAAGAGACAATTGGAGTTTATGGCTGGGAGAAGGAAGATCGTGCTCAAGGCATGCACACTTCCGTCTCAGAGTGGATCAGCTAGGAGTATGATTACTGATCACGACTCAGATAGTAACAGTGATTTGATCATAACCCCATGTCCCTCAGTATCTCAACACACAGGAGCGGGTGCCTTAGATTTGCCACGGAGATTGTATGAGGTTTGGGACGGGTTGGATAACAGGACTATTTTGGGACCGGCTACTGGTCTGAATTCTGACAGGACAGGATGGCCATTTGTTTGGATTCTTGGGCGCGAGGGTATTCAGGGGTGGATGCTCTACTGTGACGATGTGATCTACTTCACCTTTACACCTTACAATGGGGAGCATGTTTATCCTGACGAGCCACTTCAGGTTTGGGGTCGATCAGTGCTCTGTATTTGGATTGCTTGGGATAGTGGAGGATTAGTGTTGTATTGCTTGCAGGCAAGCATCTCCGAGAGGGGAGGACTGTCATGTTCCCTCTTTTAGCTCTATCTAGCAAGACGTGGGAGTTAGCCTATCAGGGAGTCTCGTAGGCTGGCCGTGGTGTTTAGAGACTCAGTCAGGGTATACAGTGTTCGGATCTGGAGTTTCAGACAATAGGAGAGCAGTTGAGAGCAGTTCCTTAATTGTAGGAGGAGTTTCCTACATTTTAGGAGGTGGAGATGGGTTACAGTCTTGAGTCTCTATGAGATCATTCTATGGTTTCAGTTTCGGGAGATTCGGAGACGTTCCTATTTTTTAGGAGTATCCCTATTTTTGAGGGATGAGACTGTCAATTATTTCAGATTATCCGACATCAGTCACAGGAGGTGACGAGTTCAGTTTCACCTTGTAGAGGTGTTTTGGCTATCAATTCGCTATTTGGGAAATATTTTAATATATTTAAATATTCTCCTAAGTTAGCATTTTAATAATTTAAATAAGGCTAAGTTTTTAGCCACTAGGGAGTAATAAGGAGTTTTCTGGCTCCATCTGGTGAGTTTTGCCATCATGTGATAGTCCGTTGGAAAGAGCTCGGCCTCTTTTATTTAATTATCATCTTCAGGGACCTGTTTGACACTTGGAACTATTCTTATTGGTGAAATAATGATTTTCAGGCACTTGGGCACCATTATTAAAGAATATAACTTTATATTATAAAGTTCCTAAGTATTTCTTTTAGGGTTCCTTTTAGGGTTTGAATTACATGAGAAGATGATATAAGGCCAATGCAAGGAAAGGAAAAGCATCTTTGAACATTTTCGAAAACATAATGTGGCGTTTGGCTCTGATTTGAGCATTCCCTCACTAGGACGTCAAACCCTAGGCTGAGAGTTGATCGAGTTGGGACGTAGCCCTCAACTGGATCGGATTTACTGGTTCTTGCACAAGGTTTCGACATTGGTGGAGTTACTATAGCAGTTCATATCATTGGCGTGAGAAAGTGAAGACCATCTTTGCAGCATTCCGCAGATTGCATCAGTTGGGGTGTTGATCATTGTGAGTAGAATTGTTCAGCAAATCTATACCAGCTGGACGGTGGATTTTGTGGACAGAATTATTGAAGATTGTAGCTGCTAGCAGCTTCTATATTCAGACACTGATTGTATTTGAGGTACCAAACTTTATTAGTTTTGATATCAAACTTATTGGTACAATTAAAAGCATTTCCAGAATTTCATATGCTTTGTATCAAGCTATTGTTATTGTTATCTCTTTGCTGTTGTTACTATCTTTACATTGTATCAAGTTATTCTGAAAATATCAAATAAAATCATTCCTTCTGCAACTTCTGTCTAGTTCTGCAAGATAATTAAAACACTTACAGGAGAACATAATTATATAAATAAAATTTATAGCAGCAGCAAAGTAAATATCCACTTGGGATATTTCACCGATATGCTTCCTTTTTTAGTAAACTAGCTCCTAGAGTCAAGTTCATGTCCTTCGATAATATTTTTGCATATTCTTCCAATACTTGCTTCACCTCTAGTGGGAATTCATCAACCTTATCCATTGTCCTACCTTCCACAGGGTTTGGAATAAAAGCATAACATTCCTTCTCTTTTTCTCATATCCTCCAAAATTTTATTTTTGGAAAACAAGCACACTCTTGGACTGATGTCCAAATCTTCTTCCCTATCCTTCTATGGACTCAAAGTACACTATTTCCCATCCTTGACAATGGTGTACATGTTCATGCTTCCATCACATACCTTTTCTATCAAATTGCCATGATTCACACAATAGAACATGATAAGCATCCATGGGCATTACATCACACATAATTTAATCCATTTAACTACCAACCTGAAAATTAACTAAACACCACTCACCAACTGAATTCCTTTCTATAGCGCCACAAAACCTTGTGAAGGTTGGGGTTCTTGATCTTTTTCAATTGACTTTTTCTATCATTTCTTGAGAGACTAAATTATCTATGCCTCTTCCATCCATGATCCCCTCACAGAAATCTCCACCTAACTTACACACAATCCTAAATAAGTTTCTTCTGTGCACCAGTTCTTGCTTCTTCCTTTCTGGTTTTAACAACCCCCTCTTCAACATTAATATTGAAATATTCTCCCTATCCTTATTCCAATTCTTTTGTATGTTTGGGTGAAGCCTCACTTTCTTCATCTTCTCTAATAACCTCTTCCTCCAGAGGAATCTTTGGATCCTCAAGTACTTTGTAATGAAAATATTTTCCATCTTCAATATCCAGTCTATGGAGAAAAGTATACAATATTGATGTACTACTTATCTTTGAAATTGCCCTTAAAAATCTTCTTTCTACATCATCCACTACATCTATTTCCAATTCTCGATCTTCTACCTCCTCCTCAACTTCACTAACATTTTCTATTTGGAATCCTCACTATGTGTTTCCTCCATTGCATCCAATCTTGTTGTAATCCCTCTTAACATTATTCTATATTAGCAGTTGTTGGTGCTCTCTACCTTCTTCAGTGTGCCATGTCTCGTTCCAAGTTCTCTACAACTACAAGCCTTCTTCCTCACAAGTTACAACAACAAATTTTCTTAGAGCCTCTCTTAACACAGCCTAATAATTGCATTGATACCAGTTGGGAAGATTCTAAACTACAGGGTTCAATAAGTAAATAACCAATCTAGCAGCCCTAAATACACATCAACATACTCAAGAAATTTGGAGGCAAAAATAATGACAATACTTTTATTAATTTTTTTGTAGCTTATACATTCACACAAAATGTTTCAATAAACTTAATCTTTTCTATGACAGCCTATACACATACATATACATGTTTTTAAACTAATATTCTACATACCCAAATCTTCAACATTAACCTTCACTTGTTCATTACTTTCTTCCAATAGCTTTTGTTGGGTCATAAAATTGCTGCCCACACTCCTAGAGGAATCAATTTGCTTCGGGGTCAAGAAAATGTCATCCTTAAGGGGGATTGATCAATTGATCAATAGAATGTAAGTGATTAAAGGGCATTTGTTGGGAGTAGATAATCCCTCCATCACTTCAGGCTCAGCTAAACCCAGAAGGGTGCTCTTAAAGGTATTCTTTGATAGGATTTTCACTTAGTCGCAACTACAAATAAACAAATTGAAAGTGTTGCAGTAGTATCCATAGTAGGCTTGGCCCCAAAGGTCCCCACTAGAGCAAAGACTAACCTACCACACATAAAACCTTTAAGAGGATATTAACATCATCACAGAGATGCTAGATGGAGGTATGCAAAACATGATTCCTTAGAACAAGAAATCTTATGAATTGCTAAAGATGCTTCTTGGACCAAATCACTAAATATTGACAGGCTTATAAATGACTAATCTTAGTCCTAAGCTATTGGTAAAAAGTGTTCTTCATTTTGAGTGTATAGTGGATCATGAACTTCTAGGACCGATGCCATATCCATCTGGTTACAAAGTCAAGACTTACCAAGTGAAACAACACATTTAAATCACAATATAAGATAAACTATGCATTTATAATTATAAGAGATATGGTATTAAACAACCAAACATACTTGATAAACCCTTTACAAACTCCAAAAGCCCATATGTAATTACTAATTAAGAAGAGACCATTAAAAAGATAGTAGTGACTTGAAATGTTGCAACATTTATCAAACCTTTATTACAATCAAATCAACAAATGTGACAATGATGGAACCTAATATGAGAATGTCTAGCACAATTCATCACATTGAAGCACCCATGAAGATCTACAATCATTCAAAGAGACATTTGGTTATAGACATTGATTAACAATACAACAAGCTCTTTGTGATTTACAGAACATGATGCTCTAAAGGAAACTAGACTTGCAAGAGTTGAAACCCTAGACAATAAATTGACACTTGCACTCACATGAAAATGCAGAAATGACCAACCTTTTATCTGTCAAACAAATCGGTATATATAGCACTTTATTTGGTCATCTAATTGCTTGTGGGAATTCGACTAAGAACTAGAGATCACGAATGTGGCATTCAAGAAAAGATGAAATTCCACAAGATGAACAATCTAAAACAAGCATGAGAACCATTGGGAGATAAAACTCAACCATCTCATTAACCGAAACATGGTTACCCTTATCTTCCAGCATTGAATTTGCATGTCTATCCACACCCTTGAGATGGACAATGGTGTTTAGGCAATAAAAATCCTCTTGGAGTAGTTCCAAGAGTCAAATCGGGTTATTAATGGCATCCTAGGAAGATCAGGGAGTGGTTGAAGTGAATAAGAGGAAATGTGGGCATTCAATGCAAGATAGGAGGTTAGGAATGGACATGGGGAAGAAAGACTGGAATTCCATTGAAACTCCACAAAAAATAAAGTGGGCAAATGAAGACATTGGAAGAAATACCCAAAATGGATGTGAAATTAAAGATCAAGATAGGAGTCTGTATAAAAAATTGAAAGTCTGAAAGTAAACTACAATGCCACATCGCAAGAAACAAACAGTAAAAGCAATTGGAACCTTTGTGGGAATTTAATGCAGAAGTGGAAGTCAAGATATGACATTGAAATGGAAATCCAAAAGTCCATTGAAATTCTCCAAGAAAAGGCAAAATGATAGGAGGTGCAAAGTTTCAGTAAGGCAAAATGATAGGAGGTGCAAAATTTCACTGCATGACTAGAGGGGAGAACCAAACATGGGGATGAAAGTATTGAGGTCCATCAAAACTCCACAACAAGATGAAAAGGATGTAGACAAAGGATGTCAAGATGTAAAGGGAAGATGGAAGAAATCTTTCTAAAGTCTCCATGAGGGATTGAAATGGATGCAGGAAGATGATGTGGAGCTTGTGAAGGGAAGTGGAGGATACAGTGGAGGAAGTTTAGAGGTCTGGAAGTGCAACAGGAATTTACAAAAAATGGAAACAGTAGGAATGAGGGAAATGATCAGGGAACAAGAGATTTTGCAGTCCGAAGGTAGAGGGGAAACAAATGAAGTCTGTTAGCCCATAAGTCTGCAAAACACTAAAATGGTAAATTAAAAGGAATGACCAAAGGTCAAAAGTTTGAGAAATTTGGAAATGGACAATGATTGGAAGAATTCTAGACAACCTCCAAAAGTCCACAAGAAGAAAACAAGGAAACAAAGGTTGCAGGAATCAGGTGCCGAGAAGGGCAAAAAGTTGAGGAATGGAAAGGAAATGGAAGAAGTTTGGATGAACTATGCAACTTCACAAAAGAGAAACAAAGAATGCGGGGATGCAGACAAGACAGAAGGTTGGGAGGTGAGGATAAGGAAGCAAAAATCCAAACATCTGTCAAAAACGTCCCAACTGATGGAACGAAGGAAATGAAGAGAGGAAAGTACCCAGTAGACCTTGCAGAATTTATATACAGGTGTGAGAATTAAGACAAGAGGTTGCACAAAAGGACGTCTAGAAGTCCACCAAAACTCCACAACTCTGCAAAAATTGTACAAAATGACCAAAACACTTCTAAACTTAGAACTTTCTTGCACTTTTACAACTTCTAACAACTAATAGGAATATAGAGGATGATGAAGAACAACACTTAGACAAGTTTGACCAAGGGAGATCCATTTAAATATTCCTCAAATTGATCATAGGCGATCAGCAAAATGGATCCAGATGCATAAGTGAGCTAGAACTCAAAAAAAATTTGGCACTATCAAATTGAGTCCCAATAGCTTATATTCGTATTCACTAAAAGCCTTCACATGTTCTATGTTTAGCAACTATAAATATTCTTTTTTTATCAGCAGCATGAATCTGAAACGTTAGCATTCTTTGTCTACATTCTCTCTCAAGTCTCAAACCTGTTCTCTATCAGCCTTCTATATCAAATTCTAATCAGTTGCCCCCCCCCCCTCCTCTCTCTCTCTCTCTCTCTCTCTTGCAATGTATTCTTTCTTTCTCCTATTCCTCTACTAACCCTTCACATTCCCCTGCTTTATTCTCACCATTATCCCCTTGAGATCTTTCCATGTAACCAACTACAATAAAACAACTAGTTTAATCCCTACCAATAATCAATCACTTTGTCCTCCAGGATTTTCCCACACATTCTGCCCCAAGTCATAACTGCCATGATATCTAAAGCAGACAAAAAAAAGGCACATAGACTCACCACCAGAAATTGGGAAAGTCAGTTGTCAAAGTTCATTAAATTGCCACTTAAACTAGCAATAATCATGAATTCAACTTGCTCTGCCGAAGGCAAAAAGCAATCAATTTTTCATGTGCCAATGCTAGCTCAGTAAAAGACTAAAAGAATCTCCTTTAACTCAGCAATCTACTACTGACAATTTTTTTTATGTTAAAGCATTTCTTTATAATCTTCAAATTTGTGCAAGGTATTTGTGAGGTTCTTGTTGCCATTTGATTGTAATCAGATCTAATGAAAGATACATTTGTAGCAACTTTGTTCTTGATTGAAACAACACAACAATGTATTCTCAACACCACTTTCATAATTTAAAGCGCAATACACAAAACTTTGTGTAGCACTTCACAAAATAAATCTTAGCCACAGATAACCTACAACAAGTGCACAAAAAACTAAACAAAAACAAACTCTTGGAATGTTTTTGGGTTGTGCAGAATTCAACAAGCTCGAATTCTCCTACATTACCTTTACAATCAAGCTGACTTCTAAGATGTCCAGAAAAATGAAATCATAATCAAGTGACAACTATAGTCAAGGAGAGCTATAACAAATATTCAATTGAACTATTAAGTTCTTTATCATGAATATAATTGTGTCATAAATAGCTTGCACCATAAGAAATACTGCAGCATTCCTACAACAGAACAAGATGATCTGGAACTGGTGGACTGCACTTATGAGGGAAAATACATAGTGGCATTTACATCACTCTCAGACCCAAACAGCCAGATTTAAGGACAAATGATCTGCACTATATGTCATGATAGATGTTTGTCTTGTGCTACTGAACGTGACCTGAAATATAACGCTAATATGTAAGGCTGAGATTGACCTGAGAATAGGAAAAGCTTAGCACAAAAGGTGTTGAATGATTATTTTACATTAGTCTAGATCCCTTGCAGCTCACTCAAGGTAAAGACTGATTTTGATGCATTAAATAGCTCCTCTTGTACTAATGCCAAGTAATCAGAGCTTTATCTAAACTTATGGAGATCTGTCTCAAGAAAAAAGGAGGGATTCTCTATTATTAAGTAGGCTTATCTAGCATCAGTGATTTTAGTTTTTACCATTTGATTTGAAATCAATTTCTAGTGTTGTCTTCCCAAAGCCACAAGAAACAAGGAGAAGAATATTCGTCAGCATATTTGCCACACAAATGTGTAACCATCAGATCATTTCATGTTGAAATAAATTAAAGATTCTATGTTGTTGATTATTTATTATCTGAGAGTTAAAATGCAAAAAAAGTGAAGGCAAGTTTTATAACATCGGAAAATAAATCAAACAAATCTTTTGCAAATTTATGATATATACCTTGTCACTTATTGTATCTTGTACAGCCACTACATCATTGGAAATACAGCTGATAATTTCTCCTGTGCTAGCAATTGTATCAAAATAACTAATATCTTGGCTCAATACAGATTTCAAATATTGCATTCTCATGCGAGCTGATTGCCGTTCCCCTGTTTGCATCCAACATGATATCTCTGGAGAAAATAAAACAATTAGTCAAATTGTTTAGCCACTAAATGGTTGCTTATGTACTTCTACAATAGATCAGCTAAAAGAGCAGGAAGTTTATAAATGGTGCAACAGAAAACAATGTATTCCATTAATATGTGTCTTTTACATTCCAAACTTCAACACTAGGAAGATGTTAATCTAAATAGGGTGCCCAAAACCCTTAAGTGAATTGCTTTTATATACTTGCAAAAATATCAGACCAACAACCCTCAAACCATCTGGAGATGAAATATTGTATCAAGATTGAAACATACCAAGCCATCCTGCTGTCATGATGACAAGTCCCAAGTACAAGAAGTGGAGAGCATGCTGCAAAATTTGTCAGACAAATTAGGATATTGTGCCCAGTCTTCAGTTTAATAAAACAATAAGTGTCCTCCCCTCACCCTCACCGAGAAAAACAATATTTTGACTAAAATAATTAAGAATTCAACAATACACAATCATTTTACATAAGAATCAATCTTTTTGTATACTAGCTCAGATATTTTAAATATATCTAGATATCTGAATAAACATTCAACAATACTCTTGAGGTGCCTAAATTGGATTTTTCAGTTTGATGTCAAAGGCACCTAAAGAGTGAAATTTCTTGGCATATTTCAGATAAATATAATTAAGAATCAAGATATGTCAGCTGGTGCATTTGTGGTTGTAGCAAATTCATATTTATTTAACATATTCCATTACAAAAATAATTAAAATGTTATATAGCTAAAAGAACTATTTAAACAATGCCCAATGAGTAATATTCGTCAAAATTGCTTAAGCTATATTTCCATTAAAGCAGTACAGTAGTAAGAAATATATTCAGCCATTGAAAATGACACAGATATTGTTTTTTATTGAAATAAAGCTATATTTCCATAGGAATGTTGATAATTGTATATATTATGAATATATAATACAAAAAATATTATATGAATCAAATAAGAGTTTGATATAAATCAAAATGAATATTATACATGAAGACAAATGAGTATGAGATACGGTTTAGTCTATGTTTCATGTGGACATGTCCTCTGGACAATTCCAGCTGTCCAGATTGCAGAGACATGTTTGGGGATGCAGGGACAGCTCGAAAATGTCCCCGAGGACTGAACCTTAAAAAAATAAAAAAACAGAAACATTTTGGAAATGTCATAGAAACAGCAGGGAATCATCCCCTACAGCCGAATCAAGGAAAAGTGACCAATTTTGAAAAATACACACAAAAATGCAAACCCTTTGCATCCTCTTTCCCATATCCTACTTTTAATTATCATTCATTGCCTTCCACCTCCAAATTTCTCAAGGTTCCTCTTTTGCCAAAGTAATTATGCGCCATGGAACTTAGAACATGAAAACTGAGAAAATATTTGATGGGCTAAATACTCAAGAAATGAACTTCTAAAGGACCTTGTGCATGCCATTCATTGATGAGTGAAGGAATTTCAGTCCTGTATTAAATTTTCTGGTCCTCCTGTTCTATAATCTCCACAATTCAAAGTAACTATTGAAGCAACAATTTGTCTTATTAAATGGAAATGGTGTATGATGTTCAAATTATTATGAAATCTATCAATGATCTCAAAGAAATTATGTACATTTTGAGTGACCATAGTTGAAAAACTTGGACTCGGCAATCACTCGGCTGGACCAAAAATTTTAAAACTCAGAGAAAAAATCGGCAATAATTCGGCACATCTATTGAACATTTGCAAATATATAATTTCTTAAAATAAAGGCTCCTTTCAATACCTTACTATGTTGTCATTTCATCTACACCCTATCTATCATACAACTCCTCAAGGAGCAACGATGGGTGGTTGTTCATCACACATGACACTAGTGTTCTCTCAAGGTAAGGCCCTCACATACAGTTTACACTCACTGTGCGGTGGCCTGGAACCATCACCAAGAAATTCCTTTCCAAACAACAATCACAAATCATACACCAGTTTGCATCATATGCCCACGAAGTTATTGTAATGAATTTTTTAATTGCTACAGGCCTTTTAAATTCATTTGTGCATTTTCACAAACACATTTTCCAAAAGCTATGGATGGCAGCAGCAAAGGCAAAAAGGTGATGGAGCATTACAAGCCGATAATTTTAACAAGAAAAAATAGCAAAGGGGAGGATGAACACAACACACTAGATTCTATGACTTGGGAGAGCTTCACCAAGTAGTGAGTGTCAAACATGGTGGCAAAATAACCCAAATAATCATACATTGAAATTGGCACTCCAAGTAGATAAAGTCGTTGAACTTCCCTTCTTCAAATTTCGAGAGTTTGAGCCATTATTTAAAATCTATGGTGGTAAATTATAATTGGAAACTATGGAAATCAATAATTGATTCTATAGGATGCTCAATTATAGTTTCCTTTCATTCAACTAATTTCACCATTGTTTGGGACTATCGAGAAGATTACACCATAATAGAAAAAAAAATCCCTTCGTCGCTTATGCTGACCAGATTTAAACCAAAAATAAAAAGATAGTTTGCAGAGTGTAGGCAATAGAGGGATTCAAAAAAATTTGCTAGAAAATGCTGAGTGGAAATGTTTAATGAACCTGATCAAATGCTAGTTGATAGGGCTTAGCCGCACATCTGACAATACCACCCCATTTTAGGGAAGATCTATAATTGGTGGCAACTTTAGTCAAACAGGATAAGAGAATTTATATCACTTAAGCACAAGGTTCTCTACATGACACAACACACCATCACCTTCTTTTTCGTTACTCTATTCACACAGCTTGCTACAGATAAATGGGTTAAGTTTTGACCAGCCCCTTAGCATAACTCTCCCTAGTCTAGAGCATTCCACTAGACCACTATTGATATCCAAGCTTCAACAAGGGAAGAGGTACAACCCACAAGAAAGAAAAGGAAGTATAAGAACATTTCAAGAGAGGCCAAAGACAACAATGAACATGATTGCGAGCCCATCAAGTTATCCTCATCTAAATTTCCTGCTATACCCAAAGACCCATCCACAACAAAAATTGTTTAAGAGTGCTTTTATCTCTTACATTTATCAAACCTTGCTTTCTATTGGCTACAAAAAATTTCCTCCACTTGCCTTGCCATAATCATTGCTTGCGACATAGAATCCAAATGGAACATGTTTACCTTGTATTTGATGTGTTCCTTTAAACCCCCTATGAATAATTCCTTCAAATTCTCCTCTACAACATTCTCCACTATTAAAGGAATTGATAATATAGTCCACCATTTTCTTTAATGTGGAGTGAGCTCCTCTTGGAAAATAGACCATGTGACAATACATCCCACTTTTTCTTGTTTTCACATAGCCAATGATACCAAATAAGTTAGTTTGGTTCCTATTGATGTGAGTTTTGTTCCACTTACACAACATGCAGGACTAAATATTCAATGCTTCGAGAAACATAAAACATTAAATCCTCTCTTGAACAAAGTCATCTACCATGCTAAGCTTTGCAATGAAGATCATGAAATGACTCCAAGGTTCCTTATACCTATGGATATCTAACTCAGTTGAAATGATGTGATTTGCTGGTTAATCACTTAGGCGGGCTTACGTAACTTATTCAAAGGTGTCAACTTACTTGCACTGCTAAAGATTTGGCTTTGCAATATATGATAAAGTATATCCATGATTTATATCACTTCCAACTTTGCTCTTCGAACTTCTACTATCTAGACTACTTCTATTTCTAACTATGGATGGGAAAACTAATGGATGGACTAGGATTCCTACCAAATGGAGGCTTGCCTGCGACTTCAACTCCACCTAGTGCAAAGCTTCAAAGGATCTCAAATGGTTTTCCTATCAACACCTTCCCCTCAATCCAACTTGGAGTACAAATTAAGGATCTAATGTCAATTGAACTTGAGCGCAATTACTAGATTACCACACAGGGCACCCTTGCATCTACAAGGAGCTAGTGGCCTAGTTTAATGGAATCCAATCAAACATCCACCAATATCACCACACAATCTATCTATTTTTACTCTTACTGTAACAACTTCAAAATAAAATCCTATTCTAATCATGGAAGTAGAAACCATGCAATAACACCAAGTGTTCCACCTCAATCACCATGCAAAACACAACAATGATAAGAAGAACGATAATGGCATTACTTAAGCAACAATTTTCTTCAATCTTCCCATGTGTTGGAGCTCTAAATTTTGGGCAAAATTTGGAGTCCTATATAGTGATAAAACCCTAAAAAATGGCCTCTTAAACTCCATGCCCAATAATTAATGATGGAGTACATGAAATGGGATAAAATATTACATTAATTTTCAATTAAAAAGTTGAGATATTATGGAAGGAAGCTCTGTGACAAGAACAATCAAAATTATATGATCAAAGCCTTCAGAAAATGCTGGAATTTCGACCTGCTGCAAAGATGATGTCGATAGAGACAGAAGATGGTCGAATTTTAAAAATCTAAAAAAGACCCAATTTGTCATGTCCCCTCTTTTAGCTCTATCTAGCAGGACGTGGGAGTTAGCCTATCCGGGAGTCTCGTAGGCTGGCAGTGGTGTTTAGAGACTCAGTCAGGGTATACAGTTGTTCGGATCTGGAGTTTTAGATAGTAGGAGAGCAGTTGAGAGCAGTTCCTTAATTGTAGGAGTTTCCTACATTTTAGGAGGTGGAGATGGGTTACAGTCTTGAGTCTCTACGAGATCATTCTATGGTTTCAATTTCGGGAGATTTGGAGACGTTCCTATTTTTTAGGAGTATCCCTATTTTTGAGGGATGAGACTGTCAGTTATTTCAAATTATCCGGCATCAGTCACAGGAGGTGACGAGTTCAATTTCACTTGTAGAGGTGTTTTGGCTATCAGTTCGCTATTTGGGAAATATTTTAATATATTTAATATTCTCCTAAGTTAGCATTTTAATAATTTAAATAAGGCTAAGTTTTTAGCCACTAAGGAGTAATAAGGAGTTTTCTGGCTCCATCTGGTGAGTTTAGCCATCATGTGATAGTCCGTTGGAAAGAGCTCGGCCTCTTTTATTTAATTATCATCTTCAAGGACCTGTTTGACACTTGGAACTATTCTTATTGGTGAAATAATGATTTTCAGGCACTTGGGCACCATTATTAAAGAATATAACTTTATATTATAAAGTTCCTAAGTATTTCTTTTAGGGTTCCTTTTAGGGTTTGATTTACATGAGAAGATGATATAAAGCCAATGCAAGGAAAGGAAAAGCATCTTTGAACATTTTCGAAAACATAATGTGGCGTTTGGCTCTGATTTGAGCATTCCCTCACTAGGACGTCAAACCCTAGGCTGAGAGTTGATCGAGTTGGGACGTAGCCCTCAATTGGATCAGATTTACTGGTTCTTGCACAACGTTTCGACATTGGTGGGGTTACTATAGCAGTTCATATCATTGGCGTGAGAAAGTGAAGACCATCTTTGCAACATTCCGCAGATTGCATCATTTTGGGCATTGATCATTGTGAGTAGAATTGTTCAGCAAATCTATACCAGCGGGACGATGGATTTTGTGGACAGAATTATTGAAGATTGCAGCTGCTAGCAACTTCTATATTCAGACGCTGATTGTATTTGAGGAGAACATAATTATATAAATAAAATTTATAGCAGCATCAGAGTAAATATCCACTTGGGATATTTCACAGTTCGGGAAATCAAATTTTCTATCTCCATTAAAAATCTTAGCTTTCCACGAGGTGTTTTGGTTTTTCAACCAAGCCCAAATCCGAAAGTTAGGTAGTTATTTTTTAGTTAGTTTATCATTTTTTCAAACAATTTGTAATAAGGGTGTGTCTTTTCACCCTAAAGAGGTGTGAAAGCCACTCAAACATGTATATATACATAATGTAAAATGTAAAGAAAGAGAATACAATACAAGATATATTTTTATAGGATATAATTCGATCAAAACTACAATATGAACTCTAATGTACTATTTTTTCAACATTAATAAAGATAAGTGCTCTTCTTTTTTATTTGTGGTTATAAGTTATATGTTTTCAATTAGTCTTTTAGATTACTCTATGAACCAGGGTATCCTATTGTGTTTTTCTATTTGATGCATTCATTTATGACTAATTTGTACAATTTGAATAATGGTAGCATGGTCTAAGAACCTGTTACTGTTTCCTTCCGGGCTCTTAAGTTGGGTTAAAAACCATAGGACCTATTGTATAAGTTGTTTTAAATTTTATTTCAATAGAAGCTTGTAGGGTGATGGTCTCGCTTTACAGAAGTGAGTTACCTTAAAACCGTCTCTGATTGTACGTAGGATTGAAAGTTTTATGACTCTATAGCCCAAGTATTTAGAAGGCACTGATCTAACTATAATTTGGAAATTGTCATTTGGTTCATACTTTGTGGTTTGTAGATTATATAATCATTATTTCAAAAACATTACTTTTGAGTCCTTAGTTTAATCCACTTTAGTCAAGATTTATAGAATAGAGATTATTAGAGGATTTGTTTCTTTCCTCCAAGGATCATTCACCATCTTGGAAGGAACTTTGTTTATTTATGTACGCAGTTGTGCAACATAGAGAATTTGATAGTTTAAAGTGAACTTAGGCCTACCAACCTTGGCTTGATTAAGCCAAAATTGCAGAGGTATTAGTGTGTACCTGTCAGTTGGCCAAAAGTGATCCATCGTTTTTGGGCACCAACACCATGTTTACAAATGAGAGCAGAAGGCCTTATATAGAGGCTTCAAATACAGTGAGTGGCCAAGATTAAGAGGCAAAAACTTCAAATCAAGGGCCGAGATTAAGAGGCAAAAGCCTTGATTAGGGTTTCCATAACCACCTACTACAAATATTTAATGCCCACCCAATTACAATTAAGCACCACCATGTGGGCCAATAGAAAAATTACATTGCCTTTATGGGCCAATAAGAAAATTCAAATCCTTAACAACCGGATAAGGGTCAACGACATGTGGACCACTAAGAAGAGGGCACATGTAGAAGAAGCCACCTCATCACCTTGGGAAATGTGCTTATCCTCATCCTCCTTTTAGATTCAATGAACCTGGACATAATCTCATCAAATCGTCACTATGTGACACTTGGCATGCTTCTATTGATGGAGGATATGGCTGCCACCTCAGCAAACTCATCCTTTAAACTTGATAAATACCCCCCTAATTGTTGAGGAGAGATCATTTGTTAATCCTTGAATTGTGATGGCTCATCTTCAACTGCTCCTTCTTGAAATTTTTTCATCTTTTCTCTCTTGTGTTAATCCTCTAAGTTGCTCCCTTGGATGTCTTGATCCTTTTTTTATCTCATTGTTGATGAATCCTCTTCCATCTTCGTCAACATCATTTTCTATCCTTCTTGGGCTGGCATGTCCTTTGTCTCCTTGGGTTGAGGTCTTGGCCTTGAGATGTTCTCAGCTCCTCTCTCCATGCTTAGCCCTGCAACAAACAACATAATCAGGACAGTATTTTTCCTTGATTAAATCTGATATCAAAATCAGAGGTTAGTACAAGTCAAGCCATTAAAATCAGAATCTTTGTCATTCGTATCAGACTTATAGATGAACTGATCTTGACTCCATATGCCTTTAAAAACTTTACAAACTGATTTTCTTTAATGCTAGGAGTTCTACTACAAGTAATGCTAACCTCAACTTGTCTAGGCCTGGTCAAAAGACGTGATTAAGATGTTAAACCAGATCTGATATACATGCCCAAATCTGAAGATAGCAGCTACGTTCAATTTATGTGTCTATGTCTAATGTCTGAGACACAAATTAAATGGCCCATCATCGGATCCTAACTTGTAATTGGGTTCAAAATCATGTGACAATGAGGCTGCTAACAGACCTGCAGCAAATCAAAGTGTTTCGAGATGAAGTTCAGACCTGTAGCTGATAGGAAAATAGTCCCTTTGGATAATGATGACTGTTGTTGCTTCACAGTGACTAATGTAATAGGTGTGGTGGTGCTTTTCGATGCCAAAGTGTGCTAAAAATGAGGCAGATCTGATCTCTGCTCCTCCACAGTTGTAAAACAAATCCTATATCTGCCCTGTAAATTCGAAATCCAGCACTTGTTTGTCTTTGTTTGCAATGAAAAATGTTTTCAAATTGTTGAATGATTCAATTTATATAGAAAATGCTTGCAAATTTGCCATTAAATGGCAGTTGCATTAGCATTTAATTCCCAGCCATGACATTAAATTCGATCCCTCTCTTTAATTACAAATGATCATTAAATACAAAGCCTCCATGGCTAAACTCGAGGCAAGATTTGAATTGCTAAATGCTTTGCAACGGAGTTTGTGCCACTTAAATGATTGCTAAAACTTGTCTCGAACTTTGAACTAAGATTACCCGACATTTAATTCACTTTCATTTTACAACAAACCATGCATCGAATTTAGTGCCCAGATCTGCACTTTACAACTTCCAATTTTATTAAATATCATTGAGTTTTGCACCTTGCATTTAGCATTTAATTTTCAATTTGTGATCTCACCTCGATTTTAGTGCCCAATATTTAATTGCTTGAGTCGGATTTGGGCTTGAGTGCTTTGATGTAGAGGTCTTATGTGGCCACATGCTTCATTATATGGGGCCCAAATCAGGTCTGACCCAATCCCCAACCCATACACTATTTTCCAAGGTTGTTTTGCCTAGAATTTTGGGCCCAAATTATTAAAAAAGCCACACGTCTCCTATAGGGCTGCTGCTTCATTGAATTAATGCCCAGATCTGATTTAATTAAGGGTCCACATGGCCATGTATTGAGGCCCGTACCAATGTGATTTAGGCCTGGCCCAATCCTAAAAGGGAGGCTTAAAGCCATTTTAATCCATTTTCAATTGTTTTGCAGGTCTGATCCGAATCCTGGGTATAACTGCTGCTTTGGGGAGTCAAAACTTTGAATTTTGTGATCATACTGTCAAATTTAAAGGGGCAGATGTAGGCACAACCATTGCCCATCGAAATCCGGGTTATATGCTTCGTAATGAACAGCCTAGAGGGCCCAAACAGGGCCTAACTTAAGTCTGTCATAAAAAACTTAGGCCCTAAAATAGTGCATTGCGAGATGAGACAACAAATTGATGCACGAAAAGAGGCCCCAGCTTCAAGACGAGCAACAATTTGATGGAAGTAAAATATGCTCAGCTCAAAGATGAGCAACGTTTTGATAGAAGCAAAATGTGCCTGGCTCAAAGATGAGCATCATTTAGATGGAAGCAAAATGTGCTCGGCTCAAAGATGAGCAACGTTTAAATGGAACTGAAATGCATTCAGCTCAAAGATGAGCAACATTTAGATGGAAGCAAAATGTGCTCGGCTCAAAGATGAGCATTGATTAGATGGAAGCAAAATGTGCTCGGCTCAAAGATGAGCATCGATTAGATGGAAGCAAAATGTGCTCGCTCAAAGATGAGCAAAATTTTCTTGGGTAGAGAAACAAGTCTCATCTCCAAAACATTTTATACTTAGCCAAATTTTACCTCTACCTATCCCAACTTCAATTTTCGCTCCACCTCCCAGCCTTAGCCAAATTAAACCAGGTTACTCTCTCACCTCAATACTTAGTTAAATTTTCAATTCTACTCACCTGCAGCCTTATTAACAGCAGTAAGGTAGCAAAAGAGGGGGGGTCCCCATTTGCAATGGGGCGATGGTGTGAAAATATCACAACAGTTCCCAATATAAGGATGTCATGCAACCTTTTGTTCACATGGAATATAATGAAGATAACTGAACAACTCCATTTGGTAGAGCCAATTGGTTGGATCCTTGCCATCAAACTTTCACATATCCATCATTGGTGTGAAGTGTCAAGCCAAATAATTGGTGATGATTCAACTTTAGATCTATTCAAACCCAAAGGAATCATGCCCTTTAAAAAAACACATCTTCCAAAGTCTTATGGTGTGAAACTACTTGCCAAGTATCCATGGACGTTATGAGAGAAGCTGATTGTGTGCATATTTCATTGATATCTTCTTTTCAAGCCACTAGCATCAAGAGCTCCTCCTAAACCTTGGTGGTTGCTACATCTATAAAAGCTTGGATATCCATGGAATCCATTTGTTCAAGTTGGATCGCCCTTCTCAAACAACTTCCCTAGGGTGATATGGTTCATATACTTGCCTCTTGTTGAAGACCTTGCCATGATGCCACCAAAATATTTTTCAGAATAACTCACTCAAAACAAATCCAAATAATTTGAGATTTTTTTTGTGACTTATTTGGGCCTAGCTCTCACTTTTCCAAAAAAAAAAAAAAACCTCCAAGAAATTTGCAGATTTCCAGCCTTAAGAGAAATTTGGTCAAAACTCTAATTTCACAATAACTCCTTAATCTGTCCCAATTGACCTCAAATGTAGACAGTTGCAACTTCAATATGGCCTTGAAACACCCTAAAAGAATTCAAGAAAGACAATTCCAAAACAAGAGAGATGGGCTTTCCAATATGACCTCCAAAATTGAAGACAAAACTGCCTTGATACTTGCCCTAACAATGCCAAAAGCATGCTTTGATATCACTTGTAATGAACTTTCACATTAGAAAAATATGACAAGAAATATTCTACAAATATTTTATATTTAAGAATAATAAGCCACTTTGAGGGGGTAAGCCTCCAAATATCTCCAATGAGAACACAATTTGCAATCTGATGATCAATAAACATTCGCTAATCCTAATTTGCCTTGGATATCATCCAGGCCAACTTGGATACTTAATCGTATCATCTATAGGCCAACTTGAGTGCATAAATTACAAATAAGAGACTAAATAAATGATTAACTCGCAACTTCGAATTTCTTTTTATTTTATTCCATATTTCCATTTTCAAACATTGAATATAGTAAAAACTTCATTTCTCATTGCCTTCATCTTTCTAAAATCCATTACTTCATAACCTTTTGCCTCGACCATACACCACCAACTTTCTAAAAACAGAAGTTGTGATTTTCATGCTCATCTACTAAATCTGGGACACAACAAAAAAACAAAAAACATTTTTTTCTGAAAATAGAGATTTCGATCTCTGAACTTTATTGAAACTTTTGGTCTTGAATGTTGGACCCTTCGAAGTGACCACTTTATGTTTGAAAGACGATTCCCATATATGATTCTATCTCAATGAGTTGGAAAATATTTGCCTTGGCCTCGTTCCTTCCTGCCTCTATCTTGCATATACCACCATACTCTTTCCTTTAATGTACTCTTTCTTTTCTCTGCCTATATTGGTGTTTCCTTTAGGATTCAAAACTTGATAATCTTCATGATGAACAACTTGAATACATCATTAGTGGCCCACAACAAAGTAACACCTACAGACTTGGCTAATTTGAAAGAAAGGCTAGCATAATTGACATTGATGTGACACAAATGACCTAACATCTGCTACACATGTTGATCATTAAATTTTTGGGGTTGGCAATTTTGGTTACCAACATCACTAAAATGTGAAAATCATTAGGACTAAAAACGTAAAAGCACAAGTTGCACAAATATGCTTTACAAAGACAAGGTGAAAACCAATGATTGTAAATACCACAAAAGAATCAAATATAGTGATAGCATGCTGCTAGGCACAGAAAAAATCAACAATAAAATGTACCTCATCACAAAAAAAATCAATAATACAATGTACCTCAGCACAAAAAAATCAGCAATAGTTACAATGCAAAAGACCCTAGTATGTCATTTTAGTTATGGATATGTGTCCATGCATAAGTGGACCCAACATGTTGCATGGAGTATAAAAAGGCTTTCTAAGGCAAACAAGTTGCACAGGAAGCAAAATATCCACCTATCTTCCTACATAGGAAACAAACCACCAGCTAATCCCAAATGAGAAGCAAATTGTCCATCTACCCTCCCACAATATATTCATGACATCTCTCTCGAGTGTAACAGCAACCAAAAAACAAACTGCACTGCGGTTCTGTCACATCCCTTACATGAAGCCTTGGCCTTGACATTTTCACAAAGATCTCAACGAACTCCAAGCAAGATGAATGACAAGACATGAGCTGAATTTGCTTTAATGAAGCTAAAAAAATCTGATTAAAAACTGTACATATCTTTAAATGTTTTATCCAGAAATTTGCTTTGAAAATGAGCACCTTTAAGTTTAAAAACTTGCTTTTATTCATGCACTTTAATGTATGCAGTTTAGAAGAGTGGCCTAGGTCTTAGAATAAATGGGTTAAATGAAACCAATCCAGCTGTGCAACTCTGTGTGTGTATTTAATATAATAAAAGAGAGAGAGGTGAGAAATAATTTTCTAGGCCAAGGACAAGCCAGGTGCCAATGTGGCTCATGAGACCCTACCTGTGGAAACACTATAGTATAACTATATATATATATAGAGAGAGAGAGAGACATAGACAGAGACAGAGACAGAGAGATTCCCGGAGGAGGTAAACATATTACCCATATGTGTATGTACTGAATATAATTATAGCCAGAGCAGAAGCAGAGGAACAGGAATGCAAGCTCTTAGGACAGACTCACAGAGCACCATTGTGCATAAATATATAAATGCCCAGAAGTGAACAGATTACACGTGTAGGCACTGAACCTAATTACAGCGAGAGCAGAATTAGAGAAACAGGAATGCAACGTCTTGGAATAGAGCATCGTTGTGAAGCAAACTGCTCTCATTTTGCTGCAATACAAAGCAATTTTTAGCGGAGTAGCACAAATCAACCACCCAAAGGATCACAATACATTGTGGGTAGCTAAACACATAGATACCAACAAATCTGTACTGAATATAATTATAGCCAGGGCAGAAACAGAGGAGCAGGAATGCAAGGTCTTAGAACAGACCACCATTGTGCATATATATAAATATGCCCAGAAGTGGAGAACATATTACAGTAGGTGTATGCACTGGATATAATTACAGAGAAAGCAGAAGTAGAGGAACATGAATGCGACGTCTTAGGACAGAGCACCTTCTGTGAAGCAAACTGCTCTCATTTTGCTGGCATACAAAGCAATTTCTAGTGCAGTAGCACAAAGCAACCACCCAAAGGATCACAATATATTGTGGATAGCGCTACCCACATAGATACCAACAAGTCTACAATTTCAAGACTGGGGCCCTTCCTAGCACTTTGCATGAACATATAAGACACAAAAGACAGGCCCATAACTACGATTCCCCGAAAAGGGAAAAAGCACATCCATATAATCAAATTATAGTAATTGCCATCTCTGATGTTGTAAGCTAAAATGTGCAATACATTCATCACTGAGAAGCACCAACAGTTGCTGAGAATATTGAATTTTCCATACCTTTCCAACTAAAGATGCCATAGTGATGGGATCATTGGGGTGTGCACCAAAGGCATCAATGAGCTTTCCAAAGAATATGAAAAAGACAGGAACGGCTGCCCCGTGCACAAATGCTCCCACTGTCCCCAATACCATCAACACATAGTCCAGTAAATCAGCAAATGAAAACAGCTGATACAAGGCCACACTCCCAACTGAACCACTCTCTTTTCTACACTTTTCATCCTTATCTTGAATTTTTCCACTACCCATTTCCACCTCCACGGTGCCCACATTGTTGTCAGCCATTGTTTTGTCAGTGGAAGCTTCAGCAGCTTCCATTTGCTACAGTAGGGAACTCTGAATATGCTTCTGGTGTAGTGGGTTTAAGCTACATTCATCATGGTGTTCCGAGCTCCAGTGTAGAACGTGTGAGATGTCTGAGCATGTGAGGAATCCATTATTCAATTGCCTTGAAGCTCACAGTCCATGTGTCCAGACAGAAAGACAATGATGCTTCAATGTTTTTTGTTTTAAGCCCCATATAGTTTATATCTCCTTTATTGGCATCACTTGCAAATCTAACGGACAGACAAGATTCCATTGTTAGCCAGCTCTAAAGCATCTTAGAGAAGAATTGTTCAACCTAGCACTTCACCGTTTTTTTTCTCTTTCTCGGTGCTTTACCAAACGTTGACAGAATTGCGACTGATTTTCTTTCTGCCATTACAGTTGTATTCCAATAATTCTTGGATAACTTATTTCTCTTCATAATTTGAAGATGTCAATAGAACCATCAAATCATATAATGTACTGAAAAGACCTGTTAACGGGTGGCTAAACAAATGATTCGGTTTCAACGTAACTATAGGAATACTTGTTATTATTATTAATCTGATTTACATAATATTCTTAAATCTATTATCAGATAAATAAATTTGAATTTGAATTTAAACAATTCTAGATACAAAATCAGTGAAAATAGTTCAATTAAGTTTAAATTAAATATACAAAGAATTTTTATTATTATTGAGATCAATACTTTTAAATGTAATATCAATCAACAAAAGGTCAAGAACTAGATGTCATGGAGGTTTTCCTCAATTTTGCATCAACAAATGAAATGAAATGAAAGATTTAATAACGTCCACGAGACCAAAGAGTCTATGAGACCAAAAACAATGGGACCAAAAGCAAAACCAACTTCAATTCATCTTCATATTTTTTTTCATATCAAACCTCCTATTGTTAATTTTGCCAAGTAAGTTGGTCGTCTAAATGATCCTTTCTTCCTCAAATAGCAAGTACATCTTGTTAACCTTCAATGCCTTTTTGTATTGAGTATGAATATCATCATAAGATGTGCATTTCATGATGAAGTGGCATTCTATTTCTACTACTCCCTTGTTGCAAAATATGCAGGTTCTTTCTTCCCAAGTTTCCTTGGATATCTTCCACCTACTCGCTTCACACCTAAGATGATGTGATCTCGTCCTTTATTTCTCAACTAATAACATTGATTTTCCTTTAGTGGCATCCCTAAATATCTTTTTTTCACTGTGTTTCTTAGTTGGGTTAAATTATTTGATCTAGTATGCCTTTTTACACCCAAACTCCTTTGTCCACATGGCAATGCTGAATTTTCTAGTTGTGTAGCTTTTTATTGAACTTCATTGGTGCTAGGATACTCTTGCAAGTCAATGCCCCACTTATTCATCATGTTGTTGTTTTGCTTCATCGTGGTTTTCTTCCTACAATCTAGAGCCTCCTTCACAACCATTTTGGGTCATTGATGATTATCCATATTTTCAACCTTTTTTAAATATTAACCAAGTTATCACCAATGCTTCCAAAGAAAAAGTGTTTGCTTCAACCAAAAGAATTATATATGAACTGTGGATTTAACTTTGAAATTTCTTGTGATTAGATGTTTTTGAATTCTTTCAATAACTTTTTGACATACTACTTCCCCACAATTCACAACCATACAAGATAATCGACATGACTAATAAACCAAAAAGGGTTTTCTTGGTTTTCCAATCCCAAAGTTTTGCTTTCATGCACTTCTTTTGAAGTATATAAGGGGCCTTTCAACATCCATATATGCTCTCTATTCTGCAAGTCTCCCAACTGAGCTTATAAAGTTAATCCCAAGATATTTGTATTATTTATTAGACATCATCCCTCTCTTTTCTCCACCACATATGGAATGTGTCATCAAATTGTTGGATGGTATTTATCTTCTCATCCATAATGAGCTTACAAAGACAAATGTATTTGGAATTAGTATCCCCATAAGAGAGAAACCAATGTAATCAAAAAAGTTTACTTTTATTATATATGAGTGCTACTCCATAGCATCTTATGAATTAAAAGAATGATATTTTAAAATTAGTACAAATATCTTAAATCATTTATTTTGAAAATGTGGATAGATATTTTATTTATTTTAAAATTATTATTTTCTATTTTGTTAAGATAAATGATTTAAGATATTTGTACTAATTTTAAAATTATTATTTTCTATTTTATTACTTAACAATTATTAATTTAAGAATTTTTATATTTTAATTTGAAATAAATTATCCATTGTATATGTAACCATATAATTCTTTTAGAAATATTATCTACTATTTTATTTCTTAAAGTGCATAGTTATTTACTATTTGAAATGTGTCGAAATGATATCTTAGCCTAGAGACATAAACTATGATCGAAATTAATATAATTCATTGGAGGAAATAGCCAACAAGATCCAACTTCAATCTCAAAGGAGAGTTGGATGTTGTGTGTGATTATTTCCTCTTTTTTTGTTTGATTTGATTTTATTTGAATAAGAAATGACTAGTTAAAATGGTACAGAATTGCCAATATTCAGCATAACAAACAAATATAGAATTGAAAGACAACTTAAAAGTACAAATCTAGAAATGAGATTTAGAGAAGAACTCGCCATTAAAATCTAAGCCTGAAAATAATGGACTATGGAGATAGGTAACATAGAACTATAGGTGCCTTCATCAACTAAGGTTTCAAATCTCAACTAAAGAGGCTCTATAGATCACTTCTTCTAAAATTTGGCCAAAAAGCATCAGACTATGCAACTAATTAAATTAGTCATAGGATTTTGACCTATTTGAAATATGAAAATGTGTGTCTCAGTTTGTTTTGTGCAATTATGTTACTTTCAATTGATATATCTATAAAATTCACACACATAGGAAAAATATTATAATGTATAGGGGCTTGCCTAAGTCAAACCTGAATTTGGTACTTTCACCTTGACTACAACTATGATGATGAAAAAGAGAGCTTACCCCTAGTAGGAAAAAGAATAAATTAGAAATAAAATATTGAATTAAAATTATATTACCTTAGGGTTGATATGGTGGTGATGCAATGCTCTTTAGACAAGTCCTCCAAGTGGTGATGCAATAACATAATAAAATCGTAACAAAATCCATCATGAAATCATACTCGAAGATAAGTTGTTGTAGCTTGAAGGAATTAGGAATATTTAAATTGTAACTTGTGGAAATTAGGAATTTAGAATGATAAATGATTGTCTTAAATCTAGGGTTCTTAAGTTATTTTCACATTTAGGTAAACTTCCAATGGTCATATCAAAATATCAAGATTAGATCACAAGTGGAAAGAATTGACACTCTGAAATATTCAAACTTTGGCCCCTTTTCAAGATAGTTCACCTAGAAAAGGGAAAACTAAATGTGGTTGCAAAGTACATAAGCTTAAGACATAGGATTAGGTCACCACATGAGCATATGACAATATTTTGGATGAGATAAAGATCAAAATAGAATGAAAATGGTCTATAATGAGGCACATTAATGCAAGGGCCCAAAAATGAGTGTGAAAATAGAAAGGGATACAATTTAAGTCACTACATTTAACCCCCATTTTAGTATGGCTATGAACTCACACTCATACTTGTGGTAAAGTGGAGATGAAGAGATAGAGTAGTTGAGAGAAAGACAAGCTAAGGATAGGATGAGAAAGTTACAGTCAGTTGAAGTTGCACAGCTAGTGTGTGCCAGAGAAGAACAGAGGATGGAGCTAACAGTTAGTATTTTGGTTTGCGAAAATAATGTAATGTTGTAAAGGCTATGCACTTATTGTATTTAGGTTGCCGACATGTATACTTGTTTATTTGTAAGCATGCTTAAGCCAATTCATTTGGAAGCGTTGTATGTAATAGGTCTACGGGCTGACCTAGTTGTTTATTTTGTATGCGCGTATAAATATAAGATGCGCCCATTGTATTTTGCATGGAAGTTGATAAAGAGTTGTAACAAGCAGAGCAAAAGTGTGTGAAGACACTAGAAGATGTATTAGAGCTTTGCTAGAGTTCAAAGCATCAGCGCATCAAAGGAACTGATCTGACAAGTAGTGTCACAGTGACAGTTCATCTTGCAGATATAGTGTGTATCTGAGATCAGAAGGTTGTAGTCTTCACCACTTGAGCAATGAGCTCTAGGACAGTACATCCACTCCCCTAACAGGGACTATTGTAAAAGACTCCTAATAGGGTCCAACCCTTGACAAGGTCTACTGTACTAAAATCATTGTAAAGCAACTCCTAACAGGGTTAAGGATCTTCTAACAAGGATCACAAAACACTAGTGCAGAATATTAGTGGGTGTCAATTCCCACCGGGGTTTTTACCTATTTGGGTTTCCCCATAACCATATTGGCGTCATGTGTTGATTTCATGTTTCATGTTTATGTGAATGTTTATTTCAGTACTTAAGCATTTAAGTTCAATATAAAGATTAAAGAAAAAGTTAAAATACAGTGAACACTAATTCACCCCCCCCCCCCCCTCTCAATGTTCCCATTCCTAACAATTGGTATCAGAGCTCTAGTCCTCAGCAAAGAAGTTTAACCACTTGAGGAGATCATGGACAAAGCAGAAATGAAACATCTAAAAAGAAATCTTGAAGCTGCTCTTGAAGACCTGGACAAATCAGAAAGAGAAATTGAAGAACTAAAAGAAAAAGTCAGTGATGCACAATTATTTATCAAAAGGCTAAGAAAGGATTTGAAGGAATACTCTAATAGTGATCTAGGAGAAAAGGTCCATAAGCTGAATGAAGAAAATGCATCTATGAAAGAAATACTTGAAGAATTTGATGATAAGTTGATCAACAATCAGGAAGTCTACAATGAACAAGTCAAAGAGAACCTTCAACTCAATGAAGAACTAAGGCAAACAAGCATGGAAATCTTGGAGCTAAGGAATATCAAAGAAAGCTTGGAGTCTGAATTGAAAGAAGCAAAGAATCATATTGACAAATTGCACACCAGTTCTGATTTGATAGAATCTTAGTTGTATGGAAGGAGAGCCAAAGGAGACACTAGCTATATTGGATATAATGAAGCACAAAATCAGATTGACAAAATGCGAGCAAGAAAGGATTCACAAAAGGACTATACTGATGTTAAGGAGACTAAAGATCAAACCAAAGATAATGGTGAACCACCTAAGAATGAGTGCAAGGCTATAGACCGCACTTGTTTTGCTTGTAACAAGCATGGATACATTGCGAGGAATTGTACAGAGGTAAGACCTTTTAATGGTTACTATTATTCATGCAATAAATTTGGTCATAGAGCTATGAATTACAAGACTAGTAAGAAGAATAGGATTCAACATGATCGGAGAAATCAAAATCAGACAAATGTAAGAAGTTCTCAGAATGTTACATGCCAAATATGTAACTATAATGGTCACTTAACTAGACAATGTAAAATGGTGACTCGTGTTAATGCGTCGATGAATATAAGACATCTAGTCATTTGTCACTCTTGTAACAAGGCTGGACATATCTCAAAGTTCTGTAGATCAAGGATGCAAGGTCAGGAAAGCCCTAAAAAGGGCGAAGAACCAATTTTGGATCCCGAAGGAGAAGTTAACTTTTTCAAAGCCTCAGATGATGCAAGCTTGATTTGGTCAGAGAAAAAGAAGGACAAGACTGATGAGAATGTATTGGATGCATCTGCAGTGGATGCACCCTCCACATCTGGATGAATGGCCCTCAGGGTCATAGGGGGAGCTAATTTAGCTCTAGACCCTTGCGTGGCTAGTATACTCATCCTCAGAGTATGCACCTTTGGACTTAAGCTTTTGGAGTATAAAGGTACCTTTGTGCAAGAGCGCACATGCTGATTGTGAACAGAACTTGAGTTGGAAATTTTGAAGTGACAACCTGGTTTACGCAACTTGCATTAATGGCAAAATTTTCACTTTAAGTACACAAAAAGTTATTTGATTTCTCATTACATTCAAATTCAGAGCAATAGGAGAGCAAAAAGAGCCTTAGAAGTTGTTGTGAAGATTTGGAGATTGATCTATCAGTGATTTGCAGCAATTAGCAGTGCATTTGGTTAGTTGCAGAAACCCTAGTTCGACACGTCGATTTAGAAGTCTTTGGATCATCTTAGAATACAGTTGGAAAGTGATTAAACAAGTAAGTCATGGCCACTCCCATAGTTTTTGATGTTGTTGAGAAGAAGAGATATGTATTTAAGAAACATCCTTTTAAGTCAACCCTAGATGATTTAGAGGGAGCATTCTCCCGCACGCCTATGGGCATTATGCATGTGGAAGACATTAGGGCTTACATCTACTGTAAGAAAGAACCAGTTGGGTTGGATAGGTTAAGGGTGCACATGGATACCATGTTGAAACCAAATAAAACATTCATGGATGAATATGTTAAGTGGAATGATCACCCATAGTTGAGTATGCTACGACATATGAATTTTATGAGACTGAATCACTAATACAAAAACAGCAAAATTAGACTAAAAAAACTACTAAAAATTGCATATTGATGACTAATTTTGATCACATGACCATTAATAGTTTATTGCCAGTCATTTATAACACTGCCAAATTTGTGACTAAACAAATTTTAGTCATCTATTGGTTGTTTTGAATGATCAATTTGGTAGTATTTTTACCCATTAATTTAGTCATTTGTTGTTGTTAATTGGTCATTCATTTAGTCTTGATAGTCATTTATTTAATCATTATAATTATTAATTTGTGTCAATTGGTAGTATATTTAATCATTTGTATCAACTTATTTTCATCCACCGGTAGTATGTTTGGTCATTTTAATGATTAATTTAGTCACATGTTAATAATTGGTCATTTATTTAATCACAGTAGTCATTATTTTAGTCTTGATTATTAATTGCCATCAATTGGTAATTTAATTAATCATTGAATTAGTCATTGATTTGGTCACTAATTTGTCAATCTAAGGTACGATGGAATTGAACCACCATCCTCCTGCTTGTAAAGCAGGTGCTCTTCCATTGAGCTAAAACCCTTTAAATTATAATAGAAGATTCCATTTTTTTAACTGGAGTCTATGCCATTTGCAAATAGTTGGTTTTTGTAGTCTAATTTAGGCTAGGTTTTTTTTTATGTAGGTAATAATATTCAATTAACATTGTAAGGGTTATGGAACAACCATTAGTAATACGGGGTCAATAGTCTTATACGGACCAAATTTGCAAAACAATTAAACAAATTTAACATGATGAGTGTGTAATCAGAAAATTCTAAAATTTAGCCTCTCTGCCCAAAACTTGTAAGAAGCACAATTGGAAGTATCTATAACAGAGAACTCCAAGCTTAAGTGCTATATTGCAAGTGTATATAATGTGTCTTCCAGCTGACTTTTGAAAAACAAATTTGGAATGAGGAAATGGAATTATACAATTTTAAAGAAAGTCATGGAGCTACTTGCACATCCTCATTAACTCAAACCACTGTGCTAAAAAATATGTTAACAAAACATCATAAAGTAAAACTATAAAAGAAACTAAAATTCATTGACTTTGTGCATTTGGTTACAAATTCTGTCAATTATTCATTACGAAAAGAACAAATATTTATGTAGCATAACATTGATGCTTCAGATGCCTAACAGAACACAATTCACCCCAACCTTTATGTGCTCTCCAATTGAACAGGAACAAGCAAAGAGCTACATTTGAGCCCTAAGTCTCATTGGCTGAAATTCAAAATATCAAATATGAACATTAAGTATCAATTCCATGTGGAAGAAGTTGGTCCTTCCTTTCTAGAATACAGACTTCACTGTACATTAAATGCTTGTTATACCTGTCAGAAAAGTACACTTTTGCATCATGGAGGCAAAGGCCTAAGAAACGGCATCATGCAAGCCTTTGCCAATAGGTAAAAACTTAAAGAACATGCGATGCATAAGGCTTTTGGAATAGCTCTTAATTTATTTATATCTTACATTAATGACAGAAGAATCAAGAACTTATGATACCTATTATACCTGTTAGAATTAACATACACTTCTGCATCAGGAAGGTAAAGGCCTGGTCAACATTATCATGCAAGCCTTTATCAATAGGTCTAAAACTTGAAAAGCATGCAAAGCAGGAGGCTTTTGGAATGAATCTTAATATATCTGGATGTGATCTTAATGAAGATAATGTTATCCCACAAGAACAAAGCACATACACTCAAAACTTGGTCATAGAAAACATTTGTAGTAGATTTAAAGCATAAATAAATAGAAGCATTGCTTAAAATTGTTGTCTAACAATAGTTTAGTTGGTTATTTGGTCCTTAAACCCTTGTACAATGGTATAGGTTGCATGCATTGGTATATGGTTGCAATGGCTTTCAGGGGCCCCCCAATTAAGTCATTTGACATGCCATGGAGCCTCTATCCTACATTGCATGAGGGATATGCTTCAAAACATGATTCAATAGTATCTAAAATACCAGCTTTCCCATTTAGGTGTGACATGTAGATACAGGTCTTTTGGCCAAGGTGGACTACTTATTGTAGTGTATTTTTCTAACATCCTATCAAGTTGGTTGCAACATGTGAGCACTCAAATTAAGTCACCATACTTCAATGTCATCCATGTAAAGACGATAACATCACAATTATTAGAGGTAGTAACATGACAGTAATTTCAAGTAAATCTACTAGACATGCATTCAAGATTACCAAACTTAAAACAGACATAACAGGTGGACATTTTGGAACCTAATCCTATAGTAAACAGTCGACCATTTTAAACAAAACAAAAACTCCCCATGATTATTTGTTTAGTACAATAGATTATTAACAAAGAATATATATAATATTCATGGAAAAAATCAATTCTCTCGGCCAACAGATTTTACCTGTGCTCCAATGCCATATTCATGAGAATCAACAGACATTCCAAGTTCCACATTAGCTTCAACAGTATCATGGCCTTCATCTTGCAGATTATAAGCCCAAAGCTTGTGTCCTGGACCAATACTATGACCTTCTTGGCCACGTAAGTAAATTAAAACTCCTCTGCCAGCTTCTTCAATTTGTTGCATGGCTTGTGCAAGTTGGTTTCCACAATCACACCTTGCTGATCCGAAGATATCCCCAGTAAGACACTCAGAGTGAACCCTTACCAGCACGTCTAGTCCATCACCAATGTCGCCCTGTATATAAATAGATGAGAATAATATTCAGACAAAAATATCAAAAACATATATTGAATAATAATATTTGGAATACATGCTTAAAATCAATCAAATAGAAAGAGAGCAACAAAACATTTATGCAACAATCACCAATCAGACAACAAATGTATTTTTACTTATATGAGCTAAGATTCGAGAGAGAATTTCCAAGCGTTACATTTCATAAAATCTTGCAAATCCATTAACAAATGATCCATTTTTGTATTGTTTCTAAATTACCATTAAATTATTGTGAGGGCACTCATAACTCTAAATAAGAATTCCTCTTCAACAATAATGTGCCTTGGGTTGCAGAGCACGTGATAATATGACTCAAGGCTAAGAGGCTAGATGTTCAGCTAGGATGATGTTTATGCTCTCCACCTAAATAGAAATCGAGTAGAAGCATTGTCATGTTCCTACCATTTATCGTTATCCTTTTGCTACTGGTTGGGCCATCCTATGGTGGAAAAGTTGTAACTTTTGATAAGAATTCCACTTCCACAATAACGTGCCTGGGATTGCACTGTATCTGATTATTGGCTCCTAACAATATGATTTAGAAGGCCAGAGTACAGGCATGATGGAATTCATGCTCTCCATCTAGATAGCAATCGAGAAGAATCCATTTTCATTTTCCAACCATTTATCATTATCCTTGTGCTACTAGTTGGGACATCCTAAAATGGAAAAGTCATAAATCAAGGTCTTAGTTAATTCTAGCTATCTGGTTGTTGTCTAAAATTCTGCTTCATTATTTTATCTCTGGGTGGTCATTGTCCTGTATTGATAAAGGGAAGCATTTCCAAGTCATGTGCCATTTCATGGCTCTACAAGTTTTGGTAAGTCTACTACCGACTCTTCTAAAACTGTGAACTTGTTTATGAAGTATTCACATGGGTTTTACAAAAGACAAGTATTGTTGGAATCTACCCAGATTATTAGGGAGCTTTTCTCACTAGAAATACTAGAACAATTTAAGGGGAGCACCAATCAGGTAAAAAATCCCTTTTCTAAATTCCTAATAAGTCCCAAAGGAGAGAAATAGAAAGGTTTTCCATGGACAAGAGAACCTTTTGCCACTTAAACAAATTAGAAGTGGCTATTTCAAAGATAGTCTGACTAAGAGTCTGGAGGGGAAAAAGGTCCCTTATATGGGAAGACTGTAGATCTGAAAATGTGGTCAGCTCTATAGGGGTTGCAAAGGAAACCTGGGTGTCAAAAAGGCTAAATGTCAGCTAAGAAACACGTAATACATCTTTAAGGAGCTTAAAATATCGTATTTGAGAAGAGCTCAAACAACAAGGTTGAATCTATTGGTTTGGTCTAGTAGCTTATATGGTAAGGTTGAAATAGGTGATGTCATATTATAGACACGTTGCCTATATTTAGAAGTGTTCCTCTAATTTCACAGAGAAGATGCCACATTTTATTCTTTCAAGAAAAATCAATTCAACCATGATTATAACAATAAAAAAAGAAATCAATAGAGTGCCTGTATCAAGCTCCTCTACAAAGAGGAATGCCAAAACTTGAATCTTGATCTAAAAATGTACAACCGTTAAGGTAGCAAGTGCAAGACAACATGGCTCTTGGGCAATTGAAAAGTTGTGACTGAAATCCCATGGTAGCTAGCCTTCCAAAGGCTAGTTAAGGATCTCATAGAAGGCTATTATTCCATGTCACAAGTCCTGAGGTGTGACGTTGAACACATTCCAACAGGTTCTACTAATAGAATGAAAAGAATGTACACTAATTTTGAGAAGATGTAGTTGAGATATTCATCTTGTAAGAAATAATAAATACGAATTTCATGCTCCTAGATCTGTATCACTTATTTTTCGTCAACACTTTGTTTTGTATCCTATTGGTCCATTTTGTCAATTATCTAGTGGTCGCAATGTAATTTTTCTCCCTTCCAGGCTTTCTAACAAGGTATAAAAGCCACGCATTATTGGGCCTGTCCTTTCAAACTGTTTTAAGAGTTCAAAAAGTGATATTGTTTGTTAAAGGTTAAATGTATTGTGAATTGAGGTCTCTTCAAGAATTTTTAATAGACTTCGTTTAGTTTCTAAAGGTCCTGGAAACACAGGCCAGTGTAGATATGTGGGTGTTCATTCATTTATGATAATAATAGCATTTTACAGACCAAAATAAGGTTACCACAGATTTTTATTGAAGGAGTGGGAACGTTTACTTTGTAGACCACACATAAAGAGAAGAAAGATGGGATCCTGCACCAAATTGGAAATAACTGCATTTTAGAGATGAGATTTGTTCAAAGCCAACTTTGTTGCGTATTAAAGAGTTTTGAACTGGCTTAAGTGACATTAAAATCCCAGCCTAATGAACAATTAGGTCCTCTTGGAAAAGATGAGTGTGTACTTAGCTACAAGAAACAGTGAAAATGGAATTCGGTTTGAACAGCTGCAAAATCTGATCAAAATAAACTAAATTCTGGTCAAACAATAGTCACTACTTTGGTCAGTACATATCAACTAACTAGCATCAGAGTCAACCATGCCAACTTTATCAGTAGCTTTTTCATAATTTCTTTTATACTCTTTTCATGTTTATTGGTCAAAGGATGAGGTGCTGATGCTACTAATTCTAGAGAAAAATTGGATAAATAGTTCTAGTCTTTCAATTTCTTGTTGCTTATAAGACTTGGAGATGGATCATAGATATGTGCAATAATGATTCAACATTAGTAAATCTACAACAAACAAGTTTTTGATACCTGGAATATGCGGAGATGACCCCACATCACTTTCTCCACAGGAGACTTTCAAAATAATCCTCTGATTATTATTGTTTTTCTTCCAAAACATTGCTTTTATTGCATGTGATAATATATATAGCATAAAACTCAATCAAATATATCTTCGCATTTGATTCTGCCTGGGGCAAAAAGAACCTATGATCAATATAGATCCTTATGGTTTACTCAAAAGCATGTATGGTCAACCTTCAAGACATTTCCATCTAGCTTATGGTAAAAGCTAAAATACAATTTTGAACATGCACGATAAATCTAGTCTATGAAAAAAAGAATCAAGTGGAAGAAACTACTTCTGACAGTACAGATCAATTACCTTTTGCATCTTTGTGAGCAACTATTGTCCTTTCCCTCAAGATAAAGGAACAGACTTGACAGTTCACATAGCTTATAAAGGAAACTGTTATTGAAATTTTGTCAATTTCAATTATATAAGAAGAGCATATCACATCATACTCAAAAGAAATCAAAATCAAGATAGTTACCCAGATTTTGAATCAACCTCAGTAAATTTCTTTTCACTGGAGGAAGCTTCTGGCACTTTCTTTCTAGGCAAATCAAGATCAATAGGCTTTGGAATTTCAGGGAGCACAATACCCCCCTTCCCTGATGGGAGCACAATACCCCCCTTCAACTTTTGTTTCACATGGCCTGCTTCTTATGTTCTAGAAGTACCAACTATCATTGTTTGCTTCAAGCTAGTTGCATCTAGTGCCTGGGTAATTCCTTCTATGGATATGTTCTTGATGGAAGATGATCCAGGTGCCTGACAGGAGGCTGGCTTACATGACTATTTGAAATTTGCTTCTGATGATCTAGATGTTTCCATTAATCAGAATATAGTTTTATCGACGCAATTCATTCATGCAAGGCCATGAATTCTAAACAGCTAGACGATACACTTTTTCAGTCTCTTCCACCACAGTCCTCTAATTCCTTTAACCTCACCACAAAGAATAGTGCTGCAGCTCTTCTTTAAGGCCATATGATGTGTAGCTTGTATCTATATGTAGTTTCCATCAACCAATAGCTTACAGATAATTTTCTTTATACTGGAATGATTACATTCCTGTGTTGTTGGGATCACAGAGAAGAGTAAATGGCTGTCCTTGTTTGGTCAAAATAATCCTCCTCTGATTATTACTAAAGGCAATGATAGAGGGCACAGAGGAAAGCCTGAGTTTCAAGTAAGACACAAAAGGCTACAAGCTTTACCTTCCAAATGTTATGACTCTGTGCTATATCCATGGAAGGAGAGTACCAAAAGTTCCCACCTGTGTACCTTGTTTAATTCAGTGGAATAAGGCAAACTTTGGCACCAATGATTAGTTTTTCGCTCAAATAGCCTTCATTGTACAAAACTGACTAAGTTTGGCCTCTGGATTTGTACATATATTTAGATTCTCTATAATGCTATATTAATGGAATCATTGCTATAGACCATAGCTGATGTTTACTTTTGATGTCACTGAAAGTAAGTGTTCTTATTTATAGTGTCAAATAAACATAAATTATTAAATAGAAAATCTATAATATTGCTGATCTACACAAAATATTAAATAACAAATCTGTAATATTGTTGATCTGCTGACATAAATTGATATACAAAATAGGTCATTCATTATTCCTACTTTGTCATCAAGACCTTGTTGATTTGAGTCATCTTCTATGCATTCTATGAGATGAGAGAGAAGTTTTTTTATTGGTATTTTGTTAAACTATCACATTTTTTGATACAGTAAGGAAACATAACCAAGGACTTATATGATGAATGATTCATAAGGCACAATACTTAATGGAAGTAAAGAAAGTGTGTTTGGTATTGGGATGGGTTACTTTTTTAGAAATTCTAATGGTTCACTTCTTTGAGATGAAGACTGACTAAAAACTATGCAGTTAAATTACAATAAATGAGTACATAATCTGAAGTTTTAATAACACTTGTTATTTAGGTCCAATTTACTGTGGGATAATTTATTCATAAAGTACTCTTAATCTATACTTGTAATCAAGCACTTTTAGGCTATAGTGAGCACAATCCTTCAACAGATATTGTATTTCCTTTCCCATAGTGCTTAACTCGAGTTCGTAGCTAGCATGAAGCCTGGTTCTCCACTTATTTTCCAATGAAATCATGTTTACACCTACTTTTAGTGGTCCATTTGCATGAAAGTAATGGAGCAATAATAAACTACCAGTTTAGATTTGTTCATAGTGCAACAGAGAGTACAATTGTTGGAAATTGCTCTCCAGTAATGGTCATCTTCACGGGTTGTACTGCATGTTATCAAACAAGGGATCTAACTAAAATGATACTCACAAATATACATAAAAACAAACCATTAAGAATCTGAAAGGATTTAGAGAACTATTGATGAGAATGCCCCCAAAGTTTGGCAAATTTATCAATGAATCTAGTCTTTTTAACTTTAAGAGAATCTGTCTGCTCAAAATGAATCATATGTCTCGTTTCTCAACTTCTGGAAGATATTGAAAATTTTGTTGGTTGTATCATCCAAGCTATATATTGTGATGCAGGTGCATGCAAGATCAGGAAGAACAGGGGTTCAAAGATCAATATTTTAATCCCATTTTCAATTTTCAATGTAATATGGTTAAGTCAATTGTTTGTATTCAATTGTATTAAGTTGTAAGGCTCTGGAAGCCATTATTGTTGATATGTCCTATTTAGGTCCTGAGAGGTCTTAATGTTGTAAAGTTGTCAAATGACCCTCAAAAGGGTAGAGATTATGTAATTGTCATTAAATAAACCATTTGAATGTATTTTGAGGTGCATTTACCTTAGGAAGTGGTCACAAGGTAAAAAATGTGAAAAAAAGCAAGAAAAGATGTAATGTTGCTGTTTTGAGAATTGGAAAAGTTGCATGCAAAAGATGCAACGAGAGAGGGAAGACAAAAAGTCAAATGTAACTGTCATGAAATGTGTATTTAGTCCTTGTTTTGGGTCGTGCAAAGCATAGAGGAGGATAGGTTTTAGAGATCAGAAGATCAGAGGGTGCATTTTATTGCAAAATCCTAAGCACCTCTGACTGTATACAGTTAAGTGCAGAAGTTTTAATGCCATTTTTGGCATGAATGTAATCAAGACTTGAAGGATGAATGAGATTTTTATATATTTCATGACTTGGAAATAAGATTTTGGTGATTACAAATGCTTTATTGCAAGTTTCATTTGATTTTTCTGGTTTTCTGTCATGACAGTTGCTGTTGTAAGCATGTAACAGTGAATAAATGCATTGCATGTCTTAGTTTCTTGCTTTGAAATGTTGTTTAGATGTCTTATGAATGTTTTCAATTCATTTGGAGCTTTGGCCATGAAGTGTGAACAGAGATCTTAGAGGATTTATCAAAACTGTCTGAAACCCTCATTAATGGAGTTGTACGAGAATGGTTTAAGTTTCTATTGAATCACCCAATGAAAAATGACTATTCTAGATTCATTAGAAACTAAATTCCATAAGCTTTCCAATGCATCAATTTTTATTTGATTTAGTTTAGTATGTTAAGAGAACAGTCGAGCCATAGTGGACTGTTGCAGAAAATTTCTTGTGTTGAAGACAGAACAGTCACAGAAAATTAGGTGTTGTTACAGGGATCATATCTCATAAACCCACCGTTGGATCTTTCCCAAATTTTTGTATGTTGTTAAGAACCTAATTTAGGACAACGTCACCAGATGGATCTTTAAAATATTTTTTCTTCCAAAAGTTATTTTGACTGTCCCAAGGTCTATCTAGAGGGCAGCAAGGTGGCAGTTTTGAGATTTATTTTTTTTAAGTGGGGTTTTGGTAACAATTGATGAGATGTGAGTTTGAGAACTTTGATAAAAAAATTTTTGAGGTTTATTAAGGTGTGTGAAGGTGGTAGAAACCCTAGGTTAAGGAAAAGTCTGTAGGGACAATGAGAAGTTATAGTGCATGTTTTCAAAATAGTAAAGATGAATTGCATGTTATCAAGGTTAATGGACAATACTTGTCTATTTGTGTGAAGTGTTTAGATATCTTCTTGAATGGTCCAAATAGTATGGATTCACTAATGTTGGACAATGTTAATTAAGTGAACAAATGTGAAATGTATTTGTGACAAGAGAATGTGCAGGACAGAACCGTGTTGAGGAATGTTATGATGGACAGAGACTTGATAGATAAAGGGCCTAAGAGTACAAAAGGACATTAGGTGAATGGAAAAGACTATGGTAAGGAATGGTGAAGAATCAACAAGGAAAAAAGGTGGTAAGATGAACTATTGAGTCAGTTTCTACCTTGAAGAACTTATGTTTTGGAATTGGTTAATGTGTTTATGGAGTAAGAGTGATTGTTTGAGAGTGACCTTGCTAATAGGCATTAGATGCCTCAACCCCACGTTGAGACCTAATGAAGGATTTGTTAAGTGTTTTGGCTCCATTTGAAGAGATGAAGTGTTTTGGTTGTTCCAATGATGATTCTCTGCATCAAGTGGTATCAGAGCTAGAAGCTCCTGAGTGTGTGAGAGGTAGAAACTCACACCAGGACCTGGCCCATGAAAGTTTGTTTATTTGATTCTTGCTGATAGAGTTGTGGTTGCAAGTGCATGTCCATCAAGCTGCATGTTGGTGTTCATTTTGTGTGGGAAGACATGAGAGGTCTGTCATGACCATTCTCCAATAGGGATGAAGCTGGGTAGAAGGTGCATGGCACAAAGAAGGTGAGGCATCTTCCAGGATCTGTTGTTGGGTGAGATGGATGGTCCTTTGTGTGTCACCAAAAGTCTTGGGGAGAGAGGCAAGAGGGACTCCCAAGTGAGGGACAGAGTTGTTGGTGAGTTGTGAAGCAGCACTGAAGGGTGGACTTATGATTGGTAGCAGCACCTTGAGCCAGGATGAACTCCATTATGAGGAGTCAAACTAAGATTGATTGAAGATTTGAAATAGCAGAGGTACTAGAAAGAAGACAAGAGGCAAAGATGTAAAGACAAAGAAGAAGAAGTTGCAGGTCACTAAAAATCCACATTTCCAAGGGACTTGGAAATTTTTCAAGCCAGGCAATATGATGCAGGTGCATGCAAGATCAGGAAGAACAGGGGTTCAAAGATCAATATTTTAATCCCATTTTCAATGTAATATGGTTAAGTCAATTGTTTGTATTCAATTGTATTAAGTTGTAAGGCTCTGGCAGACATTATTGTTGATATGTCCTATTTAGGTCCTGAGAGGTCTTAATGTTGTAAAGTTGTCAAATGACCCTCAAAAGGGAAGAGATTATGTAATTGTCATTAAATAAACCATTTGAATGTATTTTGAGGTGCATTTACCTTGGGAAGTGGTCACAAGGTCAAAAATGTGAAAAAAAGCAAGAAAAGATGTAATGTTGCTGTTTTGAGAATTGGAAAAGTTGCATGCAAAAGATGCAATGAGAGAGGGAAGACAAAGAGTCAAATGTAACTGTCATGAAATGTGTATTTAGTCCTTGTTTTGGGTCGTGCAAAGCATAGAGGAGGATAGGTTTTAGAGATCAGAAGATCAGAGGGTGCATTTTATTGCAAAATCCTAAGCACCTCTGACTGTATACAGTTAAGTGCAGAAGTTTTAATGCCATTTTTGGCATGAATGTAATCAAGAATTGAAGGATGAATGAGATTTTTATATATTGCATGACTTGGAAATAAGATTTTGGTGATTACAAATGCTTTATTGCAAGTTTCATTTGATTTTTCTGGTTTTCTGTCATGACAATTGCTGTTGTAAGCATGTAACAGTGAATAAATGCATTGCATGCTTAGTTTCTTGCTTTGAAATGTTGTTTAGATGTCTTATGAATGTTTTCAATTCATTTGGAGCTTTGGCCATGAAGTGTGAACAGAGATCTTAGAGGATTTATCAAAACTGTCTGAAACCCTCATTAATGGAGCTGTGCGAGAATGGTTTAAGTTTCTATTGAATCACCCAATGAAAAATGACTATACTAGATTCATTAGAAACTAGATTCCATAAGCTTTCCAATGCATCAATTTTTATTTGATTTGGTTTAGTATGTTAAGAGAACAGTCGAGCCATAGTGGACTGTTGCAGAAAATTTCTTGTGTTGAAGACAGAACAGTCACAGAAAATTGGGTGCTGTTACGGGAGTCATATCTCATAAACCCACCGTTGGATCTTTCCCAAATTTTTTTATGTTGTTAAGAACCTAATTTAGGACAACGTCACCAGATGGATCTTTAAAATATTTTTTCTTCCAAAAGTTGTTTTGACTGTCCCAAGGTCTATCTAGAGGGCAGCAAGGTGGCAGTTTTGAGATTTATTTTTTTTAAGTGGGGTTTTGGTAACAATTGATGAGATGTGAGTTTGAGAACTTTGATAACATTTTGTTTGAGGTTTATTAAGGTGTGTGAAGGTGGTAGAAACCCTAGGTTAAGGAAAAGTCTGTAGGGACAATGAGAAGTTATAGTGCATGTTTTCAAAATAGTAAAGATGAATTGCATGTTATCAAGGTTAATGGACAATACTTGTCTATTTGTGTGAAGTGTTTAGATATCTTCTTGAATGGTCCAAATAGTATGGATTCACTAATGTTGGACAGTGTTAATTAAGTGAACAAATGTGAAATGTATTTGTGACAAGAGAATGTGCAAGACAGAACCGTGTTGAGGAATGTTATGATGGACAGAGACTTGATAGATAAAGGGCCTAAGAGTACAAAAGGACATTAGGTGAATGGAAAAGACTATGGTAAGGAATGGTGAAGAATAAACAAGGAAAAAAGGTGGTAAGATGAACTATTGAGTCAGTTTCTGCCTTGAAGAACTTATGTTTTGGAATTGGTTAATGTGTTTATGGAGTAAGAGTGATTTGTTAAGTGTTTTGCCTCCATTTGAAGAGATGAAGTGTTTTGGTTGTTCCAATGATGATTCTCTGCATCATATTGTCTACAAATAAAATCCAACATATCTGATATGAGCAGGATAGAGTCTCACAACAGTGCTGTTTTGGTCCAATTAAAGGAGAAAACAAAATTTAAGCTTGTTTGTAAAGTAGAAAAATTTAACATTAATATCCCTGATTCAGAAAAAATTAAAGATTAATACTATGACAACTTCTTCAAAAATTGGGAATGACCAAATGGGATTGGAATATGATGATACACAGAATATGTTGTATGAAAGGGAACTGTCTTGCCAGAGATTTCTTCCATTAACTCATCACATAAAGTAGACTATGACACCATGCAATGCATGACAAAGACTATGACTATGGGCATTTCAAGATGTACTACTTCCAATTCCATCAGTTGCCCCATAACATACAGATGTCCAGATTCTAATTCAAACAACTAAGGTAAAAAATCAATGAACTTCATGATAGAAGGTCATGGAAAATTACCGAGACATTTAGCTATCATTGGTGGTAATTGCCTACTGCTAATATTTTGATTGCAGTGCTAGACCTCTAAAATTAGGTGCACTTAGTAATATAATCAGGTACTGGAGATCAACAAGCTTTATATCATAGAATAAAAGTAGCAATCAAGAAATTGATAAATAGTTATGTCCTAAATGCTATGACCCAATCTAGGTGAGGAGAGTATTACAAGAAGAGACAAGTATTCTATGGAAACACTCATTAATCAGGAACAAAAAGCATAGCCTTTCTATTGTGTAATGCAAGAAGAAGAAGAAGAATGTAACTACAAAATAGCTGGAAAACAATGTGTAACATGCACTGAGAAATGATTTACAACAAGCATTAGCAAATTCTGATAGGAAAAAAGGTAAAAGAAAAAAAAGTAAGTCATTGAAGAGCAGTCCTGAATGATAGAAATCTATATTAAATAGACATGCTATACCCATATTGCCTTGACAATCTCTACTAGTTCTTAGTCCACATTGAAAACTCATCTAAATTGACAAAGTCAACCTATATTGTTCAACGTGTTCAGAGTTCATACTTGAAATTTAAGGCTATTTGAAGACAATAATCAAATAGGGGTTGTCTTGGTACCGTAAAATTGGATTCAGAAAAGATTAAATGATATTACTATTTTTATATATTAATAAAAATAATATATAAAAGAAGTTGCCACCTTACTAGTGATGCTAGTGATGAAGCCCTTAAACTGCTCTCCTCAACCAATTAGCATCCAACCAGACAGTGGAATTAGTTCATCTGCACCTCTAAGTTAAAATCCTCTAATGCCACTGTACATACCCTACACTTAGTCATTCTGAATCTCAATTCTATAGTCATTCTGAATCTCAATTCTAAACCTTATGACCACAACCAAGCAATTGCCGAGTTAAAGGAATGCATCATGAAGACTATTTGATTGGATCAATGGCTGGGTATGATTGTGGAAAGAAGGTTGCACATATCCTTTTTGAACATTTCTAACATAAAACTTCTAACATAAAAAAAGACCCAACATGCATTATACGATTATAGTGCATAAATACAAAAACATACACACTATTCATTGAACATACCTTCAATGCAGGGTTCTCTTGCGTCCAGAATTGATCCTTCAACAAAAACTTCTCTGTGTAGATGTTTTTCTTAAGGGAAAACCAGTTAAAACCCTAGATGGATGGAAGATATTGAAGCTTGTGAAAAAAACCTTAAAGCAGCGAAAGGAATTTGAGATAGGAATTTGAGATTTTATTACAAAATCTTCTTCTTTTCTTGTGATTTCTTCCCGCTCTCCTGCCCAAAATGCATGCCTTCTGCGCGCGAAGTGATGCCCTTTGTGTGATGCCCTTCCTCTTCCTGCTCAAATGAAAATTTTTGCAGATATTGAAGTCGATTAGTAGGGTAAGATAAAGTATGTCATATATTTTATTTTTATCATGTATTATTATATTATTAGGTAGCGCTTGCAATTTATAATTAGTTCCCATATGTAATTAGATACCATTTTATATATTGAAACTATTTTATATTTTCCTATAACTTTTTTTTATATAGTTTTAATATATATTCATATTTTATTAATTTAATAAAAAAACTACAGTTTTTAATATGAAAGTGTATGCATATTTTTTTTAGGTATAGAAATATTATAGCAAAGGAAATATATTGATATAATTAACAAAGATATATTTGAGAGTATTGAGGGGATGCAAGTATCAAGATACATTCACATTGGTCTTTTATGTACACAAGAAGATGCATCACTTCGTCTACCCATGATTTAAATTGCCTATTATGTTGTTGTTCAACAATTATAAGTTGAATTTGTTATGAATGATATTAGTTTAAAAAAATTTATTGTTTGAAGAGGATGTTAGAGTTTACTATTTCTCTAGAGTGATTGCATATTGGTTTGAATTTACCATGGCTCTTATTTGTCGTGTGTACATTTAGTTATGAAGTTTTTTTATAATTCAATTAGGGATTCAAGAGAATCTAGTACCCATATCATTATTATTATTAAATAGAGAGCCGATTACTAAGGAAATTACATGCGCTGCTATATATACAAACTAAACTTAAAACCAATATGTAACTAATAAAAACTAGTTGTACATATAAGATTTCTTGCGCAATAAGCCTATTGACAAGAAAGAATTATTTGTAAATTGGAATTTCCAAGTCTATGATATTATATTCAAATGTTATAATTATAAATGAGGTATAATCATTCGTTTAGTCATTTTGTTTAGGTGACTAATTATGCAGTCATTAATTTAATCATTTATTTAGTAAATTTTGTTTGGGTAATTAATTATGAGTGACTAATTATTTAATCATTTAATTAGTCAGTTATTTGATCATCTATTTAGTCATTTTTATTTTTTTGCACTTGTGATTTTACCTTATGATCAAATTACTCATGTATTTAGTCATTTATATTTGTGAAGTACAAAATATTAGTAGAATATGATCAATTTTGGTCATGTGACTAAAAGGTTTAGTCATGTAGTCACATATTTGCCAAAATGTACTAGTGAATGGATTAAGATACTATTAAGCAGAATTCATGATGACCTATTTTGGATAGGTGATGTGCCGGTCAGAATCACCAGTGACCTAATACATGAAATGACAAGCCTTTCTAGGACAGGCGTCATCCTTCCTGTGGGCAAGGATGTCAGGAAAATGGTTGAGCAAACTTGTAAGTCAAGGAGTGATAGGCACGAGATGAAAATTGAGCCTATTGAGCAAGCATACATCAAATTGATGTCTATGATACTTGGATATAGGTTTCATCACACCAGTAGGGTGAATAGTGTGTCTGCAGACACAATTCTAGCAGCCATTGGACTTGTGAAGGAAGATGCAGAGTTCAACTTGTGTGAGATCTTGCGCACACAGTTGATTGATAATATCAAGGAAATCAAGCATGACAAGACCAAGATATTTAGGTTTGGGTCATTGATCATTTACATGTACCCTCATATAGTTGGGAGAGTATCAGATATGTATTTGGACAAGTCCATTCCAACCATGTCATAGATATCTAACAAAGCATCCACCAAGAGTACATTGAGAGATTATGTAACATTGGAATTGAAGATCTTCGGGGCTAAGATGAAAATGAGGTACATGATTCTAGAGAGCATTGTGGAAAAGTACAAGGATACAATTTTTTTTATGGTGGAGATAGACACAACTTGTATGGAAGTTGTTGAGCCAAGAACTAAGTGGATTCATCCACTTGGTTATGAGGTAGAGGAACACGTCCTTGAAGCATATGCGTGGGTACTACTATCAACCCCCAAAGATCCTAATGAACCTAGGTGGGGAACATATGAGGAGAAAACTAGAGAAGTAGATGCTAAACTTAACAGCACAGCAACAAAAAGAAAGGTTGCTAAAGTCACATCAGAGATCTTGAGGATTCATGGTGTGTCTCAAGCAGACCTTGATAAAGCAAGGGATGAAAAAATTGCTTTGGAAATTAAGAGTGCATCCACATTGGAAGCTAAGTCTAATGATCCCAAGATGAAGAAGGTGAAAATTGAAAAAGATGATAGTCAAAAGGGTAAAGAAGATGATACTCCTTCTGCGCCCAAGGTAACCATTGACCTTACTGTTCCTCCTGAGTATAAGGAAATTCCTAAGAGGAAGAAAGAGGTTGGCACCAATCATCCATCCTCGCGAGTCACAATAAATAGAAGGAACACTCAAGCACCTCCTGAAGTAAGCTTCAAACCTAGTCTTAGTGTGCTAAGTGCCAGAATAGTTGATGAAGGAAGAATTGATCAAGTAGGGAATTTTTATGATAAGTATAGTGAAATTGACAAGTCAGAGATTCATAGCATGATCATAAAGAACATGATCAAGTTCAAAAGGACAATTTTGGAACTAAAAACAATGATTCTTGACAATGTATGGAATATCCTTGAATTCCAAAAGAGACAGGCTATTGAGGAAGATCTATGAATAAGGGAAAAGATTCTTGATGATACCCTTCTTGTGTGTGAACTAGAAGAAAACAAATTGTTGTTAGATCTGGTGAAGCCTCACCTCAGAACTAAGACAAGAACTCTGAACATAATGGATAAAAATTATGAGCTAATTGCAAAAGAGACAGAGAAAGCCTTTGAGAAGGTATTTATAAATAGAAACATGTATCCACCTACTGCGCCCATAGCTAATGTACCCATAATGGTCACCAAAGGGTCAGAGACCATTAACGTATATTCTACAGGTCCTCAAGATTCAGCGCCTACAATGGAAGTACAATTAGAGGCAACAAAATATGCGCCATGTCAAAATCACTCAAGGACAACACCATTATCATTGATAATGTGGAGATAGCCATGGAGGCCACTAACATAGAATTGGACAAGTTTGAGGAAGCTTTTGTGAGCACACAAGAAGCTGAGATTTTATACAGCAACACACCTCCCACTCATCAAGAATAGGTATTGATTGAAAATATAATAGATGAGAAAGAAGAAGAGAAAATGGAAGAGGAAGAAAAGAAAGAAGAAGAAGAAGAAGAAGAAGAAGAAAAAGAACAAGAGAAAGATGAAACTTTTGTTGAACTAGCCAAGGTAAAACTAGAAGTGATAGATAGCACTCTCATCACTCCCTCCTCAACATTGTTGTCAAGTTTGACACCTGACACATCCAGTTTGGACTCATGGAGAGAAGAAGACCTGATTAAGTTCAGTGTCCTAGCTATGGAGAAGGCAAAGGAGAAACAAGTAATGAGAAGTCCTCTCCTTATGGAATCAATGAACATACTGAACAGTTTGTTGCCTGCAGACAAGAAAGTGTCTAAGGTACACTCTGTTGATGATGTAAGTACAATCATTTCTTAGTTCAAAAGTAATTTCTCAATCCTTGAAGAATCTACATCCCAAGTTGTAGAAGAAAAGTCTCTGAAGAAGAGATTGAATGAGTTGATGAGAAACTTTTCACTAGATTTGAATTCACCCAAGACTGGTCAAGCATCTTTAAAAGAATTTGCTGATCAAGGAAGGAAATTCATTGCAGACTGCATGGATCAGGATAAGCTTACTGATGCCCATCTTAAGAAAATAAAAGAGGCAGAAGCTATGACTGAGCAGGTGAAGATTTTAGTGAAAGACACATCCATTGATGTGAACATGTGCAACAATGTCTACCAAGGTCAGTTGGACAAAATTGAGAAGGCAGAGAAAAAGATGGCAAAGATAAGGTCTAGACAGACTCGGTTGAGGAATGCTCTTGTGCCCTCATTAGACATCCTCAATCAGAACATCAAGGAGATTGATGCCACAATGGTAACATATGATCAAGGTCCTACCACAGACTTGAAGAAAATGGAGAAGCTTCAATATGCATTATGCGCCCATCTCCAGATAGTTAACTCTTTGATAACTTTTTGGAAAAAGGAGATCCAGAACCTAAAGATTGCATATCCGAATGTTTTCCCTCAATGACTATGTATAGATATAGTTTTTTGTAACACCTTTGTCATTAATGTCAAAGGGGGAGTTGTGTATAGAATATGGATCATAATATGTATAGGGAGATATAAGTATATGCATAGAAGAACAAAAGCTTTTTGTATTAAGGACAGTTAGCAACTTGGCCATATTCCTTTGTTGCCATCAATGAAAAAGGGGGAGATTGTTGGCAAGTTGGCTATACTAATGTATATGACTTGATATAGTGTTGTCATTATGGCAACAAAGTCATATAGCAGTTTGGAGTCAGCGCACTTGAAGAGAAGATCAGAAATCAGTTAAGTGTTGAAGACTAGATAGTGTACAGAGTTCCTGTAGCTCAGAGCATCAGCGCACATGCGTATGATAGAATTATGGTATGCACCCTAGAAGTTAAGTTGGTTAGACTATATTCATGCTTAGTCTATGAGTGCATGATTAGATGTGCAAGGATGAGAAAGTTACAGTTAGTTGAAGTTGCACAGCCAGTGTGTGCTAGAGAAGAACAGAGGATGGAGCCGACAGTTAGTATTTTGGTTTGCAGAAATAATGTAATGTTGTAAAGGCTATGCACCTATTGTATTTAGGTTTCTGACATGTATACTTATTTATTTTTAAGCACTCTTAAGCCAATTCATTTGGAAGCATTGTATGTAATAGGTCTAAGGGTTGACCTAGTTGTTTATTTTGTATGGGCATATAAATATAAGATGTGCCCATTGTATTTTGCATGGAAGTTGATAGAGAGTTGTAACAAGAAGAGAAGAAGTGTGCGAAGACACTAGAAGATGTATTAGATCTTTTCTAGAGGTCAAAGCATCAACGCATCAAAGGAACTGATCTGACAAGCAGTGTCACAGTGATAGTTCATCCTGTAGATAGTGTGTATCTGAGATCAGAAGCTTGTAGCCTTCACCACTTGAGCAGTGAGCTCTAGGAAAGTGCGTCCACTCCCCTAATAGGGACTATTTTAAAAGACTCCTAACAGGGTCTGACCCTTGACAAGGTGTACTGTACTAAAAGCATTGTAAAGAAACTCCTAACAAGGTTAAGGATCTTCTAACAAGGATCACAAAATACTAGTGCAGAATATTAGCGGGTGTCAATTCCCACCGGGGTTTTTACCTATTTGGGTTTCCCCATAACCATATTGGTGTCATGTGTTGATTTCATGTTTCATGTCTATGTGAATGTTTATTTCAATACTTAAGCATTTAAGTTCAGTATAAAGATTAAAGTTAAAGTTAAAATACAGTGAGCACTGATTCAATCCCCCCCCCCCTCAGTGTTCCCATTCCTAACAATTATTGCAAGAGCATGAATGGACTTATAAAAAGAGACAAGAGTGCACACTGATTGATGAGATAATACATGAATTCCACAAGCCCAAAAGGTGTATTATGTTGGGTGATTTCATTTAGTTCAACAAAATAATTGCACTATCAAGCCATACTATACTGGGTAACCAATACTTGAGGAAGTGTAAAGAATGAACAAACTAGCTATCCATGCTAACCTGAGTGTATAATATCTAAGGAAGCATGTTATACCCAATAAAGGATCAATTTATCAAGATATGTTATGGTAGATGATAAACACAAAGATTAATTTCTTGAGATATATTGATAACAACAACTTAAGGAGGGTTATGTAACATGAAACCACCACTTAGGGTGTACATAAATTACTGACTACGAGAAAGGAGGAGGCCTCATATGCTCCCATATAAGATGTCACTATACTTTCATATTGATATTTTAAGGTAGATATAGATTGACATAAAGGATAAAACACATTCATCACCAATGAGATATACTCAAGAAAAGAATGTGTTTCAAGCTAGGAAGGATATCCTCATCAAGGATATAAATATTTGATGTAGGAGCATCTCAGGTCCTTGGCAATCATGTGTCACCAAAAACATGTTTGTCTTTTCATGTGTTTCTCAGTTCCTTCTTTGACCGAGTTGGTTTGGTGTTGCTCAGTTTCTTTTGTTTACCGGTGTTGGTTGGTTATGTCTATGGCACTCGGTTAATTTCCCTGGCACTCGGTGATGCTTGTCTGGCGCTCGGTTATCCTTGCTTACCAAGTTATTTATTTTGGATTCCTGTTGAGGCCGACTCTTGCAATTAATTTTGGTCACAAATTTAATAATGATATCTATCATTGGGAAGTGTGTGGATCTAGATCTGGTCATTCCTTCCATTGATGGTGGATCTGAAGGCCGACTTGTTTGGTAGCCTCTTGCATAAATGTAGTTGTTTGGTTAGAGTTTAGGAGTTAGTTCAGTTAGAAGATAAAAGCTAGAAGGTTAGAGATTATTTGCAAATCCTCTCATGTTGGAGGATTTATGTACTTGATTGTAATATCTAGCCTAAACTGGGAAGGCCTTATAGCCCGGCATGTATGAATCAAATTGAAGTAAATATATGAATTGTATCTGCATTCTCTCTCACTTGTGTGTTGTTTCTTTCATGTGTGATCTCTGCAAGGTGGACCTAGTTAGGGTGTGCCTTTTGCCCCTCTCCCCGTCCTCCCTTGCATCAGGTGGTATCAGAGCAAGGTGAGATCTGGATCTAGGTTTGTGAATCTAGGTTTGAGGGTTCCTTCTTGTCAAACCCTAGTTGATTTATTATGGGGTAGCAGATTGCGATCTGACCTGTAACTATAGAGGGTTTCAAGATGGTTTGTGGGAGGTGAGATGCAGATCCAGGATTGGCAGACATGTTGAGACAACTTGCTGCTAGATTGGAAGCTATTGAAACATCCCAAAGAAGAGGAAGGCATCTTGAAGATGTTAGTGATGATTAAATTGAGGAAGAGCAAGGTGATGTAGAACCTGCAATGACGATGGATCAAGGTGAGGAAAGATTGTTGAAGGATTTGACAAATATGAAGTCTACACCACACTTTAATCCTCTTGAGTATAGTGAAAAATTGGATTCTGATGAATTGGTGGACTGGATCACCGAAATGGAAAAGTACTTCGAATATTAAAATGTACCTAGGGAAAAGAAGGTGAAAATTGCAAGTACAAAGTTGAAGAGTCATGCATCCTTGTGGTGGGAACATCTGCAATTGGACAGAAAGAGGAAAGGCAAAGAAAAAATCAAGGTATGAAATAAAATGGTGAATAAATTGAAAGGAAAGTTGTTACCTTGTGATTATCAGATTAACCTAGTTAGGTGAATGCAAAGTTTGAGGCAGAAAGATAGCTCGGTAAAAGAATATACTAGGGAATTCTATAGGTTATATATCATATCTGGACATGATGAAGATGATGTGGAAAGAATTGCTAGATACCTGAATGGTTTGTGAGTTTCCATCCAAGAATAAATCAGTTTAGTAAAATTAGAGAACATTGAAGAGGCTTATCAATTTGCATTGAAGGCCGAGGAGAAATTGAACAAGAGACATGAGAAAAGACAAAGAGGTAGAGGTAGTAGATTCTCTAGAGGAAGAGGTAGATCTAATGGTGAAAATAGTAGATATGAACCTGAAAAGACAAATTTGGATAAAGGCAAGACTGAGTGGAAAGGTGAAGTTCATATAGAGGCAAAGGTAGTAACTACTGAGGTGGTTATAATAGAGGTGATTTTTAAGGAACTTGTTACAATTATGGAGAAGGACATAGATCATTTGAGTGTACACATGCAATTAAGAAGGTCGATAATAGTAGAAATGCCTTGGTGCAAGAAGAGTCACCAAATGAACTTCAGAAGGAAAATAACTTGATGGTAAGAAGAGCACGTTGGAGTGAAGGTAAAAAGGAAGATCTGGTAAGGAAAAGTTTGTTCAAGACAAGATGTAGAGTTTCTAATGAAGTTTGGAAGGTAATCATTGACATTGGTAGCTCGAAGAATCTGGCATTTGAGGAAATGATCATAAAGTTACAATTGAAAAGGTTGGAACATCTGAAGCCCTATCAGATTTCATGGATCAAAGATGAGCATACACTCTTGGTAAGTGAGCAATGTTATGTAAATTTGAAAATTGGAAAGTACTATGATAAGGTGTTATGTGATATCATGCCTATGGATTGTTGTCATATTTTGTTGGGTAGACCTTGGCAATATGATAGACATGCTATATATAATGGGAGATTACATAAATATACTATTTAGGCTAATGGAAGAAGACAAATTTGGTTACCTTTGATTGAAGAACCTATTAGTAATGTTTGTACATCTGTGAAAGTTTTCTTGATGGAAGGAAGAAAGTTTGTTAAGGATTTGAAGAAGAATGATGTATGTTTTGTTGTGATTCCTAACAAACTGAGTAAGAAAATAGAGGATAGTGTTCCTGAGGAGATTGATAAGTTACTCACCAAGTACAATGAAATTATTTCTAATAATGTACCTAATGTTTTTCCACCGAAGAGAAGTATTGGCCATTGCATGGATCTAATCCCTGGAGCTAGTTTACCGAATAAGGCACCACATCGGTTGACACCTACCAAAAATCAGGAATTGAACCGACAGATTCAAGAATTGTTGCAGAAAGGTTTGATTAGAGAAAGTTTGAGTCCTTGTGTAGTACCTATTGTATTGGCACCTAAGAAGAATGGAGAATGGCAAATGTGTACTGATTCTAGAGCAATCAATAAGATAACAGTGAAATATAGGTTTCCTATACCAAGAATGGATGACATAATGGATAGTTTGACTGGAGCAAAGTATTTTACCAAAATTGATTTAAAAAGTGGGTATCATTAGATCAAAATCAGAGAAGGTGATGAGTGGAAGACTACTTTCAAGATAAAAGAAGGTTTGTATGAGTGGTTGGTTATGCCGTTTGGTTTAACTAATGCACTGAGTACTTTTATGAGATTGATGAATGAAGTTTTGAAAAAATTCTTGGGTGAATTTGTGATTGTATACCTAGATGATATTCTAATATTCAGTAAGACCAGAGAAGAACATGTGTTGCATGTTAAACAAGTATTGCAGAGATTGAAAGAAGAAAAGTTGTTGATAAATCTAAAAAAGTGTTCATTCATGAAAGAGGAGATTGTGTATTTGGGATTTGTGATTTCAGTTGATGGTTTGAAGATGGATCTTGAAAAGGTTGAAGCTATTTTGAATTGGCCTACACCTGAGAGTGCTAGTGAGGTAAGATCATTTCATGGTTTGGCAAGTTTTTACCGAAAGTTTAATAGGAATTTCAGTTCAATTTGTAATGCTATGAATGAGACTATGAGAGGAGATAAAAGAGAATTCAAATGGACACATGGAGCTGATAAAAGTTTTGAGACTCTGAAGCAGAAGGTTGTTAAATTGTTTGTTTTGGCATTGCCTGATTTCAATAAGGTATTTCAAGTAGAATGTGATGCAAGTGGAAGTACAATAGGAGCTGTATTGATTCAAGAAGGTAAACGTGTTGCTTTCTTTAGTGAAAAATTGAATGATGCAAAAAGGAAATACTCTATGTATGATCAAGAATTCTATGCTATTGTTCAAGCACTGAAGAAATGGAGACATTATTTGATACCAAGTGAATTTGTGTTGTATACCAATCATAAAGCTTTACAGTATTTGGGTAGTCAGAATAAGTTGAATCAAAGACATATAAAATGGGTTGAGTATTTGTATAGTTATACATTTGTGATAAAACATAAGAGTGGAGTCACTAACCAAGTTGCTGATGCATTGAGTAGAAGAAGATCTTTGATGACCGAGATGAAAATTGAAGTTCTTGGCTTTGATGACATGAGAGATTCTTATGAATTTGATCCTAATTTTTCTAAGCCATTGAGAAAGTGTAGAGCACCTATTCAAGATCAACCGAGTATTAAATGGGAAGAATATTTAATTTAAGAAGGTATGTTGTTTAAAAAGGTATTCAGTTGTGTATATCGAGAGGACCAATGAGAACTAGTTTGATAAAAGAGAAACATAGTAGTGGTTTGGTTGGACATTTTGGTGTTGACAAGACATTGAATTTTCTTAAGGAGAAATAATTTTGGCCATAGTTGTATAAGGATGTTCAGAAACTTGTGAAAAGTTGTGGAATTTATCAAGTTGCAAAAGGAGTAAGTCAGAATATTAGTGTACACACTAAAATATGCACTTCTATGAACCATTACATGCAAGGTTGCTCAAGAATGAGGCCTCACAAAGCGGCTCATAGCTCTCTATGCATGGAATTGCAAGGGACTATGAGTTTTGCTCTCAGCTAGAGCTACAAGAAAGTGACCTTGCTAGTCAACCATACAATGAGAGATTCAAGTGAAGACAAGGGCAACAATGCCAATATCTCCAAGAATCTAAATGGAAATAAAATGCAAATGCAACTAGTATGAATGTGCAAGACTAATCTATCAAATGAAGTGCAAACTAAACTATGAAAAGAAGTACAATAGATTCCAAGCCCCTAATTAAGCTATGTGAGATCTAGTCTATTGCATAAAAGGAAATCTAATCTATGATACCATGAAGGTAACTATGAAAGCAAAACTATTATGAAATGCAACTAAAATGTCAAGGCTTCAAAGCTTGAGTGTCTTCAAAGAGAGCTCCAAAACCTGCAGCATAACAATAACATAAAATATGGATATGCAAATGGAGGAGAGAGCTCTCCTTTTATAAGAAATGAGGTGAAATGAACCATGGAGATTAAGAGGCAAAAGATCTTAATCAGCGGTGGAGCTTGAAAGAGGAGCAATCCATGTGCACAAATATCCTCCAATGAGAGTGAAGTGTTGACTTTTGAGCCTCATGTGAGACAAAAAGTGCTTTTTCCCTTTTTATAAAATAGGAATAATGCTTTATTTGTGCAACTTAGGATAAGAGGAAAGTGGGGGCTTTTTTATTTAATTGAAAGGGGAGGAAATATTCCTTTTAATTAAATAAAGACTTAGGATAAATGGTTAGCCCAAGGATAAAAATCTAATATATGATCAAAATTAGGATTTGATCAAGCGATTGATATTGTTGAAAATATTGATTATTGATAAAAATGATTCAGGATTGATACATTGAATAAATGGGGCCCAAAGTCTAGGCGACCATTTTTGGGTGCATACATTTGCCCCTCTTTGACTAATGTGTGATCGATTTGGGACCACATGCAGTCAAAGAATGAAGTTGCAATGTGAGATCGATTTGGGATCACAAAACAACTCAGATATGAGGTCGATTCGGGATCACATCCGGACAAAACATAAACAAAAGCTTAGACCAACACCGTCGCTGCTAGGTGCAAATCAAGCTTTAGACAAAACTATCACCGTCGCTGCTAGGCAATAATCAATGTCTAAAAATGGGAGATAAGAATCTCAAATTTTGAGCAAAAGCTCACAAAAGATGTTTGAATCAAGAGAATCAAGGAAATCAGGGATGAGAATCCCACAAATACTGCCCCCTCGGAATCGAAATTGAAATCAGGTAGAGGAGAGACAGCAAATCGATAAAGATTTGATCAAATCAGAATGAAATCACAATCGAAGGTAAGGGTCAATAAGTTAACCATTAGGCAAGGAAAACATGCCCCAGCCTGATTAAAAAGATGCAGTCAAACATGAGAAATGAGGGAATGGAATGAATATGAATGAAAGACTAGAAGGTTGGAAGACATGGAAATGAAGAAATGACGATGCCCCAGCAAAGATTAAAAGATTAGGCCTCAAAAGATCAGCCAACTGCGCAGAAGGGGGGAAAGAATTTGAAACGTGATTTTGACTATGAAGATGACCTCAGATTTTAATTTCGAGTCCGAAAATGGATCTAGGACGTCGAAATTAGCTAGGAGTGCAATTTTCACGCAATTCTGAGGTGTTTTGAAAATTAGGTCAAAAAGTCAAAATGCTATAAAAGGGGTCAAAATGTCATTTTCAAAAATCATTTGTCCTTTAGTGATTTGAGAATTTCAGAGATTTAGAGAGAGAAAATGGCTCAGCAAGCAGGAGTTCCCGTCCACAGGCATCGATTCGAGCGCACCCGGTTGCATAACCGGCCACCACACTATCCTGCCTCGGTATGTTTTCGAAAAACTCAAGCTTTTTGGTCATTTCTAGCATTTAATAGCTTTTTTAGCACCTTTTTTTTCAAATTTTAAATTTCAAAATGTTCTGTTGTGCGAATTATCACTCGATACTTTAGAAGTATCGCGCGCTTTGGGGAGAAGTATCGCGCGATACTTCGCGTGCCCCAAAAGTATCGCACGCTTTAGACACCAGTATCGCACGATACTGGGCGAAAGATCGCGCGATACTGGGCGAAGTATCGCCCGACATTAGGTTTATCGCCCCACTATAGGGAGAAGTATCGCACGATACTTCTCCAAAAAAGAATATCGCCCAATTGAAGAATTTGATATTTAATGCATTTTTGAGCAAAAATGACATGGGTCTAGACAATGTTACGTTTTTAAGATGTTTTATACTGAGTTTTTTTTTTTTTTTTGGACATCCATCATGATATGTACTAACAACGGGTTTGGTTTTGGCTTGCAGGAGGTTTTTCCGGCGCTCATCATCAGAGCGCCGAAGGTGACTGGGTTGCGGTGTGTCCGAGATCTGGATGAGCCGGGCAATGCCGATATCAGGGCCATGGGATTCCGGTATCTGTTGCGGTATCCATATATCAGAGCAGATCATGGGTTGTTGACTGCGCTGGCCGAGAGATGGCACAGCGAGCACAACACCTTCCACCTTCCTACAGGCGAGGCATCCATCACACTGGAGGATGTCTATAGGATCCTTCGAGTTCCATGCCACGGAGAGCCTGTAAGTATAATCATGTTTTTAAGATAGTCATGTAAAATGTAATGTTTCCAAAAGATGAAAACTAACATGATTTATGTGTTGTCACAGGTATACTATGATCAGGATGTCACTGAGGGGCGTCGGTTGATTCAGGAGATGTTTCAGGATGTGACCATCCTAGACAGGCATGTCAGCTAGGAGCGACTGCTTGATGACTTCGGCCGAGATTATCCGGTGCCATGTATTGTGGCATCGATCATTTCACAGATCCTGATGACTGATCGCAGTCAGAAGGGATTCCCGCTCGGATAGGGCAGACTACTGGTAGACTTGGTAGGCAGACCCCGACGGATGGCATGGGGGCCTGCGATCCTAGCAGAGATGTATCATGAGCTGCATGAGATCGTCTACAGGGACGGTCGGACATGGGCATGTGGTGCCATCCTGGCACAGGTATGGGCATGGGAGCACATTGCTGTGGTGCGCCCTAGGGTTCAGCCGAGGGAGAGGAGGTACCCCTTTATTTACAGGTACATAGGGTTTATATCACATGCCCATTCAGGGGATGTGACCTATTATCAGTGGATTTTGGACGAGATAGCCTCATTCACATGGAGGCCATACAGGGAGGTTGAGGTTTGGGGGGATGCTGCAGATGAGCTGAGTTATATGCTATGCAGTCGGCCATTGGTAGGTCGATATGCGGATATCATAGAGAGGTTTTGCATCAGTCGGGTGTGGCGGCAGTTCGGGAGGTAGCAGCGAGTCTCGACAGAGAATACCACATATGCCAGGGCCAGAGACGAGGAGGGGCATGGGTGGCTACCCATGCTGGATTATCAGCAGGCTGTCGCAGAGACAGCAGCTATCAGGAGCGAGCCTTGGGATTATTTTCCAGATGTGGCAGATGCAGGGGCTGATGGAGCCTACAGGGCAGAGCGGCGGAGGGTACCATTCCCTCGATTTACAGTACCAGATGCTCAGGTGCCAGCGCTGGGGGGAGAGGGAGGAGACGGAGGGGACGGAGGGGACGGAGGAGAGGAGGGAGGAGATGGAGGAGATGGCGGGAGGGGGAGAGGGAGGAGGATGGAGAGAGGAGAGGGGTTGGGATCAGGTGGCCGGAAATGGTCACGGGGACAGAGATCAGCCACTCCTGAGGAGGAGGCGAGACCAGCTCGCCGGCAGGCAGAGGTACAGCAGGAGCAGCCTGCGGGGGGAGAGGACCTGAGAGCCCAGATACAGGTTCGGGAGACCGAGATACAGCAGCTGCGGACCACTATAGCTGTGAGAGATCAGCAGCTCCTGGATCTGAGGGAAGAGCGGGATCAGCAGATAGCTGATCTCAGAGTAGAGATAGCACGCCGTGAGGCGATGGCACAGGCCGAGGCATTGGAGCTCCGACGGGAGTCAGTGAGAGCTGCTTACTATCACGGGTTATATCTGCAGGCCGTCCCAGAGGGTGAAAGAGAACCATCATACTCTCAGCGGGCAGGGGTTATCAGACGTGGTACTCGATAGGAGAGCCATGCCTCCTCCACCACCACGAGTTCCTCATGAGGGTGGTAGCGAGTCTTAGGTTTAGGTTTTTAGATGTTTGGACATATTTTGAGACTTTTGATCCAGATTTTGGGATCTCATATTGTGTATCATGACATTTATTGATTTATGAGATTACTGGATGTTCGATGTATCATGTGTATTTGTCTCACTTGTGATGGATGTATCAGTTTATGTATATTGTCTTGTCATTTTGCTCAAAATGCTTATGTATGTGCTTATGTATGTTCTCTCTCATAGTTGTATGTTTAATTCTCATATGTATGATGTGGACTTATGTTTTTTGAAAATGACGGTTTGTAATATAGATATGATGATGTGATTAACCCCTTGTGATGAACAGGAACAGGTTCGAGATGAAAAAGACAAGGAGCGAAAGACATGATCAAGAAGGAGAGAAAGTGAGCGCAGTTGACTAACAGGTCCATGTAGGATGAAAAGGAGAGCTCTCTCCATGTGCAAGATGCAAGACTAGACTAACATGACCCTAAAAAATGCAAGCTACTATGAAAGTGGTTGACTTGCAAGGTCACAACGCTTATAGACATCTAATTATCATCATCAAGCGTTATTGGTAGCGTCGTAAGATCATACAATGCACACTAGCATAACTATGTGGATATGAATATGATCTTTATCAGATAGAAATGTGAGAATCTCACCTAGGCATCAAAAGACATATAGGTCAAGATGACTAGTGCAGTGAGATCACCTAGATTTGATATGGCGAGATTATGCTTGTATCAAGACACATGAAAGTCAGGATAGCTAAAAGCATGCACTCGCAAAACAGTTAAGGATAATACCTTGTCAATCCATAGTGTCAAGTAGGACCAGCAGAAATGCTCATGACAGTTAGGATCAACAAAATATACCCACAAGCAGATAAAGAAAGAAAACATGTTCTCATTCCCTCAGTCTTCTAGCGATGCATCATCGAAAACTTCTCAGGGAGAGATCACTCATCAAAGAAATCCTCATAGACAGCACACAAAGAAAAATAAAGTCAACATATCGTCAGCGAGTTAATTGTTTAAGTGCGTGTGTGTTGGTCATAGAGTCAAACTCTGAGTATCGCATCTGCTAGTGAGAAATATTGCATCATCTAGACTGCAAGTAGGACATCTGATAAGTGTTAAGAAACACTCGACGCAAGGGTAGTGTTGAAAAATACAGTTTGGGGTGGTGTTGAAAAACACCTGTTGTGAAATGCCCCAAGAGACAAACGCACCAAAAGGACCTATGCGAACAGTTATGCCCCCTAGACAAAGACAAAGACCAATTCCAAACTAGGCCAAATAAGGTCAAGGCATGATGGAAAGTGGTTAAGTGTCGAGGACGCATGCTAACAAATAGGGGTACAAAGGCCTCAAGTAGCGCCTGTTTCCAGGTTTTCACCACTTGGATTCTTTTTTCATTTTTTTTATTTTTTTGTATTTTTGCTACCAAGGCGCCTATTGCTAGGTTTTCACCAAGGCACTTTTTCTATTTTTTCTATTTTTTTGAATATTTTGATTTTTTTTTATTTTTTCTCAAGACTTTTTATGCTTTTTAGGATTTTTTCAGCATCATATATGAATTTTTTTTGGAATTTTTTTCAGGACCAATAAGATATATACAAAGGATGCCCCCGGGCATCAAGGGTAGAACTTCTTAAGGTGCACAATGTTGATAGGATCAGGGAGCTGTTCTCCATCAGGATCTGATAGTAAATATGCACCAGTACCAAAAGCAGCTGTGATGACATATGGTCCAAGCCAGTTAGGTTCAAACTTGCCCTTTTGCTCTCTGTTTTGTTGGTTCTTAGGGTTTTCTCGTAAAATAAGATCACCTATTTGAAATTGTCTAGGGCGAACCTTCTTGTTGAATGCCTTGGACATACGCTTCTGATACGCTCTCATATGATCAAAGGAAGCCTTACGCTTCTCATCTAGAAGTTCTAGTTCCTGCAACCTCATGGCGCGGTAATCCTCATCTGTAATCAAACCTTTGAGTGAGACTCTGAGGGATGGTATCTCGACTTCTAAAGGCAATATTGCTTCAGCGCCATAGGTGAGAGAGAAAGGAGTGGCTCCTGTAGGTGTGCGAATACTTGTTCGGTAAGCCCATAGTGTTGGATTGATTTGTAAGTGCCAATCCCTACCATTCTTGTGTACTGTTCTATGAAGAATCTTAAGAATGGTTTTGTTAGAAGCTTCTGCCTGTCTGTTTCCTTGTGGGAAATATATGGAGGACCAATGTTGCTTGATTTTAAACTTTTTGCATAGGTGCTTTAGGTCTTTATTCTTAAATTGACCTCCATTGTCAGTAATGATCTCAGAAGGCACTCCAAATCGGCAAATGATATGATTCAAGATGAACAAAGAAATGGTCCTTCCTGAAGCAACAGAAAGTGGGACGGCCTCCACCCATTTTGTGAAGTAGTCAATGGCAGTAATAATGAACTTGTGTCCACCTGATGAGTTGGGATGAATCTGCCCAACCAGATCAAAGGCCCAGCGCTGAAATGGCCAATGAGAAATAGAAGGAATCATCTCCCTACCCGGAGCATGAATCAGGTTGCCATGTTTCTGACATTTTTCACATGACTTAGCAAAGGTGATTGCGTCCATTTGCATTGTGGGCCAATAATATCCCGCCCTAAGCAACCTTCGGGCCATGGCAAGACCATTAGAATGCCCACCACAAATGCCCTCGTGGATGTCAGCTAACGCTTGGTTGGATTCCTCCTTTTCCAAGCACCTAAGGAGTGTCCCATCTAAACCCCTTCTATATAAGTCACCAGAGATGAGGGTGTGGCGAGAGGCGTTACGGATGAGGTTTCGGCGTTCGGAGCGGGTGAATGTGTCAGGGATGATGCCATCACGAAGATATGAATAGAGAGCACCATATCGGGAAGACTCGTGTGTGATAATGGCACAAATGACACGGCTTTCAGATGAGTCAAAGATGGGATGGTGTAGCTCTTCCACCAGGAATTCAAATCTGGATTCATGTGTCTCCAACTGAAGAAGTGAAGCTAATGTGGCCATGGCGTCTGCAGCTTTGTTCTCTGTCCTAGGGATTTGTTGAAACGTCACAAAGGTGAAATAACGTTTCAAAGAATCAACCATCTTTTTATAGGGTATCAATTTGTCATCCTTGGTTTGATACTCTTCATTGACTTGGTTGATGATTAACTGAGAATCCCCAAAGACATGTAATTCTGTGATATTCCATTCTATAGCCATTTTCAAGCCATTAGTTAAAGCTTCATATTCTGCAATATTATTGGTACATGGGAATAATAGTTTATAAGACTTCGGAATGTTGTACCCATGTGGAGAAACAAATAACACTCTAGCACCTGATCCATTTTGCATGCGGGAGTCATCAAAGAACATTGTCCAAGTGCGAGTAGTGGTATATAAGATGTGTTCATCTGGGAATTCCACTTGGACTGGCATACTATCCTGGATTGGAAAATCAGCTAATTGGTCAGCAATAGCTTGTCCTTTGATTGCCTTCCTTTCAACATACTCTATGTCAAATTCAGTGAGGACCATCATCCATTTAGCAAGTCTACCTGTCAGGGCAGCCTTACCAAGCAAGTATTTAAGGGGATCAATTTTGGCAATCAAGTGTATGGTATGAGCAAGCATGTAGTGGTGCAACTTTTGAGAAGCAAACACCACTGCGAGATAAGACTTCTCAATATTATTGTAATTGATCTCATAAGAGACTAGAGTACGGCTGATATAGTAGATGGCCCGTTCTTTCCTGGTATCATCTGTTTGAGTCAATAATGCCCTCAGGGAAGTGTCTGTAGCTGAGATATATAGGATCAATGGTTTCCCTGGAATAGGAGGCATTAAGATCGGAGGATTAGCCAAGTATTGTTTGATCTGATCTAGGCTCTTTTGACAATCTTCGTTCCAAACACAGGAAGCACCCTTATGCAATGTCTTGTTGAAGGGTTGCGCTCTATCTGCAAGCTGAGAAATAAACCTCCTAATTGATTGAAGACGTCCTTGAAGACTTCTCATTTGGCTGATATTTCGAGGAGGTGGCATATCTAGGATTGCTTGGACCTTTTCGGGATCAACCTCGATACCTTTTGCTGATATTATGAATCCTAAAAGTTTGCCTGAGGTGACGCCAAATGCGCACTTCTTTGGATTCAATCTGAGTTGAAATTGTTCCATATGATCTAGAATTACTTCCAGATCATTGAGGTGTGTGTCCCTTTTTCTTGATTTTGCCAGGGTATCATCCACATAATCTTCCATATTTTTGTGCATCATATCATGAAAGATAGTTGTCATAGCTCTTTGGTAGGTTGCTCCTGCATTCTTTAACCCGAATGGCATGACGTTCCAATAATAGGTTCCCCATGCGCATGTGAATGCTGTTTTCTCTTGGTCTTCAGGAGCTATTTTGATTTGATTATACCCCGAGAAACCATCCATTAGGGAATATATGTCATAGCCCGCCGTCATGTCCACTATCATGTCAATGTTTGGAAGTGGAAAGTCATCCTTTGGGCAGGCTTTGTTTAGATCTCTAAAATCTGTGCAGACACGAATGGACCCATCATGTTTAGAGACCGGTACTATGTTTGAGATCCATTCTGCATAATCGATGGCTCTAATAAATCCAGCTTTCAAAAGCTTTTCTAATTCTCCTTTGACAAGTAGAGCTATATGTGGATGCATTTTTCTTAGTCTCTATTTGACTGGCTTGACTCCTGGAGCTATAGATAAGTGATGCATTATGAGATTTGTGTCAAGCCCTGGCATGTCTGAGTAGGTCCATGCAAAATTAATTTTCTTTTTCTGTAAAAACTGTACATATGCCTTGGCCTCTTCCTCTGATAAAGTCTGAGCAAGATGGACTATCTGAGGATTTTCTTCTGTGTTTAGATTGACCGGCTTTGTTGGTTCAATCAATATTGATGATCTATCTGGAAATAACTCGGCAAGTTATTAAGTACCCCATCCTTAGGTGCCTCAAAGAGGTTTTCACCTTTGGATGTGTCATTTCTTTTTACTATTTTTGGTTCTGACACCGCCACAAAGTGGTTTTCGCCATCAGACCTATTTTTCTTTTTCTCTTTTGTTTTGAGACTGAGGTACTTAATATCAGGCTCCGTCATGCTGGTTGTTGGTTCACTGGTGGAAGAAGCCACGGGTTCGAGAGCATTCAGATAGCAAGCAATTTCGTAATCGTTGCGAAATATGAGGAATGTGGGCTTGTGGTGGCGCTGGGGCCAGTCAATCAGGTCAAAGTGAACAAGGGGCAAGTCAATGGTAGGTTCGATGTTGTGAATGTGAAAGGTGTCATCTCTGGTGACCATATAATTGGAGCTCATCAAGTCTTCTCCTAAGATACCTGAATTGGGGCTCATCCTATCAAACGAAGCGTCGTCTACTAAGGCGATTTGAGGAGGGCAATCCTCTAGTCTGACACTAGGATCGTTAGTTGCATCAGGTTGGGTACTATAGGCATGGATAATATCCACATCTAGATCAATTGTTGCATCTGAAAGCGAATCCCATTCATATTCATGGGAGTCTGTCTCTCAGTCATCATTTAGGCCTCGTGATGTAGAAGCCTCAAGGTTAGGAAAGGTTTCCCCCTCTCTAGTGCTAGTATTGGTACTATCTGTCGCAGCTAGGACAGTAACACTTTCCTTTGTCGATCTAGAAGTCACACAATCACTATCCGTCGCAGCTGGGATAGTAGGACTATTAAGCATCAAATCTGTGGAATCTCCCCAAAGGAGATTCGTTGAGGGCACCCAATCATCAGACACATCTTGTTGGTTGGAGAGATCGGGCGTATAATCTGCATCACTGTCACTGTCCGTTGCAGCTGGGACAGGGATACCTTTCTTCTTCTTATTCTCAAAACCTAAGCCGATCGTGGACTTATTTTTGCGTCCAAAAAGAGCATGATCAAGAGGCTCAGCTTTAGCATCCAGCCTATGACTAAGGGGACCAAATCTCGGATATCCCATATTTTTAACCAGTGTATATCCTTTCCCATAAGTTTCAGGTGAAGGAGCAAAATTCTCATTATGTTTGTATTTCTCCTCGTGATATATCCAGTTCCTTACAGCAACTTCCTCTTTCTCTTCTTGAATGGGGACCGAAGACTCAATAAATTTCCCAAATAACGTCATTGCTGATGACGAAGGCTTCACATTTGGGGAGGGTCTCCCATAAGACCTAGGAGAGACTGGAATTTTTGTAAAAGAATCAATCTTATAATCTCCCATCCCAAGGTCCATGGTCTTGAATTTCTGCTTGCATTGTTCAAGTGAACTACTAGGACTGTCAGCTTCTCTATTCAAAGGTACATGTGATCCCGCAGAAATGTTATTAACTGATAGAGCACTATCTCCAGGGATGCAAATTTCGACACCGTTATGGGGGAACTTAACACACTGGTGATATGTCGATGGGACTGCCTGCATTTCATGAATCCATGGCCTTCCTAGCAAAATGTTGTAGGCTAGGGGTCCAACATCAACAATTTGGAATAATATGTCTTTTTCTACAGGACCAATACGAATAGGCAAAACAGCCAATCCCTTAGAGCTTCTTTCTGCTTCGTCATATGCTTTGATTGTGATTCTTTTCTTTGTGTCAATGACATTCTCGGAATACCCTAGAGCTAGTAGCAAACTCAAAGTACAAATATTGAGCCCCGCACCCCCATCTATCAGTACACGCCTAACACGGGTTTTATGAATCATGACCTCGATATGTAAGGCTAAATTATGTGGGTGACTAATGGATTTGTCATCTTCTTCTGAGAAGGTGAGGAAATGAGGGCTAGCCAAATGGTTGACCATGTTTTGGAATTGGTCGATAGCTAGGTTATTAGGGACATTGGCTGCTCGCAAAGCATCCTCGAGGACACGCTTGTGCTTAGGAGATAATTCTAAAAGCTCAAAAATGGATATCTGAGCGGGTGTACGTTGTAGTTGGTCAATAAGGTTATAATTGGAATCAGGACCAACGACAGATTTTGGAGGAGCACCTTTGGACACGGGCTGTTTAGACTTGCTAGTGCTAGGACCTTTGATGATAATGGGTGTTTAAGCCTGACCCCTAGTGACCGCATTGAGGGACTGGGGCATTCCTTGTGAGTGAGGACCTCTTATCACCATAGCGGGTCTTTCATTAGTCATAGGAACTGAGTCCACATTATGTCCATGAGGATCTTTCTTTCTCACCATGTTGATATTATCGTCAGCCACTTCAAGCATGTTAATCACATTATCAGCATGTGTGTATGTATAGTTAATAGCCGCCTTGCCATTCTTACTGCTAGAATTCTCTCCTTTTTCATATTTAGGCAAGGGCTCTTTAAAGGCTTTGTGGTCTGCATTAGTAGTTAACCCATCCACTTGTAATTGTCCTTTCTCAATAAGGTCTTGGACAAGATGCTTGAGTTTAAAACAATTTTCTATGTCGTGTCCAATCCCATTATGGAAAACGCAAAAAGCCTTAGCATCCCACCAATGAGGTAAAGGATCTGGTATTCGATGTTTTGTAGGATCCTGTGGGTGCGCCAGATTATGAGCAACTAGTGTCTTAAAAACATCTGCATATGATTCTCCCAATTTAGTGAATTGTCTTTTCTCCGTTTTAGATCTCTTTTGATACTGAGGTTTGTCTTGTTGCGTTGACGATGTTTGCAACTTCATAGCTTTGACTGCATGAGAGAGATTAAGAACTCCCTCATTTTTTATCTGAGATGAATCAACAACTCCGTCGTTGACGACTTGTTTGTTTTTGTTCCAATAAGAGTTCTTTTTGTCCTTGTTACCATTAGTATTGTTATTTTGGCTATTGTTGTTATTTGTTGGTTTAGCCAAAATTCCTTGTTCTTTTAGGACATCCTCAATGCGACATGCCACCTCTACCATAGTATCAAAAGAATTAAATGAAATTTTCTTGACGTCATATTTGAGTTCTGGTATTAGATTGTTCACAATGATATCAATTCTCTCTTCTTCAGGGATTGTCCTTGGGTATTTCGAACATAATCGCCTCCATCGTTGTAAAAAGGTGACAAAAGTTTCCCCTTGATTTTGCTTAAGTTTACACAAATCAAGCATGGTGACCGACCTAGATAAATTGTAAGCAAAATGTTGCACAAATCTTTGGACAAGTTCTCTAAATGTCTTTACTGGAGGGGAAAGGTTGGTGAACCACTCCATGGCTTGACCTTTTAAACTCCTTGGGAATAATCTCAGCAAGTAGGAGTCTTCATGGTGAAAGGAAAAGCTCATTATGTAGAATTGTCGAACATGGTCGTGAGGGTCACCCGTGCCATCATATTTGTCGTATGTTGGGAATTCAACTTTCTTAGGAAATTCTACCATCACCACACTTTTGTCAATGGGATTAGGACATATGGAGTCCAAATGAAATGTGCTCTTGGGAGCCTTTATTCTGTCTATATCCTTTTGCATTTGTAAGATCAACTTATCAGTTGAAGGATTCTGTTTCTTGATTTTTTGGTGAACATCAAAGTTATATGGAACTTTAGCGCCTTTGTTGATAAGACTTTCCAAGAATTGGTCTTTGTTTTGTTCCACGTATTGCTCCACATAGGCTTGAAAGGACGGTTCTTGTTGCATAGTCATGAAGTCCATATGATCAAATTTAGCATAACTGCCTCCATGTTGTGAGCCATGATGTGCTCGTTGGGAGGGTTGCTTTGAATGTCTATGAGACGATTGTCTCCTATGATGGTCATATCTTGAAGTCCTTCTTCCTCTAGGACTCGGGGATCGTGAGGGTGTCTTTGATCTTTTTCGAGGGCTAGGGGAAGGGGTAGATGGGGGCGAGTTGATCCCACTATTGGCTCCCTTCCCGTTAAATCAACTTTGGAGTTGTTGTGCATAGAGTCTATCTTCTTCTTCTTGGGTGACTCTTTTCGGTATATCCAACAATGCACGTTCCTCTTCCTCTAGTTGTCAGAATTTTTCCTTTTTTGCAGCCTGTTCATCTAAGTAGGCTTGTTTCTCTCTCTCAATGCTTCTCAATCTTGTATTTGCATATCGAGAAGTGTCCTTAAGTGGGGAGGTTTTTCTTGAATGCCTTATTGCATTAGCTGCGTTGATATGGTGATCACTAGATTCGTTGTTCTGGTCTTCGTGTTGTGACCCTGAATCTGAGTGGGATGACTTATGCTGTCTTTCGGCTCATTGATGAGCATCAAAATACCTCGCGTTGTTAGGAGGTGACCCGGGTGGACTGGCATGAGAAGAACCACCATACTCTCTTCTATGTCGTTGAAAGATATCCTCGAGAGTTTGATTCATGGCTTCTCTTTATTGTCGGGTGAAAGTGTAACTCATGTCCATACTTGATGAAAGTGGTATGAAAGAGGTGCTCACTTCACTAGGGTTAGCCCCCGGATTGAAACAAACCTCGGATTCACTCTTAGGAGATTGGTCAAAAAGGGGTCCTTTTCCCTTAGGTTGTCGACGGGTCTTGATAGGTGGTAACTGGCTAAAGGCAACAGGGGGTCGCTTCCCTTGATTAACTTGGTACCTTGTCGTAACTGACATGAAAGAGAGATATTCTCAATGATAAGGTGACCTTTCAAAGTGTCAACACCAAACTAGGATAATCGAAATCCTCTATTGTCCAAAGAGAAATGAAAAAAAGAAAAGAAAGGGGGCTTTACCAACACTGTCAAAGAGGTGCTTCAACTCAAAGGGTGACTACCCTTGCACTTTTGAATCAGGAGGTTGGACTAGGCCAAAAGATAATTGAAAATGAAAGCGATTTGGACAATAAGAGAACTGAAATTTTCCCAGAATATAGCTAACAATTTTAAAGATGAACCTTGGCACCAAGAATGGCTTTCTAGCTTGACAATTATTCCAAAGTGACTTTGTAAATCAAATGATGCTATCTCGGAGAACTAAGAACCAGAAATTTGGAGTCAAGACAGATCTCAAACGTCAGGGTGAGAAGCCTGTTCTAAGACCTGGCCTAATTGACAACAACTGAAACTGACCAAAATTTAAGCACGACAAAAATGAACCAGGCGATATACTCCAGGCTACTGGGGCGATAAACCTACACCCGTGCGATACTTCGCCCTAAGCCAGGCGATACTTCTTAACACTTGCGGGCGATACACTTCAGGCAGGTCGGGCGATAGTCCGTCAGGGGTGAACTATCGCGCGATATTTCTCTTCAAAGGGAGCGATATTTCTAGCATGAGCGAAGTATCGCACGATACTTCACTTTATAGGGTGCGATACTGTTGCAGAATTATTCAAATCTTGACCAGAATTGTGTGAAATTTGTGTTTTTGGGTCTATTTGATCAAAATTTTCAGTCTGAGGGTTGATGTTTTTGGTTTCAGTCACGGTATCAGCAGAATTTCGGTAGGTTTGCAAACAGCAAGGGATCAAAACATGGTCTCAAACACTTGAAACAAGGGCAAAAGCAACCTTGCCAAGACAAGCACTTGTGATATCAAAATTGAAACAACGCCCTATGAATGCTATCGATTGTTTGTATGTTGAGAACGTTTACACTGGTTTAGCACATTCGAGAACACTTCAAGCAATACCTTCCTACAAGACAAGGCTCAATACTTACCAACTTAGCCCACAACTTGATGCTCCCTTGCCTCACACCAAGTGCTTGCCCACAAGAGATATTGGCTTTGTCATGGAAGTGTCAAACAACACAACCAAAGGGACACATATGGTGAGTATCTTGGGGTGATCCGGGTTATTCCACTTGGATCAATCCTTGCACTAAGAAGATAAGCGGCTGAAAAAGGTGGTTTCTAATCTATGGTTCTTAATAAGGGTTTCCGTTCACAACACCCCTCTTGCTCCTCGTAAAGGACTAGGACCTCGCGGCCTCAAGAGTACCTTAAGCATTCTTGCTCAATGTTTTCCTCATGGTCACAATCCCACAAGTACTTACATCAAGCGAAGACAAGTGTTATGTCTACCAAGGTTTTGTGTCCTCGATAGCCTTGAGATTATAGTGAGTTGGAATCACTCGCCACCAAGGAAAATGATGACAAGGTTGTCCCCACTTGGGTCGTTCCTCTTGATTGCTCAAGAGCAGGCCCGCTAAAGGATTTCTATACTAAACAAAAAGTGGATTAACTCTTGAGGTTCAAGGTTTTTGATTCACCACAAGGGTGAAGAGCATACTCCCCTATCTCAAGAATCTCTCCCAAACACACCAAGCAAAGAGATCAATTACCCCCTTGCTTCCAAAACCTTAAGATGGGTCAAGATTTTCTGATTCACCTAAAGGTGAAGAGCATACTTCTCCTACCACCTCAAAATCCCTTTCACAAGGTATTAAGATTCCTAATACAATTAGTAAATGCCACAAATGAAAGGAAAATAACAACAAGCAAGAAAAAAAAAAAAATAAATTTTTGTTTTTATGCTTGGGCAGCCCTGCAAAAACTGTTAGTAGCCCTCTTTGACATGCGTTTTTAGCAATTTTCAAGCAAAGGAAAGCACCTACAAACACAACTTGTTAGGCCCACAATGTTAGCAAAATCAAAATCCAAATGTAAAAGTGCAATAATCTAATGGATTCAAGCTAAAAAAAGCAGGTTAGACCTATTTAAACAAAGTAAAACAAAACAGCAAGCTAAAATAGTCAAATTCGGACAAAAAAACTGAAAGCGCAAGTCTCTGCCAGACCAGGCGATGTTTCTTAGTCTTCAACAGTATCGCGCGATACAGTTTCCTATAGTCGGGCGATACTTCCCTAGTCGAGCGATACTTCGCACGATGCCAGGCGATACTTCGCCCGATGCCAGGCGATAGACTTCAATATAGGAGTGCGATACTTTTCCCGAGCGAAGTATCGCGCCAAGACAGGAAGTATATCACGTGATATTTCTGAGAAGTGTCGCGCGATAATCTGAGACAGAAAACCAGAGACGCAGATTTTTTCAAAAATTAATCCGAAAATGATGAAAAATGCATCAAATGAAAGGACAAAGCTATCTACTCTGCCCCACGGTGGGCGCCAGAAATGTACACACTAAAATATGCACTTCTATGAACCATTACATGCAAGGTTGCTCAAGAATGAGGCCTCACAAAGCGGCTCATAGCTCTCTATGCATGGAATTACAAGGGACTATGAGTTTTGCTCTCAGCTAGAGCTACAAGAAAGTGACCTTGCTAGTCAACCATACAATGAGAGATTCAAGTGAAGACAAGGGCAACAATGCCAATATCTCCAAGAATCTAAATGGAAATAAAATGCAAATGCAACTAGTATGAATGTGCAAGACTAATCTATCAAATGAAGTGCAAACTAAACTATGAAAAGAAGTACAATAGATTCCAAGCCCCCTAATTAAGCTATGTGAGATCTAGTCTATTGCATAAAAGGAAATCTAATCTATGATACCATGAAGGTAACTATGAAAGCAAAACTATTATGAAATGCAACTAAAATGTCAAGGCTTCAAAGCTTGAGTGTCTTCAAAGAGAGCTCCAAAACCTGCAGCATAACAATAACATAAAATATGGATATGCAAATGGAGGAGAGAGCTCTCCTTTTATAAGAAATGAGGTGAAATGAACCATGGAGATTAAGAGGCAAAAGATCTTAATCAGCGGTGGAGCTTGAAAGAGGAGCAATCCATGTGCACAAATATCCTCCAATGAGAGTGAAGTGTTGACTTTTGAGCCTCATGTGAGACAAAAAGTGCTTTTTCCCTTTTTATAAAATAGGAATAATGCTTTATTTGTGCAACTTAGGATAAGAGGAAAGTGGGGGCTTTTTTATTTAATTGAAAGGGGAGGAAATATTCCTTTTAATTAAATAAAGACTTAGGATAAATGGTTAGCCCAAGGATAAAAATCCAATATATGATCGAAATTAGGATTTGATCAAGCGATTGATATTGTTGAAAATATTGATTATTGATAAAAATGATTCAGGATTGATACATTGAATAAATGGGGCCCAAAGTCTAGGCGACCATTTTTGGGTGCATACAATTAGATTGTATACACCGATTTCTATTCTTGAAAAACCTTGGATTGATATCAGTATGGATTTTGTTCTTGGCTTACCAAAGACAACAAGAGGTAATGATTCTATACTTGTTGTTGTGGATAGATTTTCTAAGATGGCACATTTTATACCTTGTAGAAAGACATCAGATGCAGTACATATAGCAAATTTTTTTTTATAAGGAAATTGTCAGATTGCATGGATTACCAAGGAGTATTATCTCTGACCGAGACAATAAATTTGTTGGATACTTTTGGAAGACCCTTTGGAGAAAGTTTGGCACTGAGTTGAAATATAGCTCTACATTTCACCCATAGACCGATGGATAGACAAAATTTGTGAATAGAAGTTTGGAAAATCTTTTGAGATGTTTAGTTGGAGACACACCAAGTAATTGTGATTATGTGTTGGCACAAGCAGAGTTTGCATACAATAATTCAGTGAATAGGAGTACTGGAAAAACACCTTTTGAGATTGTAAATGGCATACAACTGAGAGGTATATCAGATTTGAGAGATATTGTTGATGAAATAAAGAGAAGTGTTGAAGGAGTAAAGTTTGTTGAGTACATGAAGACATTGCATGAAGATGTGAACCATAAGTTGGAGAAAAGTAATTAGAAATATAAAGACAGAGTTGATAAATCAAGAAGACATAAGACTTTTGCAATCGGTGATGAAGTAATGGTTCATTTGAAGAAAGACATATTTCCTGTTGGAACATATGGGAAGCTGAAAATGAAGAAGTTTGGACCTTGTAAGGTTTTGAAGAGATTTGATAGTGGAAATGCTTATGAGATTGAGTTACCTGATGACATGGATATATCACCTATTTTCAACATTGCTAATTTGTATGAGTATCATGAGTTGGATGAAGAAATGACAGTACCGAATGATTATCCTAAGAAACCATTAGAAGAAGTTGAGAAGATTTTGGAGAAAAGAATTGGCAGAAGTACAAGAGGAAAATAGTATATGGAATATCTGGTAAAGTGGAAGAATAGACCGATTGAAGATAGTTCATGGATTTTAAAATCTGAGTTGGATGCAGCTCAGATCGTACATGCTTCATGATTCAGAGAATCATTTTCAAATAACCCCAGGTGTCTGATGTAGGAGCATCTCGAGTCCTTGGCAATCTCGTGTCACCAAAAACATGTTTGTGTTTTCATGTGTTGCTTGGTTCCTTCTTTGACTGAGTTGGTTCATTCTTGCTCAGTTTCCTTTGTTTACCGGTGTTGGTCGGTTATCTCTCTGGCACTCAGTTAATTTCTGTGGCGCTCAGTGATGCTTTTTTGGCACTCAGTTATTCTTGCTTACCAAGTTGTTTATTTTGGATTCTTGTTGAGGCCGACTCTTGCAATTAATTTTGGTCATGGATTTAATAATGGTATCTATCATTGGGAAGCGTGTGGATCTATATCTGGTCATTCCTTCTGTTGATGGTGGATCTGAAGGCTGACTTGTTCAATAGCCTCTTGTATAAATGTAGTTGTTTGGTTAGAGTTTAGGAGTCAGTTCAGTTAGAAGATAGAAGCTAGAAGGTTAGAGATTATTTGCAGATCCTCGCATGTTGGAGGATTTATTTACTTGATTGTAATATCTGGCCTAAACTGGGAAGGTCTTATAGCCTGACATGTATGAATCAAATTGAAGTAAATATATGAATTGTATCTGCATTATCTCTCTCACTTGTGTTTTGTTTCTTCTGCGTGTGATCTCTGCAAGGTGGACCTAGTTAGAGTGTGCCTTTGGCCCCTCTCACCATCCTCCCTTGCGTTAATATTCAAGCCACAAAGATATAGTTGTAAATATATATTGCAATAGGTTTAAAAGAATCCTTATAAAAAAAACACATGACTATGAAATGGGGAGAAAGAGACCTTTTCCTAAAGACATCTACCTCCATAAATAGATGATATATTTAAAAAATATGATATCTTCAAGAATAAGAAAGGGGAAGGAGATCAATAATACACACATTCTCAATCATTGGAAGGTGGAATTCTTGATGAAGGATTAAATACTTTCAACACCAAGGAGAGATCATTTAAAATACACATGCTTCCAATCTAGAAAGAGGTGCTAATCAAGGATACACACCTCTAAGTAAGGATAATATCTTTGTGAAGGAAAAAACAATATATGAAAGAAAGGAAAACTATTATTCAAGATACAACTCAATAAAGGGAAAGTGGATCCTAATTAGGGATAAATGTTTGAAAACTATTCTTTCTCTCTCGTATAGAGACAAGAGTAATTGTGTTATTATGTTGTTATCCCAAGTATGATTGCACATGAAATTGTATGACCATGAATAAAAATGATGCCTTAAAAGGTAAGCTCCAAGTGTCACATAGTGAAGAGAAACATAATAGGAAATAAATGCTATTTAGAATGGATAGAACAAAGGTTCCACTTATTGTCACTTGTCACTTGGATGATACCACATATGAAAAGTTTTTGAATTTGACAATCTAAATCTTGACATTTATTAGTGGAATTTCCATGAATTTGATGATACATACAAAAAAAAGATTTTTATGATTTGGTTTAATATTTTTTCTTCGATCTTTGAAGAAGCTTTAATAAAATGCTCTTGTTTTCATCTGAAAAGGTAGGAGAATAAGATATAGATGTATTAGACAATGGGGGAGGGGATGTCGACAAAGGAGGATATTGGAAACCTAAACCTTATTTGGAAAAGTTTGATGTGTATTTCTCATGAGACTCAGTACTTTATTCCATACATCCTAAATCATGTCCATAATATCCACATTTAGAGAGAATTTTAATACCAACTTCATATTATTTTTATAAATCAAATGTAGGATCTTTAGTGAGTGTTGAAATGTCAGGAGGAGAAGGTTCATTCTTAATTTATATTGGGTTGGAGTCTAAAGAGCCTCAATCATCATCAAAAGAAGTTGGAATGAATTTAAAATAATTTCTTGAATAAAAGAAACACAATGCTCCTTTGAGGCTTCATATTTGGATTGGGGAGCTTTATATTATACTTTAAAGGAGGGCTTAGATGTTGGAAATATGATTCATTGATGTCAACTTGATGTGATAAGATTGTTGGAGGTTGCAAGGTTGGACTGATTTGTTGAGGGTTTCTCCATATTTTTAATCTTCTCCTTTTTCATCACTTGCATCTTCTATATGTTGCCCTCTCCTCTGAGCAGTCTCCACCACTTCCAATCTGGCATAAATTAGTCTTAACAGGTCTAATACCAGTGGATCTACATTCCTTGCATCACATCTAGCATTTCTCCTAGCCATTTCCATAAACCCTCAAATATGTAGGTTAGATTCTCTTCCACCACCACCCTACCAACAAACCCTGGGTTGCAAACCTTGCTCTGATACCACTTGGTGAATTCAAAGATGGAGAAACCCACAAAAGATCAATCCAACCTTATAGCCAACTCAACACAGTGAAAATAATAGCTAAGAAAACCAAGAAATGAAAGATCAACCTTTAATTATTATCACAAAATTAATTACAATCAATCTGAAACATGCAGTCTTACATACCAAACATATGTGCGTGATTATGATTAGAAAATCCCTTCTAACCCTAGCCAAACTATGGCCAAATAATTTAATGAAGAAAAAATTATCCCTTAGGAATAAGTTCATAATATTATATAGCCAATACAATCATCGGTCGACCCTCAATAGATCACATTTCCCCAAGAATAGAGAAAATATAATACAACAATTAGGTTGGCTCCTAGAACCCTAGGAACAACTCCCAATGAATAGACTAAGAGATGCGATCACAACAATAAGTCAGCCTCAAACATAGTAATGCACTAGCACAACCACAACGAGGAATTCCAACCGGAAGATTGGAAATTTGATCGGTGAACATCAAGACTGACTGGGAAAATGAAGAACAAGACAATCATGAAAGAATCTTCAAGAACTCTCCTGCGATGACTCCAAATGAGGTATGATTATAGGATAAGGATTAGGATGAAGCCACAAACACATAGTAGATTCCACAACTCATAATAAAAAGTACAAATTGATCGCAACCAGAACATATGACTAATTATCAAGAACTAAACATAGTTTTGGTTGATGCAAGATTTCTTAGATCCCAAGATGCTCTTACATCATATTTTGTTTTAGATCTTATTATGGCATGTGAAAATTTCTATTGAATTGTTTTTGTTAAATTAAGTTTTTGGGTCGTTCAATTATGCACTACATTTTTATATACACATTATGTTTGATTTCAACTTTGGAGAATGTCTTTTTACATTCAAATCATTTAGAACTACTTAGATTCAACATGTGTTATAATTTTTTTAGTTCTCTTTTATCTCTTGGAGTGGACCATAATCACTACAATTTTGTTTGTTGGATAACTTGATAGGACTTTTGTTTGTTTGGTTTTGGCCAACCTAATTGATGGTTTTGATGAAGAATTTGATATATATTTAAGTTCATTTAAACATATTGTAGTGTGGATGTGTGTGTGGATAATAAGTATGAATATGTGGTGAAGATATGTGTGAATATTAGTTTGGATGGTGCACCTTCACAATCATATTAATAAATATTTTAGAGTTTGAGAAAACACATGTGTGTTTTATTTGTTATGAAGTTGGTTTCTTGAGACGGTAATTCAAGAATGAGTTATTTCTTGGAGAATTGTTGGAGGCAGTTTGATGAAGGATTGAACATTGTGATTTATAATATTCATGTATCCTATTAGAAGATAGTGAGTTCTTCTCGGTAGGTTTGTACCTTTCTCTAAGGAATTGTATCTCAGTCTGCAAGTCCTTTGTATCTTTCCCTAAGGTTGTGTGCCTTTACTTTCAAGTCAAATAAAGATTAGTGAGATTCCTTTTCCATGAGCCTAAAACATTCATAGTAATTCTATTCTTCATTTAATGTAAGCTAAATCTCACCATGGTTTTTCCCTTCTTGGATTTTCCATGTAAATCTAGTGTTCTCATGTGTATAGTGTTAATTTCTTTATCTTTCTTTGTAGTTAATTTGGTTAAGGTTAATTGATATGGAGTTTATATTAAAAAAATTTCTAAGTATATTATCAAGACTGATTCACCCCATTCTTATTCTTAGGGCATGTTTAATCAACAAGTATTGTGGAACATAATTTTTCTCTAAGGAAGCATTATCAATAGGAAAATGTGTTTTATAAGGAATCATAGTGTTAAAGAAAGAGATTCATCCCACTTCTTCTTGGATACCATTATAAGGATTATGATCACCCTTGATTTTGTAAAGTTGAATTTCATGTATGAATTTTATTATAAGATCAAGAGTAGGAATGATCACTTGTATATCATGAATTCATGGTCTACCTATGAGATGATTGTTAGGATTAACAAGGCATAAATAACAATTATGTGCAAATATAACTAATATCAGAAAATAATAAACCACACAGAATAGAACACAAGACACACAGATTTAACGTGGTTCACCCAATCCCTGGGCTACGTCCACCAACAGCGAGTCCAATATTATTATTATCTAGTGATTACAACCTGATTACAATCTGTAATCCCTTACAGCCCAATTCTGTCGCAAGTACTAAAATCATACATCATGAAAATCCCTAACCCTAAGCCATATTATATAATATTTTCTCGCTTTAGGGTTAGAATGAGTTATAAGTAGTCGGCCCAAATAACCGAAAAGTAGTCGGCCTCAAAAAAACCCCGATGAGGAAAAGTGTATAGTACTTTCCTAGATAGTACTTTCCTAATTAGTCACCACAAGCTAACAATCTCCCACTTGGTGACTGATCAGTATCCACACTATACTAAAAAACCTCCCACTTGGAGACTGATCCTGTAGCAATACCGCTACCCACATGAGGCTCCCACTGGATTGAACCACCTTGGACTCAGCTGTTCCTTTATTTTGTTCAGTCTAGAAGACCAACTGAAGCTGAACATGAGTTCAACTTCTCCCTTGTTACTACCTTTGTAAACATATCTACTGGATTATCATCAGTATGAATCTTTTCCAGCCTTAACTATCCATCATCCAGAACTGATCGAATGAAATGGTACCGCAACTGTATGTGTTTTGTCTTTGAGTGCAAAGTAGAATTCTTTGCAAGATGAATGGCACTTTGGCTATCTGTATGTAGAAAATTATCCTTTTGTGGATGTCCCAACTCTTCCATGAAGAATTGAAGCCATATCATCTCCTTGGCTGCCTCTGTAGCAGCAACATACTCTGCCTCTGTAGTGGATAAAGCAACCACCTTTTGTAGTCAAGAAATCCAACTCACTGCGGTCCCACCAATAGTAAATATATAACCTGTAGTACTCCGCCTGCTATCTATATCTCTTGCCAAATCTGAGTCAACATAGCCTTGTACAGTAGTAGTAGAACCCCCAAAGTGTAAACACTTACTGGATGTGCCTCTCAAATATCTGAGAATCCATTTGACTGCATTCCAATGCTCAATACCAGGGTTACTCATATAACGGCTAACGACTCCCACTGTGTGTGCAATATCTGGCCTAGTACATACCATAGCATACATTAAGCTCCCTACAGCTAAAGCATAAGGTACCTTAGACATTTTAGTCTCTTCTTCTGGTGTCTTGGGACACATATCCTTAGTCAATTTCAAATTACTAGGCAAAGGTGTGCTGACAGCTTTGGCATTTTCCATAGAGAAACATTGCAACACCTTCTCAATATAATCAGCTTGAGATAGAGACAATTTCCTATTTTTCCTATCTCTACAAATTTTCATACCAAGGATTTGTTTTGTTGCCCCCAAATCCTTCATAGCAAAAGATTTTGCTAACTGTTGTTTCAACCCCTTAATGTGATTCATGTTAGACCCAGCTACAAGCATATCATCAACATATAAACATAAAATAATGTAGCTATCATCATCCAACCTCTTAAAATAAACACAATGGTCAGAATGACACCGACTATATCCATGCCCATTCATAAAAGTGTCAAATTTAATATACCATTGCCGAGGCGCTTGCTTCAAGCCATATAAACTTTTCTGCAATCTGCACACCAAATTCTCCTTACCCTTGACCTCAAATCTTTGTGGCTGAACCATATATATTTCTTCATCCAAATCACCATGAAGAAAGGTTGTTTTAACATCAAGCTGCTCTAAATGCAAATCTTCAGTAGCCACAATACTTAAAACAGTACGAATAGAAGTCATTTTAACAACTGGAGAAAATATCTCATCAAAATCAATACCATGTTTCTGTGCAAATCCTTTTACGACTAATCTGGCTTTAAATCTTTTCGTACCTCCATCCTCTTCTTTTATCCTGTAAACCCATTTATTCTGTAAAGCCCTTTTACCTACAGGTAACTTACATAAATCCCATGTCTGATTTTTCAGCAAAGAGTCCATTTCATCTATCATTGCAGACTCCCATTGAAGCTTTGTATCCACCTGCACAGCTTCATTATAACATTCAGGTTCACCAGCATCTGTTAACAAAATAGAATACAAAGATGGAGAAAATCTTTTTGGAGGTCTACTTAGCCTTGTTGACCGTCTAACACTCACTAGGGTGTGTGGTATTTGTTGTTGCTGTTGTTGCGGAGCATAAGGAACTACTGGAACATGAACTTGTGGAGTATCATCCAGTACTACATAGTCATTTTCTTTCTTCTCATGCTGTAGCAACAGATCTTTGTACAATACTTTCTCATTGAATATGACATCCCTGCTTCTTACAATTTTATGATTTTCAAAATCCCAAAGCCTATAACCAAATTCATCAATGCCATACCCAACAAATACACATTTCTTTTACTTAGCTTCCAGCTTGGTTCTATTTTCAGAATCTATAAGTGCAAAAGCTTCACAACCAAAGGTTTTGAGAAAAGAATAACTCACCTTCTTACCACTCCATGCTTCCTCTGGAATACCACAGTCCAAAGGAGTAGAGGGGCCTCTATTGATTAAATAAATAGTAGTGTTCACTGCCTCTGCCCACATATTTTTGGGCAGCCTAGCATGCAACCTCATACTCCTTGCACGCTCCATTATTGTCCTGTTCATGCGTTCAGCCACTCCATTTTCTTGTGGAGTCCTTGGTACAATTTTCTGCCTACGAATACCATTAGAGGAACAATATTCTTCAAATTCTGTGCTGCAATACTCACCACCATTATCAGATCTGAGACATTTTAACTTTTTACCAGTCTCATTCTCAACCAAGCATTTCCATTTCTTAAAAGTTTGAAATACATCAGATTTCTGTCTAAGGAAATAAATCCATACTTTTCTTGTTGCATCATCTATAAATGTAACATAATACAGAGAGCCACCAGGGGAAGATACCTGAGCTGGTCCCCATACATCTGTATGCACAAGCTCTAATCTCTCATTTTTCTTTTCCTTCCCACTCTTCACAAAACTAACGCTCTTTTGTTTTCCATAAACACAACTTTCATAGAAATCCATATTGACACATTTCAGACCAGGTAAAACTTTCTTTGAATGAAGTAATTTCATACCTTTTTCACTCATGTGCCCGAGTCTGTTGTGCCATAGTGTTGTGTCAGAATCTACAGCAACAATTTGATGTTCTTCCTGCTCAACTGCAGCCACTGTTCCTGAACATTCATTATCTTTTGAAACAATTAAAGTAGAAGGAACAGTATGACCTATACAAAGATATAAGGTGCCTACTTTCACACCTTTTGCTACTATTAAGGAACCTTTTGAAACCTTCCAATTTTTATCATTAAAAGTAACTGTGCAACCCTCATCACCTAGTTGCCCTGCTGAAATTAAATTCCTACTCAGCCTTGGAACATGTCTTACCTCTTGTAGTAGCCAATGATTCCCATTCTGCAACTTAATCTTAATTTTTCCCTTTCCAATAATCTGACAGGGTTCATTATCTCCCAAATAAACTAGCCCAAAATCCCCTTGGACATAATCAACAAAATAACTTCTATGGGGTGTAGCATGAAATGAAGCCCCAGAATCTAAAACCCATGAATCATCAATACTTTCTAAGGATAAGAGCAAAGCATCCTCCTCAGATTTGTTACTTACCACATTTGCCTCCTTGTTTCCATCATTTTTGTCTCCTTGATCTTTTTTCCGAGACCAACAATCTTTCTTCTTATGACCTAGTTTTCCACAGTACCAGCAATCATTTGGCCCTTTAGATTTGGACCTCTTTCCCTTTGATTTTCCTCTTGATTTCCCACAATTTCCAAAGTTGTTTCCTCTATCTCTTGTTCTGCCTCTACTTTCTGTGTTCAATACACTACCCGATGTGGATGCCCCTGAGCTTTTCCTATGAATTTCCTCACTCAATATAACACCAATAACATCATCATACTTTAGGGTATTAGAACCAGAAACAAAATTACTAACAGCCATTACCAAGCCATTCCAGCTTTCTGGCAAAGAACACAAAATCAAGAGAGCCCTAACCTCTTCATCAAAAGTAATTTTAACTGAGGTTAATTGACTTGTAACTGTATGAAACTCATTCAAATGATCAGTAACTGATCCACCTTCTACCATTTTCATATTAAATAAACGCTTCATAAGAAATACCTTGTTTGAAGCTGAAGGCTTTTCATACAACTTCGCTAGGGTATCCATCAGATCTTTAGCTATCTTTGCTTAAGTAATATTGAATGCCACCGATTGTGCTAGGCATAGATGAATACTCCCCAGTGCCTTCCTATCCAAAATATCCCAATCCTCCTGAGACATTGATTGCTCTTTCTTGGCTACTCCCTCTAATGGCCGCCATAGATCCTTCTGATAGAGATAATCCTCCATTTGCATCTTCCATAACTGGAAGTTCTACCCATTAAACTTATCAACCTTCAGCCTACCCTCGTCTGCCATTTCTCCCACTTAACCGAGAGACTCTCCCACTAACTCATGAGACCTGCTTCAGAGAATAGATGAAAGAACGAATGAAATAACCTTGCTCTGATACCACTTGTTAGGATTAACAAGGCAGAAATAACAATTATGTGCAAATATAACTAATATCAGAAAATAATAAACCACACATAATAGAACACAAGACACACAGATTTAACGTGGTTCACCCAATCCCTGGGCTACGTCCACCAACAGCGAGTCCAATATTATTATTATCCAGTGATTACAACCTGATTACAATCCGTAATCCCTTACAGCCCAATTCTGTCACAAGTACTAAAATCATACATCATGAAAATCCCTAACCCTAAGCCATATTATACAATATTTTCCCACTTTAGGGTTAGAATGAGTTATAAGTAGTCGGCCCAAATAACCGAAAAGTAGTCGGCGAGGTCGGGAGGAAAAGTGTACAGTACTTTCCTGGATAGTACTTTCCTGATTAGTCACCACAAGCTAACAATGATTGTATATAAGAGCATAAACGATGACATGGATAGGAATGGTTAAAGTCATGGGTCCTAAAATAATAGGTAATTTTATCATACCTAATGACTGCCTACCAACATTATCAAAGCCACAAATATAGAGAAGATTTTTCAATAAGGGAGGTCTCCATATTGATCTTATGTAACAAGTATATGCTAGAAACATTAAGACCTAATCCATTATCAATTAAGGTACATTTTATTTTATGTTCATTAATGAGAGATATGCTATGATGAGATCATGTTGATTTTGAACTTCCAAATCTAATGAAATTCATCTTTTAAGAACATAATATTCATCTTTATTTCATGCATGCATTCAAGTGAGGATGCTACATTATTTGGTATAACGGAAAAGGAGACAACTAACTTCTATAAGGATTCTTAGATCAATCTATGATATGTAGGTAAATTTTGAATTAAATCCCAAAGGGAGATCTTAGGTAGAGTAACATAGAGTTTCTCAACAAGATCATACTTTGTACCAACATTTCCTAAAAGATGTAAAGATGGAGGAAAAATAGGTTGAGAAGTAGAAAGAAAATTATTATTAGTATGGTATGTGAGGGAAATTTCATGATAAATAGGTTTTCATCACATTTTTTTATTCATCCCATCTCTTTGAGTGATTTGTTTTGTAAATTTCATGTAGTAATTATGAGGTCTAGTTGGATTCTTAACATCTTTTAGGAAATTGAGGTTGAGGGCCATCTTGATGAAGATGAAAAATAATTTGAGTTGAATGGCTAGAAACATGCATACTTTTGACTTGATTTGGATCTTTATCCACTAAATATTCATCTTAGAAGAGAGAGCATTGGAAACATAGATATTGATATCCTCCTATTGCACCAAAATATGAGTAGGAGAAATTTTGGAATAGGGACAAGCATGATTCATCAATGCTTCATCTCTAGAAGCGATGTCATAAAAGTGAATAGTAGGTAAAGTTTCATGAAGCAATGTATTAATAGTTTCACCCTATTTCAATACAATATCCTCAAATTTGGAAGAAGGACAAGGGTTATTTATTAATATTTCATCCTTATAAGGGAGAACATTGAGACATGTGCTAGTAGTATCATACTCTTTCCTTAAAATATCCTTATGGATAGATGGTTGACCAAAATTAAATGTATCAAAATGGGATCCTAGCCTAGAGACAGACCAAGATCCAACTTAATATCATTCATGGGAGAAAATAGCCAACAAAATCCAACTTCAATTCCAAAGTAGAGTTGAAAGTTTTTTATATGATTATTTCCTCTTTTTGTATTTGATTTGATTTTATGTGAATAAAAAACAACTAGGTAAAATGGTGGGGAGAAAATTGAAAATATTTAGAGTGGATAGCGATATAGAACTAAAAGTCAACTCATAAATACAAATTTAGAAATGGGATACAAAGAAGAACATGTTATTGAAATCTATGTCTGAAAATGTTTAACTGTTCAGATAGTCACCCTAGTCATATAGGTGTCTTTGTTAACTCAACTTTTGGATCTCTGATCAAGAGGCTCTATAGATCACTTTTTCCAAAATTTAGCTAAAAGCATCATACTATGAAACTAATTGAATTATTCCTATATTTTTTACTTATTTTAAATATAGAACTATGTATCTCAGTCTGCTCTATGCAATTCTATTCCTTTTGGTAGTCAGATTTAAAACTTGCACACAAAGAGAGGGGAAATGATGTGCTATATAGGGGCTTGCCTAAGTAAAATCCTATGTTGATGTTTTCACCTCTTCTATAACTATGGTGATGGAAAAGAGAGATTACCCCTAGTAGGGAAAAGGCTAAATTAGAAATGAAATGATATTACCTTAGGATTGATAATAGTGGTGACTTAATGCTCTTTAGACAAATTGTACAAGTTTAGATGAAATAAGATGATAAATCATAACAAAATACATGATGAAAACATATAAGTTGAAGATACATTTGTGTAGCATGATGCTTCTTGTACTCTAATGTTCTCTTGAAGGAATTAGGAATTCTTGAGTTGTAATGTGGATTAAGATTTTAGAATGATAAATAGTTGCCTTGTATAGGGATCTCAATTTATTTTCACATTTTGGCCAACTTCTAATGGTCATATCAAGATATTAGGATTAAATCACAAATGGTGGGAATTGACACCCTGAAATGTTCATATTGGGTCCATTTTGGAGGGACTATGTTGCTAGGTGTTGTATTCTACCCAGAAAAGGGAAAACTAAAAGTCATTGCAGAGTGAATAAGCTCAATACCTAGGATTGGATCACCACATGAGAATATGACAATAGTTTGGATGAGATAAGGCCAAAATATGTTGGACATGACCCAGAAGGGGGTACACTAAAGAAAGGGCCTAAAAAGGAGTGTGAAATTGTAAGGGAATACAATTTACAATACTACAATATTTTATTTAATTGAAAACATATTTAATACAATCTTATGATTATAGAGTTACTAAAGTTTTCTATGCGTGTCATGTATTTTATTAATTTTTTATTTTTATCATTTTTGTGTGTTGGTTCTTTAATAGTTTATGTTAACAAATTCATTCCATTGCATTCCATCTCTTATTGCCACCATAACTACGCCTCATAATATAAATATAAGTTTAAATAAAATGTTGAGAGTTTTATTAGTTTTAAGCTAATATAATAATATGCATCTTCATAGGCACAATTATTTTAGATTAGTTAATATGATAAATTTGTGGGTATATATTTTTAAATATTTACAATAGTTAAATGTGGAGAGTAAATAGAAAATAAATATATTTAGTACTACGATTGAAGAATAAATATAATCTAGTCTCATAAAAACCAAAATGCCTTGAAATCAAGAAAGAATAATGTAGATTGTGAATTTCCTCAAGTTAAAAATATTATGTTTTCTCTATGTTGGGTCTTTGGGGATCAAAGTTGAGTCTACAATTGTAAAAATTTCCTTCACATATAGTCTTGAAAAGATAATTTTTGCAACTTTACTTTTCACCTCACTAGATTCACCTTTTCTTTTTCTATCTTCTCAAGTATTAAGAGGATTAAGAGGATTCACATTAGTGTTTCAATGAGAAATGTGTTCTTAAATCAACCCTTAATCAAGTTGAGGAAACATTCTTTGACCACACATATTTATTAGGATGATCATATAAATCTAGACTCCTTTTAATGTGCACCAAATCCACATGTTCAACAACTTAGAAATAGTGAGAGAGTGAGAAAATACTTTTGGATTCACATATGAATGCAGTAAATTGTACCTTAAAATAAAAATACATAGAAATATGAATGTAAATTTGTGTTTAGTGAACCATAGATGGGAAATGAAGTACATAGTTGTACCAAAAGTAGATTTTCCTTCTATCCTTCGTCATTCTACAAGTTTATATAAATTGAAGTCATGAAGCCACATAGATTGGAATTTAAAGGGTTTTTTTTTGGATTTGAGAGGACTAGGGAATGGAGAATAATAGGCTAGTGATAAGACCATTTCCAATCCTAAAATATTTGAAAATGAAGATCAATTATTACCAACCCAAAAATTTGAGATAAGAAACTTGTCTAGCCTTTTTGAAATAGAACCATTTTCACACATGTGGTTACTCCAAGTGAATTTTCTTCTTCTTAGTGTCATATCAACTTGGTTGAGAAATGAAATTTTATCCTTTCACAATGCAAAACATGGATCAAGATGCTCAATTGTCCCCCTTTCTCATCTAGATTAGTGATAGCATTAAAATTACCTACTAGCCAAGTAAGGAATGAAACAATAGAACATAAAAATTGAATATGAGACAAGATAAATATCTTACCTATAAAATCAATGGAGCATAAGTAGTTGTAAGTGTGATAGAATATTTATTCAAAGTGATAAACAATAATAGAGATTGGTATTTTTCTCATAACTCGCTAAGATAGATTAACTTTGCAAGGGTTCTAGAGACAAGCCACTCTTTTAGATGATCCATAAGCTCTTATACTAATATACTAACCTCCTATTTAAATCCTTGATGAAATATTTGTCATATATTCATTTGAAATATTCATTATTAGATAAAAATTATGTTTAATTTGTGATCTTTAATAATATCCCGAGTAGTCTTTTTTGAGGGATGCTACTTAGAACCCTTGCATTCCAAGAAATGAAAATAATTTTAGGGGGTTAGAAAAGTGAACTTTTATATCCTAATGATACTTGAATCCACCAACAATTCTCATAACAATTTTATTGTTTCTGTCTTTTTCCTCCCTACCTTTTATTCCTTTTTATTACTTGCATTATTAATGAACTTATATTGAATAAATAATATAAGAGGATCCTTCTTCTTACCATGATCCTTTTCTCCAAATTATTTCATGGTATATGGTAGAAGATTGATTTCACTTGGCTCTAATTAAATTTTTGTCATGGGAATAAAGGCTACCCCTTTTGCATCTATCTTAGGCACCTCCTATTGTGTATAATTTGTTCAAGATGACTAGGAGTAGGAATTTTCCTTTCTTTTAATGACTTTATTTTATAGAGAAGGCTTTGGATGAGGATTATTACTTGAACCTTGAAGAAACTTATCATGATCTATCATATTGATATCCTATTCCCTAATGTCGTATTCCTTAAAATTTTTAGGAAGATCAAATGAATTTTAAAAACTTCTTTGGAAATGCCTTTATATTAGTGATCAAAATATTTCACCATTGAATGATATTTTATACGAAAGAATCCAAAATAATAGAATGCATGGGAGCCTTGAATTTTGTTTTTGGATTTGTCGCTTGCACCTTCAGAGTAGGAAAAGAAGGTTTAAGACCAAATTTAGTGTACTTTTTCTATAAATGCATGTATTCATAACAAGTTTGATTATGAAATGGAAGATATTCATAATCAACCTATTCAATCCAATTCATTTACCTGATTTTATCTCTAAGGATTTAGGGGGTAGGTTATTCAAATTAATTTCAACACAAATATAGGAGAAATAAGCTATCTTCTTGCCAATGGTTGAGTGAGAATGTCCTAAGGGTTCTTGATGCTTGTCACTATAGAATGCAAAATATCAAGCCACTAAAAATCCATCAAGAGCATCAAGAGACAAATCTAGACATTTTTTTGGAAGATAAATCCTCGAAAGTATGAAACCTCACATGCAAGGGTTTGATGAAGAGACTCACTTGATTGTGAAAATAAGGGCCTCCTTCAAAGATCTTATTTTGATTTTCCATCCATGAAAACATTAAAAAAGTTCATTGTTAGTTGCTAAAACAATTTCTAAATCATCTTCAAAAGTATATTTATTTCTAATCCACATTTAAAAAAAAGTATAGAGATCTTTAGGCCCATGAAATTACAAATAATGACATACTACAACAAATATAGGACATCCTTTGCATTTGATTATGGGTTAGTGACTAGAATAGGATGATATGTACACTTCTCCAAATAACCATATATAGAGTAGATTTAAATTCTTAGGCTGTATGTAGAAGAGAATCAATGACATCTACATAGTCAAATGAAGAAGGTTCACCCCCATTAAGTGCACTCTTAAATAAAAAATATAGGGTCCCCTAGACCCCCAATGGATGTCATATTGACAACCACCTTGAAACTCAAGAAAAAAGTAAAACAAATAGGAGGAAAAGCTAAATAAATTTTAAAGGGGGATTGACCTAACCTAAAAGTTGACTAGCACTTTCACTATCTATATGCATAAATGGATCCCCTAAGGCTAGTTTTATTAGAAGAAAACATTGGAACTCTTTTGGTGATCACCCTTCGTCTCCTTCAACCTATTGTATGAATGAGAAAAGATGAGTGGATGTAGATAAATTCAAGGGAAGAGTTCCTTGAATAATTTGAGCTCAACTCATAGAATTTAATCTAGAAATTAATAAATTTTAACCCATTTCATCAAAGGAAGTTGAGGGTGTTGAACTATAAGTCATAACTGATTTCCAAGGGGCAAATTCCTAAGAAGAAGAGGAATTTAAATTGACCTCTTCTAAAATATTTATCATCACTCAAATAAAAACTTAAAAGACAACCTAAATGTGGGTCCACAATAGTTGGGAAAGACTCCTAATAAAAGAGGAGATTGCTTTCAATTCAAGGATTATTAAATTTTATGCCTGTCAAAATATTATGTAGATAGAAATTAATTATCTGTTCTAACTTTTGTGTTGTGGTGATAAGTGGATTTTAATTTCTCAAGCTTCAATGGATATTAATTTATTTCTCTTCTCTTATATAGGTTTTTTACCTTTTAAGAGAGGGTCTTATGAACTTCACTTCTGACTAAAAACACACATTTTAAAGTTGCTTAGAATTTTTGTGTATGATGATGTTAATCGATAACACATTTAAGTTACAATATGCTAGTAATTATGGAATTTATAATGACATGCTACATATACAAGCATATTAAATTTTCAAATGTTTTGATCTATCATATCTTGGAGTTACATTTAGCTCATTATAATGAAACTTATTAAAATCAATGATTAAAATGTTTGGATTGTTTTGTTCATTGTATACTTGAATGTAGTCAATTATGCTTTTTTGTCTATACCTTGATCAAGCCATTTTATGGTCTATTAATATGAATCAAGATGACATACTATAATAATGTTTTGAAGACTAAATACTCTATGGAATTATGAGCAACAATAAAAATTGACATATAAACCTAACTTTGAAATATAAGAACCCCTCAAAAGCATATAAAATTTGTAAATGAAATACTTTTATAATATTCTAAAAACCAAATATTCTAGAGAATCATGAGTAGTAATTAAAAAAATGACATATAAACCTAAGTTTTTTTTTTTTGTTAATGGAGGATTTTTCATCCACAAAGTCCTTTTAGCTACCTAATACGAGAGCACAAGCATTTGGCTAAACCTCTTAAACTAAGAACCGAAGACTGAGGTTATCCATTTCTCCAAATTCACCCAAGGCACAATTCCAACTTCTGACCTATAAATTATGTTAGTCTTATGAATATTAAAATTATCTTCTTCTTCTTTTATCAGAATTTTATACCCGATAAACCCAACTTTAAAATATAAGAACTCCTCATAGACATATCAAAATTCTATGAAGGAAGAAGTGGTGTCTATCTACATAGAGTATGACTGATTCAATAAAAGTAAATAAAAATAATGTCTTTGTTATATTTCCGTATTATTCCATTTCACCGTTATGTCATTGGAATCCCAAGGCAAGCAATTTTAAGGCATGTTGTTTCAAAGCTTTTAAGTAATAATGAAGCACAATTTCCCATCTTTTATGGTAAGTAGAGATTTTAGATTTTATAAATGACTAGATAGGTTGGTGATTATTATAAAAGGGAATATTTTCTTTTTGGGTTTCCCAAATTCTCATAGTGTTTGTAATAATTATTTTGTTTTGTTTTATTTATGAACTTTGTATCTATTATTTTATTTAGTTTAATTTTTGTTTTGTTTTATGTATGAACCAATTTAACTTTGTACATATTATTTTGTTTAATTTTAATTTTGTTTTGATCTTATCAAAATTGTATCTACTATTTTACCTAATTTTGTATCTATTAGTTTGTTTAGTAATATTTTGTTTAAATTTCTTATGATTCATATTGTTTTAATTATATTTTTATTGTTTAAGAAATTTTATCATTATCTTGTTGTTTTATTTTAAATATTATTTTTCTTATTTATAAGATTGATATTTTTAAAATTTGACCATTACTATTATCTTGCATGTCAACATTCTTTAAGTTGAATATTTAGGATCATGATTTTATAAATAAGTATAAGCATTAGTATTTATTCAATAATTGAACTAAGTAATATTCAAACCACCTCATTGAATAGTCTTACATAACATTAGGTTATCTCATTGTAAAATATTTTCTACACACTTTTAAAGCAACATTCCTACATTTGAGTGAAATCAAAAGTACTTGCATTACTTGCTTGGTCTTCTATTTATTCATGAGCGCAGAGGTTTGATTCATTATCAAAAAGTCAAACCTTCCCTTTAAGTTCACAATGTACATCTAGGTATTTGTTAAGACCACACTTATTTCAAATGCAAGTACAGTTGAATTTAAACATGTACCAAATGTAATATTAGCAAAAGATAATCTCACATGGAGGTTAATGTTCTAGGGACTAAACTAAGAGCAAATCCTAGTCTAGAGTAGGCACAATTCATAACACAAGTTCTTCTAGTCTAATTAGTACACATCTAATTTTAGAATCATGATTTTGATTGTTAACTATAACTTATAACACATTCTTCCTTATTGATTAACAAATTGACAAAAGAGCTAATCTCATATGTTGGGAAGAGATGATGATCCATCAACACTAGGATCAAAGAACACACTATTGATATTAAACATGATCGTATCTCTAAACCTACCCCAACAAAACACTCTTACCATACCAAGCACTACATTTTCCTAGAGACCACACAAGTTGTTGCCATTGAATACAATTTTTCAAACAAAAACTCCAAGAGGCTATTACCATCAAAAGCCATGCAACCAATCTTAATCAAGATGAAAGGAAACATTATTTTTGTAACCTTGTTATTTATTCTTTCTTTTAGCTTTCTAATTTTTCCCCTTTTTATTAGATTTATTTTAATTCCATGTTACTATAGCTCCTTTTTAAAAAAAAAATTCCATTAAGTTTTGCTCTCTTTTTACTAAACTTATTTATAATTTTATCTAACTTTAATTATATTGTTTTGTGTTTTGTATTTTTTTAAATCTTTTGTTGTCCCCTCTCTCTCTCAATTCATTCTATCTAGATTCCTTTCTTTCTTATTTTCATTTTTCAATATTTTTATTTATTATAATTTTTAATTTGTGTTTCTCTTCTCTCCCCTCTATTCTTTCTTCTTCCTTTTATTAAGCCTCACCTATAATTCAATCTCATTTTTACTCTTCTAATGATGAATTACTAATTGTTTTTATTTATCAATTAGAATAATCTAAATGAAATGCATAATATTTATTTATTAGAAAATAGATTGCACTTTAAAAGATAGTTTACTAAATGATTCATATAAAATATAACACTTAATTTTTTTAATAAATTAAGTGATTTATATGAAATACCACACTTAAAAACTAACTAAATGATAAAAGAGTTGTATAAATATATCTATAGATTTATTATCATTTTAGTTGGGTAGATTGAACGATAAAAATTGAATGTTATCAACATAAAAAATTAAAATGATGACAATGTGGCTCAACATTTTAAAATGAGGAAATTGATGTGCACACATTATGTTCCTTGAAAGTGGAAGCTTACTTATACTCCACTCGTACTTGGTCCCTCTACCATCACTTACCCTAAACTTGTGCCTTTCTATATAAGGGTCCGTTAACCCTTAGTTTGTACCCCATTGATTGAGGTTCCCTTCTACCCTAAATAATCCATTTAAATTTATTATATATCCAAAGCAATTTATAAGTGTTAAATCTAGAAGAGTAATCTTTAAGACTTCTAATATTACTAGTAGATGTGATTGTGGGGTGTGATATCCTTTCACATAAAAGAATCTCATTTACATTTTGTAAGAGATGTTTTTGATTAAGTAAGAAACCAAACAAGGGGCCTGACCATTACAATAACACAACCAAGAGGTTGTCAAGAAAGAATTAACACAACAATAAAGGTGTTGGCAGTAATAACACTAGGCTACAAGAGGTCAGCTTTCAACAAAGCAACAAAGAGTCACTAAGATAACAATAGGCCATAGTTAGCCACTTAAAATGCAAGTGCCAAAAGAAGTCACTAACAACACACTACTAGCAACCCACAAAGTAGGGCATAATGGATAACAAATTGGTGTCAAAAAAATTTTGAGGCAAAAAAGTAATGTCTCCCCAATTGAAGAACTACCTCCCTACTAAAAAAATCCTTTCCACCTCAATATAAAAGAATTCCAACTCTATAGTATCAAGAAAGGAAGAGACTGACTAGAAGAATAGATTTCCACAATTCTATCCCATGCCCAAAAAACCACATAAAGATAAAGTACACATTAAGTTACAAGCCTCCTCATTCACAAAGCATGTCTCCACCTCTATAGGAATCATGAAAGAGGAAGAAGAAAATAGAATGTGTCAAGCCCCCATGATAGCCTACATACCAGTTCCAAAACCAGCTACAATCTTTAACCAAAAATGACAGATCAACATGAGCCCTTGAAAATTTTTTAAAAATATTTGACCATAAGAGAAAACAAGACCATTATCCTTGTCAGCTAAAATAGATAGTCCCAATAAAAAGGAAGAACCATAATAGATAAAAAATTCCTTCATGGCTCAACATAGCACCCCAACCTCCATACTTGCATCAAGAGAGATAAATGCCAATCCCCTTAAACCATCTTCACAAGTATTAACTTCAATAGCTATGGTCTCAACCTGTATCTTCACCCTATGCAATAACCAAGGCATAACCAACTACATCTAGCATAAATAGGCAAGCCTCTATTGCACTAGGATCCCAACACTAGGGACCTCCTCCATAAACCACAACCACCATGAGACTAGGAAAGGAAGGGAAGAAAACCCTAGACTCCTTTCCTACAACATAATCATCGATATCTCAGCCTTGTCATCCTCATCTATGAGAAAAGGGGTAAAGAAAGCCCAAGCCACAAGGCCCACCACACCAAAACCATCTTCAACTCTTCACAAGACTAAAGATTCATTGCATCTTTGTTCAAACTAAAGTAGAAAGGAGACACCCAAAAAAGGGGGAGGCCAATATGCACACACAAGGGATAGCGTCATAACTGGAAAAAAACCAAAGCCAAAATCAAGACATGACTCCTGCCAATCTCCTACATAAGGGACACAAACAATAAGAACCTTCAATAATAGAGGAGAACCCCTACTATCAACTTGAAAATTGGACCTAGGGTTAGGGTCGAGGTCAACTCTGCCCTAGGTCAGGGTCGAGGTCAACCTTGAACCAGGAGGTCAACCTTGAACCTGAGGTCTCATATTTCAAATTCTTAGGACTAGGTGCCAGAAAAAGGCGGGAAATAGGTGGAGAGAGAAGCAAAACAAGGGGAAAAATCCAGATCCTTGCAAAGACCTATTCAAAGCACTTGACATGACCCCAAACCACTTACTCGGAGGGCTAAATGTTCTTAACATGGAAGTGATTCCATTTTAAGATGATACAAGATCTTCAAATACCAACCCACTCATATACAATAATAAATAAGAAATATCCTAGAAAACGTGACCAAAAAATAAGACCGTAGAAAGAAAAGGGGCAAAAAGATCCCCAAACACACAACCCCACCACCATCCACAACTATTAGTATGTAGTAGGGACATAAGAAACTACCACTAAACCAAATACCTTCGATATCCACCCGAGTCATCATCTTCATCAAATTTATCTCATCTTGCAAGCTCAAATTTTAAAGTTCTACCCCCGCTCCTCTTCTCACTTAGAGCCATGCTTTTTGTAAGAGATGTCATGTAAAAAATTACAAGATATTAAAGTATGATATTGTAAAATATTAATTAAATTTTGATAGAGTAACTCTCTAAATGTTTGGATTTATATAATTATGTCTTGAAAAGAACTAGTCATGTGAATCTTTGATCTAACTAAAATGCTAAGAAGAAGGATTGTAATAGAATGTGTGGAATACCAAAAAACCCCTAACATAAATATGATAAATACATAAAACATTAATAATGTCCCTTTTCCCATTAAAAATGAATAATTAATATATAAATGTTAAAAATGTGTGTAATGGTCAAAACTTCCTATGCTACACACTTTTCACATTCTTTTTGGGCTCACTTTTGACCAACTCATCTTTTATACAATGACTACTATATGTATAACAAGTTTTTGGACAAAGTAGACCTATATTCATTGAACCTAAGTTTATTTGACCTCTATGCATCATAATGGATTGACATTAATCGTTAGTTTATCCATTTGCCTAGCTAGTTTGAAATAATACTCATGAAACAAAAACCTAAAATTTAAAATTTAAAATTTAAAATATTGATTGGACCCAAAGTTGGCCCTCTTCCTACTAGTCATTACTTATTGACTAAAAGGAATCTAGACTAGGCACACACAAATCCTATGAGATAAATATTACAAGTAATGGCATGTCTACATAAATCTCAATATATATAGTAGTAATTAAGAAATAAAATAATGTATAACCTATAAAAACACTTACAAAAATGTCTAGGCTCAAAAGAACCCTCAATAACATGATTACAATGTTGGGATTAACATGTCTCAATCTTAGAGTCCTAATAATTTGAATTATTTAGTTAATTATTATGTATATATTGTTATATCTTATATTTCTAACTTCCTAATGTTCTATACTCTTTGTGAGATATCTTGTTAAGGTCACATCCTATAGGAAAGGTAAAACTATGACATGTATTCCTATTTTCAAAGAAGTTGGCACACACTTTAGAGGTCCCAAAATTTGGGGGACTTTTGTCATAAGATGCTATCTTGGGACTATGAAAATTTTATATTATGACTATGATGGTTACTATTTTAGTGGAAGAGCCATGAGGAGTTAATGTTTAGCACTTGGCATTTATCATAGTGATGCAGGAGCATCCTAGGGTAGTTGGAAATCCTGTATGTTGGTGTGTTGGAATGTTTTTGTGTTACTCAGTTGCAGATTTGATCGAGGGGCTCGATCATTGAAGAGCTCGGTCACTGAAGGAACTTGGTAAACTTCTGGTGCTTGGTAGAACCTATACTTGGTGATTCTTATGGTGCTCGATCAATGTGCTTGCTCGATGATGCCTGGATCGCTTGGTAATTTTACTATTTCTCGATAGTTTGGCTTACCGACTTGAGTTCTTGGAGATTTGGTTGGCCAACTTGATGTATTTAATATGGGTAGCCTATGTTGTATTCTCCTAGGTAGATCTTGAGGCCAACATGGAGAATTAATTATTTGTAAGGCTATTTAAGAGCCAACTTGTATTACATTTAATAATTGTTTGTTATGGAAGTTGACTGGGTTTTAGGATTTATTTCTTTCTTCCAGCCGACTTGTGGTTGAAGAAATATATTTAAGAAAGGTTTGGGTAGTTGTTTGAGGGAGGAGGAATCCATGAGATAGTAATTGGATCTTACGAGATCTTGCAGATCAGATGGTTTGTTTGATATTTGTAACAACAAAGCTAGTGGTTTGCATGCTTGGAGACAAGGAGATTTCTTGGTGGCTTATGAGCTCAAGTTTAGATCTACCTTAGTGTTTCTACCATTTGCTGATGTGTCATAGAGATGGAATAGCTAGAGGATTGTAGAATTACTATTGTAATTGTTTGTATTTGGCCCTAACCTAGAAGGCCTTACAACCGGGCACGTTGAATGAAAATTCTATTTGAATTTTCTCTTGTTGTGTTTTTGCTGTATTGTTGTTGCTAGTGTGGATTTGGACTATCCATTATGGGATTTTCCATTTTGCACTACATTAGGTGGTGTCAGAGCTTGAAGTTCTTGAGTGTGTGGACAGATCACTAAGTTGAGGCAGTTTGCACCAGGACCTTGGGTTGGTGATTTGTTGCCTTAGGTTTTCAAAAGATCTTGAAGATTCCTCTAAGAAGATTGGACCCTAGGTCGATTACAGATCTCTTTGATGTTGTGGAAGCAAAGATCTCTAAGAAGGTCAGATCAGATGTCAGATCTAAGATGGAATTGATGAAGAATGACATGATTGCTGAGATCATGAGGGCTATTTATGGTATGATGAGGAATCTTAGTACTGAAGATGGCTATGAGGAAGTTGTTGAATACTTTGAAGCTGTTGGATCTAGTGGAGATGATAGAACTAATCGGAGGGACAAATATGGTGAAGAAAAAACTAGTCAGTTGTAGAGATCTGGAGCTTGGTTAAGTACTAGTTATTGAATGGAAGTTTCTAATTTCTCTAGTACTTTGAGACCCGAGGACTTGATTGATTAGATGGGTGATTTAGAAGAATTCTTTGAGCTTGAAGAAATTGAAGATCCTCTTAGAGTGAGATTGGCACAGACTAAGTTGAAAGGACATGCTACTCTTTGGTGGAAAGAATTGAAAAGAGATAGAGAAGATGAAGGTGAAGTGAAGATCAATTGGTGGAGGTTGATGGTGGTGAAATTGAAAGATAAGTTCATACCTGCCGACTATTGTATTGTCTTAAAATGGAAGCACTTCCATGTTAAGAGTGTTTAGCCCTCCTTAGGGGGTGTTTTGGGCCTTCATCATGTTGTCCCCTATTTTCTGCCCCCTTCCCATCTTCTATGCCTATTTAGGGCTTTGTCTGGGCCTCTCTGGGCACTATTTTCCTCTCCCAACTCATTTTCCAGGGGTCCTAAACCCCTAGGTCAAGGTCGACCTCGACCTTGACCTAATTCAAAGTCAACCTTAACCTTGACACAAGTTCCCCTTTTCATCAGAAAGTTTGTCAGATGCGGGGAGAAGTTCAAAAGTTTGTTTTCCCACTTCTGGGTCGGCTGTTTCGGGCTTCGGAACAGTAAACCGTCAAATTATATTTAATATGGGTTTATTTCTGTTTGTAATTAATGGGAATTTATTTTCTATATGTCATCATCTCTAGAAGTTTGTGCCCTAGATTTATATAAAGGAAGCCTTCCTCCCTCATTTTATCCATATACACATCTTATCTACAATCTACAATCCACAAGTTAGGAAATCTATCCACGATCATTTGATTTCAAGTTTTCCTTCAAGCATCATCAAGCATCTATGGTCAAGCATTCTAGCCTTCATCTACATTCAAGCATTCAAGTTCTCCATTGAAGATCAAGGATTCAAGCTTTCAAGCCTTTGAAGAGGTTTGGTTCAAGCATTCAAGATTCATCATTCAAACCTTAGATCTATCCACCATGGTGGTGTGATCTTCCTTCATGAAGATCCTTTGTTCATCTTCAAGATCTATTCATTCTCCTTTCAAGGTGGATTCCAAGCATACAATCATGGAGGTTTTGATTTATATTTGTTAGTGTTAAGTCCAAGCTTTCATATCAACATACTTGTTTACATTTCAAATACAATTGCATATCTATTGAGTATCATAGCTTCATTGTTAGATCTACTTCTACTACTTGCTAGCATTCTCTATTTCAATTCCATTTTAAAAGGTTGATTCCAAATTGGGGATTGACCAAGGCAAACCCCTCATCCAAACAACAAAACCCTTTTTCTTGCAGATCCAGGTGTAGGACAATGAATATCAGTGCAGATCTGAGTACCCTTTTTGGAAAACTTTTGGGATCTATGAACAAAATTTTTGTCGAAGTAGTGCAGGTCAAGGTCAAATTTTTGGGGTAAGATTGTACCCTAGGGTAAGATCTTACCCTGGCTCTAGGTCAAGGTCAACATTCTTCAAAAAGACAAAAGGTTTCTGGGTTTTCTCTATTTCTGCATTTCCAGGCCAAATCCGGTTGTAGAATTCTCTGAAACTGAGCACAGACATCAGAAAACAACATTTTCTAGATCTGTCTTACTTTAGGTTAGTATTTGTTTTCAATTCAATTAATATTTCAATACATACTTTTCATAACAAAATATAAGGTTTTCTCCTTCATTCATATTCTCCATAGATTGATTCTTTTGTGCATTAACCTTTTGGTTGATCAATTTGGATCTCTCCTTTGGGAATTTGGATTTAGAGGTGGATCTTGTATTTCCCATTCACATCAACAAACACACACACACAACCATTCATATATATATATATATATATATATATATATATATATATATATATATATATATATATATATATATATATATATATATATATATATATATATATATATCTTACAACTATGAACTTGAGTTATTTAAGAAATTGTAGAACTTGAAGTAGAAAGAATTGACTATGGAAGACTATACCGAGGAGTTCTATAAGTTGACTATTCGGTTTGGACACAGAGAACTCGGTAAGGAAAAGGTAGCTCAGTATGTGAATGGTTTGAGATTTAATATTCAGGATGAGCTTGGTATGTTGAAGATTGATTCGGTTGAGGATGCTTATCAGTATGCTTTGAAGGCAGAAGATAAGTTGAAGAGGAGACACCATGGTAATTCCCAAGGGAAGGAGAAGCTTGATCACTCGGTGAAGGATAAACTGACTGCTGAAGATGAACCAAAACCTATTGACCCTAGGAAGAGGACACATAAGGTTTCCTTTAAGGTTACTTGTTATAATTGTGATAAAGAAGGACATTGATCATTTGAATGTTCCTAGAAGACCGGTGATCAAAGAACTATTGTAGTGAATGAGAACATACTAAATGAACCTGAGGTAGATTCATAAAACTTGCTGGTTCGAAGAAAATTGCTCGGTACTAAGGTGGAACCTTGTTAGAGGAGTACTTTTTTCAGAACTTGGTGCACGTCAGGAGGTAAAATATGTGATGTGATTGTAGATAGTGGTAGTACTGATAACCTTGTAGTCGCGAAGATGGTTCAAAAACTTGGTTTGAAGAGAGTGAGACATCCTTATCCTTATAGGACCAGTTGGTTGCAAGATGTTCATGCTTTGGAAGTGAGGGAGCAATATCTTATTGATTTTCAGATTGACAAGTATAAGGATCAAGTATTGTGTGATATTGTAGACATGAGTAGTTGTCACATATTGCTTGGTAGACCTTGGCAGTATGATTTTAGGGCTGTGCATGACCATATCAAGAATGTGTTTACTATTGAGAAGAATGGTAGGAAGTTTTTCTTGATGCCTTTGCTAGATACAACACTTTGTAGGAGGAACCTGAGCTTTGGGAGCTAAGTTGAGTTGATGAATCCTGAAAGGGTTGGAGATCAGTATGGAGAATAGACATGTGAATTGTCGAGGAAAGAATTGAAAAGGCAGAGAAAGAAGAAGTGGAAAAATGTGCAAGTTAAAGACTTGGAGGACATGTATGCAAAGAACCAGTTCAGGGTTTATGTGTTGAATCCCGTAAGATGTTCTTCCAGCCATTGAGAACATCTTTTCACACCGGGGGTTTCTGATGCTAGAGCATCCTAGGGTAGTTGGCAATCCTGTATGTTCGTGTGTTGGAGTGTTTCTGTGTTACTTGGTTGCATCTTTGACTAAAGGGCTCGGTCATTGAAGAGATTAGGCACTGAAGGAACTTGGTAAACTTCTGGTACTCGACGATGCTTGTGGTGCTGGTCGACGTGGTTTCTTAGTGATGCCTTGATTTCTTGGTAATTTTACTATTTCTCGGTAGTTTGGATTACCAACTGGAGTTCTTGGAGATTTGGTTGGTTGACTTGATGTATTTAATATGGGTAGCCTATGTTGTATTCTCCTAGGTAGATCTTGAGGCTGATATGGAGAATATTTATTTGTAAGGCTATTCGGGAGCTGACTTGTATTGCATTTAATAATTGTTTGTTATGGAAGCCGACTAGGTTTTATTATTTCTTTCTTTCTTCCAGCCGACTTGTGGTTGAAGAAATGTATTTAAGGAAGGTTTGGGTAGTTGTTTGAGTGAGGAGGAAGTCATGAGACAGTAATTGGATCCTGAGAGATCTTGTAGATCAAATGGTTTGTCTGATATTTGTAACAATAAAGCTAGTGGTTTGCATGCTTGGAGACAAAGAGATTTCTTGGTGGCTTGCGAGCTCAAGTTTAGATCTGCCTTAGTGTTTCTACCAGTTGTTGATGTGTTGTAGAGCTATACTAGTTGGAGGATTGCATAATTACTATTGTAATTATTTGTATTTGGCCCTAACCCAGAAGGCCTTACAGCTAGGTATGTTGAATGAAAATTCTATTTGAGCTTTCTCTTGTTATGTTTCTGCTGTATTGTTGTTGCTAGTGTGGATTTGGACTATCCATTCTGGGATTTTCCATTTTTCACTGCATCACATAGAGTTCACTTTCTACAAGTGGTGTGAGGTAAGGAAGACACCTATCTTGGTTATGAAATTTTCTATGTTGAACATATATTACATCAGAAAATAATATTGTTTTGGATGAGATAGGTGTTAATGCTTTGGAAGTTTCTATGTTTAACATGTCATGGGAATTAAAAGTTGTTGATTTGACACCACTTAGCTCTTAGACATGGAAGGTGGTTTTGGAAACCATAAGAGCCCACCTCTTCATATTGGGATTTATAGATATGTTTGTGCTTTAGTTAATTTTTATGAGAGAGGTTGAATATTTTTTGAGATATTGTTATGTTGCTACAATTTATCAACATTTCTCTTGTTTTATCTACTCTTTTAGAGCATTAGCTTTGTACTTTGTATTATAACTTTTTGTTTGTGGAATACAATTGAGATCTCTATTTTGGAGTGTGGTTTTTTTTCCAAAATGGTTTTCCCACATAGATTTGGTACTATATTTTTAATTGTTTAAATATGAATCCATATGTGTATCTAATATATAGCTATTTAAGATTTTGTAAGAATATTCACTCTTCTATCTAAATAGAGTTGGAAGCATTATTCTACACTCAACTTCCTTTCATAGAGTACAAAAATGAGTTGTAGTTCTATCAACAAGAGATCTTCACCCTTGTATTCTATAGTCAATTAGGAAATCTAACCTTTATTTAATCTCACCATATAATAAGATGCTCCCCACCCATAATAAAATTCATAAGCCATGTGCATTTATGTATGGGTAGTAGTATAGGAAACCACTAAATGATATTACAAAATAATGGTATTGAAATCATTTTTTTTGTAATAAGGATTTACTTCATACTGACAACATGGAGAAATTTGGAGAACTTCTTGGAAAATTTGGACTAACAATGGAGGCACTTTAGTCCCAACTTGGGTGTTATGGAGATGGTGAGCACTTATAATAGATTTTTTGCTAAAAGTTTCCTAAAGGAGAATGGTAACATGTCTACCCTAGATTCCTATCATCTTTTGTTGTTGGTACTTTAAGTACCTTTTTAGTTATTCACCTATTTGTGTTGAAATTCATATCTTGATGTGAGGAAGACATGTAATTGTGTGACTAGGTGAGGTATTGAATCTCATGATTGTCTTGTCTCTATAATGAGTGGATATAAGGTTTTGATGTTGTTCCATCTCTTGGTTGAGGTGTGTTATACTTGGTTTGGATTTGAGATATAAGTTATTATGGCACTCTCATTATATCCTTTTTATTGACGAGTGATGAATATTATGGTCTTGCATCTAATCATCAAAGATAAATAATAACCCCATCTCCTTGAAGGGTTGTCATGGAGTTATTACCACATGATCAAGTAAGTCTTCCACACACACACACACACACACACACACACACACACACACACACACACACACACACATATATATATTTGTACCAAGGATATTAAAATGCTGCTCTATTGAATGTCATCACATTGAGTTGTAACAAATCTAGGGTGTAAGTGCATAATTATGCCATACATGTGTAATAATTATAACACAAAGTAGTTGTTCATCAATTTGATGTCTATTAATATTTTGGCTAAAAATTTGTGGCATTCCATTTTTACAGTTAGCTATTAATAAATAATAGATCTTGATGCACCTCAAAGTTTAATTGGAAGAGTAGTCAACTTAATAATTAAGATTTATAGGAAATAGATTACTCATAAAAATGAATTTTTGAGGGTTTGTGCTATGAACTATGTTTCCCATTTTTTTTACTTTGAATCAAAAATATATTCTCATTGAATCTTTGAGCTCAATTTATAAATTATGATTACTCCCTTTAAGCACAAGGTAACAAAGTTTTTCTCGAATTCTTCTACTAGCTATTTCACCATCCATACATAAAAATGAACTTAGAAGTAAAGTTAGATCCCAACCACAAGTAAATTTAGAGGAAGAAACACAAAAGCTAAGATATTATGTTTGTGTAAGCCATACATATAGTTTGTAAAAATAGTAAAATATGGAGGCAATCTTTTTTCAAAAAGGTAGGAGGTTGTTTTCAGCCCCAAGGATGAATGAACTTTCCCGTTTTAAATTTTTTTGTTTGGAATAGATCTAATTTCCATTATTTACATGGAAATAAGTGGATTCTTAGCTTCAATTTTTTTTTCATTTTCATTTTGAAAGAGGGTCTCATAAACTCCTCTATTTAATTTAAAATATATATTGATATAATTTGGAATACTCATCTAGATACATTAGTGTTGATTGAATAATATATTGGCGTTGCAATATTTTAACTATTATGGAGATGACGATGATCTATGGTACAAATAAAAGTATTTTAACATTTCAATTTTTTTGATGTACGATATTTATGAAGTTGCATTGTGTTCATTACATGAATGATGTAAGCTTCACTCAACTCATAGAACTAATTCTAGCAATTAATAAATTTCAACCTATTTTGCCAAAGGGTGAGGGTAATGAACCACAATTGACAATTGGTTTACAAGGAGAAATGTTCTAGGAGGAAGAGGAATTACAACTAGCTTCTTCTTTAATCCATATCATGTCAAATTAGAACTAAAATAACTAAAGTTTACTATGGCTCCAGAAGTAAATGTAGAGGAAGAAAGATAAGAAGCCATAAATATAGTTGGGGAAGATAGTAAAATATGGAAGTACTTATTTTCCAATTTAAGGTAGGAGGTTGTTTTCAATTCAAGGATGATTAAACTTCCTCCCTTTCAAAATATTATTTGAATTGAAATTAATCACATCTTCTAATTTTGTTATGTGAATAAGTGTATTCTTGATTTCTTAAACTTCAATGAAAATTTAAGTTATTTTCCTTCCCTTACTCATGGATGGTTGTCACAGTTTTTTTTCTTCATTTTGAAAGAAGGCTTCATAAATTCCACTACTTTAAAAGTGTACATTGACACTGTTTGAAATATTCATCTATCATGATTGTTGATTGAATAACATATTGAAGTTGCAAACTTTTAGCTATTATGGAAGTAATAATGATCTATGTTATAGATAAAACTTTGCATCTTATTCATTATCTTGGAACTTATCAAAATCAACGAATAAAATATTTATATAGATTTGTTCATTGTATATTTAAATGAAGTTGATAATTATTTTTCTTCCATATCTTAATCAAATCATTCCATGATTGATTGAAGTGAAATCAAATGAAATACTATAGTAAGATTCTAATACCAAACACTCTATAAGACTATAATAACAATAAAATCAACATAAACCTAACTCTAGAATATAAAGATCTAATAAAAATCATATAAAATTATAAATCTTTTCAAGATAGAATCTTTTATTATAAATCTACGATTGAAAAAGGACTAATTTTGTCCTACCTCACCTCTTGTCACATTCTCAATTTGTGATAGAAGTGTCACTCACATGAATTTCTATGCAAGGAATAATTGGTTGCCATCACATAGACTATCACTTCATGTTTTTTAAAATGTCTTGTTGCACACGCATTGTTAGGCCATTTAGAGACAACGATGTTGGAGCCCATATTTGGGTAAATTCTATTTGACCGTTGAAGTCATGATAGAGAAAGAAAGGTCATTGGGTCCCACTACAACGTTCCAAAGCTTTTGGCCGTTGGTGATAATGAAGCACAATTTTCCATGTTTGACGTTAAGTATTGATTTAAAATTTTATAAATGACAATGGAGAAAGATGTGTAAGTCATTAAAGTCTAAGTAATTAGATAAGGTGGTGGAAGACAGACACGTTTACGCGGAATCAGATTCTGCGTAAACGTGTCTGTCTTCCATTTTAGCATCTATTTTGTGAGAGCAAACATTTGTAATTTTTAAAAAGTCTTAAGGCACTTAGGGTGTATTGGAAAATATTTTGTAATATTTATTCTCACTATTGTTTGTAATACATTCATAACAGAGGATGGGTTCTGCTAGAAATAGCAAAGATGGATTATGAAAAATATTATTTAATATTATTTTCTTTAGATGCGGATTCTTAGAATGGGATAATTAATGACTTAGAAAATGGACAAATGAGTAACCTTTAGGCTTCACAAAGTCGGGCTTTGGAAGAGGCATCATGTGTCTCTTGGTATTTTGTCATTATTTATATTTAACATAATATTTTTCTTGCAAGGTTGGGCAGTCAAGTTGGAGGGAAAGTATTGGATCCAAAGTTGATGTCCTTTCATCTTCCATGGAAATAATTCAAGGGTTGTGGTCATTGAGAATGAAGAGCCTTCTTTGTACACCTTTATTGGTGGGTTTGGAGCTCTTTCCATTCTACAAAGTCAACTATTTGAATGTACACAATATTATGAAATGAAGATAAGTAGAATGTAGAGTTCATATACACGAGCAAGGATAGGTGGACAAACAAGAGAATGGAAGTGAATGTATTGTAATTAACATTTATTGCTGATAATGTATACTTGGCCTCTCTTTTTTGTGGAGTTTTTTCCTTCAAGAGTTTCTCCATATAAATCCTATGTTATGCGGCATTCTTATGTTGCCGACTTGTATCTCATTGTTGCTATCTTATGGTGATATTATTATTTATTCTTTCTTGTCATAAGTTCACATAATATAGGGTTACTAAGCATCATATGCAGGATGCAACTTTTTGACATCATTGGGAAGAAGGATTTAAGCATGGTTTTCCACATCAAGGAAACGTAAATTTTTTAGATTTTTTAAGTTTTAATTGTCCAAGCCTTGTATCTCATCCTTTGATTATTTTATTAGATAGAGATTGAACTTCAAAATCTTTGGTATTGAACACGTTTGTTTCCCAACATTTGGCATAAGATCTTATAGTTAACTAGTTCTAAGAATTCCTTTATTTTTGGTTTCTTAGCTTGGCAAGCTTGTGGGAATCTTGTAGAAGGAATTTATTGAAAGGCTTCAGAATGTAATGAATTTTCCAAGTTAACTTTTCTTTGCAAATCCTATAAGATTAGAAACCATGAACATTGCCAATATGATCTATGTTGGACATTGGAAGCTCATGATTGTGGATCTTCGTGGAGTTGGTTATCTTTAATAACTTGAAAATTATATTTCATACTTTGTTTGTATCCTCTTGTTTGGCGGTTTTTCTAATTTACCTCATCGTCATGTGCAATGAGAAGGTGTTAATGTTGTATGGGTGTTAACATCTTGGCTACATGGAGAAACACCAACTATTTGGACTATAACATGGAGTTATTATATTGGGTTCATGATTTTAGCCCTTGATTACATAAAATAACTGAATGGTAATCTATTAAACTCTTCACTTTGGTGAGATGTGGAAGCTTCATCATCTTGTTCTAGTGGAAATCCTTCTTCGTTCCAAAAAATGGCAGTAGAGGGAACAATTTTTCCTCATCTTGGTCAAAAGTGTGAGTAGGCACAATCTCTTCTTTAGATTCACTAGAATTATCAGGAGATGGGTCAAAAACTAGTTGTGCATTAGAAAATCTCAGTGCAATTTTATACTTAGATTTCCTTCCACTTGTGTGACTCAAAGGTTCAACAAGAGCATGTTTCTTTTTTCTCAAAGGACCATGACCTGGGTAACCCATCCTAGCTAGAAACTCATAGCCTTTTCCATATCTTTTGGGAGAAATTGTAGCAGTAAGAATAAGTTCTTTAGGTTCTTTCTCTCTATAAATCAACTCCCTAATAGCTTGTTCTTCTTTTTCATCCTCTAGAGGTACTGAGGACTGGACAAAGGTACCATAAACTTTCATAGAAGAAGATGAAGGCTTCTTATCCTCTGAAGGTTTACCATAAGAACAAGGGGAGACTGGGAGTTTAGAAATAGAATCTAGTTGATATTCCCCCATCCCAATGTTCAACATTTTTAACTTATTTTCACAATCAGCAAGAGTAGTCTTAGTCTCATCAACAACTCTATTGTGTGGTACTAAGGATTCAACAATAAGTGTATTGATAGACATGGAATTATCCCCTGGAATGGAAATCTCAGTACTGTTGAAGGGAAACTTTATGCACTGATGGTAGGTAGAGGGAATCGCTTGCATATCATGGATCCATGATCCCTCTAGCAATATGTTGTAAGCAAGGGGGATATCAAGAACTTGAAAGACCACATATTTTTCACTGGACCAACCTGAATAAGTAACACAATCAATCCTTTGGAAGACCTTTCAACTTCGTCATAGGATTAAATAATAATATTTTTCCTTGGATCGATGGTGAACTCTGACAATCCTAGTTGCTTAATCACATTGAAAGAATAAATATTTAACCCACCACCACTATCTATCAACACATGTTTGACTCAGGTTTGATAGATTCAGATTTCAATATGTAGGGCAAGGTTATGTGGGTGACTTAAAGACTTTTCATCTTCCTCAGAAAATGAAGGTAATGTGGAGCAACAATATGATTAACCATGGTCTGAAACTGATCAGTATTAATGTCTTCAGGGACACTTGTTGTTTGCAATTTTTTTAAGATCTCCTTGTACATAGGTGATAACTCTAGAAACTCAAATATTGAAATCTAGGCTGGGGTACGCTGAAGTTGATCTACTAGATTATAGTTTGACTTGCTGGAAGTAGAGGCTTATTTGGAAGAGGATGCCGCTTGCTTAGGGTTATCTTTCTTGGAATATTTTGGACCCCTAAGAATAACCTTGGGTTGACTGCTAGTGACAACATTTAGATTTCCCTATGTGAAGGAGAGTTGACACCTCTAAGCATGATCATGTGCTTTTGGGGTTGCGTGGAAGAACCAATACTTTTCAAGAAAACCTTAGGTACCTCATCAATATTTGAATCATAGTCAAGTCCATCATGTTTAGGTCTCACCATTTTAATGTTTTCATTCACTGGTTCAAGCATAAGAATAATGTTGTCATTATTCGTATAAGTGTAGTTGATTTTAGCTCCCTCATCTTTCTTTGATATCCTTTGTCATACTTGGGGAGTGGCTCCTTAAAATCCTTACGATAAGAATTCTTAACAAGACCATCTACTCCAACCTCCCATCCTTGATAAGATCTTGAATGACACATTTCAATTTTATGCAGTTATTAGTTTTGTGTCCCTTATTTTTATGATACTCACAATAATGGTTGTCATTCCACCACTTATGTTTCACCTCTGGCTCATAAGGTTTAGAATATTCAGGTAGTGTGATAATCTTGTTGGAAAGTAAGGTCTTAAGTATCACATCATACGAATATCCCAAGGGGGTAAAATCATGTTTAGGCTTAGGTGCCCATGAAGATTTAGCCTTGTTAGAATTGTTATATTTTGCAGCTTCTTATTGTTTGGATATCACTAGCCAAGTTGAAAATGGGATCTTTAGGCTTAGGTTCATCAAAAACACCATCATTGACCACATGCTTGTTCTTATTCCAAGGCTTATTCTTGTATTTTTTATAGCCATTACCATTGTTGGGTTTATCCTTACTTAATGTGATCTCACCCTTTTTACTAAAACATCCTCTATTCGAAAAGAACTCTCAATCATGTCATTAAAGATGAAAAAAACTTTCTTTCTAAGATTGTAATGAAACTCAGGTATGAGATTATTAACAAAGATATCAATGTTCTTGTTCTCTAGAAGTTGTCATGGGTATCTTGAGTTTAACTTCCTCCACCTTTGTAAGAATGTAACAAAAGGTTCGCCTTGTTTTTGTTTGATGTTGCATAGGTTAATAATTGTCATAGGGTGTTGAATGTTGTAAGATTATTGTTGAATAAACCTTTGGACAAGCTCATCAAAGGACTTAAGTGGAGGTGTGATTTTTGTGAACCACTCCATAGCTTGGACATTCAGACTCCTAGGAAAGAGTCTCATAAGGTAAGTGTCATCATGCATAAAGTCCATACTCAAAGCATATAATTTTCTAACATGGTCATGTGGATCCCCATTTGCATTATACTTGTCATACTTAGGAATCTCAACATCTCTTGGAAAAGGCATCATGTATAGGTTTTTGTCAAAAGGTAGAGTGCATATGGAATCCATAGAAACTGATAACTTAGGATTTTCCTTTTCCTTTTTCAAGCTTGATACTTCATTTTTCAGGTCTTGTACTTCATTGATGTAAATTTCCAAAGGTGAGGGTTCTTTTATTTGAAGCAACCTATCAACATAAAAGTCGTGGGAAGTTTCAACCCTCTAGAAGCCAAGTGCATGAAATATTGATCGCCATCTTATTCCAAGGTTTTCAGCATGAGTCTTTGATAACGGTCATCTTGTTGAAAATTTATGATCTCTTCTTCAGTAATTTCATGATCCGTGTTGTTGCCATGTTGAGAGTTATGCCTAGAATGTGAAGATCTTGGAGGTGAGTCAAATCCATTGTGTTGTGACCTTCGGGGAGATCTTGGAGGTGTATTATTTCCATTATTTAAAAATAAATTGGCATTAAATTGTTGAGCCAAAGGAGTCTCTTTTTCCTCCATGTAATCTTTTCTTCCTAATCTCTCATTGTGCTCAAAAAGGTCATTCAATCAATTTTTATGCTCTTCCCTGGACATGGTGAGAGATAAACTATTTTCAGATCTTGATGAGGCAAGAGGTGTCTCAAAGGTACTATCAAATGTACTTCCAAAAGGATCAAACCAAAATTTAGTATTATCCCCTTCGTTGTCAAAGGTAATTTGAGGTTCTTTGTCTTGATAATGTTGAAGCCTAGTAGGATACTTGGTAATTCATCAAAGCTAATTGGAGGTTGCTTCCCTTGATCCAATTAAGATGAAACAAGAAAAATTGATGTCCTCACTAGAGAAGCGAAGTGTTCACTTGTCAAAAATAAAAATAGAGTAAAAAGAGATCAAGATGACTTATCACAAAGTGCCCAAGATGTGGGTAAGTTACCTATGTATGACACTTGTGACTCAAGTCAAGAGATAAAGCCAAATTAAAGATAAAGATAGCCAAAAGAGATAGAAAAGTGAACAACTTTACTAATCAAGAATGTAACCAAGGTATCTAGGTGATCATTTTCAGCTAAAAACAGTCCCTAACCTGCTAGTTTTAGACCAAGAGACCATAAATAGTCAAGTATAAGCTTCCCAAACAAGCAAAGAGAAAATTTGAGGCCAAAACAACTTGGATCTATAACTGGATGATAAACCTTAGTAATCTAGAGGATAGTTAGACTAGGAGGATAAGTTGTATGATACAACACAATAAACCTAGACGATACTTCAGGATAATACAATATTCAGTTAGTAGACCAGACGATACTACCCAGTATTGACAGATGATATTTCCTTGAATGACAGATGATTTTATAAATTTTTGTATGATATTCCTCACCATAGAAGATGATATTGAGACAAAATACATAAAAAGACCAACTTTTGATTCAAAAACCTTGTTTTGATTGACAATTTTGACTGGTTTAGCAATGTAGATTGTTGTGACAGTGTGTAATTTTAGTTTTAACAACAAGTTTGAAGTTCAAAGTCAAGTTTTTAAAGAAAATGTGACACATAGAGTAGTCTTAAAACAATCAAGCAAGGGACAAAGATGTTAGAATAACTAAGAGTGGGGTGAATTAGTTATCCACAGTCCCAAATACAAAATGTATACCCAAAAACAATTTAAACAAATTTCTACAGCTCGGTAACATAAAATAGTAAACTGTCTATGCTTTTACTGATTACCAGTTAATAACTTATATTAACTACCGATCAAATCAAATATGCAACATGTAAAGTATGATATCCAACAATCATCACAATCAACACATAACACAAGAGATTTAATGTGGAAACCCTGTAAAGGGAAAAACCACCTGGGACCGGTAACCCAAAATTGTTCACTCTTCTGAAGTGAGCTCGATGAAGAGCCAACCCTGTTAAAGGTTATAAAACACACTGTAAGGTGTGACCTTGTTAGAGGATTTAACACTAAGCGCTATCATCCAACCAACATTCACTATGGGGTTGACAGGATAACAAATGTACATTCTATGAATGACATTACAAGACTTTCTAGTCTACTCGGTTAAGAGATTTATCTGATTAAAATGGTTAAACTGTAACAACAGGTGATCTGATTACAATACAACTTGATTTATAGATGTACATATCTATATTATGCTCATTCAAATCCTCTGATCAATATATCAATTCTATTCAATAATATTTAGTAACTTACTGTCTCTCGGTTATCTCTGCAGTTCGGTTCTCCTTAACTAGTTTGATCAGGCATGCATGAAGCTTGTTCATGTGATATCTTTGTAGTATTCTTTCCTCCGGCATAAGTTTCACAATGAAACTCTAGTCTCTTAAATAGACAAGTAAACCATTTTCCTTTCATCCATCAGATTTTTCCGCTTAATCTCCTTCATTGATTTTGCTGCTTAAACCTTCTTCGGCTGATGTGTCAGTAACATGATTCAATTATGTCCTTTAGATCTTCCTCAAATTTTTCTAGCTGTTGATTTCGTAACAAAATTTATCTTTCCACTTTGATCATGAGGTGCTTTCCAGCTCATCAATTTCTATCAGCTAAACTAATCATTTAGTTCTTTTGTCCATTCTCAGTTAACAAAGAAATGCGTCGGTGAACACAAGATCAGTTTATATTGTGCTCGGTATACACTACACTGCTCGGTGTATACTGGAATGCTTCATTAACTGACCACACTGCTTTGTAACAATTTGCTCCCAACTTCATAATAGATTAATGCAACATAATCAAGTCAAAAATATGAAGTCATAGACTCATCGATAAGTTACCAAGAATATTCCTTATCCTCATCTGTCATATCCATCTTCCTCAATGTAGATATCTCGGTTCTTCATTTTCTCTTCTCTTCTACAAATGTGTTAGATGTTTGCAACTCCATTATAAGTATTGTCAAAACTAGTTGACATCAATGACAACATACAGACTGATTCAATTATCTTACATAATAGTTCAGTGCTCGGTGATCTTTAATCACTTGAAGTTCTTCAATCATGTTCTTAATCAGTTTTAGTTCATCAATCTCTCCCTTTGGCATTAATGGCAACTCAAGCAATATGAAGTATAGCATACACATACCAAACATGTATTCTACAACTTTGTAAACAAATGATGTAGCTCGGTAAGCTCTCCCTAGCTTAATATATTTAATCTCTATGTTACATAACATCATTGCAAGTGCAGACTATCTTCTGTAGATATGATATTTGTAGCTCTCAGATTGCTTCTGTTTATCTCTCCCTTAGATAGATGTTCCAGTATTCTCCTTGGTTATCATATTGTTTATCTCTCCCTTTGACAACAATGCCAAATAAAAACATAAACATATAGCTTTGTAGCAGCCAATGTAACTCTCTGTTGTCCTGGTCATTCACTGTATCTCAGTATACTGATTATACCACTAGTTTCTCCAATCTTTCACAACCTTAGATAGAAATCCAAAGTGTGAACTATGCTGCATCAACATGAGTGATCTTCTAATAAGATTAGGCTGATGCAACCTCTAGATCACATTAGTGACCGACAGGTAGGGTACAGACCCCAAGTCTAGTCCTCAAGTATTCAAATGTATCTTTCGGTAGAGGCTTTGTAAATATGTCAGCAAGTTGCTCTTTAGATGTAACAAATTCTAGCTTCACTTGCTTCTCTTGTACTTGTTCTCTTAAGTAGTGATACTTGATGGATATGTGCTTTGTTTTTGAGTGCATCACTAGATTCTTTTAAATGTTTATAGCACTAGTGTTATCACAAAATATAATCACTGGCTCAGTGATTACCTCATTCATTCCTTCCAACACTTGCTTAATATATGCAATATTTGAACAATTTGTGGAAGCAGAAACATACTCTATTTTGGTTGTAGACTGAGAAATACAAGACTGCTTCTTACTTGTCCAGGTAACAAGTCTTTCACCAAAGAAAAATGGTCCTCCGATTGTGCTTTTTCTGTCATCCATATTTCCAGCCCAATCAACATCGGTGTATACTTTGAGTTCAAAATTTCCTTCCTTAAAATACCATAGTCCATAGTCCTCTATTTTCTTCAGGTATCTTAGGATTATCTTTGTAGCAACCATGTGTGACTCCCTAGGATTTACAGAAAATCTTACAACAATCCCCACAACATGTGCTATATCTAGTCTACTATGTACTACATACATCAACTTACCAATCATTGATCGGTACAGTGTCTGGTTCACCTCTGTAGTTTCATCCTCTTTAGTCAATTTGCATCCTGTGATCATTGGTGTTCCAACTGGTTTAACATCTTCCATGCCAAATGTTCTCAGTACTTCTTTTATATACTTGGATTGTGTGATGAATATCCCATCATTCTGCTGAATAACCTGTAGTCCTAGAAATAACTTAATCTCTCCAAACATTGACATTTCAAACTCTTTTCTCATCTTATCAACAAATGATTTACATATGTGATCTTGTCCTCCAAAGATAATATCATCCACAAATATTTCAGCAATTAGAATAGTATCATCAATATCTCCTTTCATATGCAAATTTCTGTTCTCACTAGTTCTAACAAATCCAATACTTAAAAAATAAGTATGTAGCCTTTCATACCAGGTTCTCGATGCTTTCTTCAAACCATACAAATATTTATGTAATCTAAATACCATGTCTTTCTTTTTTGGATCTACAAACCCTTCTGGTTGTTCTATGTAGACTTCTTCTTCAAGTATCCCATTCAGAAATGCAGACTTAACGTCCATTTGATAAACTTTAAATTTCTTATGTGCTGCATAGGCCAGTAACATTCAAACTCCTTCTAGTCTAGCAACAGGTGCAAAGGTCTCACCATAATCAATTCCTTCCTCCTGTGCATACCCCTTGCATACTAGTCTGGCTTTATTCCTTGTAACCTCTCCATTTTCATTTAGCTTGTTTCTGAAGATCCACTTAGTACTGATAACATTCTTATCATTAGGTCTAGGTACTAAGGTCCATGTCTTGTTTTTCTCTATCTATTCAATCTCTTCATTCATTGCATTTATCCACTCTTCATTCTCCAATGCAACTTTAACATTTTTCGGTTCATATTCACAAACTAAGCATGCACCTTGTCTTGAATTACTTCTTGTTTGTATGCCAGCTTGCTTGTCACTAATGATTTGATTCTCAGGATGATGTCTCCTGAAAAATCTTACCAGTATCCAATCTCTTCTTTCTTGTTCATCTTGTTCAAGTTCATTTGCTTTCTCGGTAGGTCCTTCCTGCTCCTTAGTTTCTCTTTCCTATTCCTCGGTGTTGTTTTCTTGCTGACCGGTTGTCATTGTCTACAACTTTAGTAGATACTCTAGTTGTTTAATGTATGTGAATCTACCATAGTCTTCTATTTCCTTTGTGCTTTCTTCTTCATTCTTGTCATCAAACTCATCAACCCTGACATTAGCACTTTCAATCATTTTATTAGTAACTTTATTTAGATACTTGTATGCTTTTCTTTTAGTGGAATATCCAAGAAATATCCCTTCATCACATTTTGAGTCAAACTTTCCATTTCTTTCATCTTTCAGAATAAAGCATTTAATTCCAAAAATTCTGAAATAACTTACAGTGGGTTTGTGTCCAAACCATAACTCATAGTGTGTTTTGTTAGTGTCCTTCAACTGTACTGGGTTCAAAACATAAACAAATGTGCTAACTACCTCTCTCCAGTATGTTTGAGCAACATTTTTCTCTATCAATATCAATGTCCTTGTACAATCAACAATTGACTTATTCCTCCTTTCAACAATTCTATTTTGCTGAGGTGTTCTCGGTGTAGAGACCTATCTTTTTATACCATGCTCATTACAATAGTTAGTAAATTCATCAGAAATAAACTCACCTCCTATGTCTGATCTCAAGCATTTCAATTATTTACCAATCTCTTTCTCTACTTTTTCTTTAAGCCACTTGAACATTTTAAATGCGTCTGATTTTTCTTTCAAGAACATGACAGTCATCAATCTAGTGTAATCATCAACAAAAAGAATGAAATATCTATCCCCATAATCACTCTGTGTTCTCATGGGACCACACACATTGGTGTGAACCAACTCAAGTATTTTCTTTGTTGAATAATCTTTGCTTTTGAAACTAGATTTTGTCATTTCACCCTTCTAACATTCATGACACATAACATGATCAAGCTTTGATAAGTTAGGCAGACCTCTAACCTTTTTCTTTTTACTGATCTTAATCATGTTATCAAAGTTTACATGACATAAAATTTTATGCCATAACCAAGCATCTTCATTTTTCATCATTAAACAAGAAGACTCTACATTATCAAGATAAAACAAGTTACCTTTCGATTGTGATCCTATTCCAACAAGTCTTCCTTCATCATCAAATATTTTTACTTTCTTGCTCTCAAAATATACTTGGTGGCTTGAATTGTTCAGCTGTGCCACACTTAGCAAATTATAGTTTAGTCCTACCCAATAAGCATTATCACATTGGATTCTATCATTTATCAGCAAGGATCCCTTTCCTCTGACCATACAAGGTGTATCATTACCCATTTTTACAGATCCTCCATTATATTGCTCAAGATGATCAAATTTTTCTTCATCACCAGTCATGTGATGTGTACAATCACTATCTATGATCCATGTATCATTTTTATTAACCTTAGAAATTAGTGTTGTTTCTACATACCTTTCTTCTTCCTCAGAATCATCCTTCATAACAACAAATACCACTTCTATATCATCATCTAAATCAAAATCAGATTCATTTTCTTCAGCAATGTAACATACCTTTTTGCCTTTATCATTGTTGTCTCAGTTTTCTCTGTTGTAGTGTCGGTAAATTCTGTTGCCTCTTCTCCCATAGCTTCCTTCACCAGATCAGTCCTTGTTTCTATCATCTTCCTTCCTGTTTGGACATCTAGCAGAAATATGACCAACTTCTTTGCAGTTAAAACATGCTAAAGGTAATTTGCCTCTATATCTACCTTTTCCTTTAGGTAATCTCTTGGCCATAAGATCTTCAAGCTCATCAAGCTCATCATCGGTATTTCTATCACTATCATCCTTATTATTTCTACTACTAGACTTACCGATCTTCAGAGAAGTCATAAAAGTAGATTCAAAAGTTGGTACAACACTATTATCATAGTTGTTTAGTTCAAAAGTTGTTAGCTTTCCAATCAGATTATCAAGAGTGAGAGTACTGTTAGGTGTTGACCTATTTTCATGTATTGTAGATATTCTAATTGCATAAACAAGCAATACAGTCCTTAGAATTTTACTTACCACAGTGTCTTCATCAATAACACCATTAGATCCTCTGATAGCGTGAACTACCTCCTTTATTCTATTTATGTACTGCATAATATTTTCTCCTTCTTTCATCTTCATATCATCAAATCTTCCTCTTAAACTTTCAACTTTGGCTCTCTTGACATTTGTATCACCACTATAAACTTGAGTAAGTTTATCCCACATATCCTTAATAGTAGTGCAATCTTTAATATCTTCAAACTTGACATCTGTCAGAGCAACAACAATCTCCATCATAGTAATGTTATGCTCATGTCTATCTCTTAGTTGATCAAGAGTCAAAGGTCCAGTGGGTGGTGCAATGTAGCCATTCTCTAATAGTGTGAGGGAAGAATTCCCAATTCTAGATATATACAGTTTCATTTGGCTTTTCCATATTGTAAAGTTTTCCTTATTCAGCTTTGGCACATCCCTCTTATATATTTTGTGATCTTTATGTTGAAGTCCTTAAAACTCTATTCCAAGAAACCAATACACTCTGATACCAATTGTTAGAATAACTGAGAGGGGGGTGAATCAGTTATCCATAGTCCCAAATACAAAATGTATACCCAAAAACAATTTAAACAAATTTCTATAGCTCGGTAACATAAAATAGTAAACTGTCTGTGCTTTTATTGATTACCAGTTAATAACTTATAGTAACTACCAATCAAATCAAATATGCAACATGTAAAGTATGATATCCAACAATCATCACAATCAATACATAACACAAGAGATTTAACATGGAAACCCTGTAAAGGGAAAAACCACCTGGGACCGGTAACCCAAAATTTTTCACTCTTTTGAAGTGAGCTCGGTGAAGAGCCAACCCTATTAAAGGTTACAAAACACACTGTAAGGTGTGACCTTGTTAGAGGATTTAACACTAACCATTATTGTCCAACCATCATTCACTATGGGGTTGACAGGATAACAAATGTACATTCTATGAATGACATTACAAGACTTTCTAGTCTACTTGGTTAAGAGATTTATCTAATTACAATGGTTAAACTGTAATAGCAAGTGATCTGATTACAATACAACTTGATTTACAGATGTACAGATCTATATTATGCTCATTCAAATCCTCTGATCAATATATCAATTCTGTTCAACAATATTCAATAACTTACTGTCTCTCGGTTATAGCTTTCTGACACTCAGTAATCTCTGCAGTTCGATTCTCCTTAACCATTTTGATCAGGCATGCATGAAGCTTGTTCATGTGATATCTCTATAGTATTCTTTCCTCCAGCATAAGTTTCATAATGAAACCCTAGTCTCTTAAATAGACTAGTAAACCATTTTCCTTTCATCCATTAGATTTTGCCGCTTAATCTCCTTCATTGATTTTGCCTCTTAAACCTTCTTTGGCTAATGTGTTAGTAACACGTATCAATTCTGTCCTTTAGATCTTCCTCAAATTTTTCTAGCCATCGATTTCGTAACAAATTTTATCTTTCCACTCTGATCACGAAGTGCTTTCCATCTCATCAATTTCTGTTGGCTAAACTAATCATTTAGTTCTTTTGTCCATTCTCGGTTAACAAAGAAATGGGTTGGTGAACACAAGCTCAGTTTATATTGTGCTCAGTATACACTACACTACTCGGTGTATACTGGAATGCTTCATTAACCGATCACACTGCTTTGTAAATTTTTTTTCCCAACTTCATAACAGATTAATCCAACATAATCAAGTCAACAATATGAAGTCATAGACTCATCAATAAGTTACCAAGAGTATTCCTTATCCTCTTCTTTCATATCCATCTTACTCAATGTAGATATCTTGGTTCTTCATTTTTCTCTTCTCTTCTACAGATGTGTTAGATGTTTGCAACTCCATCATAAGTACTGTCAAAACTAGTTGACATCAATGACAACATACAAACTAATTCAATTATCTTACATAACAGTTCAGTGCTCGGTGATCTTTAATCACTTGAAGTTCTTCAATCATGTTCTCAATCAGTTTTAGTTCATCAAAAGAAACCTTGCATGATACAAATATTTGGGAGGTCTCAAATAAAAACCCTTATGAATACTATTGTCATGCATATGTTCTAATAATTTCTACGGGTCTAGCACAAAATGAAGACACACCAAGAAAATTCTACCTAAGATCAAAAGGGAAGTGATCCAACCTTTTCCCACAATTTGATTCTCTTAGCCCCATAATTATGTGGTTGAATGGCATTTCCTATGACTATGCAAGTTATGGATCAATTGGAAGAAATCAATACTCGTAGCACATATCTTTCCACATTGCCATATTCAAGATTTAGCATCCAAGGGAACACATATGGTGAGTATCTTGGGGTGATCCGAGTAAGTCAACTTGGATCAATCCTTATACAAAGGAAGTCACATGGATAAAATGGTTGGCCTCTATATCCTAAGGTGTTTAGTAAGGTTCTATGGTCATGACTACCTCTTGTAGTTTCACAAGTGCAATTTAGGCCTATATCCCTAAAAGCACCCAAAATGTATAGTATTTCAAGAAAGATTGAGACCTCTTGGCCCTATAAAAGTTGAATTTACTCACCTTGTAGTCTTGTAAACAAGATTGAGACCATGAAGGTCCTACAAGTGCCTAGTCAAGTGTAGTCTTGCTTAGCAAGATTGAGGCAACTAGGCCCTACACATGAAGAAACATTAGAAGTAGAAAATAGCCAAATCTTCCCTCTCTTTAGATTGAAGAAAGATTTTGATTATAGTGGGATGGAGTTAGCTAGGTTTTCTTGTTTCCCACTTGGTTCATTCCCAAAAGATTGCTCTCTTGGTAGGCCCACTAAAGGTAAATACAAGAAAAGTAAATGGATAGCTAATGAAGGTATATATTTCTAATTTTCCACAAGGTAAAAGATCATAATCTCCTACTCCATAGTGTCTCCCAAAAACATCAAATACATGTTCATTTACCAAAAGACAACTAATTAAGAAATGTCCCTATAAAAGTGATCAATGCTAACAAAGACATATAAGCTTATTTGTATTTGCAAGGCAACTTACAAAACCACAATGTTAGTATTCTTAGAAATGTAATTTATTTGGAAAGTGAATCTTACAACCACAAGTTAGGGCACAAAAGTATGAAAATGAAACCAATAACCCTATAAAACCACTTGTTAGGTGTTGTTAGGAAACCAAAAAACTTGAAATACAAGAAAATTGCAATAAAACTAGGCTAAATGTTTCAAAGTCAGTAAACCAGCATTTGTGTACGGAATTGGATCTGATATTTGCAAATTGAGTTGTATGTTTTTTAGATCAATACTGCTGCTACTTTCTAACCATTGTAACAATCAAAATCTTTTTAACAGAGGTTGACCTAACAGTCACTTGTTTAAATCCTTTGAACATGATTGCATTCTAATGGAATGTATGTAAGTCCTATAACAAGGCTCACTTCTAACAGGGTGATTGAAATCCTTTAACTGGGTAACACCTAACAGTGTGTATTGTAACCTTTAACAGGGTTGGCTTTTAACCGAGCTCACTTCAGAAGAGTGAAAATAATAGTAGCATGTTACAAAGTGGTTTTTCCCAGATTGGGTTTCCACTATAAATCCTAGTGTTAATGCTTGTGTGAATGTTTTAGTTTAAACATTTTTGTGTTTTACAAGTTAGATACAACTGGGTAGTGGATTGCAAGGTTATATGTTTCTATTATAGAATCAGTGATGACCGAGTTGGTTTTGGTTGTTAGATCTAATTTAAAGAAAAGTTTTTTGAAGTTTATTTTATACATTTGGACCTGAGAACAATTGATTCACCCCCCTCTTTGTTGTTCTAAATCATATTAACAATTGGTATCAGAGTTGTGTTTCTTATTATTGGTGTTTACAGAAATCAAGTTTAAAGGGACTTGAAGCAAATGATCAGGATGTATAAGAAGGAGCTACCGAAGCTAAATAAGGAAAACTTCCCTGCATGACAAAGCTTGATGAAGCTGTATCTGGCTAGTATTGGTGATTCTACAAAGTACTACATTGAGAATGACTATGTCTCACCTGTCGCACCTTTGACTATCGAAGAAATGAGAGCTAAGCAATAACATAATCAGGTAATGCTAGAAATTGCATCTGCCCTAAGCTATCTAGAATTTGAAGACATTAAGGATTGCACAATTGATAAGGAGATGTGGGACATTCTTGCAAAGATCTATGGTGGTGACATAAATGTATTGAAAGCTAAGGCCGAGAGTCTCAGAGGTAAGTTTGATGAAATGAGAATGCAAGAAGGTGAGAACATTGCACAATATTGTGGTAGAATAAAAGAAGTTGTGAATGTTATTAGAGGAGCAAGTGGGACTATTGATGATGAAACTATAATTGAAAAAGTACTAAGAACTCTACATCCTATATATGCTATAAAGATCTCAACTATTTAGGAATCTAGATGTAACTCTGCAAATGTGCTTACTTTGGAAAGTTTGGTTGGCAAGCTGACTGCTTTTGAACTCTCTAACTATGATAACTTCATTGTTGGTAGTATTGGTAATGTTGAATATGCTTTTAAGTCACAATTAGTTCTGAACAAGCCAAAGAAAGAAAAAGAAAGATGCATCAGTGAAAGTGAAAGTGAAAGTGACAGTGACACTTTTGATGAAGAACTTGAAGATCTAGAAGCTCTTATGGCTAGAAGATTGAGAAGGGGAAAATGAAGATATAAAGGTAAACTCCCTATTATATGTTTTGCATGTAATAAAGTTGGTCATATAGTTGCTAGATGTCCTGACAGGAATGATAAAGATGAAGAAAGAAAAAGCGAACACAAAGACATAAGAGATGACAGAAGCTACCGAAGGTACAAAGACTACAAAGGAAAAGGTAAGAAATCTTGTTACATTGCTGAAGAAGAAATTGACATTGATAGTGATGATTTTGAAATTGAGGTAGTCTATGTTGCAATGAAAGATGAATTTGATGAGGATGAGAAAATTGCATTGATCTCCTATGTGAACAAGAATGACAAATGGATTATTCATAGTGGTTGTTCACATCACATGACTGGTGACAAGAGTAAGTTTGAGACCTTACATCATTATAGAGGTAAAAGTGTAAAATTTGGTAATGATGCATCATGTCCTGTTAGAGGAAAAGGTTTGGTTAAACTGACTGATAAGATCTCTTGTGATAATGCATATTGGGTTGAAGGTCTAAATTATAATCTACTAAGTGTTGCATAGCTCAACAACACTGGTTACTAAGTGGAATTTCATCACAAGAAAGCTAAAATATTTGATGCTACTGGTGAACTGATCGGAAGTGGAGAACAAAATAGAGGTAATTTGTTCTATCTTGACCTATCTGAAGAAGCATGTATGGTTGCACAACTTGATGATATTTGGTTATGGCATAAGAGGCTATGTCATGTTAACTTTGATAATTTGGTAGAAATAAGTAAGAAGAAGAAAGTAAGAGGTCTACCTAGATTGAAGAAACTTGAGAATGTGATGTGCAAGGAATGCCAATTAGGAAAAATGACAAAGTCAAGTTTTAAGAGAAAATCCTTTACTTCTAAATTTTTTTTAGATTTGGTTCATACTGACCTTTGTGGACCTATGGGTGTAGAAAGTTACTGTGGTGCGAGATATTTTATCTTGTTTGTTGATGATCATACCAGGATGATGCATGTAATGTTTCTAAAAGAAAAATATGACGCTTTTCAATTCTTTAAGTGGTATTTGGCTAAGGTTGAGAAAGAGACAGGTAGGAACCTAAAATGTTTTAGATCTGACCAAGTTGGAGAATTTACATCAAATGAATTCAATCTATTTTACAATGAAAGAGGGATCACAAGACAGATGTCTGCACCTAGAACACCTCCACAGAATGGTATAGCAGAGAGAAGAAACAAATCTATCTTGGATTGTGCAAGGACATTGTTGATTGAAAAGAATGTGGCACAAAAATACTGGAAAGAAGCTATAAGTACAACTGTCTAGACTCTTAACCGGGTACATATCAAGAAAGGTACAAATCTAACACCCTATGAATTATGGCATGGGCATGCATTGATTGTTAAATACTTTAGAATCTTTGGAAGCAAGTGCTACATATTAAAAGACAATAGGAATGGAAAGTTTGATGCTAAAAGTGATGAAGGTATATTCCTAGGGTATTCCACAAAAAGTAAAGCTTATAAGTGTTTGAACTCTAACACTAACAAAATTGTGGAAAGTGTGAATGTCAAAGTTGATGAGTATGTACAAAGAAATGAAGTTGACAGCAAAAGATTACCAGAAGATTATAGATCTTTTGTGTATATTGAAGAAGAAGAAGAAGAGGCAAGTAACAAACTTGCACCTGATGCTGAGTCTTGGGTAAGCAATGCCGAGCGATAGGAAGATGCTACCGAGCATTAGGAAAATAGTGCTGAAAGAGAACAAGAACATGCTGAGCACCAAGATAATGCTGCCGAGTATCAGGAAGAGGTTGCTAAGCATTCAGGAGCTAAATCTGACAATCTTGTTGAGGAACCTAATGAAATAGAGGAGAGAAGAGATGAACCTATTTTGGAAAAATATGTAAGAAGACATCACAAGCCTGAATAGATAATTGGAGACAAAAATACTGGAATTCTAACCAGAAGTAAGACAAAGGATCCAACATGTTTACTATGTGAATTTGAACCTAAATCAACTAGAGAGGCATTAGAAAATGAAGACTGGATACAAGCAATGAATGAAGAAATTGATTAGATAGAGAAGAATGATACTTGGACTTTGGTGCCGAGACTTGAAAACAAAAATGTTATAGGAACAAAGTGGGTGTTCCGAAATGAGTTGAATGAAAAAGGTGAAATAACTAGGAACAAAGCTAGGCTGGTATGCAAAGGCTATGCACAAGAAGAAGGAATAGATTATGGGGAGAAATTTTCCCCTGTAGCTAGATTGGAAGGAGTAAGAACTCTTCTTGCATATGCTTCTTATAAATATTTTGAGGTATATCAAATGGATGTCAAGTCTACATTCTTAAATGGTATACTAGAAGAAGAAGTTTACATAGAACAACCAGAAGGTTTTATTGATCCAAACAGAAGACACATGGTATGCAAACTAAACAAAGCACTATATGGATTAAAATAAGCTCCCAGAGCATGGTATGAGAGATTTCATAACTACTTGATACAGATTGGATTTTTAGGAACAAATGACACAAGCAATCTGTACATGAAAGATGAAGAAGGTAAAGGTATCCTGTTGGCAAAATTTTTTGTGGATGATATTATTTTTGGTGGACAAGATGTTTTGTGTAAAATATTTTCAAATGAAATGCAAACTGAATTTGAAATGAGCATGTTTGGTGAGATCAAATTCTTTGTTGGTTTACAAGTATATCAGATGAAGAGAGGAATTTTCATTACACAGTCTAAGTATGTTAATGAAATACTGAAAACTTTTGGGATGGTAGATTCTAGACTAGTGAGTACTCCTATGGTTACTGGACAAAAGTTATCTAAGAATGATGATGCTGCAGAAGTGAACCGGACTTTGTACAGATCCATGATTGAAAAATTACAGTATGCTATACATAGTAGACTAGATATTGCACTAGCTATTGGGATTGTGGCAAGATTCTCTGCCAATCCTAAGGAAACACACATGATGGTTGTGAAAATAATTATGAGATACTTGAAAGGGACTGCTAACTATGGGCTATATTACAAGAAGGATGAAAGATTTGAACTAAGAGTATATACAGATGCTGATTGGGCAGGAAATGTAGATGACAAAAAGAGTACTAGTGGTGGAGCTTACTTTCTTAGACAGAGATTAGTCTCCTAGATGAGCAAGAAACAAAATTGCATTTCCCAATCTACTGCTGAAGCCGAGTATGTTGCTGCTACAGTAAACTGTTCAAATTTGGTATGGATAAAACAATTGTTGGTAGGCATGAAAGAAGAAATCACTGAACCTGTTGTTATTTTTTGTGACAACACAAGTGCTATCAACATTTCTAAGAATCCAGTGATGCATGCTAAGACCAAGCACATAGCAATCAAGTATCACTACTTGAGAGAATTGGTACAAGATAAAGAAGTCTGAATGGAATATGTGAATACAAAGGAACAATTAGCAGACATATTCACTAAAGCTTTACCTAAAGAAGCACATGAGTATTTGAGAAGTCAATTAGGGGTCCTTCCCCTAACTGAGGCTTCCTAGTTAAGTTAGGAGCACTGCATCAAATATGCTACAGTAGAATATTTGACAGATTGATGTGGAAGATTGTCACACTTTAGGACTTGCCGAGAGTTGTGAAGAAGAGCAAAGACAAGGAATCAGTCATAAGCAAGATGACAAAGGGAGAAACACTGAGTTGCATAGATAATATCTACATCTGATGGATGTATGTTTTAGTTGTTGCTTTGGCATTTTTGTCAAAGAGGGAGATGAATTGAGATGATATAATAACACATGACATTGAAAAGAAAAGTAAGGAGATGATGAAATGAGATGAAGGATCAGGATAGAGGGAGATCTGGATATTTTTGATGGTCACAGAAGTGAGGCTAATAGATTTTGAATTAGAATGAAGCTAAGGATATTAATTTTTTTTTTTTTGATGGACAGATAAGTTTTGGATTGGTTGGTAATCCATGTGTTATTCAGGTGATATCATATGGTGTTGCCATCAATGCCAAAGAGGGAGATTGTTGGAAAATGCAATTGAAGCAATTGTTGTGTTTTCATTGATGTCAAACCTTAACTGGTAAGACTGTTGCTACTTAGGAAAGTACTATATCTATTGTATTGTTGTGAAGGGAAAGAAAGGATGGTAACAATAGCACCTAAGGAAAGGTTGAGTTATCTTGATACTACAAAGTGTACTTGACATGTTGTACAATGATGAGACAATGTATTGTTTATCTTAGTAAGATTGAAGACTAAACTGGTAGGCTTGACCGAGCAAAAATGGAGAAATCATGTTCAAGACGAGTAATGTTAGTGTCGATCGAGTCAGTATATGCCGAGCAAAATTCTAGTGTCGATCGAACATCAGTTAATTGCTGAGAAAGACAGTATAAGCCAAGGAAACATTTTAAGTAATGATCAAGCTTTCTACATGAAGACTGAGTAGTTGATCACAGTATTGACCGAGCATCAGTATTTTTATATTTGAAGAGAATTCAGATTTGGAGCCAACATTGTTGAATTCTTGGATTATGTAAAATGTGTTGACTTTATTTATTGATTGTTTGAAAGCATTGAATGCACTGAAAAATGTTTTATTGTAAATCTTTAAGAGATTTGAGATGTTTCTAGAAAAGGAGCCGAAGAACATAAAGTGGGTAGATTCAATGAATCTGACCTAACCCTAAGATCTACAAAGGAGATTGAGTGGAAAAAGATGAGTTAACCTAATTGAGGAATTATTAAGGGAACCTAAGCATTAGGTATGTATGTGCATGGGTGAAAAAGGATGCTGGAAGATCAGTAGATGTTATTGACTGTATAAGCAGAAAAGGATGAAGGAGAAGTGTGGTGATTGCTTGAAGAAAAGTTCAAAGCAGATTAGAGATGGAGATGGAAAAGTTTCAAAGTCAGTAAACCAACATTTGTGTATGGAATTGAATCTGATATTTGCAAAGTGAGTTGTATGTTTTTCAGATCAATACTGCTGCTACTTTCTAACCATTGTAACAGTCAAAATCATTTTAACAGAGGTTGAACTAACAGTCAAATGTTTAAATCCTTTGAACAAGGTTGCATTCTAATGGAATGTATGTAAGTCCTATAACAAGGCTCACTTCTAATAGGGTGATTGAAATCCTTTAACTGGGTCACACCTAACAGTGTGTATTGTAACCTTTGACAGGGTTGGCTTTTAACCGAGCTCACTTTAGAAGAGTGAAAATAATAGTAGCATGTTACAAAGTGGTTTTTCCTAGATTGGGTTTCCACTATAAATCCTAGTGTCAATGCTTGTGTGAATGTTTTAGTTTAAACATTTTTGTGTTTTACAAGTTAGATACAGCTGGGTAGTGGACTGCAATGTTATATGTTTCTATTATAGAATCAGTGATGATCGAGTTGGTTTTGGTTGTTAGATCTGATTTAAAGAAAAATATTTTGAAGTTTGTTTTATACATCTAGACCTGAGAACAATTGATTCACCCCCCCTCTTTGTTGTTCTAAATCATATTAACAACTTGTGGAAGAGTTCTAATTGAGCCTTATTAGCCCTTTGTAACTAGTATTGGTTGGGTAGGGTGTAGATTGGTTGGGAACTTACAATAAAGGGATGTTTTAGTACTCCCAAAAGGGTATCTAAAAAACCCTTTACTTTGTCTAGATCTTTGGGGAGTCAAAATTTATTACTTGATGAGGAGACCTAATTGTAATTAGGCCTATTCAAGGGCATATGTGTCAACACTTTTTGAAATTTGGACTTGGGTCGTAGAATTCTATTTATTATGTTTTGTATGGTTGTAAGAACATCATTCGATAGTACAATATATTTGTTTGGTCTAGTGGGCCATTCAAACCCCTAAACACTTGTGTATCCCACCAAAGCACTCAAGGGAGTATCAGTCTTGGTGATTTGTGTTAGTATTTTGGTTAGAGGACCAAGATAGTGATCTTGGTGGAGTTCTCAAGAATTTTGAAACCCTTGTGTATAAGGATAGTTGGTTGGGCTACCCGATCCTTTGCCTCCTCATCAATTTTATCCTTGATCTGGATATGGAATTACTTTTTTTTGGGACAACAATGGAAGACAGTCATTGTAGAACAATGAAGATTAAACCTTTGATATTGGTTGTTGTGTTCAAACCTTATTCTGGATATCTTTTCTATCCAAACATTCATGCAGTATGTTACAAGTTTTTGGTACATCATTTCTATTATGTTTATCAACAAAATCTGTTAATCAAGTTCTTCCAATTGGTTTTGAATTTAATGCATATCATTACTTGGACTTGGTTGTTGCATTCCAATTGGAACCAAAATATATCTTACATATCTCAAAGTTCTTTATCCTTCAATAAGTATGCTATGTAAATAAATATTATGTATGACATGTATTTATGGGTCTTGTGGTAATGTTGAAAGATTATCATTATGTGTGACCTATCCTTTGGGTCTAGTGCTAGCATGTTGAGCCTTAATGAATATTTCAATTTTTTTTTTAGCATTAAAACTAACACGTGCTAGACTAATGTATTATAGATCTCTATTATTTTATAGGTATATATATTAAAAATCTTTTTGGATATGAGTGTGGAGTATGTATGAACTAAAAAAGGGATGTGAAGGATGATGAAGTAATGTGACAAGGAATAAATAAGGAAGTGGAAAGTAATCAATAGGAATATATGTGACTATGACAAGATGCAATAAATAGTATTGTAGATCTTGTGCAAAGAAGTTGGTAGAAGATTCCTAATCGAATATGTTGTAGAAAGTTATTGTGCTATTAAGAGAAATTGACTTCATGCATATGTAGATGCAACTCAATCAGTTCAAATTTCATAGTAAGGCTATTTGGTAATTAATGTTATTGTATTGGCTATAATAGATGGGCAATGATCCAAATTGCGGTAGGAAAATTGGCAAGGAGCCACCCTTTGTAAAAACCACCTTAACCAGTATTTCATACTTGAGAATTAGCATTCTATTTGGTTTTCCCCAACTTGGGTTTTCCATGTAAAATTTGGTGTTCATTATGTATGGTGTTCTTATGTGCTTTCATGTTCATATCTTCTTTATTTATCTAATTGATTTAAGATTACTATGGGTAAATTAAGATTAAGAAAATTGTTTTATGATAATTGATTCACTCCCCTCTCAGTTATCCAGATTATTGAACAATTGGCACTAGAGCTTGGTCCCTTGCAGATGGAACTTAATCACTTGAGGGATATCTTGGAAGGTTGAACAAATGGTAGAATAATATTACTTTAATGAAGGACTAAAGACATTTTTAGATGGTATAGAATGCACATAATCTAAAAATGAAAAATTGAAAGACAAATGACTATATCACAAAGCTATAGAAGAAAATTCATAAATTCAAAGAGACATAAAGAATTCAACAAGGAATTAAAAGAAATAAAATAAATTATTGTTGATATGAAGCTATGATTGGAAGAATGTAATAAGATCGAGGAAAATCTCAAAGATACCATCAAATAGAAAATAGAAGAAAATGAGAAGTTAGATCAAAAGAGGTAACAAAGCTAAAATAAAAAACAAGATTATGTGAGAGTAGAATAATTTTAGAAAAAAAATTGTCCATGAAGAAAAGTCACAAGGATAAAGAAGGACTAGGTTTCTCTAGTGAAATCTCAAATCAGAATATCAAGGGTAAAGACAAATTAGTTGAAGCTAAAGAAAGATCTAAAAACACAAGCAAAGTCAAAATTTTTGGAACACCTATAAAAATATCTCCAATTAAGAAACCAAATGTTCAAAGGTACTCACCATTTGTTTATTGTTTTCAATGCAAAAAATTTGGACATAAGGTTGTAGAGTGTAGAAGCAAGAATAAATAATATATTCAATGCTTTAACTATCACAAGTTTTGTCACAAAGAAAGTCATTACAAAAGTCAATTATCTAATCAAGATAGAATGAATAGAATTAAAAATATATTTCATGGCCATTTCTATTTATGTCATGGTTATGGTCACAAAGACAATCAATGCAGATCTATAATTCATTCAGTAAATTCAAGACAAAGTAATATCAAATGTTACAAATGCAGTCAGTTTGGACATTATGCTAATACATCCATATATTTAACTGCTTCCCAAAAGACTAAAAATGAAAAGAAAGTTGTAGAATCAAACGAATATAAGAAGAAGGTGTTCATGGTATGGAAGAAAAAAGAAACATGTGAAGGGAACTTGTTTGTGGCACTAGATCTTGGGGCAAGTACTTGTCATGGGGGTTATTTACATAAGCTAAATGAATAAGATTAGTAGCACAACTTAATTAAAAATAATAACTAATCAAACCATTTAAACCTACAAACAACAAAATAAAAAGCATGATGATTAAAACTAGAATTAACTAATTAAAAAATAAACCATCCAATGCTTTGAATCTTCTATTGCTTCTCTTTGCTTCACTAAGGGGTGGCACTCAGAGGTGATTCCAATAACATGTTGACTCAAATCTTTGAGAATTTGTGAATGATTGATAATAAACATGCAACATAAGTTTGCTATGAAATTGAGAGATGAAATTATGAGGAATGAATGCTTCTTCAATAGATTTTTAGGAAATCTACAGATGGTTGAGATTAATTTTGTGAAAGTAGATTGGATGGATGAGATAATTCAAGACTAGAGAAGATTTGGGTAACTTTCTAGAAAAATAGATTTAATTCCAATTTAACTCAAAAATCACAGAGATAAAAGAGGAAATAAAGATGAGATAAAGATGAGAGGATTTTATTTGATTTTTGAAAGATTAAGGTTTCCAAAATTGAATTGTTTTTTGATTTAAAAATAATTTGACTTTTAGAAAATTGTTTTTTCTATTTTATGAGGATTTTGAATTTTTAGAAACTATAGTTTCCTCATATTTTGATTTTTATGACTTTTGGAAGATTTAATTAAATTAAAAATTCAATTAAAGAGAAATATGGAATTAGCTTGGAATTAAAAAAAATTAGAAATGAAATTAATTATAAATTAATGTAAAATTAAATTAATTCAGTCAATTGATTTAATTTGGAAGAATAATTAGCTAATTTGATTTAATTAAATATAATTAATCAAATTATAGGAAATAGGAAATTAAATTTAATTAAGGGATAGAGATCAATTAATTAAAAGTAATTAATTAAATAAACTTAATTGTTTAATTAATTTTTGGGAAATGATTAAATGATTAAAAGATTGGATTGTTTAGAGGAATAAATGCTAATTAATTAAAAATTAAAGAATCATTAATCAATATGTTGGTTCCCAAAACCACAGATTAGGAATCCAAGGGCTTTGCCAATTCCCTAGCAAGATTACTCAATCAGCTTTGGCCGACAAATGAGAAAAGTACCATGATACAATTCTTTTGCACTTTAGGCTTCACTACACCTATGTGGGTCTACCTTCACCTCAAACCCTAATCACTTGATCAAAGGCTTTTCTATAGCGAATTTAAACTTGATGATCTCCCAAAGTGGCAATTGATCCTTGAGAAAAATGAATTGTATGTACATTGTGAATTGAATGTTTTTTGTAAGAGAGTATTATTATGAACTATGAATATGATTTAGGGAACAATGAATTTTACAGTTTGATGAATATCCCCTGGATTAAGAAATAATCTTTAGACCAGTCCCTATCAAATATTGGGCAAATAGAGTCATTCCTTGTCATATTTTTATGTACAAATCTTGAGAGACAATATACACCATCCAAAACCACACATATATAAGAAAAGGATCTTCTAAAGTACAAATCTTAGTCCAATTAAATTTAATTTCTCAGGGAAAACCAAGTAGACAATGACACATGAACAACACTTCACATGCAATCTTTGATAATCCAAGAAGTATATTAAAAGGTAGCAATTGAATCTAAATCAATAATCCTACGGGACCAACCCGATCAAGTTCAATGAACAATTCTTCAATTTGGACAGAAAAGAGAGTCTTTGTATTAATTGGAAAAAAATAGGTACAATTGATTTATGCTTTAGATGCATTTCCCTATATAATCATTTTTGAATGCTTTCATCTGTATTTCTATATATCATCTATCTATCCTATCCTATTATATCTTGTATCCTAGCAAATGGTCTTGGTATCCTTCTTATACAAAACATAAGGATTCATACAAGCTTTAGAACATCGTGATGCTTCCTAACTAATAACTAAAATACAATTGAATCACCAATTGTTACAACAAGATAAAATGAAACCAATTTAAGAGAACTAAATCCTCCTCACCACCCTTCCTGATCTCTTATGGTGATGCTTCTAGAATCCTCATATAATCATCGAACCATCAAACAATTTGCACATGGGAAGGCCATTTGAACTTCTCAATTTTAGAGAGGATTATGAGAAGGTCTAACCACCTCTTTCCTATAGCAACCCGCACTTCTGACTGAAATTTGACAAATTTGTTTTCTAAAATAATAATATTTTCTAATAATGCATGAAATTCATCAATCTTGAATAACCTTTCTTTCATTAAATGGGTCAATATTTTCTGTGGTAACTCCATAAACTCCCTCCTCCATTCTTCTAAACCCTTTACATTTTTTGAGTCATCACTAATTCTTGGAGATGACCAATGTCTAGAGGCTGTTAGTATCGATAGTTTTTGTCCCACCTTAATCTCCTCCTACTCCATATAACTTAAATTGATGGAGACTATGTTCAACATCTGTACCATTATATGGGAAGGAGGATATAGATCTCTCTGTGTGATTTCATGTAACCTGTTTAATTCAAATTTTGATAGTTTCCATTTCCATACCAATTCAGAAAACACAAGCTTATTTTGCTTAAAAACATCCATCATCTGAGACATACTATTATAGACAATTTATACTTTATTACACTTATCCAAAATGGATTTGATCCTAAAATATATGATTTCTTCCAAATTCTTGTACACATAATCCTTGTGAGGATTTTCAGGATTGTCTCTCTCTAACTACTCTTCCTCCATTACTATCTTTGGAACACTTTTGTGTACAACTATGGCACTACTACTGCTGGGGGTTTTAATTTTGAGGAGCTCTTCTTTCATATCGTGCGTCTACAAATACAACTTGTTCATTACGTTATTCATTTCCACTTCTTTGATTTGAAGCTCCTCAATCTTATGCTACATGTGCTTTATCTGTGGTTTGTTGAACATAGCCTTGTGCATCAATTTTGAAGGAGAAACTAATGGGTTAGTATTATCAATGGTCTGAACAATAGCCATACCCTTTAGTCCTTTTGAAATATCAATTAATTTAGGTCTATCACCCTTAAAACTAACCCATGTGGCAATAGTTTCTATCTTAGGGTTAAACCCCAATCCTTCAATCTTCTCCATGGTCTCAAATTTAGACACAAATGTGGTATCTTCTTTCTTTCTCACATGGTCTAATAAGAACAATTATTTCAATGTTAATCCGGACATAATCAACATATTTCTATTTTTTACAATCTCCTTAGCCTCTTGTGCAGTACATGTGCTTTCATCTAGATGTAATTCTTCAACCATCTGCTTCACAACAACTCCATGTTGGGATTCATCAACACCTTCAAGCCTTTTCTTCTTCTTTTCTTCAAAATATTTCATCTTATATCGAATCCAAAAGTCTCTAAATTCCTCTATATTAATAAAATCCCCTTCTTCCAAGAATCTCATAGAAATGGCCTCCCTTTCATCATCCATGTCAAGTAGTTTTTTCGCCATCAAGGGTATGTGCCTCGAATTGATGTACATGATTTTGAAACACAATGGGTGGAGAAGTAGCCCTAACTTTTGAATCCTCTTTCAGGCTTTTAAAGATATGAGCTACTTCTTCCAAATTGATCTCATTGTCTGATCCTTTTTCTAAAACCAAAGGGGAAACATTCTCTTCTTGTGGTGTTGAAACTGCTTCTTGAAGAGTTAAGGAAGGAGAGTCAGAATCAGACTCATTCAAAATCAATTTCCTTCTCTTCTTTCTTGGAGAAGACACTAGCTTTTCAATTACCTTTTCTTTTCCTTTATCTATTGTTCATTTTTATTGCATACCTTTTCAAAATCCTCAATGCATTTTTCAACCTTTATAGTTTCAATATTTATTTCATTATGAAACCTAGGCATGTCCTTGCTTAATATTTCACCCTCTATCTCCATTAATATGCCCCATTTCCCAACCCTGTGAATAATGGTGTTGACCTCATCACAATTTCTCTTGATATCTTCATCCATATTGAATTAGTGTTCAAAATTTTCTATGAAATATTTGATGTGACCCTCTGGATCATAACATCTAGCTATTGGAAATCTAATATGGGAAAGTGAGATACTGAGAGGGGGGGTGAATGAGATATCTACTATTAACTCCATTTTGACATAAATTCACTTTCATAACATAAACATCAAATTCAATACTGAAATAGATCTAACATTCTATTCTTCATCCATGAAATTGAAACATAACACAAAGATTTTGGTTACCTAGAAACCCTTGAAAGGTAAAGCTAGGGTGGGGATGACACCCAAAAATATTTATTACTTCAGTATTAAATTTTGTATGGTAGGGCTGCAAAGTTTGATCATAAACTAATGATCTACCTTGTGAGGGGTCTACCCCGCTAAGAGCTTAAAGAATTATACAATCTACCTTTGTAAAAGGATTTAAACTTACAACAAAGTAAGAACTCTGTTAAGAGATTTACATAGGCCTGTTAGGACCACTCAGTTAAGAGATTTTCTCTGATTCACCTACTAAAATGACTCAGTACTTGATCCTTTGATTTGCACTGTGATGCTATTAACATATCTTCTCCTTCCAATACTAGTTTGATCTCCTTAATCACATATATCTCTATTCTATCCATCATTGCCTTTCTTGATCACTTTTAATGATCTATGCCTATATCAAAATGATTCTCTATTCTATATATGAGATCCTTCATACTCTTCTCATACTCTCTTACAACATTTTAGGGTTCGGGTCTCATCTAACTGTTACCCAAAAATTCCCTATCATTCATTTTTGGCCACGGTCCTATTTTCCAAAGAAATGCTCAAGTGTCGAAAGTCCAGTGTGTTTTCTACCTTTTGGCCTGAAAACCCAATGTGTTTTCGACCCTCTCTCTGAAGGCTTAGGATGTTTCTGCCTTTTGGTCTGAAAGCTCAGTGTGTTTTCAACCTCCGCTCTGAAAGCTTAGTGTGTTTTTGACCTGCGCTCAAAAACTCTCTATGTTTCAGACTTCTTCTCTGGCGTCGTCATTTCCCTAAGTGCGCAACTCTAACCTGGTAGGGCCCGGTGGCTGGCTTTCCTCATAATCTTATGGTTGTCGCATGTTCGTAAGGAATATTCCTTGCCCTTGCGATCATGTGACAAGATGACACTTGTCGGCGGGCCCATTCTCCGTCTATAAAAGTTAACGCTCGACAAGATCTTATGGCTGTCACTACACCGCTAAAGAAAGTTGATACCTTTTTAAGCTAGCAGTATAGCGACAACCGTCCGATGCTCTTTTTTGCAGATGGGCCGATGTGTCAGTGGGGCCCTAGTTGAAAGGAGATCTGTGGTTAGCATAAAAGCGTAAGGTATATTCTTCAGCCATGTGATCTTACGCCCACTGTTAGATGGAATCTGGAAGTTGCAGTGTGTCCATTATCAAAGGGTTGCCGAGGTGTTGATGACTGAGCAACTGGGATGAATAACAGAATGCCAAGTGGTGTCAGTGGGCCCAGTGGTTCTTTTCAAAGATTGCTAGTGGTCTATCACATGATCGCATAGTCCCTTTTTAGGCTATGCAAACATGCGACAAATCGTTAGCCGTGCTGATAGAGCTTGCAGTTTGGTGGCAGTGGAAAGGGATCTATAGTGGTCGCAAGATCTCATGGGATCTTCTGACCCCATGAGATCATGTGCCTGCCATCCGATTGGAATCTCAATTTGCGGATGCGTGGTTGAGGGTTTTCACGTGGTCGCTGGATGTGACCCGGGGTTAAGAAAAGGATCAAGCAGTTCAACGACTAAGGAAAAAGTGAACCCAGGGTTATTTTTGTAGTCAAGCCATCAGCGGATAGCATCTTCCGGTTGGTCACATGTTCACATGTAGATTCCTAACCACATGCGCCCATGCGACAAACCGTTAGCGGTCAAGTAAAGTAGATTTTAGCAGAATGACATGGGCCTTGTAGATGCAAGATCTACGGTGGTCGCATGTTCGCATGGGATCTTTTGATCCCATGCGATCATGCGACCACCGTTGGATTCTCAGGCCTTTCTTGTGGTGCTGTCATGAGGATGCTGAGGTGGCTTTCCTCGTGGGTCCAGGTGTCTTGCATGGCTAAGTCACAGATCCTAAAGGGCTTGTCACATGATCACATGTAGCTTTCTAACCGTATGCAATCATGCGACCATTGTTATTTCAAAGGCAGTGCGGCCTATTTTTCGCAGGGCTTTCTTCTAAGGATAATGTGCGAAGCGGCAGGGTAGCTCAAAATTGAATTTCTGAGGACAGTTGCAGGTTGCGGAGTTGATGAAGGAGGTCTAGCTAGCCGTCAGGGGTCATTTCTTATCTCTGTAGGGTACCGATTAGTGCATTCATGGCGAGGGTTGTTGGGTCCAGGTTGTTGTGTCTGTAGGCTACTTGCGGTCAATGTATGGGTCATTTATCTGATTAGTTTTAATGTTGCAGAAATATCTTTCATGATCAGATTTGATCAACCTAGGGTTTGATATTAAATTATAAAATTTGTAACCCTGGTTAATTTTGACTCCTGCCTGCGTGCAGTTGAGTGATGTATATAATGTTTTTTGGAGCTTGCGAAGCTCAGAATTCGCATTTAGTGAAAAAGAAAGACTCTTTCTTGGGAAGCTATCTGTGGCATTTCTTCTTGCCCTCTGGTTTTCCACATTCTGTAAATTCACATTGATAATACAAGTATTGCAGAGGTAGTTTGTGACAATCCTTCATGTCCTTGTGCTTCCCTGTTTGCATTATCTCTTATTGGATTGAGGTTTATGAATGCTGTTAATGGAAATTGGGGTTCCTAGTCCCTCTCACTTTTTGTGATTTTGTGTGTTACTATGTCTGATCTGATTTAGATGTTTTGTGGGTATACTACAGCCCCTAGCAGTCTTGTCTCATTCCTACACCTAGTTGCAGAGGAGGATGTTTGTTTGCAGGTCATAGGTTGAGTCTTCTGTTCAGGCCTTCCTATGAAATACTTATGCAAGTGTATCTAGTGAGTGGTGACCTATTAGACCTAATTCCTCCATTGGTCTCATTCCTCTATACTGAGATCCAAACCCTAGTTTTGGTGCATCACCTAGTAGGTAGATTTTCTTTCAGTCATTTCCTTTCATGCACTCCTTCTATCCTTTTCCCTCAAAAGTTTACTTTCCTGTCTAAGAGAAAATCAGGGTGATTATCCAAGAGGAACCAGCCTAGAACCTGGAGGTTTCATCTCGATTAGAAAAAGGTCCCACAACCTTGAGATGATTCCCATGTTATACTAGATTATCAAGACTACAAGAACTTGAGATCAGAGGTTCAAATTTAGCGTATAACACTTACATAGATAAAAAATTGACTCCCTATATCAAGATCAACAATCTAGATTCTCTACTTATGTTGCTTAAGCATTCCCTAAATCTGATTGGCTACATAGATTACATAGGGATTAATGATTACAAATATAAAGTATAATCACCTCCGTGATTCCCTCGACAAACATAAAATATTGTGTAGATATCGGCCAAAATGGTTTACCTAAGTGTTTGTGCCATTACAAACACATATGTCAAATCTAGCTTGCTCGACATATGAAGTCTCTAACACTCGGCATTAGCTATTCATCATATACTGGTTTTCAACATTGACACTTCTATACAACTTAGCATAAACTGCTCATCTATTACTGAAATACTTGGTGACCTCTGACTTGCTGAGCAGTAACTAATTCTCGGTAATTGTAAAAGATACAAGTCTAGACATAACTCGGCCTTTACTAGATGGTTCGGTTGTAGTGATGACTGACCGACATTTCCTAGAAAATGACTAAGTGTAAGACACTAATAGACAAAAAAACTTAGGGATCATCAATATCCTCCTTTGACATTAGTGGCAAAAACACTTTGTCATGACATTTATATTACAACAAGAGTACTTAGTAATATGAAAAAGTCCCCCTAAGACTTTGACTTGGTCTTCAAAATATTTTACACATATATATACATAAGAATCTTTTGACATACGATGACATATATACACATTAAAAAATAGTATGTCATACCGTGATATACATTCCTTTCCGTATTCCTCTGTATGTAGCATTTCAGTTCACTTATTCAGTTCTGTCATTTCCTCGTGTCATTTACCCTATTTCTTCTTTGAACTCTGTCATGTCATATCATTTCCTCCTTGTTTTTGTCACTTGAAGTTTCTGGGGTGTAGGGGTTTTGAAATATTTATCCAAAAATGGTTTATGGAGATGCATTACCATACCTAATGCTTTGTCCCATCCAGACCTTACAGAATCCAAAACCTGTGTCTTTATTTCTAGCTCGATAGCTAGATCAACTAAGCTCTTGACAATAGAGAGATGAGGGTCTCTCCATACTAACTCCTTTGTCATTGCTAATTCCATCATCCATTTCAAAGGCTTCAATAAATATACCTTTAATCTCATGTAAGACTTGCTTTTGCTGATGTTCTCTTCTTAGCTCTTCTTGTTTTCTCTTCTTCTTCAAGAGATCTTGCAATATCTGCATTTGCTCATAAGTTAAGTTATTAGTGTCCTACTTAGGAATCACTATAACTTCATCAAGTGTAACTTGTATTGCAAGAGATTTCTCCTTCTTCTTCTTCTGTGATTTCTTCCTCAGTGTATTCCCACTAGGAAACTGTATAAGAGCTTTTATGGCCTCTTGTTCCTTAGGCCCTGGTTTTTCCTTTTCTATCTCTTCTTCAATCTTCTTCTTTTCCTCCACATCAGGACTTGTTATAACTAATGCAGACTTATCTACTTTCTCTTTAAGACTCTCCTTGACTTGTTCTTTGTTTTCCTCCTCGGTAGATGTATTCTCTATTGTGATTGCCGACTTGTCCTGTTTCTCAGCACTGATACTCTATGAGGCTTAATGTTCAACTATGACCATATGAGGGCTTATTGGTGTAGTGTCCATAGTTGATGTACTCTCAATCCTTGGATAACCTTGTACCTGAATCATTACTGGATTGGTGCTCGGTAGAAACTTTTTTGAGGATGCCTCGGCAAGTATTTATTTATGAATTTCATCCTCAGTTAATACATTTTTTTTTATTGGGGTATCCTTAGTGATATCCACAATTGTGATCACATCCCATGATTCACTCACTTCTTCCTTTTGTCCTGCTTCTTCCTCTACATTCCGTGGTTGACCAATTTCTTCCTTGTTTTTTTAACTCCACTCTACTAGATGTAACTTCAGTCAGTTGTGAACTCTTGTCAATTATCAGTCCAAAAATGATCTTCCACAACCTTGTGCTCTATTGCACAATATATTCAACCTTATTCTATAGAATAGAGTATTCTCAGAGCTTGTGTACAAAATTTTTTCTATACTTCTCCATATATTTCTTTATGTAATCAGAGGATAGATCTGGCATTACTTGAGATAGAGTACTCTCTCTTATCTGTTTCTCAGTCATCATGGTATACTACCATTTCTTATCTATTCTTTTATATAGTTCTTTAGGGATAAGATTCCCCATCTGTAATGGTGTCATTTTGAATGTACACAACATCTCAAGCATAGCCTCTTCCACTTTGTCTTTATCCTCATTGTTTAATTTTTCAAACTTTATTTTTTTAAAGCCTTCTAATCCAATAGTGCTCTTGTTATTGTGGCATAGATCATCCACAACCAATTGTATTCTTTGTGATGGTTCCTTCTTCCTAGTATTCTTATCAGTATATGTTTCCTCATCATCATTATGTTTCTCCAAGATTAGCTTCCTTCTTGGTTTCTTCCTTATGTTGCTTGACACAACCTTAGTCTGAACTGGTTTCATCTTTCCTGATGCTGGGGTCTTTTTTTGTGGCTTGACAACTAAGATAGTAGAAGATTCCCGTGTTCTTGGTCTAAGTACTATAGGAGGAGTGGGCTTTGGTTTTTGAAGTTGTTTCTTACTAGGCTTGGTAACTGATGCCTTCTTTCCTTTCTTTGTGATTTCAATCTCCTCCTCTTCACTTCCTTCTAGTTCACTAGACTTATCCTCTCCTAACCCTTGTGTTAGCTCAATAGGTGCATTTTCCTCTTCTCCTTCTCCTAGCATCTTCTCTAAGTTCTTAACTAATTTATTCCTTTTTCTCTCCATGGTTGTAGATTTCAACCTCATGGTTATCTTAGACTTAGCCTCCTCATAAGTCCCAAAAGTTTTAGCTTTTCTATCAATTTCTTTAGTTAATAAGGAAGTTATGGTGCTACTATCTCATCTACATTGACTTCATAAGGTAACGGCCTAAGCCATGATACCCTCAGTGTAACTGCCAGAGCATAAGTGAAGTCGGTATCTACCAAGAAACATATATCATTATAGTACTTCTCCACTAAGGATACATGAATCCTACTCCTCTTCCTCATTTTCTTTTTGAACTCTACAAAATAACTATCCATCACAATTTCAAAATTATTTCCTAATTGATCAATAAAGTCATTCATCTATTGGGTGACTGGTTGGTCCTTATCCCGTATTGTTAGGAATAGTCCCAAGAGATAATTGATAGGGAGGTGGGGGGGGGGGGGGTGAATCAGTTATCTAAAAGTTTCAATTCTTTATCCAATTAAGTATGCTTAAACATAAAGCATAAATACAATGAAAGAAAACTTGAACACAACACCAATATTTTGGTTACAAGGAAACCCAAATAGGTAAAAACATCGGTGGGAATTGACACCCACTAATAATTTGCACTAGTGTATTATGATCCTTGTTAGAAGATCCTTAACCCTGTTAGGAGTTGTCTTTACAATGCATTTAGTACAGTGACTTGGTCAAGGGTCAGACCTTGTTAGGAGTATTTTAAAATTAACCTCGTTAGGGGTGAGGATGCATTGTCTGAGAGCACACTTCTCAAAGGGGTGAAGGCTACAACCTTTAGAATAATAGATACACACTATATCTGGATCTTGGTGAATTGTGCTTTGACCTGATATCTAGATCAATTCCAATGTATATCTCAAACTCTTTACTTGGTCACATAGACCTTTTGCTGATGGCTCAACACTTCTCACTCTCTGCTCTGCTCTTGACAATCAACTTTGAACCATGCCTTAGAAATCACAAATGACTGCCTATAGATATCTTTCCTCTAAATGATATAATCAAGTTGACCTATTAGAACCACCTTGAAATCATATTAGAGAAACCATAACATACTCTAATAATAATTCTCTCGGCTCTACTAAGCACACAACACAATTTGGGGCCTATCCAATATTAATAAATGTAGACGCACACTACACATTGTCAGCTCTACCAAATTAACTGAAGATTTCTCCTCAAGCTGAATTACATCATGCACTTTTAACCAGACATTGTTAACTCTTCTCCAATCACTAATCCAAGGTCACATACCATAATGATAGGCACAACTCCCAAACCAATATAATCTCTGTCACCTCTTTTGAATAAACACATGAAACTACTACTGGTGAATAGCGACTGCATAACTTCACTTCTACTAATCATCAGACTCTACGTCCATGATTGTAACATCACTAACATGTCTTTATCATATGTCCAAAGGGGCAAGGCTCCATGATGACTGTATGGACAATCACTCATAAAAAACTACCTATAACTCTGTCAGGAACACTGCTGAGACAAGCTGCTACATAACTGTCTATACTAATAGTTATCCTCTACGTCTATGATATCATGTTGATAACATGTCCATGCTACATACACTCAAATCTTACTGCATAAGTCTTCCACACATGCTACTTACCATATGTTGTCATCAATGACAAACATACAGTCAGCATTGGCTTGTTGGCAAGTCTCCAACAATCTCCCCCTTTGGCATTGATGGAAAAATATGGGATGAAAAACACCACCAATCCTAATGAGAAATTCTTTTATAACATTCTCCATTTCCTCATCAAAACTCCCCCAAGGATGGATCTTCCATCTGCTGCAATATTCTTCAATATTCCTGCTTCCATGACTAAATACTACTCCCCCTCAGTATATTACTCCTTTACTTCTATTTTTCATGACTATATATTACTCCCCCTTTGACATCAATGGAAAAAGGAACCAATTAGTTTAAGCACCAGCACTACTCATGAAGTAGAGTAGTCAACCATCCACCAGTCCCTGAGGATTGATGCACTTTCCTCTTTCTCTAAGCAGAATCAGGGAAGGGAATTACTCCCAACTTCTCCCTGAGATACTCAAAAGTATCCTTTGGCAAAGACTTTGTGAATATATCTTCTAGCTGTTCCTTTGTACTCTCATAATCCAGTTTGGCTTCTTTCTCTGCCACTTTCTCTCTAAGGAAGTGATACTTAATCTCTATGTGCTTTGTCTTTGCATGTATCACATGATTCTTTGCCATGTTGATAGTGCTAGTATTATCACAATGAATAGTAATAGGATAATCAATCTGAATACCAAAGTCCTTTATCATTTGCTTGATCCAAACAATTGTAGAAAAATTCAGGGCTGCTGCAACACACTCCTCTTCTGCTATTGACTAAGAAATACAATTTTGCTTCTTGCTTGTCCAAGTGACAAGTCTATTACCAAGAAACACTGCTCCACCTAATGTAATTTTTCTATCATCAACACATCCTTCCCAATTAGTATCTATATAAACATGAAGCTCAACATTCTCTAAGTTAGGATACCATAGACCATAGTCTATAGTGCCTTGCAAATATCTGAATATTCTTTTTACTACCATGAGGTGACTTTGTTTAGGCTCTACTGCAAATCTTCCAACTATGCCAACTGCATTAGAAATATCAGGTCTAGTTTGAGTAAGATATATGAGTGTACCGATCATAGACTTTTATAATGTTGTATCTACAATTGGAGAATCATCTTTTGTAAGCTTGCATCTTGTTATCATAGGTGTACCTACTGCCTTGCAATCATCCATCTTGAACTTCTTCAATATCGCTTTCACATATTTAGACTGATTAATGAAAACACCTTTCTCTGTCTACTGCACATTTAATCCCAAGAAGTATTTAATAGGTCCAATCATGCTCATCTCAAACTCACTCTGCATCTCCTTAGCAAATTTTGCACTAATTTTGTCATTACCCCCAAAGATAATGTCATCAACAAATATAGCTACAAGTAGTAGACCTTCAGATGTCTCTCTTATGAATAGATTACAATCTGCTGCTCCTTTCTTGAATCCAATTTTTGTTAGATATCCATCAAGTATCTCATACCATGCTCTAGGGGCTTGTTTAAGTCCATAAAGGGATTTCTTCAATCTGCATACCATATCAGGTTTGTCTGATAAGGTGAATCCTTCTAGCTGCTCAATGTAGACTTCTTCCTTTAGCTCTCCATTCAAGAATGCTGACTTAACATCCATTTGATCAACTTTGAAGTTTTTGAATGTTACAAAAGCTAAAAATAACTTAATAGCTTCTAATCTAGTCATTGGTGCAAAAGAGTCTGAATAATCAATACCTTCTCTTTGCGCATATCCCTTACATACTAACCTTGCTTTGTTTCTTACTACTATACCATCTTCATTCATCTTGTTTCTGAATATCCACTTTGTTCCAATCGCATTCTTATCACTAGGTCTTGGGACCAATTCCCAAGTATCATTCTTAATAATCTGATCTAGTTCTTATTTCATAGCATCATGCCAATCAGAATCATTACATGCATCTTCAACACTTAGAGGTTCAATCTAAGATAATAAACATACCGCCTCATTGCTTGCTGAACTCTTTTCTTTTGATCTTGTTGTGACTTTTCTACTCTGATCTCTAATGATTTCATCATTAGAGTGATATCTATATGTATACTTTGGAACTTTAGGTGATACTAACTCATCTTCCTTCTGAGTTTCTTCTTCACTTGTTTCAGGGTCATTGAACAATACATCAATATTGTCAAACATCTCTTTAACAACTATCTCACTAGTGGAAGGTCTGGGTTCTTCTTCAATCATAGGTGAGTAATCATGATATCTTTCTTGAACCATAAAATTTTCATCAATCTTAACATGAGAACTTTCAATGATCTTCTTCAATCTCAAGTTAAAACATCTATAAGCTTTACTTTTAGTAGAGTAACCAAGAAGAATACCTTCATCACTTCTTGCATCAAACTTGCCTGTTGCTTCACCCCTCCTGATGTAGCACTTGCTTCCAAAGATTCTAAAGTATTTCACTGTGGGAACATTACCAAACCATAGCTCATAAGGTGTCTTGTTTGCGCTAGGCCTTAATTGTATTCTATTGATTGTATAGACTGCTGTATTGACCGCATCTCTCCAATAGGTGTGTGCAACTTTTCCTTCAACCATGATGGTGTGCGCTGTATCAAGGATGATCCTATTCCTTCTCTCTACAATCCCATTTTGTTGAGGGGTTCTAGGTGCACTCAACTATCTTTTTATACCATGTTCTACACAGTACTCATAGAATCTGTCAGAGGTGAATTCTCCTCCTCTATCCAATCTTAGACATTTTATCTTTAGTGCAGATTCATTCTCAAGCTTAGCTTTGAATATTTTGAACTTCTCAAATGCCTCTGACTTATCTTTCAAGAACGCAACCCACATCATTCTAGAATAATCATCTACAAACAAAATGAAATACCTTTCACCATAGTATGATCTTGTTTGAGCTGGTCCACATAGGTCTGTATGAATCAGATCCAACTTGTTCTCTACTGAATTATGTTTTCTTTTGAATGAATTTCTCACATGCTTTCCCTACAAATAGTATCAACTGGCTTTGCTATGCAGGGTAGGTCTCTTACTACCTTAACATTACTAATCTTTACTATGTTATCAAAATTGATATGACATAGTCTTTTGTGCCATAGCCATTTGTCATCTACTTTAGCAACAAAAAAAATTGCTTCTAGATTAAGTTGAAAAACATTACCTTTAGTCTTTGATCCTGATGCAATCATTTCTCCTTCCTTGTTGTTAATGATGCACTTGTTTCCATTGAACTCCAACTGGTAACCATTGTCAAGTAATTTCCCAAAACTTAGTAGGTTATGTTTCAAACCATCAACATAAAGAGCATAATCAGTGCTATTATTTCCATCCAAGGTTATGGCTCCTCTACCAATGATTGGTTTAGGAGTGTTATCTCCAAATCTAACCATACCTCCTTTGTATATGTCCAAATGAACAAATTTATCTTTGTCTCCTGTCATGTGATGTGAACAACCACTGTTAATGATCCAATCTGTCTTGATGTCAGCTTGTGAAATTAGTGATAACTCTTGTGAATTCTTTTCATCTTCAAGAGCAATGAATCCAATTTCCTCTTCTGCTGATTCTTCATCTGATACTCCAGCTCCATCATAGTAGCATTCCTTTGTATACTTAGGCTTGTAGTTATTTTTTGAATAGGGGTAAAATGGAATCACACCTATTCAAATGTATATGATGTATGTGTATGGGGGAAATATGAGATCCACTCCTAAATCCAAATTCCCAAAGGAGAGATCTAATTTGATCAAACAAAAGGTTAATACACAATCGAATCAATCTATGAAGAATATGAAAGAGAGAAAAAACCTATATTTCCCTATGGATAGTTATGTTTGAAATATGAAATAATTGAAATACAAGTACTAACCTCAAATTAGGGAAAATCTAGAAAATGTCAATTTTTGATGTCTGTGTGTACTTTCAGGCAATTCTGCAACCTGTTTCAGACTGGAAATGCCGAGACGAAGAAAACTCAAAAATCTTTTTTCTTTCTGACAGTAGGTAGTCTTTGACCCTCATAAAAGGTCAAAGGCTACATTATTTATTTGAAGGTTGATTCTGACTTTGTTTGCAGATCTCAAAAGTTTGCCGAAAAGGGTATCCAAATCCACGCTTAGATTCAAAATTATGCACTTGTACGTACAAGAAAATAGGGGTTTTGTTTGTATGGGGGGTTTGCCTTCATCAAATGCCAATTTAGGAATTAACCTTGAAATTGAATTGAAATGTAGTGTGCATAAACAAAGCAATTGAAACAATTCACCTCACTTATGTTGAAGTCCTTGTAGAGGATTCAAATCCTCAAATCCATAAGTAGGAATGCTTCAATGGATGTACAATGAATGTAGGATGTCTCCAATCAATGACATTTGATCTTCAACACCAATCTTGAATTGATCTTTTCATATGAGGAGGCTTGGATGAATGTAGAAGGATGGATCTTCAAGGGGGCTCCAAAGAGATTGAATCCTTCAATGGCTAACAATGGATCTCCTTGATGGATGAAAGCTTGAACACTTGAATTCTTGAAGGCTTACTTGAATTCACTTGCTTGCACTTGAGAGCTTGAGAGATGAAAACTTGATTGAGTGATGTCGATAATGGATGGAGAAAATGAGAGAGGAAGGCCTCCTTTTATAGTGAACTAGGGCACAATCCTCTAGAGGGGCCACGTTGGAGAATTAAATCCCAATTAGGTCCTAACCTTTAGAAAATATACCTAGATTAAATGCACTTTAAGGATTTACCATTTTGAAACCTGAAATGGCTGACCCAGAGGCGGGAAAACAAATATACCCGAAACTCGACACCCGAAAATCAAGGAAACTTGATATTTGGATAGGAGGTCAAGGATGAGGTTGGAACTGACTAGGTCAGGCTTGAGGTTGATCCTGACTAGGTCAGGATAGAGGTCAACTTTGACCCCATAAGGTTGACTTTGACCTTATGGTCAAAAACCTCAAGATCTTGACCCATAAAGTTATGAAATGCAGACATGAAGTAAAAAATGGGTGCAAAAGGAAGCAGAATAGGGGGAAAAGCTAGATACATGCAAAGACCTAATTAAGGCACTTAATATGAACCTAGACCACTTAATTGGAGGGATAAATGCTCTTATCATGGAAGTGCTTCCATTTTAAGACGATACATTAAGCCCCCACTTTAGTAAGAGTATGGAATCGATGCAAACTCTTGGTAAAGGAGATCAGAATGAAAAGATAATCGTATCATAATCCAAGGGACAAAGAGAAACCTTAAGCCCCCAAGGACTCAATTATTTGTCAACTCCTAGATCATAATAAGAGAGACATCTCTAGAGAGAGAAAGAAAGGGTGTGATTACCTCACCCAATGAGAACTTATGTCCCATTGTGAACCACACAAGGAAACATCACAACTTGAAAGATGGAATTGAACCACCTAGTGAATGTGGCTACTCACTAGTCAACCCATCAAGGATTCACCCTTAGGAATATTCTATTCCATAAGAATAAAACCAAAAAAAAAACTAAAAAGAGATCCAGTCTTAAGGACACCTCCAACCTTAAGGTATCAAAATGTATGTATGTTTGAAATTGGAGGGATCAAGAGATCCTAAAATATAAATCCATGCTTTAAGGATTAGTTACTAATCCAAAAAGGAAAAACAAAGATTATTTTGAAAAATATGCATGTATCAAAAAGTGCGTGTGTGCAATAGGTGAGCAAAGTGTATGCCCCCATGTTAAAGTCATTGCTGACACTTTAACTAGAGTAATGGCATTAACAGAAACATAAACAATTCCATTGATTACGTTTCCACGTCAAGATGCCCCCAGACGAAGACAAATCAAGGGAAATATCATAAAAACATACAGAGAACACAAAAGGGATCTACCTACCATGGGGTCAGTATGATCACAAGATAATATATATATGATATTATTGCAAATGAATTGACATCATTCCCCAAAGAAAGTAGAACTACGATCACAAAGGTGGAAATATCACATTAGATATACGAAGGAGAATCTTTTCGAACCATGACATGGAGACCAAAAAGAATTAGTGCTACCATATCTCAAATCCAAGTAGATTACACAAGGAAACATTTATGAACAATAGCACATTTACAACATAACATTGAACAATGCATAGAAGAATAGAGATACATATAGAGGAATTTGAACAATAGTTTCGATTCCTCCATCACCTTGTACCAACTAAGTAACAAGGATCATATAAAAGAATCTAACAACATTTAGCAAACACATCATGGGATAAGCACAGTATAGTAGGAAAACACACAACAAAGATACCACGAAGGACAAGTTGATCAAGCATGCCTCCTACTCTCCCCATCTCAATGTATATCATTTAGGGAAGGTGGGTAACTCACAAGAGGGACTATATCCAACATAGTAGGAAAGATAGCCAGTTCCAAACAAGGATCCTCTTGAGAATCATAATGTTCAACACTAGATGTAAGAGTTAATTGTGATGAAATCATATTAGGTAAATCAATGTCAATGTCAATAGTCTCATATTCATCATTAACATCATCAATATCATCAAGAGTATCTTCCTCATCCAAATTAGTCAAAATAGGATCTAAGATATGAATACAATCATCATAATCATGCATATTAATATCATTATTAGTAATAAATTTTTCTAAAACATCATGCATAGATTTATCTGTTCAGAAGGTAGGGATCTTTGAAGAATAGAATTGTGAGATTTAGCATGAGCACCACACTTCTTATGATGTTCATTCGTAGATTGATTACATTTTGATTTATTTGAAATAGGTTGAGAACTAGGAGGAACAATCATAGGATCCTTCACAGGTTCTTTAGGAAGATCAATAGGATAATCAATAATAGGAGGAACAATCACATGATCTTTGATAGGTTTGATAGAAGGAACTTGATTAACAGAACTATAAGCCATAGTTAAAGGAGGTATAGAAGGTGTAGGCAAAAGACTGTGATTAAGATCCATAGGAGGAATGCTTAATTCAAGAATCTTACGATGTTTATAAGCTTGATATGAATGAAAAAGATTATCAGGTCGAGGAGGACATGAATTAGGTAATGAAGGCCAAAAGAAATCAAGAGCAACACAATCTCTAGGCCTAGAAGGTTGATATAAACTATGATTAATCATCTTCACTTCTTCATCATGGATGAACTTAAGACACTTATGGATAGGTGAAGTAACAACATGCATGGCATTCAACCAAGGCAAACCTAGCTTAACTTGAAATTGATCAGAAGTAGGAACCACAACAAAGGTAGTGTTCACAAATTTTCCATAGAGTTCAACCGGTAAAGTAATAGAACCAAATGATGGATAAAGAAAACCATTACAAGTTTGAATCCACATATCCAATGTATCATAAGAATCACATTGTAAGCTTTTCATAAAAATATTTTCTTCAGTAATAACATTGACTAAGGATGTAGGATCAACAAGACAACCATGAGTAGGTTTCTAAGAATTCCTAGCAGCAATGTAAAGGGGACCATCAGGAGCTTTAATGGTCTCAGAGTCATCAAAGGTAATCAAAAGTTCTCGAGGTCTTTTATTCTTAGGTTGTTGTCAAGGTTTAGGTTGAATTTTCATTTTAGGTTTAGGTTTTGGTTGAGGTTGAGATTGAACTTGAGATTGAATCTGAGGTTGAGGTGGAGATACAAATTGACCAACATGCTCCACTTGATTAACAACATGATTGAGATCATCCATCTTTGAATCATACAAAAATTCCATAGCAGATGGTTGAGAAATTGTATTAGTATCATGCGTAGGTAAAGGATTCGTATAGATTTGAAGTTTTTGATTAGGAGGAGAGACAAATTTGTTCCCACTACCATCAAGATTATCAATAGATAAGGCATTAGAGTCAATTAAGTCTTGAACCTTATGTTTTAAAGAATAACATTTCTCAGTATCATGACCATTTTGATGATGATATTGACAAAAAGCATTTTGATAAAAAAATTTAGAGGCAATCGTAATAGGTAAAAGAGGTTGAATAGGAGGTAACGTAATCATATTAGAAGCTAACAACCTATTCATAATTGTATATAAAGGTTCAAAAAGAGGAGTAAATGTATGATTTAATTGAAAAGCAGTGGATGCAGAAATTGTTAGAATAACTGAGAGGGGGGTGAATCAGTTATCCAGTGTCCCAATACAAAATGTATAATTCAAAACAACTTCTTCAATTTCTATTCCTCGATAAACAATAATTACTTTCACTATCTATGCTTTTACCGATTACCAGTCTAATACTATAATAGTTATCGATCAAATCTAACATGTAACATGTAAAGTATGATAACAAAAAAATATCACAATCAACACATAACAAAAGAGATTTAACATGGAAACCCTGTAAAGGGAAAAACCACCTGGGACTGGCAACCCAAAATTATTCACTCTTCTGAAGTGAGGTCGGTTAAGACCCAACCCTGTTAAAGGTTTACAAACACACTGTCAGGTGTGACCTTGTTAGAGGATTTTAGACTAGAAGTTATCATCCAAATAGCATTCACTATGGGGTTGACAGGATAACAATGTTCATTCTATGAATGATACATCATAAGACTTTTAGAGTCCACTTGGTTAAGAGATTTTGACTGTATACAATGGTTAAATATGTAACAGTAAATGATCTGCTTTAATACAACTTCAATTGCAGATTACAGATCAATATTCAGTCCATACAAATCCTTCTGATCAATAATTCATTTCAGATTCAATACTGTATCAACTTACTGTCCTTCGGTAATTGCTCTTTGTAGCTTGATAATTGTTCTACAACTTAGTTCTTACTTAACCAGTATGATCAGAATGTATGAAAACCTTGTTCACGTGATATTCCTGCAGTTTCTACTTCTTCCAGCATCATACAATAATGAAATTCTAGTCTCTTATATAGACAAGTAAATCATTTTCTTCTCCTCCATCAGATTTTTTCGCTTAACCACATTCATAGATTTTGCTACTTCAAACTTTCTCAGCTGATGTGTCAATAACATGTTTCAATTTTCTCCATTAAATCTTCCTTTAATTTTGTTAGCCGTCGATCTTCATAACAAACATGATCCATTATCACTGAAATCAAGGTACTTTACAGCTCATCAATCCTATTGGCTAAACTAATCATTTAGTTCATTTTGTTCTTCCCAGTTAACAAAGAAATGCATCGGTGAACACTTCTTGGTTAATACTACGATCGGTATACACTATACTTTGTCGGTGTATACTAGAAATGCTTCATTTACAGACAACACTGCTTTGTGTCTTTCAGCTCTATACTTCATCATAGATGAATGCAACATAATAAAGTCAATATAATCAAGTCATAGACTCATCAACAAGTTACTCAATGTATTCCTTATCCTCATCTATCATGTACATCTTTCCTCATGTAGATTTCTCTGTTCTTCATCTCTTTCACCTTTCTTTAGATATCTCAGTATAGTAACTTACAAGATAAGTGCTGTCAAACTAGTTGACATCAATGACAACATAATACTAATTTTATCATATTACATATCTAATCAACAACTCCTTAGTGATCTTTAATCATGAATTCTTCAATCAGATTCCAAATCAGTTGTAGTCCAACAATCTCTCCCTTTGGCATTGATGGCAACTTAAGTAATATGAAATGTACCATACACATACCAAACATATATTCTACAACTTTGTGAACAAAATGCTATAAGTCAAAATACACTTAATATGTTTAATCACTACATTACTAAACAACATTAGATAATACAACTTTACCATTTTGTAGTTGTGATCTTTTTAGTTCTCCTATTCCCGCTTCTGTTCTCTGTAATTGATCTTCAATACTCTATCTCATTCAGATTGTCTCTCCCTTAGATAATTCTCATTGGTGCTTGTCCCTTTTCATATTATTTATCTCTCCCTTTAACAACAATGCCAAAGCAACAAATAAACAAACAATTTTGTCCTCCTCTGTATCTCTGTATACTAATATACTAATTGGTTCAAGTTTTCCAAATTTAATCACAACCTTGAACATGATTCAAAGTGTGAACTATGTTGCATCAACATGAATGATCTTCTAATAAAAGTAGGTTGATACAACAACCAGGTCACCTTAGTGACCGATAGATAGGGGATGGACCCCAAGTCTAGTCCTCAAGTATTCAAATATGTCCTTCGGTAGAGGCTTTGTAAAAATATCTGCTAGTTGTTCTTTAGATGTGACAAATTCTAACTTCACTTGCTTCTCTTGCACTTGTTCTCTTAAGTAATGATACTTAATAGATATATGCTTTGTCTTAGAGTGAATCATAGGATTCTTTGAAATTATAATAGCACTAGTGTTGTCACAATATATAATCACCGGGTCAGTGATTACCTCATTCATCCCTTCCAACACTTGCTTGATATATGAAATGTTTGAATAGTTAGTAGCAATAGCAACATACTATGCTTCAGCTATAGACTGAGAAATACAACCTTTCTTTTTACTTGTCCAGGTTACAAGTCTTTCACCAAAGAAAAATGTGTTAGAAATAGGAAATACTGAGAGGGGGCGGTGAATCAGTATTTCACAAACTTTTCTTTTGCCCACTTATGGATATGATAGATTACTTTAGTGCATACAAAGATTATCAAGCTGATTAACAAACATAGCAGTAAATAGAAAGAACTCATAACACATTATATGTTCTCGAGGAAACCCTGGCCAAGGGAAAACCCTAGTGGGGATGGTACCCACAAAGATCACTAATCAAAAGTATCCTATTAGGGATATTGGACCCTGTTAAGAGTCAATTTACAATATATAGTAGATCTGTCTTGGTTAAAGGACTTTAGGCCTTGTTAGAAGCCTTAACCCTATTAGGAGTTAGATTACAAAACTTGATCACCAGCTGAGCTCACTGCCCAAATAGGTAATACAAAATGTTTCTAACTATAGTATGGTACTGCTTACAACTTTGCATCAATAGCCTTTGCTGCTATCACAATATACAACTATCGCAAGTTATCCTTTTCTTTCTTTTCACACATCACACACTCTTTTATTACATTTCAAGTATGCCTAATATATGAGTTATTAGAGCTAATAAATTTATATGGTTGGCTTCCAAAATCTTTATCCAAGAGTAAACATCTAGGATGTCATCCCTTCATAATGTTAAGTCATTATTTTGACAAGAAAAAATAATCCCTTAACTCTTTCACTAATACTGTCTCAAAAACTGTTCTGTCTGCAAAAACTGTCTTCAGTAAACTTTGAATAACTTCATCCGTACTACTCCAAAATTTATGCACACTGAGATGGGGTATCATCATACTCTGTAGAAGCTTTGGTTAACTATGCAAACAAAAATATTGCTCCATTGGACATCGCCAACTAAATCTTCATCGGGTGCTCTGTCAGGATCACTGTATCCATACTTAGACAATTTCTTCCTTCAACTTGCCATACTTGCATTCTAGATTCTATGCTCTCAATAGAGATCATATGTTTCCATAATGACAACATCTATACATCCACATTACCCAAATTTCCAACAATCTCCCCCTTTGTCATTGGTGGCAACATATGGAAAAATTGGCTAAGTGTGCAAACAAAACTTCAAAGTATTTACACAAAATTGTGGCCAAATGTTATACAACACATATACAATATTGTACTCCATAGAATAGCTCCCCCTATGAGTATCCTTCCTCAACATATTTTCAATTTTCTACTATCTCTCCCCCTTTGACAATAATGACAAAGATAGGGTGTACAAAAATTTCAAGAAAAAACTTGATACCTTGTTATCAGCTATTGCAAAGCCGGTAGGCTTGCAACACAGTCACCAAACTCTGACTTCGATGATTCAAAATCTTTCTCCCATATCTTCCTAATGGATTCAACAACATTGAGTAGAGTACTCAATTCGTATGCTGCTATTTGACAAGCTTGCAGGGAATTAAAGCTAAACTTTTGAAAATATGTCTTTGCTGAAAGACACTGCCCAATTTGGTCTTCAACAATTGAGGCCTTGATTGAGATATGCTCTCTCAAGATGTTAATCCTAATCATCTTTTTGTTCTTCTCCTCTGCTAACATTCTGATTTCATCATTTAACTTCCTTATGTTCTTCTCTATAGAACTTATCTTTACATTTGGGCTTGTCAAGGTGTTTGTTTCAGCTGTAATTGCATCTATCTTCTCTCTGATCTTCTTATCTTCTTCAGCTGTTACGATTTTTTATTTTGTGCATTGTATATACAAACTCTTTCCAGTCTCAAAATGTTTCCTCAAATTCTTTATGCATACATCCAAAATACCAATATCATTCTGAATATTTACACTTAAATTTTGTTGCATTTCTTCTTCAAAGGCTTCCTGAACTTTTATTCTAGCAATATCCTTTAAGTTAGAAAATTCAGAGTCAAAAGAGTTTATTACTATTTTAGCTTTCTCAAGTGGATCCGATTCAAATACCTTAGTGCTGATCACACTCTCAAGTTTCTCTGTCAAAATTCTAACTTTGCCTTCAAGGTCCTTCACCTTCTTATTCTTTCCAATAATTTTATTAAGAGATGTGATGAACTCAAGTTGATCATCATCTTCAACCTCTTTTCCAAGGTCTTCAAAAATTGAACCAATTTGTCTCTTCTTACTGTCAGGTGCACTAGGGGTAGTGACCTCTGTCAAAATTTGTTTACCTTTAACTGTCTACTCTGCTGGAACTGATCCTGATACAGCTGGTGCTTCCACTGCCTTTGTATCCTTTTCTGATTCTATAATCTTCTCTTGCTCTTCTAAAGCTAAATAGTCAACAATGTTTCCTAGATCATGAAATACTACATCATCTGACTCTAGTGTCACTTTGGTTCCTTCAATGTCCATTGATTCTTTGCCAATATTGATATGTGAAGAAGATGGGACTTCTTCAATAACAACTTCCTCTGCATGCGGTTCCTCTGATTGCTTCTGCTGAGGATCTGATTCAACATGCTTTCCTGCAACTATATCTGCAAGAACTTGCATTACTGCTTGCTCAATCTCTTTCTGTACTTCCTCCTTTTTGCCTCGCATTATAAGGATTGTTCTTCTCTTAGTTCTCAATAAAGTTCCAAGAGGCTTCAATAATATCTTCAAATGATCTTCATCCTCAACTTTACAGAACTGTCCGATTGCATGTTCTCTCATCTTTATGTCCTCTTCTTGTGCTCTCTATTTTCTTTTCACAAGTCTGTTATACAAATCTTCTAGGATCTTACCATGAATAGTGCTAAGTTTCTTATCTGTCACAATCATATGTGTAATCATTGCATTTTCAAAATTCAATCTATCAAATGATCCATATAGATCATAGAATTTATTTATCTTAGTGAAGTCTCCATGCTTCAATATATCTTCATTAACTCTTTCAATTCTTGGTTTACAAGTTTTCTTCTTGATTGAAACTTCATCATCATCTTTAATTTTTGCTACTTTTCTAGGTACAGGTGGTAAAATCACTTTCTATCTCTTGCTGGGTCCTGTTGTACTCACTTTTACTCTTTTGCTAGGAATAGGAGAAAAAGATTTATCTCCTTCATCTTTTTTAGGTACTTCAACTTTTACCTTTACTGCAATAGGATCAATAGGGTCTGCACTAGATGCCACAGGTGGAATTACAAGATTTTCACTTTGCTTCAAGGCTTCTGTAGTCTTCTTAGCTATGTCAAAGTCATGACTTGACATACCTGATTCTTTTAGTATTTTCTTCATAGTAGATTCAACTCTCCTACTAGATTGCTTCTTTTCTCTCAAACTTATTGCAGAGTTGAAATTCTCTTCATAGGTTCCAAACCTATTTGCATGACCATCCAACTCACACTTTAACAGTCTATTCACATATCCTACTATTTCTACTTCAGATATTTCATAGCCAAGAGGGTCTATGAATTCCATTCTAGTCTCAACTACTTCAATGTAGGTGAAATCAGTGTCTACCATAAAACAAATGTCATCTTTATGCTTTTCAACTAAGGATTGAGGAATCCTTGATTTGTTCTTAACAATATTTTGAAAAGTCTTCAATACAAGCTTCACACTGTCATTGACTTTATCAATTAGGTGCTTCATGTAGACTGAGTTTATTCTTTCCATTATGTTCACATTGTCACTCCAATCAACTGTGTAAGGAAATATTCTCAAAATATGGAAAAACATATAGGTTATCAGAGATGAAAACCTAAACTATGTGTACTTAGGCTTCTTAATCTTTTCTAAGTTCTGAAATAATTGAATTTTCAAAATTTCACATAGGTCTACTTGTTTCTTCTCAATACACATAAGATAAGCTACATGAACCATTCCTGCAGCCATGTCATCTTCCCTTGAACTACCACATAATTTAGTTGTTAGTATCTTGCAAAGGTACCTAACATCATCTTGCTTAATCTTACTTATCTCAATTCCTCTACCATTATAACTAGATCCAGTGTTGTCTAAAACAATCTTTCCCATGTTCTTTTCATTCAGTGGAATCTCTCCAACTTTTGATAGTCCAGTAACATCATGAATTAGGTCGGTAGTTATATCAATAACTCTATCCTCCATCCAGAATTTCCCATTGTGGATTCTACTTAAAATGATCTTGGTACATTCCTCATCATTAATTTCATACTTCATGGAATAATTGATAATTTCATTATTCTCTAGGTGTCCATAAGCTGGTTTAACTAACATGTCTTGATTATACAATTTCCTGTAATCATCACTAAAATCTACATCTCCCAAAGTTTCAAACTTGCAACCTAAATATCCTTTAACATTCTCAATGTGTAATACTTCATCTGGTACAGATGATAGTGCTAGTCTGTCATCAATTTCAGCTGGTTCTACTGGTTCTTTCTTAATCTTAGGTCTATTCTTATCCTTAACATTATGAACCATAGAAATATCCATCTTATCAACTGATTAAGGATAAAAAATACCTCAACTTTGCAAATTTAGGGTTTTGGTATGATCGTCGCTGCAAACTGCCTCCAAACTTCTTCAAATCATCCTCAAATCACTTTTACTTCTTTCAAATCTCTTTTCAATCACTTTGTAATCATGATAACTTTGATTTTGACCTTATAACACTTCACATTAACTCGATCTGACATTGCATTCATTCATTTTGCCGCTAAAACCTCAAAAAGCTGATTCTGCAAACCTGCAACCATAAAATTTTTTGCAACCTCACAAAACATGATATTTTCTTTTGCGCACTTAACCATAGCATTAGTACAACATAAAAAACCTATATCTAATTGCGCAAAACTTAACTCATTCAAATTCCTAATCTACACTAATCCTAAGTCCTAAACTATAGAAACTTACATAATTTAAGTACTTAAAGAAGCGTCAGGTAAAGATTCATCCTTACCATTAGTTACATTACCTTCCTAACTACTTTCAGTGCTAAATATACCTCCTTGCTCTGTGCCTTTATCAAATTTTACTTCTTCTTTATTGCTACAACAACCTTTCTCTTTGTTTCCTGCATTTTCATTCCTTCTTGCATTGTTCCTAGGGTTAGGTTTATGATGATAACCTCCATTGTTCATTCTACAAACTCTTGTTGAGTGTCCAGCCTTGTTGCATATTTGAAAATGATTCCATTGTTTCCAAATCTCTATCCTTGCTAGTTAATCTGTGACCTGCAATTTCTAGCAATATGTCCTACTTTGTTGCATCTAAAACATACTACCACTTTTCTTTGATTCATTTCTTCAATAGATTTCTTATCTGCATTGTTAGTATTTCCAATCATTCTATCATAATTATTCAAAATTACTTTAGGTCTTCTACATTCATTAGCTCTATGTCCAAAACTATGACAATTATAACAATGTCCATTAAGAGGTTTAAATTGCTTACCTGTGCAATCTCTCTTCACGTGCCCAATAGTATTACAAGCAAAACATCTACCTTTGAATTCTCTTTGCATACCTTTAGATGATTCTTCCTATTTTGATTCTTCTTTCTTTGATTCTTCTTTCTCTCTAGGTGGTTCTTCTTTAGATGGATCTTCCAATGTGTTCTCATCTAGCTTTATTTCCTCCACACTTTCAGATGTCTTCAGATCTGGCTTCTTAATTTCATGGTTTGTTCTAAACATACTAAATCCAAATTCAGTCCTATCAAAGAATGGTTCTTCAAAAGAAATTTGTTTTTTAGTCTTACCACTATTTGAATATAGCCTTTCAAGTTGTTGTTTAGATTGAGTTAATTCACCTTTCACAATTTTATTATGCTTCTCAAGTTCCACATACTGCACTTTTACTTTTTCAGATTTAGATGTTTCCTTTTCAAGTCTTGATCTCAGATCTTCATTCTCAATTTTAAATTTTTCATTAACAGATCTCAAATTTCCATCTTTCATACTAAGCTTCAGATTTACTATCTTTAGTTAATGCTTAAGGATCTCATTTTCTTTTTCTAATTCATCACAATCTTCAACAAGCATATCAGATTTCTTTTCAGATTTCAGATCTTCAATCTTACCTTTTAATTTGTCAATAGCATTCTTTGCATCTTCATATTTTCTTTTTAAGGAGTTTCTTTCATTAGTAAGCATATCAATCTGTTCAAGAGCTTCTTCAAGATTCTTTTGAAGTTGATCCATATCCATAAAGATCTTACTCAAGATGCTAAGCTTTCCTTGAATGTTCCTTCTCTGAGTAACTGCGCTCTGATACCAATTGTTAGAAATAGGAAATACTGAGAGGGGGGGGGGTGAATTAGTATTTCACAAACTTTTTCTTTTGCCCACTTATGGATATAATAGATTACTTTAGTGCATACAAAGATTATCAAGCTGATTAACAAACATAGCAGTAAATAGAAAGAACTCATAACACATTATATGTTCTTGAGGAAACCTTGGCCAAGGGAAAACCCTGGTGGGGATGGTACCCACAAAGATCACTAATCAAAAGTATCCTGTTAGGGATATTGGACCCTGTTAAGAGTCAATTTACAATATATAGTAGATCTGTCTTGGTTAAAGGACTTTAGGCCTTGTTAGAAGCCTTAACCCTGTTAGGAGTTAGATTACAAAACCTAATCACCTGCTGAGCTCACTGCCCAAATAGGTAATACAAAATGTTTCTGACTATAGTATGGTACTACTTACAACTACACATCAATAGCCTTTGCTGCTATCATAATATACAACTATCGCAAGTTATCCTTTTCTTTCTTTTTACACATCACACACTCTTTTATTACATTTCAAGTATGCCTAATATATGAGTTATTAGAGCTAATAAATTTATATGGTTAGCTTCCAAAATCTTTATCCAAGAGTAAACATCTAGGATTTCATCCCTTCATAATGTTAAGTCATTATTTTGACAAGCAAAAATAATCCCTTAACTCTTTCGCTAATACTGTCTCCAAAACTGTTCTGTCTGCAAAAACTATCTTCGGTAAACTTCAAATAACTTCGTCTGTACTAATCCAAACTTTATGTGCACTGAGATGGGGTATCCTCATACTCTTTAGAAGCTTCGGTTAACTATGCAAACAAAAATATCACTCCAGTGGATGTCGCCAACTAAATCTTCATCGGGTGCTCTGTCAGGATCACTGTATCCATACTTAGACAATTTCTTCCTTCAACTTGCCATACTTGCATTCTAGATTCTGTGCCCTCAATAGAGATCATATGTTGCCATAATGACAACATCTATGCATCCACATTAGCCAAATTGCCAACAAAATGCTCCTCTGGTGGTGCTTTTTCTATCATCCACATTTCCAGCCCAATCAGCACCGGTGTAAACTTTCTGTTCAAACTTCCCTTCCTTAGGATACCATAATCCATAATTCTCTATTTTATTCAGGTATCTTAAGATCCTTTTAGTAGCAACCATGTGTGATTCTTTAGGATTAGCAGAAAATCTTGCAACAATACCCACAACATGTGCTATATCTGGTCTATTGTGAACTACGTACATTAACTTACCAATCATGGATCGGTAAAGTGTCTGACTTACCTCCGTAGTTTCATCCTCCTTTGTCAATTTGCATCTAGTAGCCATTGGTGTTCCATAGGTTTAGCATCTTCCATGCCAAATGTCTTCCTTAATTCTTTTATGTATTTAGATTGTGTGATGAATATTTTTATCACTTTGTTGAATCACTTGTAGTCCAAGAAAGAACTTAATCTCTCCGAACATAGACATTTCAAATTCCTTTTGCATTTCTCTAGAAAATGTCTTGCATACAAGATCTGAGCCTCCAAAAATAATATCATCAACAAATATTTCAGCAATGATAATAGTATCATCAGTATCACCTTTCATATATAGATTGTTGTTTTCACTTGTTCTAACAAATCCAATACTTAAAAAGTAAGTATGTAGTCTTTCATACCATGCTCTAGGTGCTTGCTTCAAGCCATATAAATCTTTATGTAATCTACATACCATGTCTTTATTGTCAAGATCAATAAATCCTTTTGGTTGTTCGATGTAGACCTCTTCTTCAAGTATACCATTTAGAAATGCTGACTTCACATCCATTTGATAGACTTTGAATTTCTTGTGTGCAACATATGCAAGTAGCATTCTAACTCCTTCCTATCTAGCAATGGGTGAAAATGTCTCACCATAGTCAATGCCTTCTTCCTATGCATATCCCTTGCTTACCAATCTAGCTTTATTTCTTGTGACTTCGCCATTTTCATTCAATTTATTCTGAATATCCACTAAGTACCAATAACATTCTTATCTTTAGGTCGGGGTCCTAAGGACTAGGTTTTGTTCTTCTCTATTTTCTCTATTTCCTCCTTCATTGCATTAACCCATTCTTCATTCTCTAATGCAACTTTCACATTTTTAGGTTCAAATTCACAAACTAGACATATACCTTGTCTTGTTTTGCTTCTAGTTTGCATTCCAGCATGTCTGTCTCCAATGATTTGTGTCTTAGGATGATGTCTTATGACAAAACTAGCTAGAACTCAATTTCTCCTTTCTTACTCATCCTACTCAAGGTCATTTCCTTGCTCGGTAGCTCCATATTGTTCATTGATTTGTGTTGCCTGTTGTCCTGTATTGTTTCCCTGCTGACTGGTTGTCACAGCTTGTGGCGTCGATAGATACTTTGGATGTTCAATGTAAGTGAATCTACCACAGTCTTCCAATTCCTTTTTACTTTCCTCTATGTTCTTGTCATCAAACTCATCAACATGAACATTAGGACTTTCAACTATCTTATTGTAACCTTATTCAAACATTTATATGCTTTACTTGTAGAGGAATATCCTAGAAATATCCCTTCATCTCCTTTAGAATCAAATTTGTCATTTCTTTCATCTTTCAAAATAAAGCATTTACTTCCAAAAATCCTGAAATAACTTACAGTAGGTTTGTGTCCAAACCATAGCTCATAAGGTGTTCGGTTGGTGTCCTTCTTTAGTTGTACTTAGTTAAGAACATACACAGCTATACTGATAGCTTCCCTCCAATATGTCTGAGCAACATTCTTTTGTATCAACAATGTTCTAGCACAATCAATTATAGACCTGTTCCTCCTTTTAGTAATGCCATATTGATGAGGTGTCCTTGGTGCAGAGACCTATCTTTTAATTCCATGCTCATTACAGAAATTAGTAAATTTATCAGAGATAAATTCACCTCCTCTATCAAATCTTAAGAATTTTATTTCTTTTCTAGTCTCTTTCTCTACCTTAGCTTTATACCAATTAAACATTTTAAAAGCTTCAGATTTCTCTTTCAGGAACATAATAGTCATTAGTCTAGTATAGTCATCAACAAAAAGAATAAAATATCTATCACCAGAACAGCTCTGAGTTCTCATAGGACCACATAGATCGGTATGAACCAACTCAAGTATCTTCTTTGTTGAGTAGTCTTTACTTTTAAAACTAGAATTAGTCATCTTACCTTTCTGACATTCATGGCACATGGCATGATCAGGTTTTGTCAAGTTAGGCAATCCTCTAACTCTTTTCTTTTTACTAATCTTGATCATATTGTCAAAGTTCACATGGCATAACCTTTTGTGCCACAACCAAGCATCTTCATCCTTTATTAACAAACAAGAAGACTGATCCATATCAAGATAGAATAGATTACCTCTGGATTCTATACCAGTTCTGACAAGTCTTCCTTCATCATCATAGATCTTCACCTTTTTTCTCTCAAAAGCCAGTCGGTGGCCTGAATTGTTCACCTAAGCCACACTTAACAAATTATAGTTCAATCCGTCTACCCAGTATGCATTTTGATATTGTATTCTGTCATTGATCATCAGCGAACCTTTACCTCTTACCATACAAGGTGCATCATTTCCCATTCTCATAGATCCTCCATTATATTCAATAAGATGATCAAACTTCTCTACATCACCGGTCATATGATGTGTATAGCCACTATCTATGATCCATGTATCATTTTTTCTTACTTTAGAGATTAATGCTGTCTCTTCATGTTTCTCTTCTTCCTCTAAGTCATCTTTCATTGCAACAAATACAACTTCTATGTCATCATCAGAATCAAATTTAGTTTCAATATCTTTGGCTATGTAACATACCTTTTTGTCTTTATCATCTCAGTTGTCTCTATTGTTGTGTCGGTAGCCTTTGTGGACTCTTCTCCAATAGCTTCCTTTAGATTGGTCTTTAGATCTCTCATCATCTTTCTTCTGAGGACATCTAGCAGTGATGTGACTGACTTCTTTACAATTAAAACATGCCAAAGGTAGCTTACCTCTATACCTTCCTTTTCCTTTGGGAAATCTTCTAGCCATAAGAGCTTCAAGCTCATCAAGTTCATCATCGGTATTACTATCACTATCATAATTCTTATTATTCCTACTAGACTTTCCAATCTTCAAAGAAGATATGAAAGCAAATTCAATAGAAAGAACAACACTGTTGTCAAAGTTTTTTAATTCAAAGGTTGTAAGTTTACCAATCAGAGTGTCAAGAGTAAGGTTGGATGTAGCTCTTGTTTCATGAATTGCAGAGATCCTGATTGCATAAACTGGAAGCAAAGTTCTAAGAATCTTACTTATCACTGTTTCATCATCAATCACTCCATCAGATGTTCTAATAGTATGTACCACCTCTTTTAGTTTATTTGAGTATTGTATAATGTTCTCACCTTCTTTCATTCTCATATCATCAAATCTGCATCTTAGGCTTTCAACTCAGGCTCTTTTGACATTCAGATCTCCATTGTATGTCAGATTTAACTTGTCCCACATCTTCTTAGCAGTATCACAACCCTTGATGTCATCAAATTTGGCATCAGTATAGGTAGCAGCAAGTTCCATCATAGTGATATTGTGTTCATGCCTATCCTTCAATTGATCAAGAGTTAAGGGACCAATGGGCGGTTGTATGTAGCCATTCTCCATCAGATCTAGTGTAGAATTCCCAATGCTAGATATGTGCAGCTTCATCCTGCTTTTCCATACTGCAAAATTCTCTTTGTTTAGCTTTGGTACTTCCCTCTTATACATCTTGAGACCTTTGTGCTTAAGTCCTTAAAACTCTATTCTAAGAAACCACAGCTCTGATACCAATTGTTAGAATAATTGAGAGGTGGGTGAATCAGTTATCCAGTGTCCCAATACAAAATGGATAATTCAAAACAACTTCAATTTCTGTTCCTCAGTAAACAATAATTACTTTCACTGTCTGTGCTTTTACCGATTACTAGTCTAATACTATAATAGTTACTGGTCAAATCTAACATGTAACATGTAAAGTATGATAACAAACAAATATCACAATCAACACATAACACAAGAGATTTAACGTGGAAACCCTGTAAAGGGAAAAAACACCTAGGACCGGCAACCCAAAATTGTTCACTCTTCTAAAGTGAGGTCAGTTAAGACTCAACCTTGTTAAAGGTTTACAAACACACTGTCAGGTGTGACCTTGTTAGAGGATTTTAGACTAGAAGTTATCATCCAACCAGCATTCACTATGGGGTTGACAGGATAACAATGTTCATTCTATGAATGATACATCATAAGACTTTTAGAGTCCACTCGATTAAGAGATTTTAACTATATACAATGGTTAAATATGTAACATTAAATGATTTTATTTAATACAAATTCAATTGCAGATTACAGATCAATATTCAGTCCATACAAATCCTTTTAATCAATATTTCACTTCAGATTCAATACTGTATCAACTTACTGTCTATCGGTAATTGCTCTTTGTAGCTCAGTAATTGTTCTGCAGCTCAGTTCTTACTTAACCAGTATGATCAAAATGCATGAAAACCTTGTTCACATGATATTCCTATAGTTTCTACTTCTTTTGGCATCATCCCATAATGAAATTCTAGTCTCTTATATAGACGAGTAAATCATTTTCTTCTCCTCCATCAGATTTTTCCGCTTAACCACATTCATAGATTTTTCCACTTCCAAACTTTCTCGGCTGATGTGTTAGTAACACATTTCAATTTTCTCCATTAGACTTTCCTTTAATTTTGTTAGCCGTCGATCTTCATAACAAACATTATCCGTTATCACTGAAATCGAGGTACTTTACAGCTCATCAATCCTATCAGCTAAACTAATCATTTAGTTCATTCTATTCTGCTCGGCTAACAAAGAAATGCATCAGTGAACACTGCTTGGTTAATACTTCGATCGGTATACACTACACTCTGTTGGTGTATACTAGAATTGCTTCATTTATCGACAACACTGCTTTGTGTCTTTCAACTCTATACTTCATCATAAATGAATGCAACATAATAAAGTCAATATCATCAAGTCATAGACTCATCAACAAGTTACTCAATGTGTTCCTTATCTTCATCTATCATGTACATCTTTCCCCATGTAGATTTCTCTGTTCTTCATCTCTTTCACCTTTCTTCAGATGTCTCGATATAATAACTTACAAGATAAGTGCTGTCAAACTAGTTGACATCAATGACAACATAATACTGATTTAATCATATTACATATCTAATCAGCAACTCCTCAGTGATCTTTAATCATAGATTCTTCAATTAGATTCCAAATCAGATGTAGTCCAATAGAAGTGGCATTGTGAGATGCAACATCAACTTGATCAACAACTGCATTCATTTGTTTGTTTATCTTGACATAGTTGTTGAATTTTTGAAATTTGTTTGGATTAGGAGCAGCATCACTCTTATCAACTGTAACAGGAGCCATTGGAGTGTTGCTCTCAAATTGACTCACTTGTAATTGACAATGATGAAGCACTGCACAAAGTTGTTGAAAAGAGGTAAATTCAATAAGTATAATCTTATCTCTAATATCCTTTTGTAAATTTGAAATAAACATACATTGGATATCAATATCAGGAATAGGATAGGAAATCTGAGCATAAAAATGCTTAAATCTACCAATAAATTCAGTTAATTTTTCTTTAGCATTTTGTTTACAATGTATCAAATCAGTCAAAGACACTTGCGTGCCAATGTTGTTTTGAAATTTTTGAATAAAGGCATTAGCAAGTTTTGGAAAGGATTCAATAGAATAAGGAGGCAAGGAACAATACCATTGTAAGGCCTTGTCATGGAAAGTTCTAGCAAATAGTTTGGTTAAAATCCTATGGTCATGAGCATAATCACTACAAAGGATTTGGAATGTTTCAACATGATGAACAAGATCTCCTTTTCCATTATAATTCTCAAGATGAGGCATATCAACTTGTTGAGGAATAGGAGTACGAATAATATCCAAGGACAAAGGACTTCCCATGTCACATGTAGGGATACTAAACTTGTTTTGAGTTAAGGAAGTAAGTTGTTGTTGTAAGGATGACATAGTTTGAGCCAAAATAATGATTGTTGAATCATTAGAGGAAATAGGAGTAGCAATATTAGACACACTAGGTAAAGTGTAAGAAGCTGCAGGAATAGAAGACACAACTAGAGGAACACTAGGAACTACAGTTGGAAGTGGATTGGAATAATTAAAAGGAACATTATGATATGAAGTTTGTGATGTAGGAAGGGACACATGAGGAACACTCATAGGAATAGAGGGAACCTTCATAGTCACCAAAGAAGGAGTATAGGTAGGAATACTAGGTAAAGGATTAGAAGGAGGTTCTACACTAGTGATAGGAGGAATCAACCCCAAATCTTGAGCTTCTTGAGCTAAAGGTTTAACATTTGAATGCACAAGGTGAGTAATACCATGCAAGAGGTTAACACCTTGATCACTATCATAGAGAACTTTCTTAAGAGCCTCTATAGCTTGAATAGAATCTTGATTATGGTTCTCTTGAATAAGCCAATTACCCATTTTATCAAGTTCAGTTGAAATTTTTTTAACTTGTTTAGGAGGAACTCTTAAAGTATCAACCTCATCATGAGATGAGTGAGAAGAGTTTTTCTCCATTGTAGGATTGGAATCATGAAGAATCAAATTGTCATCTGGGACCCTAAGGAAAGGAGAGGAAGATTCAGGATCAAAGGCACCCATGAGTCTACGACTTCTTCTAATTGGAATATTATAAGTAGGAGTAGTAGTAGTAAAGCTCATAAACCAATGCAATGCAAATGAACTAAACTAAAACCACATAAAGCATGAATATTTTTGGAAATCTAATTAGCATGCAAGATCTAAAAGATAAATCTAATACTAACAAGATAAAAGAAAATCTAACACCACAAAATGCAATAGGGCATCCAATTCCACAAAAGAAAGGAGAGTAAGTATGTCGGGTTCACCAAAATGAATAGGGGTAAAATGGAATCACACCTATTCAAATGTATATGATGTATGTGTATGGGGGAAATCTGAGATCCACTCCTAAATCCAAATTCCCAAAGGAGAGATCCAATTTGATCAACCAAAAGGTTAATACACAATCGAAACAATCTATGAAGAATATGAAAGAGAGAGAAAAACCCTATATTTCCCTATGGATGGTTATGTTTGAAATCTAAAATAATTGAAATACAAGTACTAACCTCAATTTAGGGAAAATTTGGAAAATGCCAATTTCTGATGTCTGTGTGTACTTTCAAGCAATTCTACAACCTGTTTCGGACTGGAAATGCGGAGATGAACCAAACCCATAAATCTTTTGTCTTTTGGACGACAGGTAGTTTTTGACCCTCATAAAAGGTCAAAGGCTACATTCTTTATTTGAAGGTCAATTCTGACTTTGTTCGCAGATCTTGAAAGTTTGCCAAAAAGGGTATCCAAATCCTTGCTTAGATCTAAAATTCTGCACCTGTACCTGCAAGAAAATGGGGGTTTTGTTTGTATGGGGGGTTTGCCTTGGTCAAACCCCAATTTAGGAATTAACCTTGAAATTGAATTGAAATGTAGTATGCATAAACAAAGCAATTGAAACAATTCACCTCGCTTATGTTGAAGTCCTTGTAGAGGATTCAAATCCTCAAATCCACAAGCAGGAATGCTTCAATGGATGTAGAATGAATGTAGGATGTCTCCAATCAATGGCATTTGATCTTAAACACCAATCTTGAATTGATTTTTGCATATGAGGAGGCTTGGATGAATGTAGAAGGATGGATCTTCAAGGGGGCTCCAAAGAGATTGAATCCTTCAATGGCTAACAATGGATCTCCTTGATGGATGAATGTTTGAACACTTGAATGCTTGAAGGCTTGCTTGAATTCACTTGCTTGCACTTGAGAGCTTGAGAGATGAAAAATTGATTGAGTGATGTCAATAATGGATAGAGAAAGTGAGAGAGGAAGGCCTCCTTTTATAGTGAACTAGGGCACAATCCTCTAGAGGGGCCACCTTGGAGACTTAAATCCAAATTAAGTCCTAAACTTTAGAAAATATACTTAGATTAAATGCACTTTAAGCATTTACCATTCTTGAACCCAAAATGGCTGACCTGGAGGCGAGAAAACAAATATCCCTGAAACATGACACCTTGAAATCAAGGAAACTTGAAATCTAGATAGGGGGTCAAGGATGAGGTTGGAACTGACCAGGTCAGGGTCGAGGTTGATCCTGACTAGGTTAGGATAGAGCTCGACTTTGACCTTATGGTCAATAACCTCAGGATCTTGACCCAGAATGTTATTTAATGCAGACATGAAGTAAAAAATGGGTGCAAAAGGAAGCATAACAGGGAGAAAAGCCAGATACATGGAAAGACCTTATCAAGGTGCTTAACATGATCCTAGACCACTTACTCAGAGGGATAAACACTCTTATCATGAAAGTCCTTCCATTTTAAGATGATACATTTTTGAACTTTTGAACTCTTGTAGGACACTTAGATGCAAAGTGACCAATCTTATTACATGAAAACAATTTGAATGGTAATTGACCTTCATATTTTCCTTTTCCTTTCTTTTCTCTTTTAGAAATTATAGTAATGAAGTCATCTAGACCTTTTTATTCATCATCATCATCATCAAAATTCCTAGAGGTGGTCAAGAATTTCTTACCATGGACCGAAGCTTTGAAGGCTGTCTCACTTTTAGGCTTTGTCTATTGGAGATTTTCCAGTAGGCCAGTACTGACTGTATGTTTGTCATTGATGAAAACATATGGAAAGTAGCATGCATGGAAATCTTATGTAGTAAGATTTCTATATATGTAGCATGGACATGATATCAACATGATATCATGGGCATAGAGGTTAACTGTTAGTACAGTTAGTTATGTAGAAAGTTGTGTCAGCAGTGTTCTTGATAGAGTAAAAGGTAGTGTTTTGTGTATGGTTGTCCGTATAGTTATCATGGAGCCTTGGACAATTAGATATATGTTGAAAACATGTTAGTGATGTTTCAGTCATGGATGCATAGTATGATGATCAGTAAAAGTGAAGTTATGTAGTCGCTATTCACCAATAGCAGTTTCCTGTGTTTGTTCAGAAGAGCTGACATAAATTTTATTGGTTTTGGAGTTGTGCCTATCTTTTGGGTATGCACCCTTGGAGTTAAGCTTAGAGAAGAGTTATTGATGTTCGGTTAAGAGTGCATGAAGTAATTCAGCTTGAGGAGAAAGATACAGTTGTTTTGGTAGAGCTGACAGTGTGTAGCATGTGTCTACAATTATCTTATTAGACAGGTCCCAGATTATGTTGCGTGCATAGTAGAGATGATAGAATTTTTATCAAAGTTTGTTATATGATTTCAAGGTGGTTATAATAGGCCGACTTGATTATATCATTTAGAGGAAAGATATTTATAGACAGTCATTTGTGATTGTTTGAGTGTGGTTCATAGTTGTTCAGGAAGAGTAGAGAAGAGTGTGCGAACTGTTGAGCCATTAGAAGAAGGTCTATGTGACCAAGTAAAATGTTTGTGCTATACATTGGAACTGATCTAGACACTAGGTCTAAGCACAGTTCACCAAGATCCAGATATAGTGTGTATCTATTAAACAGAAGGTTGTAGCCTTCGCCCCTTTGAACAGTGAGCTCTTAGATAGTGCGTCCTCTCCCCTAACATGGACAATTGTAAAAGATTCCTAATAGGGTCTGACCCTTGACTAGGTCTATTGTACTAAATATATTGTAAAGAAACTCCTAATAGGGTTAAGGATCTTCTAACAAGGATCATAATACACTAGTGTAGAATATTAGTGGGTGTCAATTCCCACTGGGGTTTTTACCTATTTGGGTTTCCCCGTAACCAAAATATTGTGTTGTGTTCAAGTGTTCTTTCATTGTGTTTATGATTTATGTTTAAGTATACTTAATTGGATAAAGAATTGAAAGTTGTAGATAACTGATTCAGCCCCCCCGCTCTCAGTTATCTCTTGGGACTATTCCTAACAATTGGTATCAGAGCCAAGTGCCTCAGAGAGAAATTTTAACAACTTGAGGTTGATCAGATGGCATACTTCAAGAAAGAAAGTCCTAAGTTTGATGGAGAGAATTATCTTGATTGGAAGAACAACATGGTGACTCATTTTTAGTGCATTGCTTTTGAATTTTTTGATGTAACTATCAAAGTAGCCAATATTCCTACCTTAGAAGACCTTGCAAAGGATGATGCTACTGAAAGGCAAAAGGAATTGTTTCATCAGAATGCTATAGCTAAAGAAGCTCTTATCAGTGCCCTATCTGATGGTGAGTTTTTAGAAATAAAAAAGGTAGATACAACCCCAAAAATCTGGAAGCACCTAGAAGACATATTTGAAGGAGACAAACAAGCAAAGGATGCACGTAGAAAGACATGGAAGACAAGATACAATGCATTAGAGATGTTGCCTGAATAAAATATCAGAGCTTACAATCAAAGGATGAATGAAGCAGTTGCTGGAATTAGAAATAATATGAAAGCAAGATCAACATCCTTGATGAGACCATGTAGCTTACTTCTAATTTCAAGAGAGAGACCTTGATCAGCAAAATCTCAGCCTTTGAGATTTCAAGATTGAAGATAGAACCTAAAAGTGAGACAGCCTTCAAAGCTATAGTTCATGGTAAGAAATCTACAAACACTTCTGGTAATTTTGATGATGGTGATGAAGAGAAAAAACTAGATGATTTCATTTCTATGATTCCCAAAAGAGAAAAGAAAGGAAAAGGAAAATATGAAGGTCAATTACCATTTAATTTCTTTTCATGTAATAAGATCGGTCACTTTGCATCTAAGTGTCCTACTAGAGCTAGAAAGTTTAAAAAGGATTACAAGCCTAAGTACTCTAAGGAATGCTACTATGCTATAGATGGAGTTTCATATGATGAATCAGGTGAAGAAGAAATTGGATTCATTGCAATCATAGACAAAATGAATAATAAGATAAATCATAAAGATGAGAAAGAGGAAGAAGAGCTAGCATTGATTTCCCAAGCTGATATAGGGATAGACTGGATTATAGATAGTGGCTATTCACATCACATGATAGGTGATAAAGTTAGGTTTGTCCATTTGGACAAATAAAATGGTGGCATGGTTAGATTTGGAGACAACACTCCTAAACCCATAGTTGGTAGAGGAGCCATCACCTTGGATGGAAAAAATAGTACCAATGATGTTCTCTATGTAGATGGTTTGAAACATAACCTTCTTAGTGTTGGACAGTTACTTGGAAAAGGTTATCAGTTGGAGTTCAAAGATGACAAATGCATCATTAACAACAAGGATGGTGTTATGATTGCATCAGGTTCAAAGACAAGAGGTAATGTTTTCCAACTCAATTCAGAAGCAAGGTTTTTTGTTGCTAAAGTTGATGACAGTTGGTTATGGCATAAAAGACCATGTCATATCAATTTTGATAATATAGTAAGGATAAGAAATGTAAAGGCAATAAGAGATCTACCTAGCATAGCAAAGCTAGTTGATACTATATGCAGGGAATGTGTGATGGGAAAGAATATGAGAAATTCATTTAGAAGCAAGAAAAATTTAGCAAAGAACAAGTTGGATCTGATTCATACAGACCTATGTGGTCCAACTCAAATGAGATCATACTATGGTGAAAGGTATTTCATTTTGTTTGTTGATGATTATACTAGGATGATGTGGGTTGCCTTCTTGAAAGATACGTCAGAAGCATTTGAGAAGTTCAAAATATTCAAAGCTAAGGTTGAAAATGAATGTAGACTAAAGATAAAATGTTTGAGATCAGATAGAGGAGGAGAATTAACCTCTGATAGATTCTATGAATACTACGAAGAACATGGCATAAAGAGATAGTTGAGTGCACCTAGAACCCCCCAGTAGAATGGAATTATAGAAAGAAGGAATCTGATCATCCTTGATATAACATGCACCATTATGATAGAAGGAAAAGTTGCACACACCTATTGGAGAGATGTGGTCAATACAAAAGTCTACACCATCAATAGAATTCAATTGAGGCTAGGCGCTGACAAAACACCATATGAGCTATGGTTTGGTAATGTCCCCATAGTAAAATGCTTCATAATCTTTGGAAGCAAGTGCTACATCAAGAGGGATGAAGCAGTAGGCAAGTTTGATGCAAGAAGTGATGAAGGTATTTTTCTTGGTTACTCTACTAAAAGTAAAGCTTATAGATGTTTCAATTTAAGATTGAAAAAGATCATTGAAAAAGCTCATGTTAATATTGATGAAAATTTTATGGTTCAAGAAAGATATCATGATTACTCACCCATGATTGAAGAAGAACCCAAACCCTCCACTAGTGAGACAGTTATTGAAGAAATGTTTGACAGTATTGATGTGTTATTCAATGACCCTGAGACAAGTTAAGAAGGTACTCCTAAGGTTGATGAGTTAGCATAACCTAAAGTTCCAAAGTTTACATCTAGAAACCATTTCAAGAAGGACATCATTGGAGATCAGAGCGGTAAAGTCTTAACAAGCTCACAAGCAAAGAACTTAGCTAACAGTGAAGTGGTATGTTTACTATCTCAGATTGAACCTTTAAGTGTTGAAGATGCTTGTAATGATTCAGATTGGCATGATGCTATGAAAGAAGAACTTCATTAGATTATTAAGAATGACACTTGGGAACTGGTCCCAAGACCTAGTGATAAGAATGTGATTGGAACAAAGTGGATATTAAGAAACAAGATGAATGAAGATGGTACAGTAGTAAGAAATAAAGCAAGGTTAGTATGTAAGGGATATGCGCAAAGAGAAGGCATTGACTATTCAGACACATTTGCACCTGTGAGAAGATTAGAAGCTATTAAGTTATTTCTAGTTTATGATACAGTCAAAAACTTCAAATTATATCAGATGGATGTCAAGTCAACATTCTTAAATGGAGATTTGAAAGAAGAAGTATACATTGAGCAGCCAGAAGGATTCACCTTATCAGACAGACCTGATATGGTATGTAGATTGAAGAAGGCCCTCTATGGACTTAAGCAAGCCCCTAGAGCATGGTATGAGAGACTAGATAGATATCTAACAAAGATTGGATTCAAGAATGGTGCAACAGATTGTAATCTATTCATTAGAGAGACATCTGAAGGTCTACTACTTGTAGCTATATTTGTTGATGATATTATCTTTGGAGGTAATGACAAACTTAGTGCTGAATTTTCTAAGGAGATGCAAAATGAATTTGAGATGAGTATGATTGGTCCTATCAAATACTTTTTGGGATTAAATGTGCAGTAGACAGAAAAAGGTATTTTCATTAATCAGTCCAAGTATGAGAAAGAAATATTAAAAAAATTCAAGATGGATGATTGCAAGCCAGTAGGAACACCTATGATCACTGGATGCAAACTTACAAAAGAAGATGAATCACTAGCAGTGGATACAACATTGTACAAGTCTATGATTGGTAAACTCATATATCTTACTCAGACTAGACCTAATATTTCCAATGCAGTTAGCATAGTTGGAAGATTTGTAGCAGAACCTAAGCAAAGTCACCTCATGGAAGTAAAGAGAATATTTAGATACTTGCAGGGCACTATAGATTATGGTCTATGGTATCCTAATTCAGAAAATGTTGAGCTTCATGTGTACACTGATGCAGATTGGGTAGGATGTGTTGATGATAGAAAAAGTACATCAGGTGGAGCAGTGTTTCTTGGTGATAGACTTGTCACTTGGACAAGCAAGAAACAAAATTGTATTTCTCAGTCAACAGCAGAAGCAAAGTATGTTGCAGCAGCCTTGAATTGTTGTACAATTGTTTGGATCAAGCAAATGATAAAGCATTTTGGAATTCAGATTGATTATCCTATTCTTATTCATTGTGATAACACTAGCACTATCAATATGTCAAAGAACCCTGTGATGCATGCAAAGACAAAGCACATTGAGATCAAGTATCACTTCCTAAGAGAGAAAGTGGAAGGGAAAGAAGTCAAGCTGGACTATGTGAGTACTAAAGATCAGCTGGCAGATATATTCACAAAGCCCTTGCCTAAGGATACTTTTGAGTATCTCAGGGAGAAGTTGGGAGTAATTCCCTTCCCTGATTTTGCTTAGAAGAAAGAAGGAAAGGCATCAGTCCTTAGTGACTATTGGAAGGTTGACTAATCTACCTCAGGAGTAGTACCGGTGCTTAAAATAAATGGTGCCCTTTTCCATTGATGTCAAAGGGGGAGTAATATACAGAGTGATGAAAATCAGAAGTAAAAAGGAGGAGTAATATACTAAGGGGGAGCAGTATTCAGTTATGATAGCAGTACTGTTGAGGAAATGGAGAATGTTGAAAAATATTGCGCAGATGGCGGATTCATCTTTGAGGGAGTTTTGAAGAGGAAATGGAGAATGTTATAAAAGAAATGTTCATTTGGGTTGGTGGTGGGTTTTCATTCCACATGTTGCCATCAATGCCAAAGGAGGAGATTGTTGGAGATTTTCCAGTAGGCCAGTACTGACTGTATGTTTGTCATTGATGAAAACATATGAAAAGTATCATGCATGGAAGTCTTATGTAGTAAGATTTCTATATATGTAGCATGGACATGATATCAACATGATATCATGGGCATAGAGGTTAAATGTTAGTACAGATAGTTATATAACAACTTGTGTCAGCAGTGTTCCTGACAGAGTAACAAGTAGTGTTATGTGTATGGTTGTCCATATAGTTATCATGGAGCCTTGTGCACTTAGATATATGTTGAAGACATGTTAGTGATGTTTTAGTCATGGACGCATAGTCTGATGATCACTAGAAGTGAAGTTATGTAGTCGCTATTCACCAGTAGTAGTTTCCTGTGTTTGTTTAGAAGAGCCAACAAAATTTTTATTGGTTCTGGAGTTGCACCTATCCTTTGGGTATGCGCCCTTGGATTTAAGCTTAGAGAAGAGTTATTGATGTTTGGTTAAGATTGCATGAATTAATTCAGCTTGAGGAGAATGATATTGTTGTTTTGGTAGAGCTGACAGTGTGTAGTGTGCATCTACAATTATCTTATTGGACAGGTCCCAGATTATGTTGCGTGCATAGTAGAGCTGATAGAATATTTATCAAAGTTTGTTATATGATTTCAAGGTGGTTATAACATGTTGAACTACAACTGATTTGGAATCTGATTGAAGAAATCATGATTAAAGATCACGAAGGAGTTGCTGATTAGATATGTAATATGATTAAATCAGTATTATGTTGTCATTGATGTCAACTAGTTTGACAACACTTATCTTGTAAGTTACTATATCAAGACATCTGAAGAAAGGTGAAAGAGATAAAGAAGAGAGAAATCTACATGAGGAAAGATGTACATGACAGATGAGGATAAGGAATACATTGAGTAACTTGTTGACGAGTCTATGACTTGATGATATTGACTTTATTATCTTGCATTCATCTATGATGAAGTATAGAGCTAAAAGACACAAAGCAGTGTTGTCAGTAAATGAAGCATTTCTAGTATACAGCGATGAAGTATAGTGTATGTCGATCACAGTATTAACTGAGTAGTGTTCACCAACGCATTTCTTTGTTAACCGAGTGGAACAGAATGAATTAAATGATTAGTTTAGCTGATAAGATTGATGAGCTGGCAAGAATATAACATCAAGGTAATGGATAATGTTTGTTACACAGATTGATGGCTGACGAAATTCAAGAAAGATCTAAAGGATGAGAATCAAATGTGGTATTGACACAAGTGATGAGAAAGTTTGAAGTGGCAAAATCTGTGAATGTGGTTAAGCAGCAAAATCTAATGGTGGAGAAGAAAATGATTTACTCATCTATATAAGAGAACATAATTTCTTAATAAAAGAATGTCGGAAGAAGTAGAAACTACAAGAATATCACGTGAACAAGGTTTTCATGCATTCTGATCATACTGGTTAAGTAAGAACCAAGCTGCAGAACAATTACTGAGCTACAGAGAGCAATTACCGATGGATAGTAAGTTGATATAGTATTGAATCTGAAGTGAAATATTGATCAAAAGGATTTGTATGGACTAAATATTGATCTATAATCTACAATTGAAGTTGTATTAAGGTAGATCATTTACTGTTACATATTTAACCATTGTATACAGTCAAAATCTCTTAACCGCGTGGACTCTAAAAGTCTTATGATGTATCATTCATAGAATGAACATTGTTATCCTGTCAACTCCATAGTGAATGTTGGTTGGATGATAACTTCTAGTCTAAAATCCTCTAACAAGGTCACACCTGACAGTGTGTTTGTAAAACTTTAACAGGGTTGGGTCTTAACCAACCTCACTTTAGAAGAGTGAACAATTTTGGGTTGCTGGTCCTAGGTGGTTTTTCCCTTTACAAGGTTTCCACGTTAAATCTCTTGTGTTATGTGTTGATTGTGATATTTGTTTGGTTATCATTCTTTACATTTTACATGTTAGATTTGATCGGTAACTGTTATAGTATTTGACTGGTAATCAATAAAAGCACAGACAGTGAAAGTATTTATTGGTTACTGAGGAGTAGAAATTGGAGATGTTGTTTTGAATTATACATTTTGTTTTGGGACACTAGATAACTGATTCACCCCCCCTCTCAATTATTTTAACAATTGGTATCAGAGCTAAGTTGCTTAGAACATAGTTTTAAGGACTTAGGCATAAAGGTCTCAAGATGTATAAGAGGGAAGTACCGAAACTGAACAAGGAGAACTTCACAGTATTGCAAAGCAGAATGAAGCTGCACATATCTAGAATTGGGAACTCTGCACTAGATCTGATGGAGAATGGCTACATACAACCACCCACTGGTCCCTTAACTCTTGATCAACTGAAGGAAAAGCATGAACACAATGTGACTATGATGGAACTTGCTGCTGTCTGTACCCATGCTGAATTTGAAGATATCAAGACATGCATGACTGCCAAAGCAATGTGGGATAAATTAACACAAATATACAGTGGAGATCTGAATGTCAAAAGAGCCCGCGCTGAAAGTCTGAGAGGAAGATTTGATGATATGAGAATGAAAGAAGGTGAGAACATTGTCCAATACTCAAATAGACTCAAAGAGGTGGTACATGCTATTAGAGCATCTGATGGAGTAATTGATGATGAAACAGTGATAAGCAAGATTCTCTGAACTTTGCTACTAGTTTATGCAATCAGGATTTTTGCAATTCATGAAACAAGAGCTACATCCAACTTCACTCTTGACACTCTGATTGGTAAACTTACAACCTTTGAATTAAACAACTTTGATAATAGTGTTGTTCCTTCTGTTGAATCTACTTTCATGTCATCTTTGAAGATTGGAAAGTCTAGCAGGAATAGTAAGAATTGTGATAGTGATGACAATACCGATGATGAACTTGATGAGCTTGAAGCTCTTATGGCCAGAAGATTTCCCAAAGGAAAAGGAAGGTATAGAGGTAAGTTACCTTTGGCATGCTTTAATTGTAAAGAAGTCAGTCACATCGCTACTAGATGTCATCAGAAGAAAGATGATGATAGATCCAAAGACCGATTTGAAGGAAGCTATGGGAGAAGAGTAAATAGAGGCTACCGACACAACAACAAAGACAACCAAGATGAAAAATACAAAAAGGTATGTTACATAGCCAAAGATATTGAAACTGAATTTGATTTTGATGATGACATAGAAGTCATATTTGTTGCTATGAAAGATGACTCAGAGGAAGAAGAGAAACATGAAGAGACAAAACTGATCTCTAAAGTAAGAAGAAATGATACATGGATCATAGATAGTGGCTGTACACATTATATGACTGGTGATGTAGAGAAGTTTGATCATCTTGTTGAATATAATGGAGGATCTGTGAGAATGGGAAATGATGCACCTTGTATGGTAAGAGGTAAAGGCTTACTGATGATCAATGATAGATTACAATGTGAAAATGCATACTAGGTAGATGGACTGAACTATAATCTATTAAGTGTGGTTCAGCTGAACAATTCAGGCCACCGAATGGCTTTTGAGAGAGAAAAGGTGAAGATCTATGATGATGATGGAAGACTTGTCAAAACTGGTACAGAATCCAGAGGTAATCTATTCTATCTTGATATGGATCAGTCTTCTTGTTTATTAATAAAGGATGAAGATTCTTGGTTGTGGCACAAAAGGTTATGCCATGTGAACTTTGACAACATGATCAAGATTAGTAGAAAGAAAAGAGTTAGAGGATTCCCTAACTTGACAAAACCTAATCATGCCATGTGCCATGAATGTCAGAAAGGTAAGATGACTAAGTCTAGTTTTAAAAGTAAAGACTACTCAACAAAGAAGATACTTGAGTTGGTTCATACCGACCTATGTGGTCCTATGAGAACTTAGAGCTGTTCTGGTGATATATATTTTATTCTTTTTGTTGATGATTATACCAAACTAATGACTGTTATGTTTCTGAAAGAGAAATTTGAAGCTTTCAAAATTTTTAAGTGGTATAAAGCTAAGTTAGAGAAAGAAACTGGAAAGGAAATAAAATGCTTAAGATCTGATAGAAGAGGTGAATTTATCTCTGATGAATTTACTAATTTTTGTAATGAGCATGGAATCAAAAGATAGGTCTCAACACCGAGGACACCTCAGCAAAATGGCATTGCTGAAGGGAGGAATAGGTCTATAATTGATTGTGCTAGAACATTAATGATACAGAAGAATGTTTCTCAGATGTATTGGAGGGAAGCTGTCAGGATAGCTGTGTATGTTCTTAACCGAGTACAACTGAAGAAGGACTCCAATCGAACACCTTATGAACTATGGTTTGGACACAAACCTACTATAAGTTATTTCAAAATTTTTGGAAGTAAATGCTTTATTTTGAAAGATGAAAGAAATGGAAAATTTGATTCTAAAGGAGATGAAGGGATATTTCTAGGATATTCCACTACAAGTAAAGCATATAAATGTTTGAATAAGGTTACAAATAAGATAGTTGAAAGTACTAATGTTCATGTTGATGAGTTTGATGACAAGTACATTGAGGAAAGCACAAAGGAACCAGAAGACTATGGTAGATTTACTTACATTGAACATCTAGAGTATCTACTGACACCACAAGCCATAACAACCGGTCAATAGGAAAATAATGTAGGACAATAGGCAACACAAACTGATGAACAAGATGGAGCTATCGAGAAAGGAAATGACCCTGAGAAGGATGAGAAAGAAAGGAGAAATCAAGTTTTGGCTAGTTTTGTTAGAAGACATCATCCTGAAACACAAATCATTGGAGAGAGACATGCTGGAATGCAAACTAGAAGCAAAATAAGATAAGGTACATGTTTAATTTGTCAATTTCAACCTAAAGATGTGAAAGTTGCATTAGAGAATGAAGAATGGGTTAATGCAATGAAGGAGGAAATAGAGCAAATAGAGAAGAACAAAACCTGGTCCTTAGTACTCTGAGCAAAAGATAAGAATGTTATCGGTACTAAGTGGATATACTGGAATAAATTGAATGAAAATGGTGAAGTCACAAGAAATAAAGCTAGATTGGTATGGAAGGGATATGCACAGGAAGAAGGCATTGACTATGGTTAAACATTTGCACCTCTTTCTAGATTGGAAGGATTTAGAATGCTACTTGAATATGCTACACACAAGAAATTCAAAGTCTATGAAATGGATGTGAAGTCAGCATTTTTAAATGGTATACTTGAAGAAGAGGTCTGCATTGAACAACCTAAAGGATTTGTTGATCCTGACAATAAAGACATGGTATGTAGATTACATAAAGCTTTATATGGTTTGAAGCAAGCACCAAGAGCATGGTATGAAAGACTGCATACTTACTTGGTAAGTATTGGATTTGTTAGAACAAGTGAAAACAACAATCTGTATGTGAAAGGTGATACTGATGATACTATTATCATTGCTGAAATATTTTTCAATGACATTATTTTTCGAGGCTCATATCTTGTCTATAAGGCATTTGCTGATGAAATGCAAAAGGAATTTGAAATGTCTATGTTTGGAGAGATTAAGTTCTTTCTTGGACTACAAGTGATTCATCAGAGTGATGGAATATTCATCACACAATCAAAATACATAAAGGAAGTACTGAAGACATTTGGCATGGAAGATGGTAAACCTGTGGGAACACCAATGGCTACTGGATGCAAATTGACAAAGGAGGATGAAACTACAGAGGTAAATCAGACACTTTACCGATCCATGATTGGTAAGTTAATGTACATAGTTCATAGTAGACCAGATATAGCACATGCTATGGGTATTGTTGCAATATTTTCTGCTAATCCTAGAGAATCACACTTGATAGCTACAAAAAGGATCTTAAGATACCTAAAGAAAATAGAAAATTATGGATTATGGTATCCTAAGGAGGGGAAGTTTGAACTGAAAGTTTACATCGATGTTGATTGGGCTGGAAATGTGGATGATAGAAAAAGCACCACCAGAGGAGCATTTTTCTTTGGTGAAAGACTTGTAACATGGACAAGTAAAAAATAGGCTTGTATTTCTCAATCTACAACTGAAGCAGAGTATGTTGTTGCTGCTACTAACTATTGAAACATTGCATATATCAAACAAGTGTTAGAAGGGATGAATGAGGTAATCACTGACCCGATGATTATATATTGTGACAACACTAGTGCTATTAATATTTCAAAGAATCTTGTGATGCACTCTAAGACAAAGCATATATCTATTAAGTATCATTACTTAAGAGAACAAGTACAAGAGAAGAAAGTGAAGTTAGAATTTGTCACATCTAAAGAACAGCTTGCAGATATTTTTACAAAGCCTCTATCGAAGGACACATTTGAATACTTGAGGACTAGACTTGGGGTTTGTCCCTTGTCTATCAATCACTAAGGTGATCTGGATGTTGCATCAACCTATTTTTATCAGAAGATCATTCATGTTGATGCAGCATAGTTCACACTTTGAATCATGTTGAAGGTCGTGATTAAGTTTGAGAACTTGAACTGATTGGAATATCAGTATACAGAGATACAGAGGCAGATAGAATTGTTTGTTTATTTATTTCTTTGGCATTGTTGTCAAAGGGAGAGATAAATAATATGAAAAGGAACAAGCACCAATGAGAAGTATCTAAGGGAGAGACAATCTAAATGAGACAGACTATTGAAGATCTGTTATCGAGAACAGAAGCAGAACTGAAATGGGAGAACTGAAAAGATCACAACTATAGAATGGTAAAGCTGTATTATCTAATGCTGTAAGTCGAAGCATTTTGTTTACAAAAGTTGTAGAATATATTTTTGGTATGTGTATGGTACATTTCATATTACTTGAGTTGCCATCAATGCCAAAGGGAGAGATTGTTGAACTACAATTGATTTGGAATCTAATTGAAGAAATCATGATTAAAGATCACTGAGGAGTTGTTGATTAGATATGTAATATGATTAAATTAGTATTATGTTTTCATTGATGTCAACTAGTTTGACAACAATTATCTTGTAAGTTACTATACCGAGACATTTGAAGAAAGGTGAAAGAGATGAAGAACAGAGAAATCTACATGAGGAAAGATGTATATGACAGATGAGGATAAGGAATACATTGAGTAACTTGTTGATGAGTCTATGACTTGATGATATTGACTTTATTATGTTGCATTCATCTATGATGAAGTATAGAGCTGAAAGACAAAAAGTAGTGTTGTCGATAAATGAAGCATTTCTAGTATACATCGACGAAGTATAGTGTATACCGATCGCAATATTAATCGTGCAATGTTCATTGATGCATTTCTTTGTTAACCGAGTGGGATAGAATGAATTAAATGATTAGTTTAGCCGATAAGATTGATGAGCTGGCAAGAATATAATATCGAGGTAATGGATAATGTTTCTTACACAGATCGACGGCTGACAAAATTCAAGAAAGATCTAAAGGATGAGAATCAAACGTGGTATTGAAACAAGTGCTGAGAAAGTTTGAAGCAGCAAAATCTGATGGTGGAGAAGAAAATGATTTACTCATCTATATAAGAGAAAAAAATTTATTAATAAAAGAATGCCAGAAGAAGTAGAAATTGTAGGAATATTGCGTGAACAAGGTTTTCATGCATTTTGATCATACTGGTTAAGTAAGAATCGAGCTACAGAACAATTACCGAGCTACAAAGAGAAATTACCGATGGACAGTAAGTTGATATAGTATTGAATTTGAAGTGAAATATTGATCAGAAGGATTTGTATGGACTGAATATTGATCTATAATCTACAATTGAAGTTGTATTAAGGTAGATCATTTACTGTTACATATTTAACCATTATATACAGTCAAAATCTCTTAACCAAGTAGAATCTAAAAGTCTTATGATGTATGATTCATAGAATGAACATTGTTATCCTATTAACCCCATAGTGAATGGTGGTTGGATGATAAATTCTAGTCTAAAATCCTCTAACAAGGTCACACCTGACAGTGTGTTTGTAAACCTTTAACAGGGTTGGGTCTTAATTGACCTCACTTCAGAAGAGTGAACAATTTTGGGTTGCTGGTCCGAGGTGGTTTTTCCCTTTACAGGGTTTCCATGTTAAATCTCTTGTGTTATGTGTTGATTGTGATATTTGTTTGTTATCATTCTTTACATGTTACATTTTAAATTTGATCGGTAACTGTTATAGTATTTGATTGGTAATCGGTAAAAGAACAGGAAGTGAAAGTATTTATTGTTTACCGAGGAGCAGAAATTGGAGATGTTGTTTTGAATTATACATTTTGTTTTGGGACAGTAGATAACTGATTCACCCCCCCCCTCTCAGTTATTCTAACATAATAGGCCAACTTGATTATATCATTTAGAGGAAAGATATTTATAGACAGTCATTTGTGATTGTTTGAGTGTGGTTCATAGTTGTTTAGGAAGAGCAGAGTAGAGTGTGTGAAGTGTTGAGCCATCAGAAGATGGTCTATGTGACCAAGTAAAGTGTTTGTGCTATAAATTGGAACTGATCCAAACACTAGGTCTAAGCGCAGTTCACCAAGATCCAAATATAGTGTGTATTTGTTAAATAGAAGGTTGTAGCCTTCACCCCTTTGAGTAGTGAGCTCTCGGACAGTGCGTCCTCTCCCCTAATAGGGAAAATTGTAAAAGACTCCTAACAAGGTCTGACCCTTGACCAAGTCTACTGTACTAAATATATTGTAAAGAAACTCCTAATAGGGTTAAGGATCTTCTAATAAGGATCATAATACACTAGTGCATAATATTAGTGGGTGTCAATTCCCATCGGGGTTTTTAACTATTTGGGTTTCCCCGTAACCAAAATATTGTGTTGTGTTCAAGTGTTCTTTCATTGTGTTTATGCTTTATGTTTAAGTATACTTAATTGGATAAATAATTGAAACTTGTAGATAACTAATTCACCCCCCCTCTCAGTTATCTCTTGGGACTATTCCTAACATTGTCTTCAAACTTGATATCTCAAATGCAACAATCTTGTTGATTAAAGTTTTCTTTGGAAGTTTTCTAAAAATTGCACAGTCTCATCAAAGATGTTTATCTTGCTCTCATATTTTGGTGTCAATGTAGTCATCAGTTTATCCATGATGTCTCCTTATCAAATTTCTCCACCATTATTTCTAATTCCAGCACCTACTTCAATAATCCTTTAATTGTAGGCTCTTATGTTCTCTTTAGGTAGCATCTCCAATATATTGTACTTTTTCTTCCATGTCTTTCTACGTGCATTCTTTTCTTGTTTATCTCCTTCAAACATGTCTTCTAGGTGCTTCCATATCTTGTAGGCTGTGTCTACTTTCTTTATCTCTGAAAACTCACTATCAGATAGGGCATTGATAAGGGCTTCTTTTTCTATTGCATTCTGATAGAACAAATCCTTCTACTTGCTAGTAGCATCATCCTTTGCAATATCTACTAGAGAGGGGATCTGAACTTCTTTGATAGCCACTTCAAAAACTTCAAAAGCAATGCACTACAAATGTGTCATCATCTTGTTCTTCCAATCAAGATAATTTTATCCATCAAACTTAGGACTTTCTTTTCTAAAGAATGTGATTTGATCAACCTCAAGTTGTTAAAATTTCTCTCTGAGGCACTTGGCTCTGATACCAATTGTTAGGAATAGTCCCAAGAGATAACTGAGAGGCGGGGGGGTGAATCAGTTATCTAAAAGTTTCAATTCTTTATCCAATTAAGTATACTTAAACATAAAGCATAAATACAATGAAAGAACACTTGAACAAAACACCAATATTTTGGTTACAGGGAAACCCAAATAGGTAAAAACCCCGGTGGGAATTGACACCCACTAATAATCTGCACTAGTGTATTATGATCCTTGTTAGAAGATCCTTAACCCTGTTAGGAGTTGTCTTTACAATGAGTTTAGTACAGTGACTTGGTCAATGGTCGGACCCTGTTAGGAGTCTTTTAAAATTAACCTTGTTAGGGGTGATGACACACTGTCTGAGAGCACACTACTCAAAGGGGTGAAGGCTACAACCTTCAGAATAATAGATACACACTATATCTAGATCTTGGTGAATTGCGCTTTGACCTGCTATCTAGATGAGTTCTAATGTATAGCTCAAACTCTTTACTTGGTCACATAGACCTTCTGTTGATGGCTCAACACTTTGCACTCTCTGCTCTGCTCTTCACAATCAACTCTGAACCATGCCTTAGCAATCACAAATGACTGCTTATAAATATCTTTCCTCTAAATGATATAATCAAGTCATCCTATTATAACCACCTTGAAATCATATTAGAGAAACCATAACATACTCCAATAATAATTCTCTCAGCTCTACTAAGCACGCAACACAATCTGGGACCTGTCCAATATTAATAAATGTAGACACACGCTACACATTGTCGGCTCTACCAAATTAACTGAAGCTTTCTCCTCAAGATGAATTAGATCATGCACTCTTAACCAAACATTTTTAACTCTTCTCCAATCACTAATCTAAGGGCACATACCATAATGATAGGTGCAACTCCCAAACCAATATAATCTCTGTTGGCTCTTCTGAATAAACACAAGAAACTGCTACTGGTGAATAGCGATTGCATAACTTCACTTCTACTGATCATTAGACTCTGCATCCATGATCGTAACATCACTAACATGTCTTGATCACATATCAAAAGGTGCAAGGCTCCATGATGACTATATGAACAATCACTCACAAAACACTGCTTGGAACTCTATTAGGAACACTGCTGACACAAGCTGCTACATAACTATCTGTACTAATAGTTATCCTCTGCATCTATGATATCATGCTAATAACATGTCCATGTTACATATACTCAAAGATGACTGCATAAGTCTTCCACATATGCTACTTACCATATGTTGTCATCAATGACAAACATACAGTCAACATTGGCTTGCTGGAAAATCTCCAACATATACAACATCACCAATGGTAGGAAAACTATTCTGAAAATAGAAGAATAGACAAGTGAGAAGAGAACCAAACTTACACATTAAATTATTTTCCTTCCTTATAGACGTGAGGTTATCAGTAATTTGGGTCAACTATAGCTCAAAAAGATCATAATTATGATCTTTCTTCACCATCTTCCATGCATGGTCAACCGCTATACAAGGAACACTATCTAGCCTACTAGATTGGTAGAATTTGTGAGAATTCACTCTCACAATTTTTTTTTTTTGGATGAGTGATTGTAGAGATAGTCATCCCTCTTTTTTTCCATATTGATTGAGTGTTTGCTTGTATAATTTCCTTACTCTAGCATCTCATTGTTTTTTTCCCTATAAGACTAGGGTAACCAGTGACTCGGTGTATCATCTCCTTTGTAATCTTGATCAGTCCACTCTCCAGCCATATCTTTATGTCATGTATTCAGCTCAACACAATATTTATGTATTCAACCTTAAAGTTCTATGGGAAGTCAAGGGAATGTACTAACCCTCTCTCGGCAACCTTCTAGTGTTCATTCTTCAACATTCTATTATTAAATCACTTGTCATATTCATCCCTTAACTCATAATATCCTATTTCCACAATCTTACACATGTATCATGTGCGTACATTATTAATCATTAGGACCTTAGTAGGGATCAATGATAGGGCACTCATGAGATCTCCCTTCACCACACTTTTAGGAATGGCTTGAAATTTCTACGATTTGCACACATCGTTCCTTACTAGTTGAACATTCAATACTTCCTTTCCTTTCTTCATGGTTGCAGTAGATGATGTAGATGCCATATCTCCAAATTCTAGGGTTTAAAATAAAAATTCAAGTTGCTCGGTAAATACCTTGTTAAACAATCCTTAGATATTTGCCGACGACACGCTGTAAAGATCTTTGCAAATTACACTTAGCACAAATAGGTCTGGTTGATCGATTTGTAATCACTTTGCAAGTTCTCAAATCACTAGTGAAATAAGAATAAATGGTAACAATCTTCTTTATAGACTCCAAACAGTCAGATTAAGGATTCATTAAATGATCTGTACATTAGGTAGGTGTATACAACTGTCTCTACCTTCTTATGCTAATGCGGTAAAATATATGCTCAGTCAATACTACCATTCAGTTCCAGCTCAGTCCATATCACATCTCGGCTATCGTAGGAGCTCAACATACACTAGTGACTCATTCACTATGAACTTAAACACTAATGCTCGACATCAAATATACAATATACTTTCTTTCTCAGATCTGTCCTAATGCATCTTAATTTATGCAAATATGGACTTTAACATATCAAATGTTAGAAAATGATGTAAAATAAATCATTGTAAGATTAAGTTCCTTACATACCTTCTTTTCTTAGTTTGAAGTAGTGTGATCACCTGATCTGTTGAATTGGGTGACCTCAGGTTCACTGGCATTACTACTACTTGCTTCATCTTTCTTTTTCCATGTCTTGTTCATCTTGTTCCTCATCTGTTCAAAAGTTTCTTCATTCTCAACTTGTTTATTGCTCAATGCATGTGCTCTGCAGTCTCTTTTTATGTGACCAATTTTATTGCATTTGTAACATACCAGACTTCCACTCATCCAACTCTTGGATTTGCCTCTAAAATGTGTCTTCAAATAGTTTACTCCAATATGACCATATTCTCCACAATAATGACAACTATACCATGTATTGTAGTCCTAATTGTATGTATGGCCTTTCCTAGGTGTTTTAGTTTGCTTATTGGATGTCCATTTAGCTTTGGATCTACACTCTTATGCTTTATGACCATATTTATGACAATTAAAAAAATTTCCATTGAAATTTTGTTTTGTAGTGCCTCTCTCATTTGCCTCCTTGCACAAAATCCCAACAGTTTGGTTTTGACCTTCACACTCATTGAGTATGATCATGTTGGTCCCAAGTGAGGGTGAATCCGCTAGGAGGATTTTTTTTGGAGTTTATATTTGATGCCCTGTGTGAACTTGGGGATGCTGGGTGTGGTCTTGGATAGTATCTCGGTGACCTTTATAGATAGGGATAACTCGATCCTGAGAATGCAATGATTGTTTCCACATTATGTTTTATGATGACATCATGAGATGCACCTAGTTCAACTTTATCTTATTTTAATCAAGAGGTTATCATTGGGGGTCATGACAGGTGTATTAAGGGACCCTACCTCGATCCTATCATTGTATTTTTTTTTCTACATTATAGACTCTATATTTAGATACGCTATGTTGAGGCATTATGGATTTATATTCCAATGGACAGAGGCTTGAACACACTATTTTGTGATGCATGCTTTTTCACATTTCCTATATACTCATGTCAATGTTTCTAAGATGCACTATATTTTCTTAAGGGCTATACAAATTCAACTAATTTTCCTAACAAAGCAATTGAGTGCATGTTTTGAGGGATTTTTATGGGAACCAGGTAATTTAAAATATAATAAGATGAGATTTATATTTTAATGAAGTTAAATGATGCTTTCCTTATGTATGTAATTTCTAATAGAAAATGCAGTAGAAAAGGTGTGTAGAGTCATGAATTGAGTAGCTAGTTATGTACACTTAAAAAAATTGTAATGTTACTATTGGATTTGAATGATTTCATAAATGACCTCTTGAATCTATATTATGTTGAGATGTAAATTAATAGGAAGTTGATTTAGGTCTTGATGTTAAGAAATAAATTCTGGGTATTATGCTTTGGTTTTCAGGCCTAGGTGTTATGGTATTCGATGGATTATATATTTTTGAATATTATGTTTTAATTTGATGTTGATGCAAGGAAAATGAAACATATGAAACGTTTATGTGATATGAACCTTGTTAATGAAGTAGGCTATTTAAAATACATATGTGTTCTTGAAATGTTTTGTTAAGAAAAAATTAAGTAAATACCTTCTTGAGATTAAGTAAATTTCATATGATGTTGTGTAAATGCAATTAGATTATAAAATGTATTTTTATGTGGTCATTATTGGTGTATGTTATATGTATGTTATTTGATTTTTTCATGAGCTACTAATATTTTTATCTAGTCTGCAAGAAAATTGACCATAGATTAAATAAGGGGAAATTAAATATGGATGCATGTGAAAAATCTTGTGAAGCCAAGGTTATCTCCAAAGGAAGAAATAACATCGTTGTTATGTATAATATTGTAAATTGATGTTTGAATGTATTATTTAAATTGTGTTTATTTTTTATTTTTATTAAAATGTCTACTTGACATGCCATGTGTGTAGTGATGTTTTATAACTTTATGTGGTGTCAATTGACACGTGTTTGTGAGTTGGCATGACCAAGTGCATTGTTTATTAGTTGTCTTCCACCTTTGAGTCACCTTGTAGAATCCCAAGGTTAGGTATCTTGGTTGTTGAGCCTTGGGAGAGAATATTATTTTAAATTTTTGTGAGTCAACTCTTAGTGGACTTTTGAGAGGCAAAAAGTAACCCAAAAGGTTAGTTATGGTTAAAATTAGATTACCCCATAGGTGTACTTTGGGTTGGGGGTCAAATTTTAACCAATAGGATGTTTTAAGACCATTTTTGCCTCTTCAAAAGATGCCTTTTTGAAAGGTGATGAATTTGGGAAGTGTGTCATGTCTTCCTCTGTTTTCAATTTTGAATTTCCCTCTTGTTGAGAGAGAACCCTAGGTTAGTGTGCCCAATCATCTTGGAGGTTAGGTAGGGTTTTCCTTTTTAGTAGGATGGAGAAGAATTTGGTAGGTTGATTTCCCACTCTCCAATTTTGAAGACTTTTAGTGGACTTAGCAGGTTTTTGGTGGACTTAGCAAAGGAAGGATTGTAGGAAAGGAAGCTCTTGTCAACCCTCTTGCCATAGCTTGGAGTAATGTTGGTTGCCTTGTCATGGAAGAGTTTTTCTTTTACATGTATGTAAAATGAAAATTTATTGATGTGTTATTGTAATGGTTTTGTGAAGCTTCTCATGCTTGATTTCATGACTTCTTGTTATGTGTTATTTGCTTGTTTTATTTTAGTGTTGTTGTTTTATTGGGGTGTGCAAGCCAAACTCACCCTTCGAAGGGAAGAGAGCCTTAATGGGTGAAGGGCTTAAGTTGGGAATGCCCATTTAGTGTAGAGTTCTTCCTCAAGGAGGAAGGGGATGTGGCATGAATGTATAGGCTCTATGTTGCCATTCTTTTTGTATACTTATTTGGGGGTCATAAGGGTTATATTTTGTGAAAGAAAATGGAAGGGTTGTATTTTGTGAAAGGAAATGGAGGTGTTGCTACTTTTTGTTATGGCCTTGCGAAGGCTTATGGATTTTGGACCTTGTTGAAGGCATAGTTCTACTTTTGAATGGATTCTCCTATTTGGGTACTTTCCACCTTCACCCCTCTTATGGGTCCAAGGTGACCCATTGTGTAAAAATCCTTGGGATGAGAATTTTATGTGTTTATGTATTTTCTAGTTTTTATGGTGAATGTGTGTTTGAATCTTGTTTGTTACCTTCATCCATCCTTGTTTCCCCAAGCTTGGGGGTGGCCATGTGATGGCCTAGGTTGGGAGGTGAGCCTCCATGGTCAAAGTGGTTTTATTGCAGATTTTTTTATTGAAGATGTTTCTTGTTTTGGTTGAAGAAAAAAAAGAGATTTATGTCATGTATTGTTGTAGATTTTTTATGTTGTAAAATGGGCCATGAGCCATGTGTAAAAAGCTAAGTTTTTTTAAGGACATGTCAATTCCTATTGCATGTAAAATTCTTGTAAAAGATGTATTAGAATGTCCACAGATTCTACTTGTTTTCTATGTATTTCAAAGAAAAAGAAATGTATAAAAAGATTGATTTCCTCTTACTTTAGAAGAAAAGAAACTTGCTGGTTTTATTTCCTATGTGAAAAAAGAAAAGTTAGGTTCTCTTATAAAAAAAAGTCTCTCTCCTATGTAGATAAAGATTCTTCATATTTTCTTATTTGAAAAGATAAAAGTAAATGTAGATTTGATTTCCTAAAGTCTTATGTTAGTAAAGAGGATTTCATTTTGATATCAAGTTAGTTTAAAAGAATCTTATATATACACCTATGTATATATACTTTTGTATACACCTATATATATACTTGTGTATATACATATATGCATATACCCTATTTGTAAAAGATAACATACTATGTTGATGTTAAAAAAATAGCACTTAAAATGTGTTCATATGAGCCCGAACAAAGCATCTAAAGTTGTAAAAATTAGGATTTGTGATTTTCAGAAAATATTAGAAGCAAAGATCAACAATTACCCGCACCATTGTGTAGATCATGAAATTCTACCCCCCCCCCCCCCCCCCAAAAAAAAAAAGCTCAAAAAAAGGAGACCAGATGAATGAGATATCGTTGTTTGAAAATTGCCTCTGAAATTATTTTTTCTGAATCGCCATCGCCGCACTTCCAAACTTCAAATTGCTCTAGATTTGGCTTTAGATGTTTGATTTGAATGAAAAAAAAAATGATTTAGGGTTTTTTGGACCTCCTCAATGTGATTCCAACCTTTGATTTAGACTAGCAAGCTCCAATTTTGACCTGCAACAAAATTCTCTCAAAATACGCTATACAATGACAATGGAAGAAGGATTGGATAAACCCTCTTATTGATTTTAATTTATGAATATTCTGATTTTATTTGTCCATCTCATTCAGCCCTTGTATATATATATATATACATATGTATATGTGTGTGTATTTACAAACCCTACATGTGTATATACACATGTGTATACTCATGTATATATATTTGAACTTGATTTTTTCTCCATTTCTTCTCCCAACCAAACTTGCACACACAAAATGAAGAATTAGGGTTTTGGCCAAGTTTTATTTTAGGGCCTAGCCCTAATTTTGAAATTAGGGTTAGGGTTGGCTTTTGGAGCTATTTTTAATTTTGAAATTTTAATTATGATTTTTCATTTAATTCTGGATTAACATTTTAATTACTGGTTATTAGTAATTAATGACTGTTGACTTTTGACAGTCACTTTAATTTGAATTCTGATTTATTTATTATTTTTATATTCATTTTCATTGAGATTCTAAAAGAGATTCTTTTATTATTTAGTGGGTTTCTAATATTTTGTTTTTGGATGCCATTTTTAAATTAATTTAAATTTGATAATGTTGAGATATTAATAAATGAACCCTTATTCTTTTTAATACTATTCTTGGAATTTGCTATTTTCCAAATTTAAAAATTAATGCCTATTTCCAGTTGAATATTTTATTTTTATTTTTATTAAAATGCTGGTGATTAAATTTAATATTTAACTTACTAATAATATTTTAATGTATTAATGGGTTATTCTAGGGGAAATTATTTAATGTCTTAGGATGGAACTTAGATAATTGTCCTTTAGCCTAAATGATAAATTAAATAATAAAGCTTTATTATAGTTATTTTAATTTTTTAAATGTTTAATTTAATTTAATTGATTAACTTTGATAATATTATGTTTTGAGATTAAAATATAGTATTTTAAATTAATTATTAATAATATCATAACATTAAAATGGGTAAAAACTTTGTAAACCTAAGTTTCGCATAGGATTGTTTTTATGATCCTATTTCTTTAGTTTAATGTTTTCTTGAGATTTGATATTTTCAGATTTAAAATTTAATATTTATGTCTAAATGAACATTATTATTATTTTTAATATTTAGCGTTTGTGGTAAAATTTAATATTTAATTTGTTATATTATTTTAATAATTAATGGGTTATTTGGGGGAGATTATTTAATGTCCAAGATGGAACTCAGATAAACATTTCCTCCTTAGCATTAAGGATGAATTTAATGTTAATGTTTTATATGGCTATTGTAATTCCTTTAATTATATAATTGAGATTAAATAATATACTTAGGTAACTTTATGCCTTTAGTAAAAATATACCAATTTAAGTTAAAATACTTGAACATTAATATTTTAACGGGTAATATTTTGCAACCCTAGATTTCGCGTAGGGTAATTTCCTTGGCCTTATTTTACCATTTTATTGTTGATGCTATTTTGCATTTTCTATCCTAGTTAGTAACCTGGTTCACAATAGGAACCATTAGGGTTACCAATGCAATTGAATTAATCATTATTTTAATTAAACCCTTTATGGGTGTGTTGACCAAACGTTTGAATTTTTATTGTTATCTAAGTATTAATTTTCTTTTTGTTTATGTCTTTTTTTTAACATCGTTAGGGTTTCTTAGAGACCTAGTTAGGGTTTCGAGTTAACTAATGCAGTTAACAATCAAGGGATGTTGGCAAGATGTTGCATGTCATGATACCTCTTGTGAGTTAACTTGTGTTGGGTTTTGCGTTCGTTCTTGTTGAGTGTTCCTTAGTGCGTTAGCTTAGTTGATCTTTTGTGCTTTAAAATAAAATTGTTGTGTGTTTTGCCCTAATTTTTAGGCATGAAATTTTGGTATTAGAGCACAGTTTCAACACTTGGAACCCTAAGCTATTGTGTTTCCCATTTGTATTTGTATTTGTAGGATGCTTCTTGAGCGCGACAAGTGCATAGATGCGGGAAGGTCATAGATATGCTTCTTGGCACGCGAGGAAGTGGAGTAGGGAGTTTGAGGATACTAGAAAGAAATTAAGATTTCCCCTTCTTGAGTAGCTCCTGAAATAAAAATGGAATATAGTAGCCACCTCAGAGGTAGGTACTTCACTGCGCCCATGCACATGTTGTGCAATCTCAATGATGTGTACTCTCATGCATAAAGTATTGTAAGCTTGTGGTTGATATGTAACTTGGGTGCCCTTGTGTTGCAACTTGGGACCTTTCAAGAAAACTGACCCAAGAAACTTGTGGATTGGGAAGAAACACTTCCTAGGATGTTTAGAACTACTTTTAGATTGAGTTCCTAACAACCCTATTGTGGTCCATAGTGTGATAGGCTTGGTGATAGTGGTAGTGATACCACTAGGCGTGGCATGGTGGTTGATGTATGTTGTTGAAACCTTCATTTCTCTTGGTAGCCCTATAGTAGTTTTCTTACTAGCATGACCGTGTTCGGTCAGAATAAAGGATTGGTGTCCATGCTTGGTATAAGAACCTGTTAACTTTCTCCTTGCAGTATGTGGTGCATTTATTGGTTTATATTGTTATGGCACCATGAGAATGTGTTGATTTTATTGTGATTAGGGCCTTGGGTAATGGCTCAAAAGAGAGTAAGGAAGATCTTTGGTAATGGCTTATTCATGGTTGTATTGATCTCTTATAGTAGGGTGAATTATTGTTGTAGAAGTGCGGTATCTTGTTGAATTTTTCCTTGTTGTAAAACCATGGGTACTGAGTATTATGATCTTATGAACCATAATTTTACCCCGCCACTTGTAAAATGATGCCTTTTGTGAAGCTGTTCATTTATCTATCATTGTATAGTGTGGAGATTTCTACCACACCTTTGAATGATGTCTTATTGTAGAAGCCTATTCTGGGGTTGTAGCGTAAGTTATGCGTACCATAGCTATGGGAAGAACCTCGTGGGGAATTCAAATATTTTCCTGGAGCACATAGATAACTCCTTCAGAGAGTTCGAGGTTCATGTTACAATTTTGAGTAGTTTTCTCTTCTTTTTTGTGAGGTGGTTTGAAGATATTCTTCTAATTGATTTTACCTCATTAAAAAGGTTACTGCAACAAGGTGAAAGAGAAGATTGTAAGGATAAGGATATTGTTGCAACTTTCATAATTGTAGTAATGCTTACATCTATGAACCATATGTAGTGGTTATGTTCTCTAAAGTTTGTTGTGAAGTGGTGCCCTCCATTTCTTGTGGCGATTCCTCCCTCTTACATGAGGGTGAACCCATAATAGTGGGTTACACTTTTTTGCCTGAACAGAACTAAACTCTACATTTTGAATTTTTTTAAAAAAATTTAGATGCATATTGTCGATAAACCATTTGAAATAAGAAGATGAAGTAAATTAGAGTCTTTTATAATTTTTCATCTATATTATAAATATAATTTTTATTTTTATTTTTGAATTGATTTGAATGGTTTTTTCTTTCTCCCACGAAAACTGGTATATTGCTAGAAATGTCATTTTCAAAGAGTTACATTATTTTCATAGAGCATAATTTTTTTTCTAAAATAGATATCAATGTGTTTCTTTCAAATTTAGTTTTGTAACATCCATATGGAGGGCATGAAATTGGTTTGATGGCATTATCATGGTTATTACATATTTTTATTAATGTTTGAAGTTGACTAAACTGTAATTTTGACATACCTTGACTACATAGCTTATAACTTGTCGTGTATTTGTCCAATTTCATTTTTTTTTTGATAGAAAGAAAACTTCAATACCTAGGGCATAGATATTTTTTAGATTTTTTTTTTCTCTCATTTACTATTTTTTCATAAGTGTCAAACATAGAGGTAGACATACGGGGAAATATATATGTTTAGTAAAACTAAAAATACAAAGTCATAATAAACTTAATATATATTAACATTATAATCATTGGAAAGATTTTTCTTAGTAGTACCTTACTACATAGATTGGTTTGTCAAATGGATTCATTTGATTTTCCAAAAGATAAAGTTGACATGATTTTTTATCAGCATTTAATAGGTGCAAAGGAGACTCCATTGTAGGTATGAATGAGGAGTATAGTTGTTATATCAATGTTTTTTTTTATCTAAGAGGCTTTGAGCTAACCATTTGTAATTAATTCCTTCAAATGGAACCTCGCAAGACTTAAATCATCATATTTTATTAAAAATGTGTTATTTCAGAAAAAATCAGCATGTCTAAAAAGGTGTAACCCACTATTGTGTGGTCACCCATGACTAACTTCTGTCACAATGTTTTGTGAACAACTCCTTGGTTTATTCTTATTCCTTTCATCTCATCTATCTTTTGCAGAGGAAATTTCCTCATGTTGTGTGGGCCAACATATTTTGGTTATTTCTTATGCTTGGAAATATTCACCAAATCTATCTTTCTATGACTTATGACACATTCCATTTATTGTTGAATTGAGCTCATTTTTTAATTTACTATTGAAATTAATAGATATCTCATTAGGATTCACCTTTCTTTTGGTTCTTGGTGACTATTCCAAATGTTTTTAACTTGCTTGCCATTCTTATATTTGTGATGCTACCTAGTTTATTGAGGATCTTTAACAGTATGTACAAGGGGGAACACCAGGAAGGACACACTATATTGCACCTTTGTAATGATATAGATGTGGAGAAGGTTGGTAGCTAAGTGGGAGCAAGCTAATATTTTTGTTGTCTAGAAGAATAGATCAAAGCTTCCCTTGTGTGAGAGTTGTATCCTACATTGAAACTATTATTGGTTAAGCCGTACCAAGGAAGTTAAGGCTATATTTGGTTTGTAACACATCAATAGTTGGAGGTTGAGAATACCTCATTTGGGATAATTTGAATCAGTGAAGTAATGCCACATGGATCTAGTCTTTTTTTTTGTCTTACGTGATGATGTATGAACCTTTCTTTTCTTCCTGCGATGGACCTAGCTTGTAAGTTTAATGGGAACCCTCCTTGATCCCATGATGTGTTTTGGAAAATAGGAGAGATTCCTCCACTTAGCTTGGATTGATGGATTGTTAGGGGCGACTTAGACCACTTGGATTTTGATTCGTGTGGTGGGTATTGAGGGTCCTGAGTTGGTGGTGATTACACCCTTTTTGGTTATATTTTAGTCATGATATCTTATCAATTAAGTTGTTCCCTCTGGGGAAGCCTCCTTGCTATTAATTGGGGGCCACTAGGGGATGACTTGATTTGAGGTATCCCTAGGCTTGACTTGAAGGTATTGGATTCATAGGCTTGTTTTTCATCTAAGCTTGGGGTTTGAGGATGAGTTTTTCAAGGCCATCCCTTATCCGAACTCTTTTTCCTCCTTGCGGTAGGACTAAGATACTGTGGGGTAAGAGATCCTATTCCACAAGGATAATTGATCACTCGTCATTATGAAAATATAATGATCCTTCTCTTGGAATTTTTTTATTATTCTTTATTTATCCCTATGAATGGAAGGAGTGCACTATTGGGCCCCTATTTTGGGAGTTCTCTTTCTTGTGTGAGGAAATCCTTTGAGTTGTATCTATTGGTATACTAGAGTGGGATGTATTATTCATTATAAAAGTACAACTTTGGTAAGAGGATTTTGTTCCTTGTTCCCGAGTTAAGGACTTGGAAGTTCTTGGTGCTTCAACCTTAAGGATAGCTTAGAGGATAGTGTTAGCTTTTGTACCCACATGGTTGGATATTTGAGATAGAGTTACACCATTTATGGTGAAGGCATTATGCTGACATGCTCTCCTTTTCAACTTAATTTCGTGATCCTAGAGTTAGGTGAGTTTTTGTTGATGCCTCTTTTGTGGAATATGATCCCTTCATTAGTTGTTAGATCATTTGATCAAATTGTTATATTTTGGGGATCTGGTAAGTATTCTTGTTTCCTAGGATAGTTGGTTTGCACACGTGTGACATCTTCTTCATCTTGTCTTGTCAGCTTCAAGGAGTAATCCTAGTCCTTGGGGGGGATGATGTAGTACCTCCCTTGTTTTCCTCCTTGCACGAACATCCTAACTAGGTGGTTTTGACCTTCACACTCATTGAGTATGATCATGTTGGTCCCAAGTGAGGGTGAATCTGCTAGGAGGATTTTTTTTGGAGCTTATATTTGATGCCCCGTGTGAACTTGGGGACATTGGGTGTGGCCTTAGATAGTATCCTGGTGACCCTTATAGATAGGTATGAGTCGATCCTAAGAATGAAATGCTTGTTTCCACATTATGTTTTATGATGACATCGTGAGATGCACCTATTTTAGCTTTTTCTTATGTTAATTAGGAGGTTATCATTGGGGGTTGTGATGGGTGTATTAAGGGACCCTACCTCGATCCTATCATTGTATTTTTTTTTTGCATTATAGACTCAATAATTAGATACACTATGTTTATGCATTATGGATTTATATTCTAATGGATAGAGGCTTGACCACACTATTTTATGATGCACGCTTTTTCATGTTGCATATATACTCATGTCAATGTTTCTAAGATGCACTATATTTGCTTAAGGGCTATACGAATTCAAATAATTTTCTTAATAGAGCAATTGAGTGCATGTTTTGAGGGATTTTTATGGGAACCAGGTAATTTAAAATATAATAAGATGAGATGCAGATTTTAATGAATTTAAAAGATGCTTTTCTTGTGTATGTAATTTCTAATAGAAAATACAGTAGGAAAGGTGTGTAGAGTCATGAATTGAGTAGCTAGTTATGTACACTTAAGAATATTGTAATGTTACTATTGGATTTGAATTCTTTCATAATTAACCTCTTGAATCTATATTATGTTGAGATGTAAATTAATAGGAAGCTGATTTTAGGTATTGATGTTAAGAAATAAATTCTGGTTATTATGCTTTGGTTTTTAGGCCTAGGTGTTATGGTATCTGATGGATTATATATTTTTGAATATTATGTTTTAATTTGATGTTGATGTGAGGAAAATGAAACAGATGAAACATTTATGTGATATGAACCTTGTTAATGAAGTAGGTTATTTGAAATACATATGTGTTCTTATAATGTCTTGTTAAGAAAAAATAAAGTAAATACCTTCTTGAGATTAAGTAAATTTCATATGATGTTTGGTAAATGTAGTTATATTATAAAATGTATTTTTATGTGGTCATTATTAGTGTATTCTATATGTATGTTATCTAATTTTTTCACGAGCTATTAATATTTTTATTTAGTATGTAGGAAAATTGACCATAGATTAAATAAGGGGAAATTAAAGATTGATGCATGTGAAAAATATTGTGAAGCCAAAGTTATCTCTAAAGGAAGAAATAACCTTGTTGTTATGTATAATATTGTAAAGTGATGTTTGAATGTACTATTTAAATTGTGTTTATTTTTATTTTTATTATAATGTCTACTTGGCATGCCATGTGTGTAGTGATGTGTTGTAATTTTATGTGGTGTCAATTGAAACATGTGTTTGTGAGTTGGCATGGCCAAGTGCATTGTTTATTAGTTGTCTTCCACCTTTGAGTCACCTTGTAGAATCCCAAGGTTAGGTATCTTGGTTGTTGAGCCTTGGGAGTGAATGTTATTTTAAAATTTTGTGAGTCAACTCTTAGTGGACTTTTGAGAGGCAAAAAGTAACCCAAAAGGTTAGTTATGGTTAAAATTAGATTACCCCATAGGTGTACTTTGGGTTGGGGGTCAAATTTTAACCAATAGGATGTTTTTAGACCATTTTTGCCTCTTCAAAAGATGCCTTTTTGAAAGGTGATGAATTTGGGAAGTGTGTCACGTCTTCCTCTCTTTTCAATTTTGAATTTCCCTCTTGTTGAGAGAGAACCCTAGGTTAGTGTGCTCAATCATCTTGGAGGTTAGGTAGGGTTTTCCTTTTTAGTAGGATGGAGAAGAATTTGGCAGGTTGATTTTCCACTCTCCAATTTTGGAGACTTCTAGTAGACTTAACAAGTTTTTGGTGGACTTAGAAAAAGAAGGATTGTAGGAGAGGAAGCTATTCTAAACCCTCTTGCCATAGCTTGGAGTAAGGTTGGTTGCCTTTTCATGGAATATTTTTTCTTTTACATGTATGTAAAATGTATATTCTTGATGTGTTGTTGTAATGGGTTTGTAAAGATTCTCATGCTTGCTTTCGTCGCTTCTTGTTATGTGTTATTTTTTGGTTTAGTTTTAGTGTTGTTGTTTTATTGGGGCGTGCAAGGCCAAACTCACCCTTGGGAGGGAAGAGAGCCTTGATGGGTGAAGGGATTAAGCTAGGAATGCCCATTTAGTATAGATTCCTTCCTCAAGGAGGAAGGGGATGTGGTATGGATGTATGGGCTCAATGTTGCCATTCTTGTTGTATACTTATTTGGGGGTCATAAGGGTTGTATTTTATGAAAGGAAATGGAAGGGTTGGTAATTTTTGTTATGGCCTTGTGAAGGAAATGATTATGAATTTTGGGCCTTGTTGAAGTCATGGTTCTACTTTTGATTGGCTTCTGCTACTTGGGTACTTTCCACCTTCACCCCTTTTATGGGTCCAAGGTGACCCATTGTGTAAAAATCCTTGGGATGAGAATTTTATGTGTTTATGTATTTATTGTTTTTTATGGTGATTGTGAGTTTGAAGCTTGTTTGTTACATTCATCCATCCTTGTTTCTCCAAGCTTGGGGGTGGCCATGTAATGGCCTAGGTTGGGAGGTGAGCCTCCATGGTCAAAGTGGTTTTATTGTAGATTTTTCATTGAAGATGTTTCTGGTTTTGGTTGAAGAAAAAAAAGAGATTTATGTCATGTATTGTTGTAGATTTTTTTATATTGTAAAATGGGCCATGAGCCATGTGTAAAAAGATAAGTTGTTTTAAGAACATGTAAATTCCTATTGCATGTAAAATTCTTGTAAAAGATGTATTAGAATGTGCAAAGATTCTACTTATTTTCTATGTATTTCCAAGAAAAAAAAATGTGTAAAAAGATTGATTTCCTCTTACTTTAGAAGAAAAGAAACTTGCTGGTTTTATTTCCTATGTGAAAAAAGAAAAGTTAGATTCTCTTATATAAAAAAATCTCTCTCTTATGTAGATAAAGATTCTTCATGTTTTCTTATTTGAAAAGAGAAAAGTAAATGTATATTTGATTTCCTAATGTCTTATGTTAGTAAAGAGGATTTCATTTTGAAAATCAAGTTAGTTTAAAAGAATCTTGTATATACACCTATACATATACACTTATATATATACATAGATGTATATACCCTATTTGCAAAAGATAACATACTATGTTGATGTTAAAAAAAATAGCACCTAAAAAAGTGTCCATATGAGCTCGAACAAAGAATCTAAAGTTTTAAAAATTAGGATTTGTGATTTTCAAAAAATATCAGAAGTAGAGATCAACAACCACCCACACCATTGTGCAAATTGTGAAATTTTACCCCAAAACAATAATAATTTCTCGAAAAAAGGAGACCAGATGAATGAGATATCGTTGTTTGAAAATTGCCTTGGAAATTATTTTTGCTAAATCACCACCACTGTACATCCAAAATTCAAATGAATCTAGATTTGGCTTCAGATGTCCGATTTGAATGAATCAAAATTTGATTTTGGGGTTTTTGGACCTCCTCAAAATTCCAACCTCTAATTTGCACCAGTAAGCTCCAATTTTGACCTGCAACAAAATTGTCTCAAAATAGGCTATGCAATGACAATGGAAGAACGATTGTTTAAACCCTCTTATTGATTTTAATTTATGAATATTTTGATTTTATTTGTGAATCTCATTCAACCCTTATATATATATATGTGTGTGTGTGTGTGTGTGTGTGTGTGTATACATACATGTATACTCATGTATATATATTTGAACTTGATTTTTTCTCCATTTCTTCTCCCAACCAAACGTGCACACACAAAATGAAGAATTAGGGTTTTAGCCAAGTTTTATTTTAGGGCCTAACCCTAATTTCAAAATTAGGGTTAGGATTGGCTTTTGAAGTCATTTTTAATTTCAAAATTTTAATTATGTTTTTTCATTTAATTCTAGATTAACATTTTAATTAACTGTTATTAGTAATTAATGACTGTTGACTTTTGACAACCACTTTAATTTGAATTCTGATTTATTTATTATTTTTGTTTTTATTTTCATTATGATTCTGAAAGAGATTCTTTTATTATTTAGTGAGTTTCTAATATTTTTTTTTTGGATGCCATTTTTAAATTAATTTAAATTTGATAATGTTGAGATATTAATAAATGGACCCTTATTCTTTTTAATACTATTCTTGGAATTTTCTATTTTTCAAATTTAAAAATTAATGACTATTTCTAATTGAATTTTTCTATATATTATAATGTTGGTGATTAAGTTTAATATTTAATTTACTAATAATATTTTAATGTATTAATGGGTTATTCTAGGGGAAATTATTCAATGTCTTAGGATGGAACTTAGATAAATAAATTTTCTTTAGCCTAAATGATAAATTTAATAATAAAGCTTTATTATGGTTATTTTAATTTTTTAAATGTTTAATTTAAATTAATTAATTAACTTTGATAACATTATGTTTTGGGATTAAAATATAATATTTTAAATTAATTATTATTAATATTATAACATTAAATTGGGTAAAAACTTTGTAAACCTAGGTTTTGCATAGGATTGTTTTTATGATCCTATTTCTTCAGTTTAATGTTTACTTGAGATTTGATATTGTCAGATTTAAAATTTAATATTTATGTGTAAATGAACATTATTATTATTTTTAATATAGCATTGGTGGTAAAATTTAATATTTAATTTGTTTATTTTATTTTAATAATTAATGAGTTATTTGGGGGAGATTATTTAATGTCCAAGATGGGACTCAGATAAATATTTGTCCCTTAACATTAAGGATGAATTTAATGTTAATGTTTTATATGGCTATTTTAATGTCTTTAATTATATAATTGAGATTAAATAATATACTTAGGTAACTTTATGCCTTTAGTAAAAATATACCAATTTAATTTAAAATACTTGAAGATTAATATTTTAATGGGTAATATTCTACAACCCTAGATTTCGTGTAGGGTAATTTCCTTGGCCTTATTTTACCATTTTATTATTGATGTTAGTTTGCGTTTTCTATCCTAGTTAGTAACCTAGTTCACAATAGGAACCATTAGCGCTACCAATGTGATTGAATTAATCATTATTTTAATTAAACCCTTTATGAGTGTGTTGACCCAACCTTTGAATTTTTATTGTTATCTAAGTATTATTTTTGTTTTTATTTATCTCTTGTTTTGAACCTGGTTAGGGTTTCGAGTTAACTAATGCAGTTAACAATCAAGAGATGTTGGCAAGCTGGTGCATGTCATGATACCTCTTGTGAGTTAAATTATGTTGGGTTCTACATTCGTTCTTGTTGAGTGTTCCTTAGTGTGTTAGCTTAGTTGATCTTTTGTGCTTTAAAAAAAATTTGTTGTGTGTGTTTTGCCCTAATGTTTGGGCACGACATGTTTAGGATTGGACTTACCATTTTTGCTTCTGTAGATGTTTGTTGTGTGTCATGGATTTCCACAATGATGGCATGTAGGTTTCTTGTTCTTTGACTTTGCATTCCTCTATTCTCCACTCTTTGATGATTCTCCTTCTTCACTAGATGACAAGTGCTCATCATGTCCAAGTATAATATTATCACTGGATCTTCTAGGTGACCTTAATAGTTCTTTAAAGTATTTCACAGCTTCATTAGGCTTGTTTATCCTTTCATTGAGTTCTTTTTTAAATCTTAGTTCATTCTTGAGTTGGCTATTTTCTAATCTCAGATTTATGACTTCCACATCTTTCTTGCTCAACTCTTGATTAGCAAGTAACAGTTGATTCACTATGTCCAATTGATTTTTTGTTAGCCTTTGCATGTCACATGTCCTTTCATCAAGTCTTATAGACATTTGTCTTTTATCTTCTTCAACCATTGTCTTGTCTTCCTCATCTTTCTTTTTCTATTCGGTTACTTCAAAAAATCTTACTGATTGTATTTCCTGTTCTCTCTTTAGATTTCAGATGTCTTCACTCAATATGTTATTTTTCTCTAGCAGATCTGTTATAGCTTTTTCAATTTCAGAAGAATTACCATTGTCAAATAGACCTCTAATATCCTCTTTATATTGAGTTTCATTCTATTAAATTACCAATTCTCTCCTTCTACTTATGGATTTCTTCAATTCACCTCTGGCTGCTTCAAGCTTGTATACACTTAAAAATGACTTGATGAATTAATTAAATATTTATTATTTAATTAATATTTATTTCCTCTATTATTAAATAAAATTATTCAATTTATTTAATATATTCACTTTATCCTATTCTTCTTACCCTAAGTCTTCTAAATTAGTGTTATTAAAGTGATATAATGAATTAACCAATTTATACAATCACTATATGACTAAGTCCCCTAGTCTATCTCATAGACCTAGTCACCTGACACATCACCTTGGATAAAGTAATTAGTTTTTATTAATTATTAATAAGATATTTATCCTCACAAACACATGTCCTATTTTTAGGGGCTATGTGGCCTCATAAGACTTGGTCTCATGACCACATGTGTTCTCCTACACTAGGTCAAAACACATTTCCTATTCCTAAGGACCTTCTCAAGACACCACAAAGAGTCAAAGATGACTCATGGGATACTTGTACCAAGAGTCCTTATGGGGAAAAGGTCTTTCCTCCTTCTCAATGTTCTTTGTGAGACACTTGAAATGTGTCTTTCCCTTCCACCTTCCACTCTTCCTTGTCAATGTAGGAGGAACATTCTTCCTATTCCTCCTCTCACATTATAGAACTACATCTCCTTTTCTCTCAACCCCTTCAACCAAGTCAATTTCAACCCTAGGATCCTCCACCTTTCAATCTCCACCCTAGGATCTTGCCACCTAGTCTTGAGTCCTCCAAAAACCTATAAAAGGAGACTTCCTCTTCCTTTGAGAGCCTAATAGAATTAGTCATTTTAAAGCATCCAAGAATCCAAGAAATCAAGCATCATTATAAGCCATTTGCATATCATTTCATCCATTAAGTTGCATAATCTATATTTAGGCTAGTTTGCATAGAAATCATCAAATCCCCACACTTTGAGAGCATCTTGGGCAAAGGAGCATCATTTGGAAATCTGAGAGCTCACCACAACTAAGAAATCAAGGCTAGGAGGATAATGGAGACAAGCTGCATGGGTATGTTGAAGTAAAGCTTTATTTGTTTCAATTTCATTTAAATCCTTGTATTCTTTATTGTGTTGCATTTAGATTGATTTATTAGATTAATATACTTTATTATTTCATTACTAAGGTTAGACATCTATTTTGAATACATTTTTGGCACCCACCGTGGGGCCTCCCCATGAAATTTAATATTTCATTTTTCATTTTTCCGTGTGCAACATCTATAGGTGCCTTTCTGTGCATCCATTCCTGATTCCTACACATGCATCAAATCTTCCTACACATCCATCTCTCATCATAGAAGACCAGCTTTCTATTCTGACTTTTATGTATTTCTGCACATCTATCATAATCTTTTGTGCTTCTATATATTTTTGCTACACATTTGTTGCAGCTGCATATCCATCCCATCGCACTGCACATTTGATATCTTACATTGCGCATTAATAATTTCTGCACATTCACTCTCTGTTCCTATGCATCCACTCTCTGTTCCTGCACATTTGTTGATTTAGCTAATAAACTTCATCGTTTTAGTTATTTTTTATTTTTAGCTAACTACTTAACCATTCTCTGTTTGTTATTGTAGACTTTTAGGCTATTTTTGCAGGACGTTTTTGAAGACCCCTTGAAATTATTGATTAATTTCTTTGTAGGTTCCTTTTGAAGATCAAAAATAGGATTTGTAAAAGAAACCATAACCTTGTTTGGGCTTTAAAATATGACATGTTTTTAAATTTTGTATTCTTCTTTAGTTTAGCTCAAAGTGTTTGATGTGTTTTTCTTTTAAAGCACTTTTGTAATCCTAAAATTATAACAACATATCTTCTCCCCTCACCATTTGTGGATCTTGGGTGTAAGAGAAACTGTTATAATTTTTAAAGGGCAGTCTTTGGTGGGAAAAGAGGTACTCACCCCAAGGAATGACCCAACTGGTAATAGGCTAAAGCCAAGCCCTTCCAAACTGGTATATAAAAAATGCCATTATGATTAGTCTCACAATAGACAGGTGTGAATTCGTTACAGAAACCAAAATCTCCTCCAGTACCCATGTGGTGTGCTAAAGTCCCTACATTATTAAGGTGAAAATATTTCTTTGGAAGGATTGGGAGAGTCCCATTAATTGGGAATATGGAATGATCATAACCACCTAAATGGATGACCTTACTATACACTTTGTTTTAGAGGCCAAAAACTTTGTATTTGCTGTCTCAAGGGGTCACCCAAGCCGATGAAGACACCCCACATTACTCACGGTTCATAGTAGAGATAGCGATTCTTTGGGAAGTATTGACCCATTGAATTTAGAGCTTGGTGTGCCAGAGAAGTGAGTTCACTGTAAGGAAGAGTCCATGCCTCCAAGTTCCTAAGCTATCTTCTTTGGATATGCGTGGCTAGATTTTATCCAAGTGGGGATTCAACAGATATTGTCCTTGACAACCTTAGGATTTGTAAGTGTGTTTGTGCATTCATTTTAGATTAAATTAGAAATGTATTATTTCTATTTTGCATGTGTGTGTATATGCATTTTTCTTTTGCCAAAAACTCATCAATAGCAGTAGAGATTTTCCGCAAAAATTGTAAAAAAAACCAGAGCTGCACATCCATCACATTTTGTTGCGCATTTGATCAACTTGACTGCGCATTTGTCACTCTCAGTGCGCATTTACTAATTTTTGCTGTGCATTTGTTATCCTTTTTTGTGCATACATAACACTATCCTATGCATTCATCATAAAGACCTTTTGTACAGACCCTAGCATTTTCACACTTAATTTTTTAGATACCCATTTTTGTCCTCTTTTTCATTCCAAAAAAACATCTGATCTATACAACACTTTGATACCTAGTTTGACCATTTTCCTCAAATTTCATCATCTTTTCATTCATCCCAAATGCTCAAAATCACCATTTAGTGTTGAATTACTACCTTGGATATCAGATTTGATCTTTGTGAGTTGTCTATCAGGATTTATCATCCTTAACAAAGAACTTACTTAGGTTTCATCTCTTGATTCTCTTTGTCATATCATAGTGAGATCCATACCTCCTATAGACTTAGATAATCAATCTTATCTCAACACTTTAGGATCCCTTTTCTACATCTATCTTTCCAAAACATATCCATTTGATTCATCAAAAATTTCATCCCATCATCAACTTGCACCTTTTTATGGTTCAAACTCGATCTCAAAAACTTAAACAACCAGTTAATCCAGAATCTGTAAACAAAATGGCAAGGAATAGTAGTGATGAAAATCCTTGGTCAAAATTTTCTAAGAGGGATACAATTTTTACAACTAAGGAAGAACCAACGGATCAAGAACTAAGAGAATCCATGCAAGATCCTAGGATCCATAAGGTCATGGAAAGAATTTTAGACATGGATAAGGAAAAATACTTCCCCATGCTTGCTCAATAAGGAGTTAGGCTACCTACTGATTTTGATGTCTCTACTCTCAAAGAACTATTAGAGTAATAAAGTGTTTGCTTATTAATTGAATCTGATGCAGGAGCATCCTGGGTGTAAGAGCAATATTGCATCACTCAAAAATATTTCTATTTTTGTATTCAATAATGGCTATCTTGTGTAGAGCTGCTATTTATGGAAACTTTCTATTTTTAGTAAGTTGGTCATACAATCTTGGAATGTTTTGATTTTACATGTGGAGGTTCATCTCAGTCATATCAGCCTACCAGTGAAGTTTCATGGCTAGATTAGGTCTAGTTTTGAAGATATTGAAGATTTTCGGTATTGGTAGCAGGGTACAGAAACTTTGAACTTAGTTTTGAAGGCTTTAGAGGCCTTAGATGAGGTCAAAAATTTGGGTGATAGGTGCTTGCATGAGTCAAGCCTGTAGAGCACTTTGTGGCCTTTCTGAAATGGGGTTATAATAATCAATTGGGTCAACTGGTGATGACTTATGGTCTCTGGAAGTCGGGCCACCTGAAATGGCAGAAAATAATTTTCCTTCAAAATTTTTGTTCGGGTTTCAAAAGTTATTTTGAGCCGACTCTAATGTAATAAATTGAAAAATAAAATAATTCTAATTTTGGTTGGCCCTAAGGGCTAAATTTTTGGAACCTTCTTGGGTGGTGGAAAATGCCTATATAAAGAAGGCCCGTAGTGTTGTTTAGGGCAGTTCTGGGTAGTAGATTTGGGTATTGATTTGAGGATTTGTCCTATAGAATATTGTAAGGGAATGCCCATGTGGCTTTGCATATTGTAATTTTGAAAGTTTTTAATTCCACATTTGTGGAGATAATAAGAAGCCAATTTTCTATTCTTGCATATTGTTGTTGTTTCTCTATTTCTGTTATGTGTTTGTGGTATTAAGGTGAGCACCCTTCATCAAGTGGTATTAGAGCAGGAGTTCCTGAGTGTGTAAATAGATCACTGATTGTGAGGTAGTTTGCACCAGGACCATGGTTAGGGCTTCATCGCGCATCACAAAAATGCCTCCACGAAGGGAACGTGGTGGAAGAGCTGGTGTTGTAATACCTGAGGTTAGAGCGCTCTAGAGACAAGTGTGAGCATTGCAAGAAAAGATTCGTAGAGGAATGAATCTTAATGTCAGAGATGAAAGTGAGGATGAAGCTGAAGAAGGAAATGATGATCAAGAAGAAGAAGACAAAATTTTGAATCGAGAAGAAAAAAGTCTTTTTCGGGCCATTTCCAAGATTGGGAAAAGACCTAAGATTGAGGTTCCTGCATTTTCAGGAAATCTTAACCCAGAGGAGTTGATCGACTAGATTAATGAATGTGAAGAATATTTTGAGTATGAAGATATTGAGGATCCTGATAGGGTCAAATTCGCGAAGGTCAAACTGAAAGGTCATGCAAAGATCTGGTGGTAAGAGATTCAATTGGAGTGAAATAGAAGAGGGAAAGATAAAATCACAAGATGGGATTAGATGGTGGATAAATTGAAGTGATAGTTCATTCTTGTTGATTATGAGCTTGACCTACTGAAGAAGATGCAAAGTTTGAAGCAAGCGGGAAGATCTGTTCAGGAGTATACAGAGGAGTTTTATCGAATCCTCATCAGAATAGGCCATGCGGAAGTTGATAAGGAGAAAGTTTCTCGTTACCTTAGTGGGTTGAGACCAAGCATTCAGGAGAAGCTGAATCTGGTTTGAATGAATAGTATTGAAGAGGCATACTAGTTTTCCCTAAAAGTAGAGGAAAAGCTGAACAAGACGTTCGAGAGCAGACAAAATGAAAGAGGTCATGGTGGAAGATCTGGTGGACGGTCATATGGAGGCTGAAATGAAGATTCGAAAAAGAAGGATGAGGCCAGTAGTAGTCAAAATTAGAGAGGAAACAATTCCAATCATTTCCAAGATCAGAACAATAGAGATCAGAGAGGAAGAGGAAGAGGACAAGGTTTAGGAAGAGGAGGCTTCCGTGGAACATGTTTTCACTATGGAGAAGAAGGTCATAGGGCATTTGAATGTCCTTAATGCCAAGGAAGGATGGATAGGAGGAATGAAGGCCAGGCCAGAGTGACACATGTAGATGAAGATGCTAGATCCTCAAATTCTAAAGATGCTGAAAGAGGAGAAATGTTGATCAATAGAAGAGTCCTGCTGAGTGGTGAGAATGAACTTGAACAAAGGAGGAGCCTGTTTCGCACTAGATGCAAGTGTGAGGGTAAATGCTGTGATGTGATTATTGATAGTGGAAGCACTAAGAATTTGGTGTCAGAAGAGATGGTGACAAAGTTGGAGTTCAAGAGATAGAAACACCCACATCTATATTAGATTGCCTGGGTGCAGGATGACCACAAGGTCATGGTCAGTGAACAATGCCTAGTAAAGTTCAAGATCGACGGGTACCAAGATGAGGTACTATGTGATATCATATCTATGGATGCATGTCATATGTTGTTGGGTAGACCGTGGCAATTTGACAGATGTTCTGTACACAATGGTCGTGCAAATACCTATTCCCTGACAAAGGATGGAGTGCAACATAAGCTAAAGCCATTAAAGGAGACCGAAGAAAAGGTATGTGGTAATGCAAGAGTAACATTTGTTGATGGAAGAAAATTCCTAGATGGTATGAGGCATGAGCATGTGTGTTTTTCTTTAATTCCAAAAGCTGGTAAAGAAGAAGTAGAGGATGTACCTGTAGAGGTTGCAGATTTGTTGAATGAGTTTCACAATATTGTATCTGATAATGTACCTGATGGATTACCATCGGTAAGGAAGATTAGTCATCAGATGGATTTGATTCTAGGAGCCAATTTTCCAAACAAGCCATCACACAGAATGACACCAGCAAAAAGTGAAGAGTTGAACAGACAAGTACATGAGTTATTGCAGAAGGGATTGATTTGGGAGAGCCTGAGTCCATGTGCTATACCAGCAGTATTAGCACCAAAGAAGAATGGAGAATGGAGGATGTGTATAGATTCCAGAGCAATAAACAAGATCATGATCAAGTATAGGTTTCCATTGCCATGAATGGATGATATTATAGATTGTTTGAGTGGAGCTGTGTATTTATCAAAGAGAGATCTGAAGAGTGGATATCACTAGATTCAGATTACAGAAGGAGATGAATGGAAGACTACCTTCAAGACAAAGGAAGGACTGTATGAGTGGTTAGTCATGCCTTTTGGGCTAACCAATGCACCAAGCACTTTCATGCAGCTCATGAATGAGGTTTTGAAAGAATTTTTGGGTAAGTTTGTCATTGTGTACCTAGATGATATTTTGATCTTTAGTAAGACATTGGAAGAGCATATGATGCATATTCGTATGGTGTTTGAGAAGTTAAGAGATGAGAAATTGTTGATTAATTTGAAGAAGTGCAGTTTTGTGAAGAAAGAGTTAGTGTATTTGGGATTTGTAGTTTCAACAGAAGGTCTAAAAATGGACCTAGAGAAGGTACATGCTATCCTTGAATGGCCTACTCCAAGGAGTGCTACTGAGGTAAGATCTTTTCATGGTCTAGCTAGTTTTTATAGAAAGTTTATCAGAAATTTTAGCAGTATTTGTGGTCCCTTGACTGAAATAATAAGAGGGGATAGAAAAGAGTTCAAGTGGACTAATGGGGCAAATAAGAGTTTTAAAATGTTGAAATAGAAAATTACAAAACAACCTATTTTAGCACTTCTAGATTTTAATAAGGTGTTTCAAGTAGATTGTGATGCTAGTGGTACTGCAATAGGAGCTGTTATGAGCCAAGAAGGTAAACCTATTGCTTATTTCAGTGAGAAGTTAAATGATGCCAAGAGAAAATATTCTATTTATGATCATAAATTTTATGCTATAGTTCAAGCATTGAAGAAGTGGAGACACTATCTACTTCCTAAAGAGTTTGTTTTGTATACTGATCATCAAGCTTTGCAATATTTGAATAGTCAAGGAAAGTTGAATCAAAGGCATTTGAAATGGGTTGAGTTTTTGCAGAGTTATACATTTTTTTTGAAACACAGGAGTGGAAAGTCTAACAAGATTGCAGATGTGCTTAGCAGAAGGCAACTATTGCTAACAGAGCTACAGATTGAGGTGGTGTGCTTCAGGAACTCAAGAATTTGTATCCAAAGGATCCTGATTTTGGTGAAGCTTGAAAAGCTTGTAAAGAACCTGCTACTCTAGACAGGATGAAGTGGCTGGATTTCATCATTCAGGATGATATGCTATTTAGAGGGAGTCAGTTGTGCATTCCAAGAAGTTCTATGAGGGAGAATCTCATCAAGGAGAAGCATAGCGGAGGATTGGCTAGACATTTTGGTCATGATAAAACCCTTGCTTTGGTTAGTGAGAATTATTATTGGCCATAGTTGTAGCAAGATGTCAAAAAGTTTGTACAAAGTTGCAAAGTATGTTAGATGGTGAAAGGAGTGAAGTAGAATATAGGGCTGTATCAGCCATTACCTGTACCAGAGAAGCCTTGGGAGGATATCAGTATTGACTTTGTTCTTGGTTTACTAAGGACACAGCGGGGACATGATTCAATTTTTGTGGTAGTTGACAAATTTTCAAAGATGGCACATTTTATTCCCTACAAGAAGACTAATGATGTTGTTCATGTAGCAGAATTGTTTTTCAGAGAAGTAGTGAGACTACATGGTTTGCCAATGACCATAGTTTCAGATCGAGACACTACGTACATTGGATATTTCTGGCGTACATTATGGAAGAAGTTGAAGACAAATTTGAAGTTTAGTTCATCACATCATCCACAGACCGATGGACATACATAGGTGGTGAATAGGAGTTTGGGAAATTTGTTGAGATGTTTGGTTGGAGATAAACCATCAGGATGAGATTTGATTTTACCATAGGTAGAATTTCCATACAATAATTCTATCAACAGGAGCACTGGTAAATCACCATTCCAGATTGTATATGGAAATAGTCCCAAAAATGCATCTGAGTTGAGAAAGATAGATAAAGGAGAAATAAGTAGTGCTGAAGCTGATGATTTTGTAGAACACTTGAAGAACATCCATGAGGAGGTGAGGAAGCATATTACCAAGATGAATGTGTAGTATAAGGCTAAGGAAGATGTGAAAAGGAGGCATAAAGAATTTTAGGTTGGAGATGAAGTCATGGTTCATTTGTGGAAGGAGCGATTTCTAGTTGGTACATATACCAAGTTGAAAATGAAGATGTTTGGGCCATGTAAAATACTGAAGAAGCATGATTCAAGAAATGCATATGAAGTACAATTGCCTACTGAGCTGAATATTTCACCAGTGTTTAACATTTTAGATTTGATAGAGTATCATGAAAGAGGTGTTGAAGATGAGGTTACAGTAGCACAATGGAGTATTCTAGCAACCAGTTCAGATATCAAAGAGATTGAGGATATATTGGATAGTCATGTTGGTAGAAGCACAAGGAATAGGATATATGAAGAGTATTTGGTCAAATGGAAAGGATGACTAGTTGAAGATTCATCATGGCTAACAAAGGAGGAGGTTAACCGTCTTGGTTTTCCTCTGCACACCTGAGTCGTGATAGGGTCACTTCTCAAATTACTCCAAGTGTTTGATGTAGGAGCATCCTAGGTGTAAGAGCAGTCTTGCATCACCCAAAAATATTTCTATTTTTGTATTCAATAAGGGCTATCTTATGCAGAGCTTCTATTTATGGAAACTTTCTATTTTTAATAATTTGGTCATACAATCTTAGAATGTTCTGATTTTACATGTGGAGGTTCATCTCAGTCATATCAGCCTTCTAGTAAAGTTTCATGGCTAGATCAGGTCTAGTTTTGAAGATATTGAAGATTTTTGGTATTGGCAGTAAGGTACAAAAATTTTGAACTCATTTTTGAAGGCTTTAGAGGCCTTGGATGAGGTCAAAAATTTGGGTGATAGGCACTTGCGCAATTCAAGCCTATAGAGTGCTTCGTGGCCTTTTTGAAATGGGGTTATAATAGTCAATTGGGTCAACTGGTGATGACTTATGGTCTCTGGAAGTCAGGCCACCTGAAATGGCAGAAAATAATTTTCCTTCAAAATTTCTATTTGGGTTTCAAAAGTTATTTTGAGCCAACTTTGATGTAATAAATTGAAAAATAAAATAATTCTAAGTTTGGTCGGCCCTAAGGGCTAAATTTCTGGAACCTTCTCGGGTGGTGGAAAATGCCTATATAAAGAAGGCTTGTAGTGTTGTCTAGGGCAGTTCTGGGTAGTAGATTTGGGTATTGATTTGAGGCTTTCTCCTATAGAATATTGTAAGGGAATGCCCATGTGGCTTTGCATATTGTAATTCTGAAAGTTTGTAATTCCACATTTGTGGAGGTAATAAGAAGCCAATTTTCTATTCTTGCATATTGTTGTTGTTTCTCTGTTTCTATTATGTGTTTATGGTATTAAGGGGAGCACCCTTCATCAAAATCATATTTATTTAATTATTCAGTCACTTATTACCTCTTTCTACTTAAGCTAAAATTTAGGCATATAATAATTAATTATTTTATTAATTATTATTATGCAACCTAGGGTTTTACCTTTTTAGGTTTTTCGATCTCCTTTTATAAGGATTGATCTCATAACACTTTGTAACCTTTTTTTTTGACATTTCATTATTGATTGCAATTTTTTTTTGCACATCAAGGATTTCTCCTCTCTCGTGGATCCATACCCTCAGGTATCTCTATATGTGTTTGTACTCTCTCTGTACATTCGATGTTTCAGCTTCATCTTCATCATGCAGTTTATATTGGATGATCTTTTCAGTGTATTTGTCATTACTCCCTTGTTAGTAGTATGGGGGGGTTTCTACTATTGGTTCTACTGCTTCCTTGGATTGATAGTGTGAGCTCTGTATTCAATATTTGATCCTATGTACTAGGTGGTTGCAATGGCTGGGTACCTATTCATTCCAGTGAGATGGATCATTTACCATATAGACACTCTTTTCTTTCCTATTTTTGGATGCACTCTTCTAGCTTTGATTGATCAACTCTTCAAACTTTTGGTGTTTATGCCATTTGTATCTTTGAGTTCAAGTGTTTGCCTTTGTTTTCCTCCTAATTTGAGTAGTGTTATTTGAGGGCACTCATATAGATTACAGTCTTCTCTACTTGGTCATAATTCTATGGAGGATCTTTAGATCATCAGTTTCTTCTTGACAGAGTTTGCATTTTCATGCTTTAGTGATGTTGTACATGTTCATCTTTGTTCCTATTTTCTAGAACATTCCTAGTTTTGGAGGCTTCTTTAGTCCTTCAGACTAGTCTTTGTCTCTTTTTGGAGTAGATTTTTTCCCATGTGGTTTTCTCTATTACTCTACTTTTTAGAGACTCTCTTTTGTACTTGGGTACCTAATCAGGCCATTTTTTGCTAGGACCCATTTGCTTTTAGTTGTTCTTTCTAAGTTTTTAGCTTCTCCCAAAGTTTATCTTAAGGGGGGGGTGTTAGAGTAATAAAGTGTTTGCTTACTAATTGAATCATATTGATTTAATTATTTAGTCACTTATTACCTCTTTCTAATTAAGCTAAATTTTAGGCATATAATAATTAATTATTTTATTAATTATTATTATGCAACCTAGGGTTTTACCTTTTTAGGTTTTCTAATATCCTTTTATAAGGATTGATCTCATAACACTTTGTAACCTTTTTTTCTGACATTTCATTATTGATTGCAACTTTTGTATTTGCACATCAAGGATTTCTCCTCTCTCGTGGATCCATACATTTAGGTCTCCATAGCTGTTTGCTTCTCTCTCTTTTTCTAGTGATAGGTGTTTGCGTGCAGGTATTTTTGGGAGTTGTGGATTGTTTTTCATCAACCCCAAGAAGAACCACCTATGAAAAATCATGAAGAAATACCTAGTGGTTCACAAGAGACACTTTCTCATGGAACTATGGAAGACAAACAACATAGTACTTATCATAACACTCAAGGATCTACATTATATTTGGACCCCATTTTACAACAAATCTAGATGCTTCAATAGAAAATTCATGACATTCAAACTGGATCTTTAACCAAGAAGTATTCTTTAGATGATATAATTCCTTATCCTTTTGATAAACACTTAGCAATGATTTTGTTCCCTCCTCATTTTAAGGTGCCTAAATTTGACAAATACAAAGGGAATTTGGATCTACAAGACCACATTCATGAGTTTTGTGCTACTTGTATTGAAGTCACTCACAATGATACTTATCCTATGTGACTATTTCCACGTAGTTTAGGAGGACAAGCCATGGAATGGTTCTCCAAATTACCTCCAGGCATCAAATATTTAAATGAACTTATTGACAAATTTGTGACTCATTATTCATATAACATCAAACATGAGGTCACTATGCTTGATCATTGCAATGCACAAAAAAAGAATGGAGAACCTTTCCTTACTTTTTTGCAAAGATGGCATCAATTATTTGCCAAATATCCATGAACAATTCCTGAACAATAAAAGATGGATATCTTTGTGCATAAAATTACACCAGAGATGAGATATACATTGCAATTACAATGTCCTCCAAATTTTAACAAACTCATTGAAAATGGAGTCAAAATTGAGGAAGCTATGGTTAGAAAAGGTGAGATTAAGCTTTACACCAAGGACAATATTGGGTCTTCAAATTCAAATCCCAATAATAAGAACTATGACAAGTCCAAAATCTGGAACAAAAACAAGAACATTGTCAATGATGGGATTTTTGATAACCGACATGTTAAACCAACTCATCTCCTCAATTTCACAAGAAAATCCAATGCTACCCAACCTACTCATAGAAATCAAACAACAACTTAGAATACTAGCAATAATCCATCCAATTCAAGATTACCTTTTATGCCACATAGAAGAACTTTTACTCCTTTAGGTGAGTCTCTTGAATCTACACTAAGGAAATTAATCACAAAGAAACTCATTGTACTTCCTGAAATGAGAGACTATGAACCAAGGGTGAAACCTTCTTGGTGGAATGATAATGATTTTTGCAAATTCCATAGAGGGAAAGGTCACAAAACTAATGATTTCCAAAGACTTAAACATGTGATACAAGATTTGATATAAAGTGGTGAAATAAGTGTTGATGGACATACCTCAAATGAGTCACATATGACTTTCAAAGATCCACTTCACAAACATGAGAAAGGAAGTTATTCCAATACTAAAGGTGATAATCAAGCCAACTGCACCACCACATCCTATAAGTATGTTAACCAAATTTTAGAACGTCATCCTTCTCAGTATTATGCCAATGTGATCACTATCAAAGAAAAGTCTGAGGGTCAACCAGTTAATGTCACTACTCGAGCCCAATCCAAGGTTACTTTACAAGGTGTTCCATCCAAACCTATCACCTTGCAGAACAAGTCTGTCTATGTTCCAAAGTCTACACCAAATGTTTCCAATCAATAGAATACTTTTAATCAATTAATGAAAATGCCAGCCCAAATATCTATACTCGAGATTTTTCATTTGTCACCATCTCATAAGGATATTCTTGAGAAAGCTCTCCTAGAAACTCATGTCCCTATAAATTTAGATCAAGCCCAATTCCAAGCTATGGTGGGACATTTGACAACTCCACATTACCTATCTTTTACTGAGCATGATGATCTATCCATTAATCAACCACATAATTATCCACTCCATATAGAAGTCCTTTTCCAAAATCACAAAATCAAAAGAGTTCTAATAGATGGAGAAGCTGGCTTGAATATATGCACTTTGAAACTAGTCCTTGAATTGGAATTTTTTTTGAAAATGTTGTGTATCCAAAGAAGAAAATCACAATCAAATCTTATGATGAGGAAGAGAGGTCATCCAAGGGATCTGTGATCCTCCCTATCAGGGTAGGTTCCATAGTCAAAGATTTTCTTTGTCAAGTTCTTGATATTGGACTTGTATATAACATTCTTTTGAGAAGACCTTGGATTCATTCTATGCAAGCTGTGCCCTCTACTTATCATCAGTGTTTGAAATTTCCCTATAATGGTCAAGAAATAACTATCAAAGGAGATTCGAATCCTTTTCAATATTGCAACATTGTAAAAATAGCACCTGAGTCTCTCTTACCTTACAATCATGTTGGATCTTCTGCAACAAGACCTATTGATCCAAGTAATGTAGCATCAACATCTAAATCTAGTGGGATCAAAATAGACATAAAAGATGAGAATTTTTTTTCAAGTCCTCTTTCTCTTTCTCTTTGACATCCTAATGATGGATCATGTAGTATGATCCGGAACATTGATGAGAAAAAATTCTACACAATCGAATCCAGAAACTAATATATCATACGTATGGATTGTGGAAACTTAATAGATTTGATAGACATAAAAGAGCAAGGTATGGGAGAATACACTTTGGGTCAAACCTTTTGTATCACAAAATTTCCCCTCTCTCCTAAATCATATGGAAAATCCTTGATTATCAAACAACAATCAGAAGCTCCTTTTACAACTGTTTATGGAAAATTTATAAGTGGGGGCACTATATCAAAAGAAGAAGCTGAGCGTAATTCTAACCATTTTATTAAACAACATAAGGAAGAAGAAGATGTAAAGCATGAATATATATCACCTGATGTATATGGTAAGTGATATACTTTTTAACAAAAGATGGGATATCAAGGTAGTGGACCTGTAGGATTATAGAGAGATAGTGTTATAAAACCAATTTTGAAAAGTCCAAATTACCAAAGAGACACAACAAGGTTATGATATAAAGGAGGACCAAAGGAACCTAAAGGTAAAGAAAAGATAACATCTTTCAATAAGTTGTCTAAGGCCCCTGAATTAGAATTTTGAAAGGATGATAAGTATGTGGATAAAGAAAAGCAGAGGATAGCAACATGAATCATTAATAAACTTAGGGATAAACAAGGACAAGATGATGATACTAACTCTAATGATTATGAATGGGATTCATTATCTGACTATACTAAAGAAATAGTAGTTGATGTTGTTCATACCTATAGTGACGATTACCATGAGGGGGAGAGTTCAAGGACTAAATCACTAGGATTAGTTCCACATAATATTACTCTTGACGATTGTAAGGAATGTGAGAATTATCTTGTGATAGATAATTTAGATGAGAGTATGGAAATATATCTTGTCGATACGATCATAAACCTTGAAAAATTCTCTATAAATACCATTAAAACCTTTGAAATTGACCCAAATGATTCATTACCCCTTGTTCATCCTCAGCTTATAGATTTGGATTCCCCCAATAATCCAAAACTTGACATTTTCCATAATGATGACACAATTATCGACTATCTTGGAATCAAAGATTATCTACCACCAGGGGATCATAAATCAAGATTTCCAATAGAACTCAATGACATGGCTTATTTTGGAGAGCATGCCAATTCCTTCATTTGTAAAAATATAAAAATAATAAATAGATCTAATTGTGAAAACAACTCAATGGCAATATTAGATTTAAAAAAAGTAAAAAGAAAAGATGCATCTGAGGGTGAAAACCTCTCTGAGGCACCCGAAGATGGAAGGATTGACACTCTCCCTAATTATATGTATCGAGAGAAATTTGTAATTCTTATTGAACCAACATTTCCTCTCAACATTGGAATAGAGGAGTCCCAATGTATTCTTTGAGTAGCAGCATCTTTAACAGAGTCTGAAAGGGAAGCCTTTTCATAGTTTTTCAAAGAAAGCTAAGTCAACTTTTCCTTGTCTTATGCTGATATGTCGGTATTGGATCCTAATCTTATTATGCATCACTTGTCTATTTCACCAGGGATTAAACCAATCAATCAAAAACTTAGAAAAATGCATCCTCATATTGCCCTCATAGTGAAAGCATAATTGAAGAAGCTCCTAGATGTTGGATTCATTCGAGCCATTGATTATGCTGAGTGGTTTTCCAATATTGTACCAGTATCAAAGCCAGACAAGTCTATCAAGATTTGTATAGATTTTTGAGATCTAAATAAGGCTTGTCCTAAAGATGACTTTTGATTGCCTAACATTGATATCATAGTTGATTTGATAGCTGGTCATGAGATGTTTCCCTTAATGGATGGTTTTTCAGGCTATAACCAGATCAAGATTGCATCAAAAGACCAAGAGAAATTGCTTTTGCATGTCCTTGGGGTACATACTGTTGGAATGTCATGTCTTTCAGGCTCAAGAATGCTAGAGAAACTTATCAAAAAGCCATGCCCACAATATTCCATGACATGATGCATACTATAATGGAAGATTACGTTGATGATATCCTAGAAAAATCTAAAACCAAAGATGGTCATTTGAGAGTGCTAGATAGGATATTCACCTGGATGGAAAAATACCAATTTAGACTTAATCCAAAGAAGTGTGCGTTTAGGGTTACATCAAGAAAACTGCTAGGGTATATTGTCTCAGCTAAATGTATATAATTTGATCCAAAAAAAGTTAAGGAAATCATGGAGATGTCTTCCCCTACAAATATCAGTCAGTTAAGATCTCTACAAGGAGGACTCCAATCAATTAGAAGATTTGTTTCTCAACTGGTAGATAGAAGTCATCCTTTCCAGCACTTGTTACATAAAGACATCTCATTTAAGTGGAATGATAAGTGTGAAGAATCCTTTGAAAAAATCAAGTAATATTTGACAAATCCACCTACTCTAATGTCACCAATTCCTGGCAATCCACTCTTGCTCTATATTTCAGCTACAGAAGTTTCGCTAGGTGCTATTTTGGCCCAACAAGATCAAGAACATAAAGAGAAATATATAAATTACATCAGTTGCACCCTTGTGGGATACGAGCTTAATTATTGTCCAATTGAATGAGCATGTATAGTAGTGGTCTTTGCTTCATAGAAGTGGTGACATTACATGTTATCTCATTTCATCAAGCTTATTTCAAAGATCGATCCTTTAAAATATATTTTGAGAAAAACAACACTTACGAGAAGATTGGCCAAGTGGGTTATGCTGCTTAGTGAATTTGATATTGAGTATGTAGAAATGAAGGTGATTAAAGGACAAGTAATTGTGGATCAATTAGCTGAGGCACCATTTAATGACAATCATCCTATACATACAAAATTTCTAGATGCACACATCTTGACATTATCTATGAAGACATGAAATTTATATTTTCATGGATCATAGACTAAACATGGTTCAGGAGTTGGAGTGCTATTTGTTACACCACAAGGGTATACAATTCCAAAGTCTTACAAGTTTCTTTTCCCTTGTACAGATAATGTGGCTGAGTATGAAGCATTGATGATCAGATTGAAGATGGCTTTACAATGGAAGGTTATAGAGTTGAATGTCTATGGTGACTCTCAATTGATTATTAATCAAGTAAATGATGAATATAAGACCAAGGATGATAAGTTGTTACCATATAAACATATGGTGGAGGAATTTAAGCAATATTTTTCAATAATCACCTTTGAGAAAATTCCAAGACATGATAACAAGGCTACAGATACTATGGCTACAATTGCTTCTCTATTTGATGTGGAAGATACAAAAGCCTGTTTTGAGTTCTTGGTGGAATCTTTGACCTATCCTGTGTATGATGATCCTGATATGAGTATTATATGTCATATCATTGGGCAAGAATCCCCAACTTATGGAAAGATATATACCTATGTTAAAGACAATACCATTCCACCTGAACTATCCAGAAACTAAAAATGAACCTTTCTCCACCAAGCCTCCCATTATATCTTAATATTTGACACCCTATATCAGCGAGGTCTTGACGGTACTCTCACGATGTCTTGAACATGATGAAGCTCAAAATCCCTTAGGAGATGTCCACGAGGGTATTTGTGGGACACATTTGAGTGGTCCTTCCTTGGCTAAGAAGCTTATGCATATGGGTTACTACTGACCTACTATAGAGACATATTCCTTTCACTTTGCCAGAAAATGTAAGAAATATCAAATTCATGGGAATCTTATTCATGCACTAGCATGGGAGCTCCATCCCTTTACAACCACATTTCTATTCAGTCAATGGGGAATCAACCTTGTGGGTGCAATTCACCATCCATCTTCCAACAACCATAAGTTTATTATCACTGTAACTGAGTATTTTACCAAATGGATTGAAGCTTTCCCATGGATCACTGCCACTGGCAAACAAATATCCATGTTTATCCTAAATTATTTTATTTGTAGATATGGTATCCCTATGCATCTCATTACTAATCATGGGAAAAATTTCCAAAATCAGGACATGGATGAACTATGTGAGAAGTTCCACATCACACATCACTACTCCACCATTTACCACCCCTAGGAAAATGGCCAAGTTGAGGCATCTAATAAAACCATTGTTAAAATACTTCAAAAGACTATCAATGATGCTGGCCGTGACTGACACATCGAATTGAATCCCACCTTATGGGCTTATCAGACCTCTATCTATACTCCTACTATAGACACTCCATATTCCCTTGTCTATGGTTTTGAAGCTATCTTTCCCCTTGAGGTCAAGTTACCTTCTTTACAAGTGTCCCTCAGAGACATGATTCCAGATGAAGAGTATAGAGTGGCACACTTAACCTAATTGGAATTGCTAGATGAGCATCACTAAAGGGCCTTTGATCATGTGAAGGTATATCAGTGGAGGATGTCTTGCCAATATAATAATAAAGTGAAGCCCAAAGACTTTCAGGTGGGTGATCTAGTCCTTCAAGAAAATCCCAAAAATCAGCACCATCATGAGAAGAAGGGCAAGTTTGAACCCAATTGGTTGGGTCTTTTGTGATTATGGTAGTCTATGGCTCATGGGCTTATCAGTTATTGATATCTAAGGGTGATCTCTTGGATGAGCCTCTTAACAGTATGCAACTCAATAAGTTCTATGTTTAAAATCCCAATGCAAGGTGTATGTATATAAATAAAACATAAAAATCAAAATACAAAAAAAAAATACAAAAAAAAATACAAAATAAAAGAAAACTGCAATAAAAACATCTAGTGAAAACCTAGAAATAGGTGCCATTTTTGACAAGTTAGCTCCTCTATCTATTAGGATTATTCTATCATACCATCCCATTGTATATATCCATAATAAAATGGCTATTCCATAGCGTCTCGCCCTATGCACATTGTTGGCGTAATTAAATATTCCTAATTACACTTAACTTAATCTTACATAGGATAATGCATTGCATAGTAGTTAGTGATTGAGACACCTAGGAGTGTGCACCTCATTAAGCACATGGTGTAGGAGAATTTCCACTTTAGGTGTGATAGTTGTCATCACATACCTCTTTGTGTGTGAGATCCACCTTTCATGCTCTTATCACATTATCATCCTAATCCATTGCACATACTTTATTGCAGAATGGAGGATGATCGACATTTGGTGGATATGTGATTACACCTAGCATAGGAGATAGCGTATCAGCTCCTTATCATTCTCTCTTATTGTCTTTCCTATATAAGGAGGCCTATTATGTAATCAAGAATCAATCAAGGTGAATTCTTTGGATCAATTCAATATCCATCATTGCATTCATATCATCTCTTGTGCTTTTCTTTAACCTCTAGATCATTGGTTCAATCTTTTCTATTTGTAAATTCTTACATGGTATCAGAGCCATTAGAGCATTTTGATTAGCCGATTTGAAGAGATCTTGATGCAAGCTTTGAAGGTCCAAATCTCAGATCTGGGAACCAGCATGCGATAGAGGTGTCTTGGAGCATATTTGACCTCACCATTGCGTCTGGGAGGCTGTTTCAGTTAAGATAGACTATAAATTTGCCTATATTCGGTGAACATCCAAATCGAGGCAAATTTTTTTTTGCAAATCAAGCCATATGGCCCGATCTGCACCTCTGCGGTATGATTTTTCAAATTTTTTTTTTTTCTATTCTACCATTTATTAAGAATTTTTCTTGTGTAAAAGATTGGTTTTGGGCCTATTATCAAGGAATATTCCTGTCATTTGCAAATCCACTAGCAATAGCATACAGAGTGACATCACCAGCGGGCTCGGCTCATTTGTTTCTCTTCTCTACGGATGTTTTACATTTTAAACTACCCGCTTCCTTTAATCTCTGCGCATGTGGGACTAAATTCCCATAGTGCCACTAGCCCACCACCATGAGCCTTTTCTCATCCAAGCCCTCACAGTGGCCGCCTCCCCTCCGCCGCCCATGTTACCTCAGAGCCGCTCCACCCGGTAGTGCCACCTCTGCTGAGAGGCCACGCGGCAGGCGCCCCCTCAGCGCCAACAGACCGGGACCATCACATCTGTGCCCCATCAGCCAACCAACGTGGCTGCCCAGTCAGAAAATAGGTGACATCATCATTCATACTGATGATTTCATTAGTACGGAAGTCCACATTAGCGCCACATCAGCCAAGGGCAAATTTTTTTGCTGACATCATCTTTTTAAGGAGCTGAAAATTGACATTCATTTAGCCGCAAAACATCCTGAATTGGGTTTGTAGCGATGACCTCCAGACCATCAAATTTAACATAGTGATTTGCTAACGTCAGCAGGGTTCAAAAATTCTTAGGCCTCACCATTGGAGTTTTCATTTTTATAGTCCAACTTCAGAGGGCCAAATCTTGCTCAATTTTGCTCCTTTTTTCAAGCAATTTTTTTTGAAATTGGGTAACATTTCCTGAAGAATTTAGTGGTGGTATTATTTTTGTGATTTGGTGGCCTAATTTATCAAAAATTGCAGATTTTGGAGACTGTTCCTATTTGTTCCTCATTTTTGCAACTTCCAGGGCTTCGTTTGGGCACATACGGTAACATTTTGAGGTGAAATGTTTTTTGAAAGTGCATGGTTTTTTATCTACTTTCTAGATCTGCAATCAATTTTCAGTGATTTGGGGTGGATATATCACTTTTAGAAATAGGCTATTTTGGGGCTATATTTGTACTTGGTTAATCCTTGGATTTTAGTTTTCTAATTTGTATCAGTCATTTGAAGGAGTTATCAGTAGTTATCAGTCATTATTTGGTTGCAATATGGATAATTCAAAGGTTAAAATCGTCACTCCATATAACTGCCATGAATGGAAAGTATCTTTAAGTGATCATTTGTTGAGTATTGGATTTCTTAGAATGACTCTTGGGCAGGATCAAGAACCTCAAATAGGTGTTTCAGAAAGGTGAAAATGGTTTGATCAAAGGGATAAATCACTTGGCTCTCTTAGATCATCCATCTCTCGTGACTTGCACTTTCATATTGCATCTTGCACACATTCTCATGATGCTTGGGTCACATTGGAAGGACTCTTTGGTAAAACTAATAGAATGAGAAAATTCAGATTAGAAAATGATCTTATAGGTCTCAATCCTAGTGATTTTGACAATATTCAAGTAATTTCTCTAAGTTCAATTCTATTAGATTGGAGATTTCTTCATGTGGCATTGTTAAAGGGGATGAACAATTGATCTTTTCTATTATTTCCAAGCTTAGTCCTAATTATTCTATCTTTGTTTCTACATTCTATGCTACTATGGATGCTCTTGGTAGTGCATACAAATTTCCCTCTCTTGATGAATTTGCTGCGCAACTCACAAGGGAACAAGAAAAGTTGGCACACATGGGTCAATTGAAGCCTTCCACACATTAAGCATTGGTTGCAAGTGAGTCTACTTCATAGGCTTCTAATGGAAAAGGAAAGAAACAACATAAGGATCCTAAGCCTCATGAAAAAGGTAATGAATCTCCTTCACACAATACTATTGAATCCAAGTCCTCTTCAAGTGAGGAATCATCTAGAAGAAAGAGACATAAATGTGCATATTGTAAAAATCTAGGACATGATGAGCATAAGTGTTTTCAAAAGAAGATTAATGAGCTAACTCACATTATTTAGAAGCACAACATTAAATTGCCCTCATCAGTGTCTACTCCTTCTACACATTTGGGAACTTCTACATCTCCATCATCATCCAAAGATAAAGGTAAAGGACAAACACTCTTGGCTTCCACACATCCTGAGCAAGGTAAATGGCTTCTTGATTCAGGTGCATCATATCATATGGCATCTTCTATGGATATGTTTTCTTCTATTGAGCCTTGTAATTCTCCTAATATTTTGATGGGTAACAACACATTCATGGGAGTTTGTGGGAAAGGTTCTATTCCTATGGGAGAGGGGACATTTAATGATGTTCTTTGTGTACCATCCTTGACCACTAATCTCCTTTCTATTTACCAAATTACACATGGGGCACAAGGTAAAATTGTTGAGTTTACTCCTGATTTTGTCTACATTAGGGACATGGAGACTAGAGATGTCATAGCTATGGGAGTTGTTGATCATACATCATGCTTGTATTCTTTTTCACATTTTGTTGATGATGATGATGATATTCATGATGTACACATCCCTTTGCCAAGGGATAATTATGAGGAGAATTTTGGGCACTTGAATCATTTTGTTGTTGAGACAAGTGTTACTCTTCCTACTCCTCCACCTCCTACTTCTTTAGACATGGGCTCTACTATTCAGCAGGATGATCATAGTGTTTCAGATCTTGCAGAATGTGATGACTACTTGGATGCATCTTCAACACTTATTGATTCTCATGATGCAGATTTGGAAGATATACATGAGGGGGTTTCTCTTTCCTTTGATGATAGTTTCATCATAGATGGGGACACTTCTTCACCTTCTTTGGAGATTGGCACTCTTGATTCTTCTCCTTCTTCACTTGATTTGTCACATGAGGTGATAGATTCTTTGAGCTTGGAGATTCCTATTCAGTCTTTAGAGATTCATGCATGGAGACCTACATCTTCTTCCTCATTCCATTTTCACAAGGATTGGTTTCTTCGTCATTTGATGTATCTATTTCTTCCTAAGGGGAGACATGTTTCTTGTAAGCATTGGTTGATCTATTGTTTGTAGGTACTCTTCATCAACATGGGAGCTTCTACATTATGGGGGGGATATCATGTCTCCAACTATCCTTCTTATGGGGGGATAATTCTTTGTATATACATGATGTATGTAGTTCTTTGGGGGTCTTGAGCACTCCATCCATCCACGCATCTTGTTTTCTTCTCTCTTTTTGGGGGAGGGTTTTTCAGGCATGAGGTTTTCCCTCTTTCTCCTCTTTATGAGAGTTATGCATTTCATGTATTGCATTTTGTACATGGGTACCTAACATGGCCTAGTAGCTGAGACCCCTCTTGCATTGTGAGTTTAAGTGCATTCCCCTAAGTTTCACTTAAGGGGGGGTGTTGGTGTAATTAAATATTCCTAATTACACTTAACTTAATCTTACTTAGGATAATGCATTGCATAGTAGTTAGTGATTAAGACACCTAGGAGTGCGCACCTCATAAGCACATGGTGTAGGAGAATTTCCACTTTAGGTGTGATAGTTGTCATCACATACCTCTTTGTGTGTGAGATCCACCTTTCATGCTCTTATCACATTATCATCCTAATCCATTGCACATACTTTATTGCATAATGGGGGATGATCCACATTTGGTGGATATGTGATTACACCTAGCATAGGAGATAGCTTATCAGCTCCTTATCATTCTCTCTTATTGCCTTTCCTAAATAAGAAGGCCTATTATGTAATCAAGAATCAATCAAGGTGAATTCTTTGGATCAATTCAATATCCATCATTGCATTCATATCATCTCTTGTGCTTTTCTTTAACCTCTAGATCCTTGGTTCAATCTTTGCTATTTGCAAATTCTTACACACATATCCATAATAAAATGGATTTCCTAGAACATCCCATCCACTGTATATATCCAAAATAAAACCCCCCATCGTAGCTTGGTCTACCATCTTCATCTTCATCCTAGTTTGTGTGTCTTTCTTCATCCATAATAAGTTAGTCCATCACCTAGCTGGGGGCATATCCTTGAACTAGTTTGGGAAGTGGATCAATGATAATCATGACTTCTAGAGGACAAAATGAATTACTTTTACCAGGTAGGCAAAAACAATCAAACATTCTTACATGATGACATCCTCATAATGACTCATAATATGTGATCTATCTTTAAAAAATGTGACCACTTATCTATACATTTGAAATGGCTACACATCAACCAAACCGATCAATAAACCTAACAATATCTTTTGGCAAAGAAATGTATATTCATGGTAGGCATGTTAGAATGATTGTTATAGATTATGCATTCATATGTGGATTTTATTGTTATCATGTTTCCTATGGTATTCTGGGATATCCTTGACATGATTTTGAAACTCCCATATGTCATTGATTAGAATAGCTAGGATGGGGCATGATATTTTTTCTTTGATTACTGTTTGTGGGGTATTTTATGATGAAGTCAAATGAACAAGTAATTGGGGTGTTTGTGCATAAGTTCCTTCATCAATTTAATAAGCATTGAAACATACAACTTATGTTGTTATGCGAATGCTACTAATAGTGATATGCCACACATACCTCGACTCCAAATATTTGTTCCTTGACGGAGGGGGGAATATTCCTTGTCTGTTATGCAAGGGAAACTTAGGTCATCTTGGTTCAATTATACCTAGATTCTTGTCAAGTTTTCTATATTAAACTCTATGCAAGAAGTGCTCATGTCATCTTGGTTTAATTATACCATGATACTTGCATTTTCTTGCAACATAACGAGCTCAATGAAGATAAAAAAATTTCAGTTACTATGATCTAAGATGTTTCATGAAGTTGTGGAGATGTTCATTTCATATTTCATTTTTGCATTACATTTAATAGATCTTGTTGCATATAAGTGATCCTTTTATAGGGTTTTGTAGGTTATCTTGCTTATAAGTTCATCTATTTTCCTTGTCCATTCTTCTCATGTCAGACACATTGTTATTTAGTTGAGGACATTTGACATAAAAAACATAGGTTTCATGTTGCACTATCAATTTTTTATATTTTGTCTTCATTATCATGATTAATCATTTACATTGTTCATTGTATATTTATCATTATCAATTTATCTTATTAGCTTATTCATTTGTCAAATTGTATACAACCATTTTCTATTAACATACTTATTTTGATCATTAGAATTTCATTTTTTCATAGTTATTATCTTGTTTTCTTTTCCATTGTTTTTATCATCTTTATCATATTTTACATATAAAATTTATTCATTCTTATAGGTCATTAAAATTGCATCTTATTGTATAACATTTAGCCTCTTTTGTCAATCCACAAGTACATTGTTTATTGCATTTTATTTATTACACATAGATGCATGTACATTTATTACCACTTCTTACATCATCATATGCATCATTATTGTTTATATCATATCCACATTTTAGTTATTATTTTTATCATCATTCATTCATTCATTTGTATATTTTTGCATCATCACTTACATTGCATTAGATAAAATAGAATTAAATATACAACCATTTAGAAATTCATTCATATAACATAGTTATCATTTCTAAGTAATAATTGTTAGAGTAATAATGTGTTTACTGATTAATTGAATCATATTGATGTAATTATTCAGTCACTTACTACCTCTTTCTACTTAAGCTAAACTTTAGGCATATAATAATTAATTATCTTTATTAATTATTATTATGCAACCTAGGGTTTTACCTTTTTAGGTTTTCTGATCTCCTTTTATAAGGATTGATCTCATAATAGTTTGTAACCTTTTCTGACATTTCATTATTGATTGCAACTTTTGTTTTTGTACATCAAGGATTTCTCCTCTCTCGTGGATCAATGCATTCAGGCCTCCATAGCTATTTGCTTCTCTCTCTTTCTGTGACAGGTGTTTGCATGCAAGTGTTCTTGGGAACTGTGGGTTGTTTTTCATCAACTCCAACATGGTATCAGAGCTTCAGATCTACTTGCCCCCATCCTCTTTTTGAGACATTTGGTCATGTTCATCAGATCTGCATTTTTAGAGAGGGTTTCCTATTAGATCTAGGGGGACCTATGTTTCTAGTCATCTTGGCTTCAAACGGACCTCATGGTTGCATTCAGAATTTATGAAGGGTGCTCCCCTTAATACCACAAATGCATAAAAGAAATAGAGAAACAACAACAATATGCAAGAACAGAAAATTGGCTTCTTATTATCTCCACAAATGTGGAATTACAAACTTTTAGAATTACAATATGCAAAGCCCCATGGGCATTCCCTTACAATATTCCATAGGACAAAGCCTCGAATTATTGCCCAGATCTACTACTCAGAACTATTCTGAACTGCCTAAGACAATAATACAGCCTTCCTTATATAGGCAATTTTCCACCGCCTGGGAAGGTTCCAGAATTTTAGCCAATAAGGCTGACCAAACTTAGAATTATTTTATTTTACATTTCATTACATCATAGTCGGCTCAAGATAACCTTTGAAACCCGAACAGAAATTTTGAAGAAAATTATTTTTCGCTATTTCAGGTGGCCCAACTTCCGAAGACCATAAGTCATCACCAGTTGACCCGATTGGCTATTATAACCCCATTTCGGAAACGCCACGAAGCGCTCTACAGGCTTGACTGGCGCAAGCGCTTGTCACCCAAATTTTTGACCTCATCCAGGGCCTCTAAAGCCTTCAAAACTGAGTTCAAAGTTTCTGTACCCTTCTGCCAATACCGAAAATCTTCAATATCTTCCAATATACACTTGATCTGGCAATGAAACTTTACTGGCAGACTTATATGACCAAAATGAACCTCCAAGAAAGAAATCAGATCATTCTGAGCACATACAAAAATTACCAAAAATAGTAACTTTCCATAAATAGTAGCTCTGCACAAAATAACCCTTATTGAATAAAAACATAAATATTTTTGGGTGATGCAAGATTGCTCTTACACCCAGGATGCTCCTGCATCAGACACCCGGGGTAATTTGAGAAGTGACCCTGTCACGACTCAGGTGTGCAGAGGAAAACCAAGATGGTTAACCTCCTCCTTTGCTAGCCATGATGAATCTTCAACAGGTCATCCTTTCCACTTGACCAGATATTCTTCATATGTCATGTTCCTTGTGCTTCTGCCAACATGACTATCCGGTATATCTTCAATCTCCTTAGTGTCTGAACTAGTTGCTGAAATACTCCACTGTGCCGCTGTGATCTCATCTTCAACACCTCCCTCATGATACTCTGTCAAATCTGAAATGTTAAACACTGGTGAAATATTTAGCTCGGTAGGTAATTCTACCTCATATGCATTTCCTGAATCATGTTTCTTCAATATCCTGCATGGTCCAAACTTCTTCATTTTTAGCTTGTTATATGTACCAACTGGAAACCGCTCCTTCCGCAAATGAACCATGACTTCATCACCAACCTGAAATTCCTTATACCTCCTTTTCTCATCTGCCTTAGCCTTATACTGTGCGTTCATCTTGGTAATATGCTTCCTCACCTCCCCATGGATGTTCTTCAAGTGTTCTGCAAAATCCTCAGCTTCAGCACTACTTATTTCTCCTTTATCTATCTTCCTCAATTCAGATGCATTTCTTGGATTACTTCCATATACAATCTGGAATGGTGATTTACCAGTGCTCCTATTGACAGAATTATTGTATGCAAATTCTGCCTGTGGTAAAATCAAATCCCATCCTGTTGGCTTATCTCCAACCAAACATCTCAGCAAATTTCCCAAACTCCTATTCACCACCTCTGTCTATCCATCAGTCTGTGGATGATGTGATGAACTGAACTTCAAATTTGTCTTCAACTTCTTCCACAACGTACGCCAGGAATATCCAACAAACTTAGTGTCCCGATCTGAAACTATGGTCTTTGGCAAACCATGAAGTCTCACTACTTCTCTGAAAAACAATTCTGCTACATGAACAGCATCATTAGTCTTCTTACAGGGAATGAAATGTGCCATCTTCAAAAATCTGTCAACCACTACAAAAATTGAATCATGTCCCCGCTGAGTCCTCGGTAAACCAAGAACAAAGTCCATACTGATATCCTCCCAAGGCTTCTCTGGTATAGGTAATGGCTGATACAACCCTGTATTCTGCTTCACTCCTTTCGCCATCTGACATACTCTGCAACTCTATACAAACTTCTTCACATCTTGCTGCAATTGTGGCCAATAATAATTTTCACTAACCAAAGAAAGGGTTTTGTCACGACCAAAATGTCCAGCCAATCCTCCGCTATGCTTCTCCTTGATGAGATTCTCCCTCATAGAACTTCGTGGAATGCACAACTGACTCCCTCTGAATAGCATATCATCTTGGATGATAAAATCCAGCCATTTCATCCTGTCTAGAGTAACAGGTTCTGTACAAGCTTTCCAAGCTTCACCAAAATCAGGATCCTCTGGATACAAATTCTTGAGTTCCTTGAACCCAACCACTTCAATCTGCATTTCTATCAGCAATAGTTGCCTTCTGCTAAGAGCATCTGCAACCCTATTAGACTTTCCACTCCTGTGTTTCAAAACAAATGTATAACTCTGCAAAAACTCAACCCATTTCAAATGCCTCTGATTCAACTTTCCTTGACTATTCAAATATTGCAAAGCTTGATGATCAGTATACAAAACAAACTCCTTAGGAAGCAGATAATATCTCCACTTCTTTAATGCCTGAACTATAGCATAAAATTCCTGATCATAAACAGAATATTTCCTCTTGGCATCATTTAACTTCTCACTGAAATAAGCAACAGGTTTACCTTCTTGGCTCATAACAGCTCCTATTGCAGTACCACTAGCATCACAATCTACTTGAAACACCTTATTAAAATCTGGAAGTGCTAAAACTGGTTGTTCTGTAACTTTTTGTTTCAACAATTGAAAACTCTTTTCTGCCCCATTAGTCCACTTAAACTCTTTTCTATCCCCTCTCATTGTTTCAGTCAAGGGTCCACAAATACTACTAAAATTTTTGATAAACTTTCTGTAAAAGCTAGCCAAACCATGAAAAGATCTTACCTCAGTAGCGCTCCTTGGAGTAGGCCATTCAAGGATAGCTTGTACCTTCTCTGGGTCCATTTTTAGACCTTCTCCTGAAACTACAAATCCCAAATACACTAACTCTTTCTTCACAAAACTGCACTTCTTCAAATTAATCAACAATTTCTCTTCTCTCAGCTTCTCAAATACCATACGAATATGCATCATATGCTCCTCCAATGTCTTACTAAAGATCAAAATATCATCTAGGTAAACAATGACAAACTTACCCAGAAATTCTTTCAGAACCTCATTCATGAGCCGCATGAAAGTGCTCGGTGCATTGGTTAGCCCAAAAGGCATGACTAACCACTCATACAGTCCTTCCTTTATCTTGAAGGCAGTCTTCCATTCATCTCCTTCTCTGATCCGAATCTGCTGATATCCACTTTTCAGATCTATCTTTGAAAAATACACAGCTCCACTCAAACAGTCCATAATATCATCCATTCGTGGCAATGGAAACCTGTACTTGATTGTGATCTTGTTTATTGCCCTAGAATCTGTACACATCCTCCACTCTCCATTCTTCTTTGGTGCTAATACCGCTGGTATAGCACAGGGACTCAGACTCTCTTGAATCAACCCCTTCTGTAACAGTTCATGTACTTATCTGTTCAACTCCTCACTTTCTGCAAGTGTCATTCTGTGTGCCGCCTTATTCGGCAAACTCACTCCTGGGATCAAGTCCATCTGATGACTAATCTTCCTGACTGGTGGTAATCCATCAGGCACGTTATCGGATACAATATCCTAAAACTCATTCAACAAATCTGCAACTTCTACAGGAACATCTTCTACTTCCTCTTTACCAGCTTTTGGAATTAAAGCAAAACATACATGCTCATGCCTCATACCATCTAGGAAATTTCTTCCATCAAGAAAATTTATCCTTGCATTACCACATACCTTTTCTTCAGTCTCCTTCAATGGTTTTAGCTTATGTCGCACTCCATCCTTTGTCAGGGAATAGGTATTCGCACGACCATCATGTACAACACATCTGTCAAACTGTCATGGTCTACCCAACAACATATGACATGCATGCATAGATATGATATCACATAATACCTCATCTTGGTATCCACCAATCTTGAACTTCACCAGGCATTGTTCATTGACCATGACCTTGTGGTCATCCTGTACCCAGGCAATCCGATATAGATGTGGGTGTTTCTGTCTCTTGAGCTTCAACTTTGTCACCATCTCTTCTGACACCAAATTGTCAGTGCTTCCACTATCAATAATCACATCACAACATTTACCTTCACACTTGCACCTGGTGTGAAACAAGCTCCTCCTTTGCTCAGGTTCATTCTCACCACTCAACAAGACTCTTCTGTTAATCAACGTTTCTCCTCTTTTAGCATCTTCAGAATTTGATGATCTGACATCTTCATCTACATGTGCAACTCTAGCCTGGCCTTCATTTCTCCTGTCCGTTCTGCCTTGGCGCTGAGGATATTCAAATGCCCTATGACCTTCTTCTCCATAGTGAAAACATGTTCCACAGAAGCCACCTCTTCCAAAACCTTGTCCTCTTCCCCTTCCTCTTTGATCTCTATTATTCTGATCCTGGAAGCGATTGGAATTGTTTCCTCTCTGATTCTGACTGTTACTGGCCTCATCCTTCTTTTTCGGATCTTCATTTTGGCCACCATATGACCGTCCACCAGATCGTCCACCGCGACCTCTTCCGTTTTGTCTGCTCTCAAACTTCTTGTTCAGCTTTTCCTCTACTTTTAAGGAAAACTGGTATGCCTCTTCAATACTATTCATTCGAACCAGATTCAACTCCTCCTAAATGCTTGGCCTTAACCCATTAAGGTATCAGGCAACTTTCTTCTTATCAGCTTCGGCATGGCCTGTTCTGATGAGGAGTCGATAGAACTCCTCCGTATACTCCTGAATAGATCTTCCTGCTTGCTTCAAACTCTGCATTTTCTTCAGTAGGTCAAGCTCATAATCAACAAGAATGAACTGTCACTTCAATTTATCCACCATCCAATCCCATCTCGTGATTTTCTCCTTTCCCCTTCTATTTCGCTCTAACTGAATCTCTTGCCACCATATCTTCGCATGACCTTTCAGTCTGGCCTTCGCAAATTTGACCCTATCAGGATCCTCAACATCTTCATATTCAAAATATTCCTCACATTCATTGATCCAGTCGATCAATTCCTCTGGGTTAAGATTTCCAGAAAATGTAGGAACCTCAATCTTAGGTCTTTTCCCAATCTTGGAAATTGCCCGAAAAAGTCTTTCTTCCTCCTGGTTCACAATTTCAACTTCTCCTTCTTGATATTCTTCTTCGGCTTCATCCTCGCTTTCGTCTCTGACATTAAGATTCATTCCTCTACGAATCTCTTCTTGCAATGCTTGCACTTGTCTCTGCAGCTCTCTAACCTCAGGTGTCACAGCACCAGCTCTCCCGCCACGTTCTCTTCGTGGAGGCATTTTCACGATGCGCGCTGAAACCCTAACCACGGTCCTGGTGCAAACTGCCTCACAGTCGGCGATCTGTTTACACACTCAAGAAAATTTGCTCTGATACCACTTGATGAAGGGTGCTCCCCTTAATACCACAAATGCATAACAGAAATAGAGAAACAACAACAATATGCAAGAACATAAAATTGGCTTCTTATTATCTCCACAAATGTGGAATTACAAACTTTCAGAATTACAATATGCAAAGCCCCATGGGCATTCCCTTACAATATTCCGTAGGACAAAGCCTCGAATTATTGCCCAGATCTACTACCCAGAACTATTCTGAACTGCCTAAGACAATAATACAGCCTTCCTTATATAGGCAATTTTCCACCGCCTGGGAAGGTTCCAGAATTTTAGCCAATAAGGCCGACCAAACTTAGAATTATTTTATTTTACATTTCATTACATCATAGTCAGCTCAAGATAACCTTTGAAACCCGAACAAAAATTTTGAAGAAAATTATTTTTCGCTATTTCAGGTGGCCCAACTTCCGAAGACCATAAGTCATCACCAGTTGACCCGATCGGCTATTATAACCCCATTTCAGAAACGCCACGAAGTGCTCTACAGGCTTGATTGGCGCAAGCGCTTGTCACCCAAATTTTTGACCTCATCCGGGGCCTCTAAAGCCTTCAAAACTGAGTTCAAAGTTTCTGTACCCTGCTGCCAATACCGAAAATCTTCAATATCTTCCAATATACACTTGATCTGGCAATGAAACTTTACTGGCAGACTTATATGACCAAAATGAACCTCCAAGAAAGAAATTAGATCATTCTGAGCACATACGAAAATTACCAAAAATAGTAACTTTCCATAAATAGCAGCTCTGCACAAAATAATCCTTATTGAATAAAAACATAAATATTTTTGGGTGATGTAAGATTGCTCTTACACCCAGGATGCTCCTGCATCAAGAATGTCCAAGAATCCCAAGTTACATATAAAGTTTGTCCAATTTGGACAAAGTTGGAATCTGTGAATTTTTTTTTTGCAATTGGCCCTTGCATGGATCCCGAGCTGATCACTATTATTTGGAGCACTTTTGGCCCAAACGGACCTCATGGTTACATCTAGAAGGCCTGAGATAGCCAAAATTCATATAAGACTTGTCGATTTTTGACAAGTTGGCCTTTGTGGCAATTTTTTTTGGCATACCAGGTCATATGGCTTGGCATGCATTCCGAGGCGTACGATTTAAAAAAAAAATTAATTTTTTTTTTTTTAGGGGTGGCCACCTAGGTACTGCCCAGCAGCCACTTGCGCACCACCTAGTGGCCACCACCCTTAGTGGCCACAGCCCTCAGCGGCCATCGCCCATGCTTCGCGGTCCACCCCTCTCATCGGCCACCACACTCCGCACTAGGCTCCTCCGCCGTGCTCGGGCTCCTCCTCCGCTGCGCTCGAGCTCCTTCGCTCTGTTCAGACTCCACCGAGCTCCGTTTGTCTCCTAGTCATTTGGGGAACCAGCCCCCTAGAGCCCTAATTTCTAGCCCCTGGTCACTCACATGACCAGGCTCTTTTTTTTAAGCCCCACAGGGTTTTTCCCTATGACAGCCATTGGAATGTCAATTTTAAGCCCGCAATTTGCTGATGTTAGTAGATCTTTGCAGTTTTTTTGGCCTTTTGGAGCTACCTGTGCTTTTTTGCAAATATCTCAGGCATCTGGGATCATAATTAGGCATGCGATGTATCGTCAAAAAGCTGGTTTCGAGCTCGATCTGAATTTTCTAGTATGGTTTTGTGATTTTTCTATTTTGATGCTCTTTTTTTTCTATCAAAGTCAGATGTTCTCTGTGATCTTGGCATTTCAGACCTCCTACCTTCCAGGATCCGTTTCTTTTGCATCTGGGTTCGGTTTTCAGAAAATGAGATATTTATGGAAAGCTCTTTCTAAGATTTTATCAGATTTGATGGTTTTATGGTTGATTTTGTCCTTTTTTTGACGTCACCCATCCTCAGATCCTTGTAGACACCTTCTTTTGGCCCTCCAACGTAGCTGTTGGTTTTTTGCTCATATCTTGAGTATACGGTGTCAAAATTTGGCAAACAAGATATCATCGGAAAGATGATTCAGAGATCTTTCCAAATATGGAGGTTATTTATTTTCATTTTTTTTTCTAATGGTGTTTTTCTATGTCAAAGCCATATCTTTAGTTCTGCACTCCGGGAGCTCTATCTTGCACATCCAGACTCCATTTTTGGAAAATTGTATATCGTTGGAAAGCTTGTTCAATGAGATTTTCAATGCTATGAGTCATTTTTCTAGATTCTTCTCTAGGTTCATTTTATTCAGATTATTTCTTTTTTGCAGTCTGGTGGATATCTTGGTTGTTTTAGGTCCTGGGATCTCTTCCCTTTGAGGGATGGCTTGTCTTAGGCTGTTCTTTTGTTTCAGCAGCCTTTGATCTTCTTTGAGCAGTGTATACTTCACTTTTTTAGCATTCTTTGATGCACACACACTGAGATAAAGTGCCATTCTATTGCATGTATGTGATCTTGCACATGTTTGTGCTTTATGTACTCGCACTCCAGTATAAAGTGCCAGGGGGGTTTGATGTTTACCTTTGTTTTCCATCTTATTTTTTCATGTGAGCATTCCTCCAATGACATTAGCCTCAAGTATCTTTATTTGTGTTTGTAATCTCTCTGCACATTCGATGTTTCAGATTCATCTTCATCATGCAGTTCATATTGGATGATCTTTTTAGTGTACCTATCATTACTCCCTTCTCAGCAGTATGGGGGGTTTCTACTATTGGTTCTACTACATCCTTGGTTTGATAGTGTGAGCTATGTATTCAATATTTGATCCTATGTACTAGGTGATTACAGTGGCTGGGTACCTATGCATTCTGGTGAGATGGATCATTTACCATATGGACACTCTTTTCTTTCCTATTTTTTGGATGCACTCTTCTAGCTTTGATTGATCAGCTCTTCAGGCTTTTGGTGTTTATGCCATCTATATCTTCGAGTTTAGGTGTTTTCCTTTGTTTTCCTCCTGATTCGAGTAGTGTTATTTGAGGGTACTCATGCAGATTACAGTCTTCTCTATCTGGTCATATTTCTGTCGAGGATCTTCAGATCATCAGTTTCTTCTTGACAAAGTTTGTAGTTTCATGCTTTAGTGATCTTGTACATCTTCATCTTTGTTCCTATTTTTTGGAACATTCCTAGTTTTGGAGGCTTCTTCATTCCTTCAGACTAGTCTTTGTCTCTTTTTGGAGTAGATTTTTTCCCACGTGGTTTTCTCTATTTCTCTGCTTTGTAGAGACTCTCTTTTGTACTTGGGTACTTGATCAGGCCTTTGTTGTCGGGGCCCATTTTCTTTCAGTAATTCTTTCTAGGTTTTTAGCTTCTCCCAAAGTTTATCTTAAGGGGGGGTGTTAGAGTAATAACATGTTTACTAATTAATTGAATCATATTGATTTAATTATTCAGTCACTTGCTACCTCTTTCTACTTAAGCTAAACTTTAGGCATATAATAATTAATTATCTTTATTAATTATTATTATGTAACCTAGGGTTTTACCTTTTTAGGTTTTCTAATCTCCTTTTATAAGGATTAATCTCATGACACTTTGTAACCTTTTTTGACATTTCATTATTGATTGCAACTTTTGTTTTTGCACATCAAGGATTTCTTCTCTCTTATGGATCAATGTGTTCAGGCCTCCATAGCTATTTAGTTCTCTCTCTTTCTATGACAAGTGTTTGCATGTAGGTGTTCTTGGGAGCTGTGGGTTGTTTTTCATCAACTCCAACAATAATCACATGATAAATCATAACCTGATATGCATCCACACAAAAATAAATCATCATATTATTAATTAATATGCATATCAAAGAAAATCATCACATCCTACACATGTTAGTACTCACATGTCAAAATATCATCATAGAAGTACATCATAAAGAAATCATAATAGAATTACATCATGCATAAAGAGTCCATCATACTGAGTCCATGAAATAATAAACTATCCAACTATCCAATAATATATCATTAATAACAAAGTGTCCCATATTTCCATCAAGTCTATCAATACATCATAATAAAATGATACAAATACAATAGTGTATACAAAATATCTAAGAGCCACTGCCCCCCAACTTAGTCTGCCTATATCTATGTGCTATAATAAAAGGACCTGCTACATCTGGGTCACCTGAAGCTATGGGTAGTCTAGGAGTATGTGAGGATGAAATCCCACTAGCACCTGATCCCTATCTATAAAATCTCATCCATACTACATAGGAGCTCTCTTAGAAACTCCCTATCCACTGATATCTAGGGACAACCTATCTGTATGCCTCCTTCCAGTAGGTGATCTCCCTACTGGGTCTCATCATCATGGAAAGGTTTTTTGCATGAGGCCCTAGTGCCAGTGTCGACTCAAGCTCATCTAATAAGGTGTCAAACTCACCCAGTCATGCTATCACCGAGTCTCGGTCTAGTCTAACTAGCAATGTGTCAATATCAATATCCTCATACTGGGCATCCCTCTATAGGTAAGGATCCTGACCCCCCACATCCATATCAGCCTACTCATCCCATGCCGCTATGTTTGGCATATACACATCCTATCCTACTATATTGAGCATTTGGTCATCTTGTAGAGGATCATCATGTTCTTTTCCACCCTATACCTGTACGACCTCAACCTGAACCTATGCTAGGACTTGTACCTATGCTTCCTATATTTGTATCTATGGTTGTCCTGGCCCATCCACTTGTACACCTACCTGTATCTATGCCATAGGTGGTCTAGGTACCTATCTCATAGGTGGTGGCATCAATCCCCAAGGTCACACTCATCCACCTCTCATTTGAGGCCCACCTCTTTCTCCTCTACCTCCATCATCTCCATCATCACCACTGTCACCACTACCACCATTGCCATATCTCCCATGGCCTCTCCTATCTCACCCCCATCTCCAGTCTTTGCGTCCCTCTCCTGCATCTCTCTTGGGTGGCCTCTCTACCAGATCTATCAATCTAGAGAATGGATGATCCCTCATATATCTCTCATAGTCTTCAATTATCCTTGGGTCTTCAACCCCTATCTCATAGACCATGCCTTTCCTGGTGTGTGCGGGTGAACTCTGTCATGCCTCGAGGCATACCTTGGATCTTGCCAAAGTGTCATAGAACCTAGCCAACTAGCTGTCTCTCAATAATATATGGGGTCCTCCCAATTTACCATGATGACTCAAAACAATAGCTTAGCTATCTCTCATCCTCCCATGGCTTATAATTGAGATATGGTCTCTAGATAATTGCATCTATAGTATCAAACAATGCCTCTAAAACTCCATTTGTCCTAGCTAATGCTGAGACTGAATGGATGCATATAGAAAAATGTAAGGCTTCCCTATGCATCTAAATCTCAAAGCATTAGGTCATGTGATAGAAATATGCTCCCACACCCATACATGGAGCAATGTCACTCTAAAAAATAATGATGCCCCTCTGTGGTATACCACCTGGTGGAGATCATGGTATAGATACGCTAATAAACAAAAAGCCCATGAAAAATGGGTCCCATCCTCCATAATCCTTTGTAGGGTCCACCCCTAGCCAACTCCAAATCTATGGGATCATCAATTTGGATAGACGAACCAACCAATCACTCTAGCCAATAAAACTAGGAGAGGCTTGTATAAATTAACCATCTCCTCCCAGCTAATCTTTGTCTCATTGATGTCATCATCCCCAAAGGCTTCTTTGCACTCTACTAATCCACTGTGTCTATCATACTGCACCAATTCCCTTGTAATTGGAAGTCAGAGGATGTGATAAACATCGTCTAATGTGACTGTCATCTCCCCTGTAGGGAGATGAAAGATACTCATCTTTGAGTTCCATCTCTCTGCTAGTGCGGTCAACATGCCTAGATTCACCCTAATCTCGAGAATATAAATAACATGGTATAAACTAGACACAGCTATCAATAATCTATCAGTCTCTGACAGAGCTAGCCTCAGGTTATGAGTAATGGGATATCTCTCCCGTGACATCAGAACATTTGTGATATCCTCCTATAACAACCACAAATAAACAAACTATTAGATTTCGATCAGATTGATCTATCTATCTATCCTATACTATCAATAGAACACATGTTTATCACATGTACAAATGAATAATTCTATCAATTATCTAATCAGGAAGGTTAACTAGTGACCATGCTATGATGTTGCCTACCTTGACCAAAATTGATCTAAAAACCAAGCCGATGGATCACATCAACATTTTGATATCTAGTTTGACCTAATTGACCTCATCATTTTCCAAATTCTATCACCTAAAACAAATGCACAACACAAAAATGCTTGCGTAACACCCCCTATCATATGCCCAGATTTAACATATGCATAACTACCCTAATTAAATATGCAGGCAATTACGCAAAATGTGCATAACTATGAATGCACACATTTATTTCATAATTATGCAGCCCCTACAATTTCTAAAATGCATGCACAGGTGCTCCAAACGTATGCACATAACTACCAATTTTCTACGCAAACGTGGCATGTTGCTATGCATACATGCGCACAATTGCACATTTGTCTTCCGCCCTACAAGAACAAATATTTTTTCTACCTATACCTAGGTTAAATCTAGCCTAAAGATGCTACAAATCAATTCCAAAATATGCAAAAAACCAAAATCACAAAGTAGGATTAGATCACCTACTGGCTCTCCTAAATTGGGAGGTCTCTAGAAGCATCTGACTTGCTTGAAATGGTGGTCTAGCAGTGGGAACGACATCTTCCCAGCTCTTCTCTCTTCTCTCCAAAAGCTCCAATCTCTGAATGCCATGTGTAACAATGACCCTATAGTGGACCCTTTGACCCTATATATAGCCTATGGACCTATTTTGCTTGGTGTATGGACCCTACCTATCAAAATTTTCCCGTCACCTCCATTTTCACCCATGCTTCTTCCAAAATTTTTGTGAGATTGATAGTTAACATATATAAACAAATAAATTTTTTTATAAAAAAATAAAATAAAATTTATTGATCAATCTCTCGAGGGGGCATGCATATGTCACTTGAGTTTGGGACATTATCTGGGGCAGGGGCAAAATGCTTGATTTTTCTTTGAAAGAATGCGGCCAACACATTATCTTAAAGAGGGGCAAAATGTATACACTTAAAAATGACTTGATGAATTAATTAAATATTTATTATTTAATTAATATTTATTTCCTCTATTTTTAAATAAATTATTCAATTTATTTAATATATTCACTTTATCCTATTCTTCTTATCCTAAGTCTTCTAAATTAGTCTTATTGAAGTGATATACTGAATTAACCAATTTATACAATCACTATATGACTAAGTCCCCTAGTCCATCTCATAGACCTAGTCACCTGACACATTACCTTGGCTAAAATAATTAGTTTTTCTTAATTATTAATAAGTCATTTATCCTTACAAACACATGTCCTATTTTTAAGGCTATGTGGCCTCATAAGGCTTGGTCTCATGACCAATTGTCTTCTCCTACACTATGTCAAAACACATTTCCTATTCCTAAGGACCTTGTCAAGACATGTCAAAGAGTCAAATATGACTCATGGGACACTTGTACCAAGAGTCCTTATGGGGAAAATGTATTTCCTCCTTCTCAATGGTCTTTGTGAGACACTTTACATTTGTCTTTCGCTTCCACCTTCCACTCTTCCTTGTCAATGTAGGAGGAACATTCTTCCTATTCCTCCTCTCACATTATATAACAACATCCCCTTTTCTCTCAATGCCTTCAACCAAGTCAATTTCAACCCTAGGATCCTCCACCTTTCAATCTCTACCCTAGGATCTTTCCACCTAGGCTTGAGTCCTCCAAAAACCTATAAAAGGATCCTTCCTCTTCCTTTGAGACCCTAATAGAATTAGTCATTTTCAAACATCCGAGAATCCAAGCAATCAAGCAATCATGCATCATTGTAAGCCATTTGCATATCATTTCATCTATTAAGTTGTATAATCTAGATTTAGGCTAGTTTATATAGAAATCATCAAATCCCCACACTTTAAGAGCATCTTTGTCAAAGGAGCATCATTTGGAAATCTGAGATCTCACCAAAACTAAGAAATCAAGGCTAGGAGGACAATGGAGACAAGCTACATGGGTAAGTTGAGGTAAAGCTTTATTTGTTTCAATTTCATTTAAATCCTTGTATTCTTAATTGTGTTGCATTTAGATTGACTTATTAGATTAATATAGGTTAATATTTCATTACTAAGGTTAGACATCTATTTTGCATACAAAGATGATGTAGTGCAAGCTGAATGTCAATCTTCTGATTCTCTATGATATTTCCCAGCTTATAAATCTCCATCTCCAAGACCTTAACTCATAAGTGATTAGACTTCTTTAAGAGACTTAGCTCTGATAACAATTTTTGAAAATCTAATATGGAAAAGTGAGATACTGAGGGGGGGGGGGGGGGTGAGTCAAATATCTACTATTAACTCCATTTTGACATAAATTCAGTTCCATAACAAAAAAATCTAATTAAATACTACAATAGATCTAACATTTTAATCTTCATTTATGAAATTGAAACATAACAAAAAGATTTTGGTTACCCAAAAACCCTTGAATGGTAAAAATGGGGCGGGGATGACACCCACTACTGTGGTATTAAAGTTTTCCTATTAGGGCTACAAAGTTTGATCATAAACTAATGATCTACCCTATGAGGGGTCTGCCTTGCTAAGAGCTTAAAGACTTATACTATCTACCTTTGTAAAAGGATTTAAACTTACAACAAATTAAGCACTCAGTTAAGAGATTTACATAGGCCTATTAGGACTACTTTGTTAAGAGATTTTCCCTGATTCACCTACTAAAATGATTCACTACCTGATCCTTTGATTTTTACTATGATGCTAATAAAAAATCTTCTCCTTCCAATACTAGTTTTATCTCCTTAATCAAATATATCTCTCTTCTATCCTTCACTGCCTTACTCGGTTACTTTTACTAATCTCTGCCTATATCAAAATGCTTCTCTTTTTTGTATATGAGATCCTTCATAATCTTCTCATACTCTCTTACATCATTTTAGGGTTCGGATCTCATCTTATATAGATAAAAAATTGACTCCCTAGATCAAGATCAATGATCTAGATTCTCTACTTATGTCGCTTAAGCATTCCCTCAATATGATTGGCTATATAGATTATATAGGGATTAATGATTAGAAATATAAAGCATAATCACCTCTGTGATTCTTTCAATAAACATAAAATATTATGTAGATGTTGGCCAAAATAGTTTACCTAAGTGTTTGTGCCATTACAAACACATATGCCAAATCTGGCTTGCTTGGCATATGAAGTCTCTAACACTCAGCATTAGCTATTATTCATATACTAGTGCTCAACAATGACACTTCATTACAACTTAGTATAAACTTCTTGGCTATTACTGAAGTGCTCGGTGACCTCTGACTCGCTTGACAGTAACTACTGCTCAATAAACATACAAGATACAAGTCTAGACATAACTTGACCTTTACTAGATGGCTCGGTCGCACTGATGACCAACCAACATTGCCTTAAAAATTACTAAGTGTAAGACACTAATAGACAACAAAAATTAGGGATCAACACTAGTGAGATGACTATCTAATCTAAAACTATTCTTTATGCAATCATGTACTTCACTCAACATACCCAAGCCAATAGTAAAACTAGAAAACTTTACAACATGAGGCATAAAGGTTCCCTTTCTCATCTATGATATGGATTCATTTTCAAACCAAAGCATATGCCAAATAAAATCTAAGAAACTAACCCTTTCAGACACAAACCTAGGCAATTTGTGAGGCTACTACCTTCATCCATATATCCTTAGCAACATGTGATTAGGTTTAAAGATCTAATTTTCAAAGTTATGACTGTATTCATTGTCAGGGAAGAATTCTTTTAGTCTTAGCATAGCCTTAAATTTCTCTGGTACTCTTGTCACCGGTTACCCTGACAATCTGAAAATCCATATCAAAAAGATGTCATGAAAAGTGATGTAGTTACAATCCCTACTATGCTGGTCCCAATCCCTACACCATAATTGCACTGGTAAATTTTGTCCTTCCCCATCACATGTATTCAACTTCATTGAGTTTCTAAACTGACCAATATTTTGGTATAGTATTAGGTGACAAAGCAAAGAATAATTCCTGAATGATTTGGTCATTTTCCATCTAGTCAATTGTGTATGTAATGACCTTTCTATTTCACTTACAAAATCAAACTCAAGATAGCAATTTGGATTTTGAATCTTCATCAAAATATACATAAAATCCAATGGTATTCTATATTTTGTGTCTTCTCCACATAATTGTACCCACACATAGTATGCATTCTTTAAAAAATCCATGAAGTTGTTTGTTATGTTTGGCCCCTTGTTGTTGACTAGTACCATTTGGTTATTTATACCTCTCCCCTTGAAGTATGATATTTCCTTATGATGCAAGGGAGGATTGGGAGAGGGGCCAAGGGCACACCCTAACCAGATCCACCTTGCAAAGATCACATGTGAAAGCAACAACACACAAAAGTGAGAGAGAGAATGCAGAAACTTTCATATATTATCTTCAATTGATTCATACATGCCGGGCTGTAAGGCCTTCCCGGTTAAGGCCAAATATTACAATCAAGTATAGAAGTCCTCCAACATGTGAGGATCTACCAAAAATCTCTAATCATCTATCTTCTATCTTCTATCTTCTATCTTCTAACTTCTAACTTCTAACTGAATTGACTCCCTAAACTCTAACCAAACAACTACATTTATACAAGAGGCTACCAAATCAAGTTGGCCTTTAGATCCACCATCAATAAAAGGAATGACTAGATCTAGGTCCACACGCTTCCCAATGATAGATACCATCATTAAATCTATGACCAAATATAAATGCAAGAGTCAGCCTCAATAGAAATCCAAAATAAAAAATGCGGTAAGAAAGGATAACTGAGCGCTAGACAAGCATCACCAAGCGCTAGGGAAATAATCGAGCACCAGAGAGATAGCCAACCAACACTGGTGAACAAAGGAAATTGAGCAACACCGAACCAACTTGGTCAAAGAAGGAATTGAGCAACACAGAGAAAACACAAACATCTTTTTGGTGACACAAGATTGCCAAGGATTCGAGATGCTCCTGCATTAGACACCTGGGGTTATTTGAGAATGATTCTTTGAATCATGAATCAAGTATGATCCGAGCTGCATCCAACTTGGATTGTGAAATCCATGCACTATCTTCAATCAGTCTATTCTTCCCGTTTACTAGATATTCCATATACTATTTTCCTCTTGTACTTCTACCAATTCTTTGCTCTAAAATATGCTCAACTTCTTCTGTCTATTTCTTAGGATAATCATTTGGTACTCTCATTTCTTCATTTAACTCATGATACTCATATAAATCAGCAATGTTGAACATGGGTGATATATCTAGGTCATCAAGTAACTCAATCTCATATGCACTTCCACCATAAAATTTCTTCAATATCTTGCAATGGCCAAACTTCTTCATTTTCAGCTTTCCATATGTTCCAACAAGAAATCGGCCTTTCTTCAAATGAACCATTACTTCATCACCAATTGCAAAAGTCTTTTGTCTTGTTGATCTATCAGCTCTGTCTTTGTATTTATGGTTACTTATTTCTAACTTATGTTTTACATCTTCATGCAATGCCTTCATGTACTCAGAAAAATTTATTCCTTCAACACTTCTCTTTCTTTCATCAACAATATCCCTCAAATCTTATATACCCCTCAGTTGTATACCATTTAAAATCTCAAAAGGTATTATTCTAGTACTCCTATTCACTGAATTATTGTATGCAAACTTTTCTTGTGCCAACACAAAATCCAAATTACTTGGTGTGTCTCCAACTAAACATCTCAAAATATTTCCCAAACTTCTATTCACAACTTCTGTCTGTTCATCGGTCTGTGGGTGAAATGTAGAACTATATTTCAACTCGGTGCCAAACTTTCTCCAAAGGGTCTTCCAAAAGTATCCAACAAATTTACTATCTCAGTTAGAGATAATACTCCTTGGTAATCCATGCAATCTAACAATTTCCTTAAAGAAAAGAACTGCTATATGTACTGCATCTGATGTCTTTCTAGAAGGTATAAAATGTGCCATTTTAGAAATCTATCTACAACAATGAATATAGAATCATTACCTCTTACTGTCTTCAGTAAGCCAAGAAAAAAATCCTTATTGATGTCAATCCAAGGTTTCTCAGGAACAAAAATCAGTGTATACAATTTACTCCTTTTGCAACTTGACAAATTCCACAACTTTTCACAAATTTCTGATCATCTTTATACAACTGTGGCCAAAATTATTTCTCCTTAAGCAAATTCAATGTTTTATCAACACCAAAATGTCTAGCCAAACCACTACTATGTTTCTCTTTTATCAAATTAGTTCTCATTGCTCCTCTCGGTATACACAACTGAATACCTTTAAAAAACATACCTTCTTGAATAAAATATTCTTCCCATTTAGTACTTGGTTGATCTTGAATAGGTGCTCTACACTTTCTCCACGGCTCAGAAAAATCAGGATCAAATTCATAAGAATCTCTCATGTCATCAAAGCCAAGAACTTCAATTTTCATCCTGGTCATTAAAGATCTCCTTCTACTGAATGCATCAACAACTCGGTTAGTGACTCCACTCTTATGCTTTATCAAAAAATGTATAACTCTGTAAATACTCAACCCATTTCATATGTCTCTGATTCAACTTATTTTGACTACCTAAATACTGTAAAGCCTTATGATCGGTATACAATACAAATTCACGCGGCATCAAATAACGTCTCCATTTCTTCAGTGCTTGAACAATAGCATAGAATTATTGATCATACACAAAATATTTCCTTTTTTCATCATTCAACTTTTCACTAAAGAAAGCAACAGGTTTACCTTCTTGACTCAATACAGCTCCTATTGCACTTCTACTTGCATCACATTTCACTTGAAATACCTTATTAAAATTAGGTAATGCCAAAAAAGGAAATTAAGCAACCTTCTGCTTCAGAGTTTGAAAATTTTTATCAGCTTCATGTGTCCACTTGAATTATCTTTTATCTCCTGTCATAGTCTCAACCATAACATTACAAATTGAACTAAAATTCCTAATGAAATTTTGGTAAAAACTTGCCAAACCATGAAATAATCTTACCTCACTAGCATTCTTAGGTGTAGGCCAATTCAAAATAGCTTCAACCTTTTAAGGATCCATTTTCAAACCATCAACTAAAATCACAAATCCCAAATACATAATCTCCTCTTTCATGAATGAACACTTTTTCAGATTTATCAACAACTTTTCTTCTTTCAACCTCTGCAATACTTGTTTAACATGCAACAAATGTTCTTCTCTGGTCTTACTGAATATAAGAATATCATCAAGATATACAATCACAAACTTACCCAAGGATTTCTTCAAAACTTCATTCATCAACCTCATAAAAGTACTCGGTGCATTAGTTAAACCAAAAGGCATAACCAACCACTCATACAAATCTTCTTTTATCTTGAAAGTAGTCTTCTACTCATCACCTTTTATGATTCCGATCTGATGATACCCTCTTTTCAAATCAATTTCAGTAAAATACTTTGCTCCAGTCAAACTGTCCATTATGTCATCCATTCTCGATATAGGAAACCTATATTTCACTGTTATCTTTTTTATTGCTCTAGAATCAATACACATTTCCCATTCTCCATTCTTCTTAGGTGCCAATACAGGAGGTACTACACAAGGACTCAAACTTTCTCTGATCAAACCTTTCTCCAACAATTCTGAATCTGTCAGTTCAATTCTTGATTCTCGGTAGGTGTCAACTGACGTGGTACCTTATTTGATAAACTAGCTCCAGGGATTAGATCCATGCAATTATCAATGCTTCTCTTCAGTGGAAAACCATCAGGTATATTATCTGAAATAATTTCACTGTACTCAGTGGGTAACTTATCAATCTCCTCTGGAACACTATCCTCTATTTTCTTACTCGGTTTGTTAGGAATCACAGTAAAACATACATCATTCTTCTTCAAATCCTTAAAAAACTTCCTGTTGGAAACTACAATTGAAGCAATTGTTGTATTTTCATTGATGTCAAACCTTAACTGGTAAGAATGTCGCTATTTAAGAAAGTACTATATCTATTTGATTGTTGTGAAGGGGAAAGGCTAGGTTGGTAACAATAGCACCTAAGGAAAGGTTGAGTTATCTTGATATTTCAATGAGTACTTAATTATGTGGCACAATGATAAGATAATGTATTGTTTATCTAAGTATGAATGAAGACTAAACTAGTAGGCTTAACTGAGCATAAATGAGAAAATCTAATTTAAGCCAAGTGATGTTAGTGTCGACTGAGCTAGTATATGCCGAGTAAATTTAGTGTTGATTGAACATCGGTTAATTGCTGAGGAAGACAGTATTAGCTGAGGAAACAATTTTTGAGGTGACCAAGATTTCTAGTGAAGATCAAGGAGTTGAACACTATATTGACCAAGCATCAGTAATTTAAATTTGAGGAAGAATTCAAATTTCCAGCCGACATCATTGAATTCTTGGATTATGTAAAACATGTTGACTTTATTTATTGATTGTATGAAGCATTGAATGTACTGTAAAACATTTTATTGTAAATATATTAAGAGATTTGTGATATTTCTAGAAGGATAGCCGAAGAACATAAAGTAGGAAGGATTAGATGAATCTAACCTAACCCTAAGATCTACGAAGGAGATTAAGTAGAAAAAGATGTATTGACCTAGTTGAGGAAGTATTAAGGAAACCTAAGCTTGAGGTTAACAGAAGAGAGGATGCTGGAAGTGTTGTTTTTATTGACTGTACAAGTAGAGAAGGGTGAAGGAGAAGTGTTGTGATTTCTTGAAGAGAGTTCCAAGTAGATCAGTAATGCTGATGGTAAAGGTTCACAGTTAGTAAGCCAACATATGTGTACAGAATTAGATCTGATATTTGCAAAGTGAGTTGTATGTTTTTTAGATCAATACTACTGCTACTTTCTAACCATTGTATCTGTCAAAATCCTTTTAACAAAGGTTGACCTAATAGTCATTTGTATAAATCCTTTGAACAAGGTTTCATTCTAATGGAGTGTATGTAAGTCCTATAACAAAGCACACTTTTAACAAAGTGGTTTAAATCCTTTAACCGGGTCACACCTGACAGTGTGTTTGTAACCTTTGATAGGGTTGGCTTTTCACCGAGCTCACTTCAGAAGAGTGAACATAATAGTAACATGTTACAAAGTGGTTTTTCCCAAATTGGGTTTCCATTATAAATCATGGTGTTGATACTTGTGTGAATGTTTTGGTTTGAACATTTTTGTGTTTTACAAGTTAGATACTATTGGATAAGTGGACAAAAATGTTATATGTTTCTGTTATGCAATCAGTAATGACCGAGTAGCTATTGGTTATTGGATCTGATTTGTTGAAGAGTTTTAAAGTTTGTTTTATACATCTAGACCTGAGAACAACTGATTCACCCCCCCTTTTTTTTTTTCTAAATCATATTAAAAATTAGTATCAGAGCTGTTGGTGCTTACAGAGAACAAGTTTGAAGGTACTTGAAGCAAATGATCAGGATGTATAAGAAGGAGGTACTGAAGTTGAATAAGGAGAACTTCCTTGCATGACAAAGCTTGATGAATCTGCATCTAGCTAGTATTGGTGATTTTGCAAAATATTACATTGAGCATGATTACGTCACACCTCTGAGTGCTGAGGAAATGAAAGCTAAACAAGAGCACAACCAATCAATGTTGGAGATTGCATCTGCCCTAAGTTATCTAGAATTTGAAGACATCAAAGACTACAGTAATGCAAGGAAAATGTGGGACACCCTTGAAAACATCTATGGTAGTGACATAAATGTATTGAGAGCAAAAGACATGAGCCTAAGAGGTAAATTTGATGAAATGAGAATGCAAGAAGGTGAGAATATTGCACAATATTGTGGTAGAATAAAAGAAGTTGTAAATTCTATTAGAGGAGCAAATGGAACTATTGATGATGAAACTATAATTGGAAAAGTATTGACAACTCTACGTCCTATCTATGCCATCAAAATTTTAGCAATTCAAGAATCTAGATGTAACCCTAACAATGCTCTTACTTTAGAAAGTTTGGTTGGTAAGCTTACTGCTTTTGAACTTTCTAACTATGATGACTTCACTGTTGGTAATGTTGAATCTACTTTTAAGTCACAAATGGTTCTAAGTAAGTCAAAGAAGGAAAAAGAAAGATGCATTAGTGAAAGTGAAAGTGAAAGTGATAGTGACACATCTAATGAAGAACTTGAGGATCTAGAAGCTCTTATGGCTAGAAGACTGAAAAGGGGAAAAGGAAAGTACAAAGGTAAACTCCCTATTATATGTTTTTCATGTAATAAAGTTGGTCATATAGCTGCTAGATGTCCTGATAGGGATGATAAGGATGAAGAAAGAGACAACAAGCATAAAGACAAAAGAGAAGATAGAGGTTATCAAAGATACAAGGACTACAAAGGAAAAGGTAAGAAATCCTGCTATATTGCCAAAGAAGAGACTGACACTGATAGTGATGATTTTGAAATTGAGGTTGCCTATGCTGCAATGAAAGATGAATTTGATGAGGATGAGAAAATTGCATTGATATCTTATGTAAACAAAAATGATAAATGGATTATTGACAATGGTTTTTCACATCACATGACTGGTGACAAGAGTAAGTTTGATACCTTAGATCATTATAAAGGTAGGAGTGTGAAATTTGGTAATGATGCACCATGTCCTGTTAGAGGAAAATGATTGATTAAGCTGACTGATAAGATCATTTGTGAAAATGCTTATTGGGTTGAGGGTCTTAACTATAATCTATTGAGTATTGCACAGCTTAATAGCACTGGCTACCAAGTGGAATTTCATCACAGGAAGGCCAAAATATTTGATGCCACTGGCGAACTGATTGGAAGTGGAGAACAGACAAGAGGTAATTTGTTCTATCTAGACCTATCTGAAGAAACATGTATGATTGCACAACTTGATGATATTTGGTTATGGCATAAGTGGCTATGTCATGTTAAATTTTATAATTTGGTTGAAATTAGTAAGAAAAAGAAAGTGAGAGGTCTACCTAGATTGAAGCAACCTGAGAATGTAATGTGCAAAGAACGTCAATTGGGTAAGATGACAAAGTCTAGTTTCAAGAGAAAAACATTTACTTCTGAGAATACCTTAGATTTGGTTTATACTGACCTTTGTGGACCGATGGGTGTACAAAGCTATTGTGGTGCTAGATATTTTATCCTATTTGTTGATGATTATACCAGAATAATACATGTAATGTTCTTAAAGGAAAAATATGATGCTTTTCAATTTTTTAAGTGGTATTTGGCTAAGGTTGAAAAGGAGACAGGTAGGAACCTGAAGTGTCTAAGATATGATTGAGGTGGAGAATTTATATCAAATGAATTTAATCTTTTTTGCAATGATAGAGGGATCAAAAGACAAATGTCTGCACCTAGAACTCCTCCACAGAATGGTATAGCAGAGAGAAGGAATAGATCTATCTTAGATTGTGTAAGGACATTAATGATTGAAAATAATGTTGCACAAAAGTACTGGAAAGAAGCTGTAAGTATAGCTGTTTATACTCTTAACTGAGTACAAATCAAAAAAGGTACAAATCTAACACCTTATGAGTTATGGCATGGGTATGCACCTAATGTAAAGTACTTTAGAATTTTTGGAAGCAAATGCTACATACTAAAGGACAATAGGAATGGAAAATTTGATGTTATAAGTGATGAGGGTATATTCCTAGGCTATTCCACAAAAAGTAAAGCTTACAAGTGTTTGAACTCTAACACTAACAAAATTGTGGAAAGTGTGAATGTCAAAGTTGATGAGTATGCAGAGAAAAATGAAGCTGATAGTAAAAGAGAACCAGAAGATTATAGATCTTTTGTGTATATAGAGGAACGAGAGGCAAGTGATAGACTTACACCTGATGCTGAGTCTCAGGTAAGCAATGCCGAGCATCAGGAAAACAATGCTGAGAGAGAAAAAGAAAGTGTCGAGCGATAGGAAGAAGCTTTTGAGTATCAAGGAGAGGTTACCAAGCATTCAGAAGCTAGATCTGACAATCTTGTTGGTGAAACTAAAGAGAAAAATGAAAGGAGAGAAGAACTTGTTCTAGCACAATATGTAAGGAGACATCACAAGCCTGAACAAATTATTGGAGACAAAGATACTAGAGTTTTGACCAAAAGTAGAACAAGAGATCCAACATGTTTACTATGTGAATTCGAGCCTAAGACAACAAAGGAGACATTACAAAATGAAGACTGGATACAAGCAATGAATGAAGAGATAGACCAGATAGAGAAGAATGATACCTAGACTCTAGTGCCAAGACCAGAAAATAAGAATGTCATTGGGACAAAGTGGGTATTCCGAAATAAGCTGAATGATCATGGTCAAATCACAAGAAACAAAGCTAGGTTGGTATGCAAAGGCTATGCACAAGAAGAAGGAATAGATTATGGGGAGACATTTGCCCCTGTAGCTAGATTGGAGGAGTAAGAAGCCTACTTGCATATGCTGCCTATAAAGATTTCAAGGTATACCAAATGGATGTTAAGTCTGCATTTTTAAATGGTATATTAGAAGAAGAAGTATATATTGAACAACCAGAAGGATTTGTTGATCCAAAAAAAAGAAACATGGTTTTCAAACTGAATAAAGCATGGACTAAAGAAAGCTCCCAGAGCATGGTATGGGAGACTACACAACTACCTAATATAGATTGGATTCTCAAGGACAAATGACACAAGAAATTTGTACATGAAAGATAAAGAAGGTAAAGGAATCTTGTTAGCTAAGATCTTTGTAGATGATATTATATTTGGTGGACAAGATGCCTTGTGTAAGAAATTTTTAAATGAAATGCAAATTGAATTTGAAATGAGTATGTTTGGGGAGATCAAATTTTTTGTTGGTTTACAAATATATCAGATGGAGAAAGGAATTTTCATCACCCAGTCTAAATATGTTCTTGAGATACTAAAAATCTTTGGTATGGAAGATTCAAGGCCAGTAAGTACTCCCATGGCTACTGGACAAAAGCTATCTAAAAATGATGATGCTGCAGAAGTAAATCAGACTTTGTATAGATCTATGATTGGAAAGCTACATTATGCTATACAAAATAGACCAGATATTGCTTTAGTTGTTGGGATAGTGGCAATATTCTCTGCCAATCCTAAAGAAACTCACATGATGGCTGTCAAAAGAATAATGAGATATTTGAAAGGGACTGCTGACTATGGATTGTACTACAAGAAGCATGAAAAGTTTAAACTAAGAGTGTATACTGATGCTGATTGGGTAGGAAATGTGGATGAAAAAAAGAGTACTAGTGGTGGAGATTTCTTTCTAGGATAGAGATTAGTTTCCTGGACAAGCAAGAAACAAAATTGCATTTCCCAATCTACTGTTGAAGCCGAATATGTGGTTGTAGCTATGAACTATTCAAACTTGGTATGGATAAAACAATTGTTGGTAGGCATGAAAGAAGAAATCACTGAACTAGTTGTCATTTTATGTGACAATACAAGTTCTATCAACATCTCTAAGAATCTAATGATGCACACAAAGACCAAACACATTGCAATCAAGTATAATTACTTGAGAGAACTGGTACAAGATAAAGAGGTCCGAATGGAATATGTGAATACAAAGGAACAACTAGCAGACATATTCACTAAAGCTTTACCTAAAGAAGCTCATGAATATCTAAGAGGTCAATTAGGGGTCCTTCCCCTAACTGAGGCTTCCTAGTCAAGCTAGGAGCACTGCATCAAATGTGTTGCAAAGAGTATCTAACAAGTTGATGCAGAGACATGTCACACTTTAGGAGTAGCCTAGAGTTGTGAAAAGTATAGAAAAGCCAAGAATCAGTCATAAGCAAAGATGATAGAGGGAGAAATACTATTACTAAACTAAAAAGATGATATCTACATCTACAGGATATATGTTTTAGTTGCTACTTTGGCATTTTTGTCAAAGAGGGAGATGATTATAGATGAATACACATAATGAAGTTTTCATGGAAGATCAGGTAAGAGGGAGAGATTCAGTGGACAGTCATACAAGCATGGCTAATTGATTTTGTATCAGAATGAAGCTAAGGATATTAAAAATATTTCTGATGGATAGATAAGTTTTGGATTTGTTGTTAATTCATGTGATATTCATATGGTGTTTCCTTCAATGCCAAAGAGGGAGATTGTTGGAAACTACAATTGAAGCAATTGTTGTATTGTCATTGATGTCAAACCTTAATTAGTAAGACTGTTTCTATTTAAGAAACTACTATATCTATTTGATTGTTGTGAAGGGGAAAGGCAAGGTTGGTAACAATAGAACCTAAGGAAAGGTTGAGTTATCTTGATATTTCAATAAGTAATTAATTATGTGGCACAATGATAAGATAATGTATTGTTTATCTAAGTATGAATGAAGACTAAACTGGTAGGCTTAATTGAGAAAAAATGAAGAAATCTAATTTAAGCCGAGTGATGTTAGTGTCGATCGAGCTAGTCTATGCTGAGTAAATTCAATGTTGACTGAACATCAGTTAATTGCCGAGGAAGATAGTATTAGCCGAGGAAATAGTTTTTGAGGTGACCACGATTTCTAATGAAGACCGAGGAGTTGAACACTGTATTGACTGAGTGTTAGTAATTTACATTTGAGGAAGAATTCAGATTTCTAGCCGACATCGTTGAATTCTTGGATTATGTAAAACATGTTGACTTTATTTATTGATTGTATGAAAGCATTTAATGCACTGTAAAATGTTTTATTGTAAATCTATTAAGAGATTTGAGATATTTCTAGAAGGATAACCGAAGAACATAAAGTAGGAAGGATTAGATGAATCTGACCTAACCCTAAGATCTACGAAGGAGATTAAGCAGCAAAAGATGTATTGACCTAGTTGAGGAAGTATTAAGGAAACCTAAGCTTGATGTTAATAGAAGAGAGGATACTGGAAGTGTTGTTGCTATTATTGACTATACAAGCAGAGAAGGATGAAGGAGAAGTGTTGTGATTTATTGAAGAGAGTTCTGAGCAGATCAGTGATGGTGGTGGTAAAGGTTCATAGTCAATAAGCTAGCATATGTGTATAGAATTGGATTTGATATTTGCAAAGTGAGTTGTATGTTTTTTAGATCAATACTACTGCTACTTTCTAACCATTGTATCAATCAAAATCCTTTTAATAGAGGCTGACCTAATAGTCATTTGTATAAATCCTTTGAACAAGGTTGCATTCTAATGGAGTGTATGTAAGTCCTATAATAAGGTGCACTTTTAACATAGTGGTTTAAATCCTTTAACTTGGTCACACCTGATAGTGTGTTTTTAACCTTTGATAGGGTTGGCTTTTCACCGAGCTCACTTAAGAAGAGTGAAAATAATAGTAACATGTTACAAAGTGGTTTTTCCCAAATTGGGTTTCCACTATAAATCTTGGTGTTGATACTTGTGTGAATGTTTTGGTTTGAACATTTCTATGTTTTACAAGTTAGATACTATTGGATAAGTGGACTGCACTATTATATATTTCTGTTATGCAATCAGTAATGACCGAGTAGCTGTTAGTTATTGGATCTAATTTTTTATAGAGTTTTAAAGTTTTTTTAATACATTTGGACCTGAGAACAACTGATACATCCCCCCTCTCTATTGTTCTAAATCATATTAACACTTCCTTCTTTCCATCAAGAAAACTTTCACAGATGTGCAAACATTACTAACATGTTCTTCAATCAAAGGTAACAAGATCTGTCTTCCCCCATCAACACAAATAGTATATTTATGCAATCTCCCATTATATATAGCATGTCTATCATATTGCCAAGGTCTACCCAACAAAATATGACAACAATCCATAGGCATGATATCACATAACACTTTATTCTAGTAGTTTCCAATTTTCAAATTCATATAACATTGTTCACTTACCATGAGTGTATGCTCATCTTTCATCCATGAAATCTGACAGGGCTTCGAATGTTCCAATATTTTCAACTACAACTTTGTGACCATTTCCTCAGATGTGAGATTCTCTGAGCTACCACTGTCAATGATTACCTTCCCAAATTCATCAGAAACTCTACATATAGTCTTGAACAAATGTTTCCTCACTGAATCTTCCTTATTACTTGTATCATCTTAAAATGGAAGCACTTCCATGTTAAGAGCATTTAGTCCTCCGAGTAAGTGGTTTAGGGTCATGATTGGTATCTTTGCATTCTGCCTTGTCTTCCACTTCTTCTCTGCACTCGATTTCTGCATTCTAGGTGAAATTATAGTTAAGGTCTTAAGGACTTTCCTGATTTTCCTCCTTCCATGACTCCATTTTCTAGGTAGGATTCAAAAATGAGACCTCCTAGTCCTTCATCATATCATTCCAATGATTTTCTATCTATTCCAGACATTGGGTCCTGATCTGACATCAATTTCCAAGTTTCTGGCACCCCTGGAACTCCTATTGTAGAATCTGGCAAAGTTAGGGTTTGAGGTCAAAGTCGACCTCGACCCTGACCAGGTTAGGGTCAACCTCAACTTTGACCTCTTTGTGACAGGATTTTAAAGTTTCATTTGCTGATAATTTATCTTTCGGGAAAGTTATTTCCCGCTTCCGAGTCAGCTATTTTGGGCTCTGAAATGTTAAATCCTTTAATGGTATTTAATCAAGGTATATTTTCTAAAGGTGAGGACCTAATTGGGATTTAATTCTTCAAGGTGGCTCATCTAGAGGAGTGTGCCCTAGTTCACTCTAAAAGGAGGCCTTCTTCTCTCATTTTCACATCACTCAATCATCAAGTTTTGGCAATCAAGCTCTCAAGTTCTCAAGGTGATCAAGCAAGCATTCCATTCAAGTATTCAAGTCTTCTTCTCCATCCAAGTTCTCCATTGAAGATCGAGGATTTAAGCATTCAAGCTATTGAAGGGATTTGGCTCAAGCATTCAAGATCTATCATTCAAACCCTAGATCTAGCCACCATGGTGGTGTGATCTTCCTTCAAGATCCTTTGTTCATCTTCAAGATCCATATCATTGTTTCCTCAAGGTGGATTTCAAGCATACAATCATGGAGGTTTGATTATGTTATGTTCAATCTTTCATATCAATATATTCGATTACATTCCAAATACATTAGCATATCTATTGAATTGCATAGCTTCATTGTTAGATTCATTTCTACTACTTGCTAGCATTCTCCTATTTCAATTGCAATATTAAGGTTGATTCCAAACTAAGGTTTGACTAAGGCAAACCCCCCAAAAAAACAACAAAACCTTTTTTTTTGTAGGCATAGGTGTGAAATCTCAGAACTAAGAGTGAATTTGGATACCCTTTTCGGCAATCTTTCAGGATCTGTGAACAGAATCGGAATCAGACTTCAAATAAATAATGTGGTCTTTGACCTTTTAAAAGGTCAAAGTTGACCTGTGTGAATTTGGAGAAAAGATTTCTGGGTTTTTTCCACCTCGGCATTTCCAGTCCAGCGTAGGAGATAGAATCTTCAGAAAGTTCATACAGAAGCCAGAATTTAGCATTTTCCAAATTTGCCCTAATTCAAGGTTAGTATTTGCACTTCAATTATTTTAGATTTCAAGCTTAATCCAACTATAGGGAAGTATAGGATTTATTCTTTCTTTCATATTCTTCATAGATTGATTCGATTGTGTATTAATCTCTTGGTTGATCAAATTGGATCTCTCTTTTGGGAATTTGGATTTAGGAGTGAATCTTACATTTTCCCCACACACATACACAAATAGTGGTGATTGCAAATTACCACTATTCATTACTTTCACTCCAAAGTGCTCTCCTTACCATCAAGTTATTTTCCTTCTCAGGTTCATTCAGTGACTCTTCTTGTACCAAAGCATTTCTACTATTATCAACCTTCTTACTTGCATGTGTACACTCAAATAACCTATGTCCTTCTTCTCCATAATTGTAACAAGTTCATCGAAAACCACCTTTGTTATAACCACTTTGGTAGTTACTACCTCTACCTCTAGATGAACTTTCACCTTTCCACCTGGTCTTGCCTTTATCCAGATTTGTCTTTTGAGGTTCAGATCTACTATTTTCACCATAAGATCTACCTCTTCCTCTAGGGAATCTACCACCTCTACCTCTTTGTCTTTTCTCATGTCTCTTGTTCAATTTCTCCTCATCTTTCAATGCAAATTGATAAGCCTCTTCAATGTTCTCCAATTTGACCAAACTAATTTCTTCTTGGATGGAAACTCTTAAACCATTCAGGTATCTAGCAATTATTTCCACATCATCTTCATCATGTCTAGCTTTGATATCTAATCTATAGAATTCCTTAGTATATTCTCTTACTGAGCTATCTTTCTACCTCAAACTTTGCATTCGCCTAACTAGGTTAATCTGATAATAAAAAGGTAAGAACTTTCATTTCAATTTATTCACCATTTTATTCCATACCTTGATTTTGTCTTTACCTTTCCTCTTTATGTCCAACTGTAGATGTTCCCACCAAAAGGATGCATGACTTTTCAGCTTTGTGCTTGCAATTTTCACCTTCTTTTCTTCAGGTACATTCTCATATTCAAAGTAATTTTCTATCTCGGTGATCGAGTCCACCAATTCATCAGAATTGAAATTTCCATGATACTCAGGAGGATTAAAGTGTGGTGTAGACTTGAGATTTATCAAAGCCTTCCAAAATATTTCTCCACCTTAATCCATCACTGATGCAGGTTCTACATCACCTTGTTCTTCCTTAATTTCATCATCACTAACATCTTCAAGATGTCTTCCTCTTCTCTGGGCCATTTCAATAGGTTCTAATCTCGCAATATTTTGTCTCAACATGTTTTCCAATCTTGGATCCACATCTCATCTCCCATGAACCATCTTGAAACCCTCTGCAATTGTAGGTCACATCACAATCTACTACCCCACAACAAATCAACTAGGGTTTGACAAGAAGGAACCCTCAAACCTAGATTCACAAACCTAGATCCAGATCTCACCTCAGCTTTGATATCACCTGATGAAAGGGAGGATGAGGAGAGGGGCCAAAGGAAAACCCTAACTAGATCCACCTTGCAGAGATCACACATGGAAGCAACAACATATAAAAGTGAGAGAGAGAATGAAGAAAATTTCATATATTAACTTCAATTGATTCATACATGTCAGGCTGTAAGGCCTTCCCAATTTAGGCTAGCTATTACAATCAAGTACAAAAGTCCTCCAACATGCAAGGATCTGCCAATAATCTCTAATCTTCTATCTTCTAACTTCTAACTTCTAACTTCTAACTTCTAACTAAACTGACTCCCTAAACTCTAACCAAACAACTACATTTATACAAGAGGCTACCGAATCAAGTCAGCCTTCGGCCTTCATATCCACCATCAATGGAAGAAACAACCAGATCTAGGTCCACACACTTCCCAATGATAGATACCATCATTAAATCTGCAACCAAATATAAATGCAAGATTCGGCCTCAACAAAAATCCAAAATAAACAACTCGGTAAGAAAGGATAACTGAGCACTAGACAAGAATCACCAAGTGCCAGGGAAATAACTGAGCGCTAGAGAGATAACTGATGAACACCGGTGAATAAAGGAAACTGAGCAACACCGAACCAACTCGGTCAAAGAAGGAACCGAGTAAGACAAAGAAAACACAAATATCTTTTTGGTGATACTGGATTGCTAAGGACCCAAGATGCTCCTGCATTACCTTATATCCTACACTCTTGACCATCCTTTCATAGTCTATATAAAATTTCTCTATCAATTTTGGTTAGTGCCTGGCTCCTTAGGCCAAAACATTCTTTAATGCACAACCTCGTGATGACAACTAGATGCATTCCATCTATTTTCTTTACTTCCCTAGCCTCTGGTTCATAATTTTCAGCTAAACAGTTTATCAACTCAACATATACACATATATTTGGCACAATTACCTTTCCAAAATCTAATTTCTACGGGTTAGACCTAGGTTCTTTCTCATTTCTATTTTCATAAAAGAGCTAGAACAATGATCTACCCAAGGTTGGAATGGTTGAGTCTCTACACTACTTCTAATCATTAGAGAACATATTTTTTGTGCCCATGTTAGAAGATCCCAATAGTAAACTTAGAAGTGTGTTGCGAAGGTCTTTATTTCTTTATTTCATCTCCTTTAACCATTTTCTTCTTAACATTTTCCTCCTTCATTTTAGACATTTTAAAACTAGTTAAGGATAGATCTAAGGACATATCTACTTACTAGTTAAAAGTATTAACCAACTTCTTCTGAGTTGGTTTGGGTCTCTCTACTCATCCAATTCCACTTAGCTCAACTTTGATATGTTCAACGTCCTCACCAAAGATTTCTCTTCTTTCTTTATAATTTATCTCATTAAAAGAGTCTTTTAATTTCTACCATCAATTCAAGACATTTCATATGTGCGGTGTCATGTCAGTACACTCTAAATTATCAAATCAACCACCTTAATTAATGTTCATCCTTATAAACATTCAACATCATTTTTTCCAATTCATTAGTCTTCTTTTGGTCCTTTGCGAAATGGAAATTTTTTTCTACTTATCGCCTATTGACAATGTAGCCCATGAGATAGAAAAAAATTACTATTTCAAACATGCTTAACTATTTTTAGTTAACGTCTTGAGGAATTACAAAATAGAAAAAAATGATTCTTTACTCATTTTAAAAGGGCACTTCTCAAACTATGACATTGCTCTTTTGTCAAACACATAAATTTGGCACTTTTCAAAGCTTCAAAAAGAAAATTCTCAAGTGACCCAATAGTGGCTCTTTTTGGGGACGTCTGCTCCTTGTGATTATAGAGAGAATTGAGTTATCTCTAGAAAAATAAGACAAATCCTAAAAATATTCAAATGAAAATAAAACAACATCTATTCTACTTTGTACAAAAACACTTCCTAGATGGCTTAGAAAAAGAAAGGTTTGAGATATTGGCCATGCACTGGGAGCTCCTACATGTAGCCATTAGTATCTTATAGGAAATATGTGTGCTCACCTCCTTTTGGAGTAATGATGTATGGTCCTATCCACATAGCCTCAAAATTTCCATGTTTCCCCTATTCCTGGTCCTTGGAATTCCATTTGAGTACCCAATCACCTATTTGAAATGATCTGGCAATAGTTCTTTTGTCATGCAAAAGTTTGACTTGCTGTTGTTTCTTAAGATTTTGTATCTAGGAATCCCTCCTCACTTCTTCTATCTCAATCAGTTCACTCAACCTGTCCTTCATTAGATCTAGATCATGCCACTATTCCTCTATAATAAATTTATAAATAGGTAATAAATTATTGAGAGGAAATCTTACCATTTTCCCATATACCAACTCACATGGGGAATATCCTATTGATTTCTTAACTGTAACTCTGTCAGCCCATACTGCTAAATTAAACTTAGTATTCCAGGCTTTCTTGTTATTCTATAACATCCTTTTGATGATCTTCATGATGTTTTTATTACTAGACTTTGGATGTCCATTTACTTGGGGGTGATTGGGTGAAAATATGACAGTGTACTTCCATATATTTTGCAAAAATTAGAGAACTCCTTTAACCTGAAACACATCCCATTATCTACTATTATCTTACATGGTACCCCAAATTTGGTTAAAATGTTTTCCATCAGGAATTTTATAACAATTTTTCTAGTAGACTGCCTCACCAGTATGGATTTTACCCATTTTTTGAAGTAATCTAGAACTACAAGGATCCACCTATATCCTCAACTAGATTTTTCTGTAATTTCTCCTATGAAATCAATTCCCCACATTTGAAAAGGTTCTTCAGTTTGGAGTGGTCTGAGAGGCACCACAATACTTTAGTTTTCTTGATAATTTCTAATAGGCTTCACAATTTTTGATATATGCATAAAAATCCCTAAAAAGGGATGGCCAAAAATAACCCGCTCTTAGGATTTTATGTGCAGTGGTTTTAGTAGAAAAATGCCCACCAAATACTCCATCATGAAATTATTTAAGGATCATTTTAGCCTGATAAGTATCTAGACAAAGGAGTAGTACTCCATCTCTATTCTTCTAGTACAAGTGTCCCTAGATAAGCATATACTTAGCTTCTTGAACCTTGATAGTCCTGATCTGGATATCAGACAACTCCTCTTTTCATTTCAAGTGCTTCAAATAATTTACTATTTTAGTATACCAAATGCACCTCTCAATACTCATTTCTTTATTTTCAATCTCAACTGATTTCACTTGTGATGCCTCCAACTTAGACTCAACCATAATTTTGGAAAGTCCCCGTCCTCTAACTAGTTTAGTTATCTAGATATCTATGTTGAATTCTTGTATCTCATTTATCTACCTACATCTTTTGCCCATAGTTTTTGATTTTATAAAAATATCCTTCACTACTGCATTTGTTACATAAGCAATTGCATTAGCTCCTACAAGGTATGGTCTAAAAAATTGACTACTTTTACCAAATCATACACCTATTTCTCAACCAGGTCATAGTTTAGTTCTGATGCTTGCAAACATTTACTAAAAAATGCCACAGGCTGTTCATATGCTTCTTCATTTTTCTACAACATAACTGATGCTATAGTATGATATGACACAAAAGAGAAGATCTGAAAAGGTTTTGAAAAATTGAGATATTTGAGCACTAGGTCTTCTTTGATGGCCCTTTTAATATTTACAAACACTTCTAGGACTTCATTGGTCCATTTAATTTCTGCTCCTTTCTTCAACATTTTTGCAATAGGTTTAATAATTTTAGAAAAGTTAGAGACAAACCTTCTTACAAAATTGATTTACCCAAAAAATATTGTATAGCCTTGATGGTCTTAGGGATTTGAATTTTGTCAATAGCTGCTATCCTTTTAGGATCTATTCTTACTCCCTCCTTGGATACAAAGTGTCCTACAAGCTTCCCTTGAGTGACTCCAAAATGACATTTCTTATGATTTAATGGTATCCCATACTCCAAAGATATTATAAAATTTTTCTCCAAGTCATTACAATGGTTTTTTTCTCTTTTTGAATATGTAGTCAAATCATCTTGGTACACAACCATAATAAAATCAATCAAACCCTCAAATGAAACATCCATAGCTCTTTGGAATATTTCTCCTACATTTGTGAGACCAAATGGTATCCTATCATATACATATGTTCCCCATAGAGTAGTAAATGTTGTCTTATACTATTTGATTCCCTTACTTTCACCCAATTGTATCCTAAAAAACCATCCATCATGGAAATTAATTCATTTCTTGTAACCTTTTGTAGTAGTGCTTCCATTTTTAGTAATTCATAATTGTCTTTTAAAGATGACACATTCAATTTTCTTAAATCCACACATAACCTTATATTAATGTTCTTTTTCCTTACTAGAACTAGATTTGATACCCATGTGGAATGCTTAATGGGCATTATTATGCCCATGTCTCTCATTTTTGCATATTCTTCCTTCATCTTGGGCGCCAACATTGGGTTAATGGGTCATTGTCTTTTCCTAAAAGTCTTTTCATTTGCTTTCAATGGGATTTCATGTTGGAAAAAATCTTCCCTATAAGATTTGAGATCATCGTATGACCATGCAAAAATATGTTTGTATTTACTTAATAAGGTAATAAGATCAGCTCTAAGTTTGGTAGTAAGCTTCTTTCCTATAAAAATTTATTTATGAGTATGCTCATTCCCAAGATTAACTTTATGCAAATTATTAGGACTGAAAAAATTTGTTCTTGCTTGTCAATCTTCTTGATTTTCAAATACCCTTTCCAATACTACCAATCCCTTCAGAATCTTGTTTCTTTTCAGCTGTACTATCTCTTTTCCAAGCATAGTTTTCTCTCCTTCATGCTCTTCCACCAGTGTGTTACAATCAATATGATGATCGTCATATTGATCTTCAAATGTAAGGAACTTCAGTATGTCTTTGTCATCCTAATTTTTTTTTCCAATTTTTAATGTTGTCAGGTATAGCTAGTCTAGATTAAATCTCAACCCGAACTATCTCATCAAACATAAAATCATTTTGTCTAATAGAAATATTATCCATGAAATCAACAATAAATTTTTTTGACCTCTTGATCCATTGAATGGAAAATGCATCGAAGATTTCTAAATTATCCCATAATAGGTTCCTATACATTTTTAGTCTTGCATTTTTTTGTGGAAAATCTATCCGTTACTTGTGAAATAATTAAATCTGAGTCACCGTTTACAAATAATACCTTTATTCAATGCTTAATTGTAATATTTAATCCTAATATAAGAGCTTCATACTAAGCAATATTGTTAGTACAATCAAAGGTTAATAGAAAAGAATATTTGAAAGACTTACCTTGCAGAGATACAAAAATCACACCAGCACCATTACCATCTTTTCTACATGCTCCATCAAAGTACATTTGCCAATTCATTTAAGGGCAATCTATTGCATGTATTTCAATAGGGTTATTATTATTAAAGATGGGCTTAGTGATACTTACCTAAAAATTTCTCTGTCTGAATGGGGAAAAATTATTGTCCTTTGCGGATCAGCCTCTTCAATTATGTACGAAGATCATGGCTCCCTATCAATCTTAACCTCTCTTCCATTCATAGGGATTTATGCATATGAAAAATACAATTGGATATGTCCCCCTACAAAATTTGACCATTGTCTAGACAACAACATTCCATAGTTGGCAGGGGCTTCCACTACTATGATATTAGTCTCATAAGATGCATTTGGACATGATAGAAACTTGAACTGTACATCTTTCATGATCCCCACCATTGGGATTGATATGTTGTCCATAGCATAGAATTTTCCATATGGAGTATCTACATTTATTCCAAGATCTTTCATAACATCAATTGGCATAATATTTACTATTGCTCCTGAGTCAATCATACAATTCATGACCAACTTGTTATTTATTAGCAATATTAAGTAAATCAGATCAACTTGAGATGGATTTTATTTATAGTAGTTCCTAAATATATTACTGGTGGTTCTTCATTATCTTGTTCTTTCTCTAAATCTTCTTTATAAATTTCTACACCAGATAATATTTTGAAAGTCTCCCTTCTATAATTAGGGAATTTCATGTTCTCTATCAAGGGGACATAAATTTTTACCTGAGATAAGGCTTGAGAAATAAAAGAGTTGCAATTAGAAAACTTCTTACTAGATACTTTCTTGTCTATAGGCTTGATTAACTTTGGAGGATGTAGTTTCTCTACCTATAGTTTTTGAAAATATTTGTCTCCCTTGTTCGATGCATTTTTTTTATCATTATCTCATTTTGGAACTTTTGTAAACATTCCTATAGTATTTCCTTGATCAACATTAATTTTCCCATTCCTCAATTGATAGTTTCTTCTAGCCTATTCCAAAACTTCTATAGTATATGCCCTTTTCTCTTCATCAGTAAAATTCCTTAGTTTAGAGCAATCTTCTTCACCAGAAAATAGTTGTTGTATACCATCCTATTGATTCATTCTTCTAGTACAAACATTAGAAGTATATTCATCTTTAGAAGAACTATCCCCACCCAAAATTATTTTGATTACAAATAATTCACTGTAGGTCATTCATCATTGTGTTGGTCTCCTTCTTCCAATATAGTTTGTGCAATAAAAAATTGATCTGGTGCGTGGCGTGTTCTACACACTTCACACCAAGGGTTATTGTCTACCAAGTGATTATCATTCCTCAAAGGATCTGGAGTTTCCTCATTTCTTTTTGTAATTACTTGTTTTCAATCCTTCCAAGTGGTATTATAGCATATATCTTGAAGTCTAAACCTATCATTTTTATATGCAGGTGACCTATCACTTCTATTTTGTTTTATCTTTATATCTTTGAGAATATCCATCACTTCCTTCAACTCATCTCTTTTGGGATTATATAACTTAGAATCATCTCTTTTAATTATTCAACTAGATTATTTTCTATCATTTTCAATAGTCATGGCATTTTTGAATGCTTGTTGTAATGTACCTGGCTGGTGGGACTTGATTTAATAATGAGTTTTTCTATCAAAAGAACTTAGGTAGAAATCTACCAAGAATGAGTACACAGGTCTAATGTCTCTAGGTATTATATTTAGTACTTTATTAAATCTCTTATTAAACTCTGTTACCAACTCATTAAAATTATTCTTTATGCTAGTCAATTCATGGGAAGAAAAGGATGTGTCATTGTGATCTCCAAACTGCTCAATAAAATGATTTGCAAAATAAAACCAACTTGAAATGGAACTATCAGGAAACCCTCTGTACCACTCAACAACATCTTCTACCAGAGATTGGATAAATAACTTCATAAAAAAATCTTCATTTTCTTTTTCCAATTCTTCAATAATGTTCTTCAAGTTAATCACATGTTTCTCAGCAGACTCAATCCCATTTCTTAAAAAATTTGGAATAGCATTCCTTAACTCATTAGATATAGGATTTAGATATCCCACTATGCCAATGAAATCTACCTTTATCTCTCAATTGTCATATGTTCCCTGGCACCCTTGTTTTGTCTTCCTTGATTATTTATCCTAGGTCCCATGTTTTGATGATTTCCATTTCTATGGTTTTTCCCTCTTTGCATATTATTTTGTTGGAAACCATGATTATGTTGCCTAGAATTTATAGGATTGTGATTTCCCCCATGATTTGGTTGTCTCCACCAGTCATTTCTTGTTGTATTCTTATTTGACTAGAAAAGATGATTATCATATTCATTTTTGTATACAGATTCCTAGTTTTTCTTGTGAGGAGGGTTATATTTTGGCACCTTATTAGTTATATCCTCCTTATTCTCTTTATCCTCTAGAAATTCTATCACAGACTTACTTATTCCATATCTTGCAAGCACATCACTTGGAACCCTCTTTAGATCTTTAGCCACTTTTCTTGGAGGTAAAATAAAAAGTGTTTGAAAAACTGCATCCAACCTTTTTTCCTCTTCCTAATCTTCTTCCTCAAGATCCTCTTCTATCTCTTCATTTCCATCTTGACGTGTAATGTGATTATTTTATGAAAGAATGGATTTTTATTATCTTCTAAAGTGTGGTTATCAATTTTCTCTTCATCATCAATTTCAATTCTCATCTCTCTTTCAGGGAACTTCTTAAACCTAGTAAATATCATATCTGACGTATCTTTTGTTCTCTTTTTAGGGGCAAATTCTAAGTCTACTTTCCCCTTAATGCATGATTATCCTTCCCCACATATAGTTTATAGACAAATGCCAAGAATTGTCACTTTTCCTTTTGATAAAATACTGAATATATGACTCATAGAGTTGCCACCTCACTTTGAGGATATACTATTATATTTTTTGAGTTCCTTTTCTCCCAAGTTAATCAACATTTAGATAACAAAAAATTATGGAAATCTTCCTAAATATTGATTTTTCAGTAAAAAATGCAAGAAATCTTGAATACTCTTGAATTGTCTTATAAACAATCCCTAGTAGAGTGACCAATCTGTTGGTTCCCAAAACCACAGATTGGAAATCCAAGGGATTTATCAATTCCCTAGCAGGATTAGTTGAACAAAGGCTTTTCTATAGAGAATTTAAACCTTATGATTTCCCAAAGTGGCAATTGATCCATGAGAAAAATGAACTGTATGTATATTGTGAATTGAATTTTTTTTGTAAGAGAGTATTATTATGAACTATGAATATGATTTAGGGAACAATGAATTCTGTAGTTTGATGAATATTCCCTAAATTAAGAAATAATCTTTAGACTAGTCCCTATCAAATATTGGGCAGCTAGAGTCATTCCTTGTCAAATTTTTATGTATAACTCTTGAGAGACAATATACACCATCCACTACTACACACACACACACACATATATATATATATATGAAAAGGATCTTCTATAGTAAAAATCTTAGTCCAATTGAATTTAATTTCTCAGGGAAAACCAATTAGACAAAGTCACATGGACAACACTTCACATGCAAGCTTTGATAATCTAAGAAGTATACTGCAACACTAATATTTTTAATAAATATATTAAAAGGTAGCAATTGAATTTGAATAAATAATCCTAGAGGACCAACCTAATCAAGTTCAATGAAAAATTCTTCAATTTGGATAGAAAAGAGAGTCTTTGTATTAATTTAAAAAAATAGGTACATTTGATTTGTGCTTCATTTGCATTTCCCTATATAATTATTTTTTAATACTTTCATCTATATTTCTATATATCATCTATCTATCCTATCCTATTGTATCTTGTATCCTAGAAAATGTTCTTGGTATCCTTCTTATACAAAATGGAAGGGTCCATACAAGCTTCAGACCATCGTGATGCTTCCTAACTAATAACTGAAATGCAACTGAATCACCAACTGTTACACCATGATAACACAAAATTAGTATAAGATAGCTAAATCCTACTCACCACCCTTCCTGAGCTCTTCTGGTGATGCCTCTAAAATCTTCATATAATCATCGAATCATTGATAAATCTCCACATGGGAAGGCCATTTTAACTACTCAATTTTAGATGGGACTGTGAGAAGGTCTAACCATCTCTTTTTTGTAGTAACTCGAACCTTTGTCTAAAATTTGACAATTTTATTTTCTAAAATAATAATCTTATCCAATAACACATGAAAGTCATCAATCTTGAAAATCCTTTCTTTCATTAAATGGGCCAATATTTTTTGTGGTAACTCCATAAAATCCCTCCTCCATTCTTCTAAACCCTTTACATTTCCTGAATCATCAACAATGCTTGGAGATGACCAATTTATAGAGGTTGCTAGTGTCGATAGTTTTTGTCCCACTTTACCCCCCTCCTGCTCCATATAAATTAAAATATTGGAGACTATGTTCAACATCTATATAATGGATTTTATCTTTGAAGGAGCATGTGGATCTCTCCAAGTGATCTCATGTAACCTGTTTGATTCAAACTGTGATGGTTTCCATTTCCTTACCAATTCAAAAAACATAGGCTTATTTTTCTTAAAAACATACATCATATGAGACATACTATTATAGCCAATATGTACTTCATCACACTTATCCAGGATGGATTTGATCCTAAAATACATAATTTATTCCAAATTTCTATACACACAATCCATGTGAGGATATTCAAGCTTATCTCTCTCTCTTACTTCTCTTCCTCCATTAATGTCTTTGGAACACTTTTGTATACAATTATGGCATTCCTACTTCTAGGGGTTTTAAGTTTGAGGAGATCTTCTTTCATACCATGCATCTATAGATACAACTTGTTCATTACCTTATTCATTTCCACTTCTCTTATTTGAATCTCCTCAATCTTATCCTACATGTGCTTCATCTATTCTTTGTTGAACATAGTCTTGTGCATCAATTTTGAAGCAGAAACCAATGGGTTAGTATTATTAATGGTCTGAACAAAAACCATACCCTCCAATCCTTTTTATATATCAATTAATTAAGGTCTATCACCCTTAAAACTAACCCATGTGGTAAGAGTTTTTGTCTTAGTGTTAAACCTTGATCCTTCCAACTTCTCCATGGTCTCAAATTCAGACACAAATGTGGTATCTTCTTGCTTTCTCACATGGTCTAATAAGAACAATTATTTAAATGTTAATCTAGACAAAATCAACATATTTCTATTTTTTAGAATCTCCTTAGCCTCTTATGCAATAAATGTGCTTTCATCTAGGTGTAATTCATCAATCATCTACTTCACAACAACTCCATGTTTGGATTCATCAACACCTTCAAGCCTTTTCTTCTTCTTTTCTTCAAAATATTTCATCTTATATCGAATCCAAAAGTCTCTAAATTCCTCTATATCAATAAAATCCCCTTCTTCCAAAAATCTTATAGAAATTACCTCCCTTTCATCATCCATGTCAAGTATTTTTTCACCATCAAGGGTATGTGTCTCAAACCAATGCACATCATTTTGAAACACAGGGGTGGAGAAGTAGCCCTAACTTTTGAATCCTCTTTCAATATTTTTAACATATAAGCTATTTCTTCCAAATTGGTTTCATTGGTTGATCTTCTTAAACCAAATGGGCAACATTCTCTTCTTGTGGTGCTGAAACTGCTTCTTAAAGAGTTGGGGGAGGAGAGGTGGAATTAGACTTATTCAAAATATATTTCCTTCTCTTCTTTCTTTGGGAAGACACTAGCTTTTCAATTACCTTTTCTTTCCCTTTATCTAATTGTGCATTTTCATTACATTGATTTTCAAAATCCTCAATGAATTGTTCAACCCTTATAGTTTCAAGATTTAATTCATTATGAAACTTGGGAATGCCCTTTCTTAATATTTCTCCCTCTATCTTCATTAATATGCCCCATTTCCTAACCCTTTGAATAATGGTTTTGACCTCATCCAAAAATTCTCTTGATATCTTCATCCATATTGAATTGGTGTTCAAAATTTTCCACAAAAATATTTGATGTGACCCTCTGGATCATAACATCTAGCCAGATCACTATCCAATCTAAAGCTATTCTTTATGTAGTCAACTTCATTGAGCTTCTAAACTAACCAGCATTTTGGTATAATATTATTGGGATTATGTAAAGATAAGTACCGGGAGGGGAGGGGTGAATTAGTACCCTCAAAAACTTATAACACTAAATACTTTGCAATAGTAGATCTCAACTAACTGATTGATTCCATTGTTAGAAGCATACATTCATATAACTGAAAATGTAAAGTGAATGTAAACTAAACAATAAATCATCCATGAAAATTCATACTCATGACATAGATATTTTGGTTATGCAGAAAACCTTGTTAGAAGGTAAAAACTACAGTGGGGATGAAACCCACAAATATTCACTACTGCATCAATAAAGTGTGTCGGTTAAGGCTTACAATTTGTGATCACTTTTGATGATCTTACCCAATTAGGAGTAACAAAAGATCAACTAGATATACCTAGTTAGAGGATTTTAACAATACAAAGTATGTATGTACTCAGTTAAGAGATTTAAACAAGAACTGTTAAGTTCACTATGTTAAGAGATTTTGATATACTACAATGGTTAAATTGATAACAGTAAAGTATCTATAAATAAAAAATTATTCTTGTCTAATTTTGATCTGTGAAGTATCAAATAAATATCACCTCAATGTGATGTAAATTCTCTTTTGTTCTACTCGGTAGCCTTGTATGTGTTCTGAAAACTGATTGCCTCTATCATAAACCTTTTGTCATAAACCCTTTGTTTGATTTCCTAATATCCTTAGTACAACTACTGCTTCATGATACATGCTCATAATGACATCTTTAAAAATATTTATCAAACTAACTTGACCTAATTAGGGTTTACATCATCTTAGAAAACCTAAGATCAATGGTATACAAAAATAACCTAGATCTAACATTACATAGTAATCATCACAAAAATTAATGATTACATCCATATTAAATATGTCATGATCTTGGTAAACTATTTACTGATCAATGTAAATCATTTGCATAGATATATGTGCCAATCCTGATTACTATGTCATTTCTTTCTTTACGCGGTAATCACTACATTCACCATTTGGTAAATTACTAGTGCTCGGTTCATATGAATGCTTGGTGATCACTAGCTTGATACTTGGTAATTGCATGTCATTTGGTAAGTGTGCTTGGTCAAACGTGTATTCGGTTAACTTTAAGTTCTTCATTGTCTTTTCTTGGTGTGTAGGATTTGTATGCTTGATTGACTATCTTGTTTGTATCCTTTTACCAATCTTTACCGACTAAATAACTGATTGATACTATTGACAATCCATTAATGCTCAAATAGAGATAAAAGTATCCCCCTTTGGAATTAGTATCAAAACCTTGTGTATATGTACTAATTAACTCAAAAATATTCTAACTCCATATATATACAGACTATATACACTGACTCTTTTCTTTATAGAATCCCCCTTTGTGCATACTCTTGGTAGTGTGAAGTACATAGTGGAATATAAATGACTTTCCCCCTTTTTGAAATTAATGCCAATAGAAGGAATGTATTTACAACTTATCAAAAATGTGTTGGTGGGTTTTCTTTAGGGATGCCAAGAGATTTTCCCATTCCTCTTTCAATTTGGCAAGAGCAATGTGCTCTAGATTGACTTGTGCATGCATGTCAAAAATGTTCTCAAGTATAGATATCTCATGGGTTGCAACTAATGATTTATCCTTATTGACATGTCTCCCCATGATCTTTAAATGGGGAAGCAACTCAACTTGTAGCTCAGTGAGTTGGTCACTTATGGTATCTTCCTGCTTCCTCAAATCTGATCTCAACTGCCCAAGTTCTTGAACTTTTGATATATTCTTGTGTACAACATTTGGATTGGTTAGAGAACAATTAGCACTAAACTTGATTTATCCATCCAATTTATTAATCTTTTCACTCACCTCAGTAGTGAATTGGTCATAGTGCATAATTTAAACAAAATTTGAATTGTTTTCTAAATAATGGTTTCTAGCTCAGTAATTACCTCGGAGAGCTTAACCTTATTTATCGCCACTTCTTGGCTTATTTTCTATGCAAGTTTTAGTTGAATCTTTTCTTCTATTCATTCCTCTATTCTCTTCTCAACATCAATATCTAGGGAATTTATGTGACCAGTTAGAGTTGCAAGTTGATCAAGGATGGGAGTATCCTCATCGACATTGATCTCAGGAAATACTTGCAGTAAGATATCTCTAACATCTTATAGAATCTTCTTTCTTTTTCTTTCCTTTTTCAGCTTCTCTTATGCAGCCTTCCTTGTGCACAATTTCCCATATTTTATTAGTGCCTCAGGGTCTAATGTTCTAGGGTCACATTCTGGTATCTCAATTATCTCATTTAGTGTAATTGGTACTTTTCTATGTTTCTTTTTCTTCTTCTTCTCAGGTGTTGGTGATTTAGTAAATGGAACAAGAGATTTAGTCTCCAGATTTACCTTTTTAGTCTTGATTGACACACTTTCCTCCTTAGGTTTCCTAATGACCAGTGTCTCAATTTTTTGTCCTCGGGCGTCAGTTATGGTGTCTACTATTGATTCTATTGATTTACTTTCTTTCGATGGTTGTGATGCTGCCTCTATTTTCTCAGCATGATTGGAAGTATTCTTCTCTATTGTCCCCTGTTCAATTTTCCCCTATTCCTTAGGTGTGTCTTTAGGTTTCTCATGGGTCAAGCCTTCAGGTTCCTTCTGTGATAATATCTCAACAAATTGTACTAGAATTAGTAAGTCACCCATAATTTCACTTATTTCTTCCTTAGTGGGTGCAATCTCCTCAGTAGTATTTGCAACAATGTTTACATCTTCACCATTCTTTATATCATCAAGATCTCCATTTGTGATGTCTTCAATAAGTACATCATTTGTTCCTATTATCACTAATTTCTTAGAAGGATCCTTGTATTCTTCTCTATAACCTTTCGGATAGAAATCTATTGCAATGGTAGTAACTACTACCTCGATATTTGATAGATCTATGGGTTTCTTGGTAGTAAGATTGACATCATCTGAGTGAATTCCTTTATCTTTCTTTTTACTTTTCTTCTCAAGAAATACTACCAATTACAACTTGTCTTCTTCTGCTCGGGTAGTGAGAATTGAAGTCCATAAAAGTTGACTGTTCTCATCAACTTCCTTAAGTTTTCTTGCTAGAATATTTAGCTTGCTCTACTCTTTACTAAAAATATCTTGGAATATTGTGTCATCAATTCTTCTATTTTGGGAACCAATAGTGTAGGCATAGCCAATATCAATGATTTTTCCCTCATCTTCTAGATACTTTATCATATAAGCTCTTAGGTACATACTTAGAAAATTCAACAGGTACCTTCTTAAATTTGATCATCATCTGTATGATGACCTCTTCAATATTTTCTTGATCTTCGGTATACATATGTAAATAATGACTCATTTTGGGGTTGCTAAGATCTCCAGTTTCCTTTATTGTCTCAGCTAATTCATCAACTAATGGATTTTTATTTACAACTTTAAATTTATCTTGGTCTTCCTCTTCATATTCTTCATCAATGTCATCCTTCACCCTTACCAATTTCCTCCTCTTCTTAGGTAGCTCGGAGGTGGCTTGGGCACTTCTCTTTTTATTTTGATATGTTTTTGTAGGATTTGGCCTAGAAATTTTCACTACTCCTTTCTTTAGAGGCGGAGAAGCAGCTATTGTGGACCTTTTCCTTTCTGTCATGGGTGCTTCTATTTTCTTCCTCTTTCCTAGGGCCTTCATCGGTGTAAATTGAATGTCTTTATTAGACTCGGTTGCCTTCTCATCATGTTCACTATTACCTATAATTAACTATTCCTTAGTTTCCACTTCAACTAGATTAGCCTAAGATGCCTTATCCTCTTCTGCATCATCTCCAAATTGTTTTATCAAAGTGTATAGTATAAAATATGGATGGGGTCCTAGAACAATGGTTTACGCATAAAAGAGACCCCAAAGCCAATATTTTACACATACATTTGAATTATAAGGGAAATACTTGAAATTAGATAAAATAAGATACATACCTCATGATGAAATTAATTTGGAAATACCTATTTTCTGGTGCCTGTGTACAGTTTCGGGCAATTCTACAACCTGTTCCGGACTAGAAATGCCAAGACAGAGAAAACCCAGAAAACTTTTGTCTTTCTAGAAGCAGGTAGTCTTTGACCCCAATAAAAGGTCAAAGACTACCTTGAGATTTTGAAGGTTGACTTTGACTTTGTTCGCAGATCCTGAAAGTTTGGTGAAAAGGGTATCCGGACCTGCACTTTAATTCACCGTCCCGCACCTATACCTACAAAAAATGGTTTTTTTGTTTGTTTGGGGGGTTTGCCTTAGTCAAACCCCAATTTGGAATCAACCTTAATAATGGAATTGAAATAGAGAATGATAGCAAGTAGTAGAAGTAGATCTAACAATGAAGCTATGATATTCAATAGATATGCAATTGTATTTGAAATGTAATCAAGTATGTTAATATGAAAGCTTGGAATCAACACTAAAAAATGTAAATCTAAACCTCCATGATTGTATGCTTGGAATCCACCTTGAGGGAAGAATGAATAGATCTTCAAGATGAACAAAGGATCTTGAAGGAAGATTCCACCACCATGATGGCTAGATCTAGGGTTTTTAATGATGAATCTTGAATGCTTGAACCAAATCCCTTCAAAGGATTGAATGCTTGAATCCTAGATCTTCGATGGAGAAATTGAATGGAGAAGAGGATGATTGATTGAATGAATGATTTTTCGATCACCAATGTCTCCTTGAGAGTGCTTGAGCATGAAAACTTGATGTAGATATCTTCTCACAAAACTTGATGGAGAAAATGAGAGAGGAAGGCTTCCTTTTATAGTGATCTAGGGCACAATCTTGTAGAGGGGCCACCTTGGGGAATTGAATTAAAATTAGGACTCAACCCTTTAGAAATATTCCTAGATTAAATATAATTTAAGATTTTACCATTTTAGAGACCAAAACAACCGACTGGGAAGCGGGAAAACAATTGTTTCCAAAACCCAACACCCATAGATTATAGGACCTAGAAACTTGAACCCAGGGTCAAGGATGAGGTCAACCATAACCTAGGTTAGGGAAAAGGTTTTCCTTGACCCTCAAGGTCATCCTTGACCCCTTAAGGTCATCCTTGACCTTGAGGTCATGGATCTGAGGGTCTCAGTCCAGAATGCTAGGAAAATGTAGCCAGAAAGTGGAAAAAGGGGCAGAATCAAGGTAGAGTGCCAGGAAGAGGGACAAAATCATACAATGAACATGATAAAGGCTAGGATGACCTATTTTTAAGTCCTACCTAGAAAATAGAGCCATAGAAGAGGGAAATTAAGGAGAATCCTTAGGATCCTAACCCTAATTTCACCTAGAATGAAGGAATCAAATGCAGAAAAGAAGTGGAAAATGGGGAAAGAGCCAGGTCCAAGAAAAGACCAATTCAAGGCATTCAACATGAACCCAAACCACTTACTTGGAGGGATAAATTATCTTAACATGGAAGTGCTTCCATTTTAAGATGATACATTAAGCCCCCACTTTAGCAAGAGTATGGACTCGATGAAAACTCTTAAGAAGAAAGAGGAGATCCAAGTGGATTCACAATGAGATAAAATAACACTTAGCTAAGGAAAAAATCCCCCAGGATAAGGATTCTAACTCAACATACATGCACGAGGGTGTGAAAAGAGAAAACCAAAAGAACAAGAGTTAGTACTAAACAACCCAAATTAATTAGCATAAGAAACCTCGCTAAGAAATATTTCTCATACTAATATCATATTTGGAAAGCTATCATAAAAGCATAAATGATTACATAAGAAAGACAAGAGTAACACTATAAATAACATAGCTTCATGATCTAGTCCTACTAGCATGAAAGTGAAAAGAGAGAAAGGAGAAAGTGATTACCTCACCCAGTAAAATGCCCACCTTACCGTGAATCACCCTAGTGGGAGAGCCCAACAGGTTCACCCATAAACTGTTCCTTGAAATTGTAGTACATCTTCTGATGACTTCTGGAATACCCATAGATCCACTTTCTTGTATCACTATGAATATGAAATGTGTGTCTCCTCAGGATTTAGCAACTTATGTGCGTTACCATCAGAAGATTTAGCATATTGGAAATGTGTGTCCCTTCAAGATTTAGCAACTTATGTGCGTTGCCTTCAGAGGATTTAGCATATTTGAAAATTGAAAAATGTGTGTCTCTTCAGGATTTAGCAACTTGTGTGCATTACCTTCCAAGATTTAGCATGCTGCAAAACAAAAGTCTAGAAAAAAAATACATAATATAGAGTGAGGGAGGCCATATCTATGCTCCCCTCCTTAAGATGGAAAAAACATACTATTTTGACATATTAAGGAAAGAAAAGAACAAGGATAAATCCTTTTTCAACATCAAGACAATATCCATAGAAAACACCCAGTCCAAGCCAAGAAGGTCACAGCTCCTATGAGGCCATGGAAGGGATGAATGCAAAGAGATATCATGCAAAAAGTGAAAAAGTAACCCTTGTGAGGGATAGCACACCGTTCAATTTCCAAGGTGAGAGATATATCAACCATGGAAACCCAATGTCAAACAAAGAAAGAGGTTGTGGTCAAGGACATAGATCCTCAATGCAAACCAAAATTTTCAATGTATGAATGGATATCACATAATAGATAGATACTACTTAACCAAGGAAAGAGGTGAATCCTAAGAAGACAGATAAGAAGGAGATGACATTGGGTAACTTATGGATGAGTCTATGACCTTATGTTATTGACTTGATTATGTTGCATTCATCTATGATGAAGGATAGAGAAAAATGTATAAGGAACTATTGTTGGTTAAAGAACCATTTCAGTATACACCTACGTAGTGTAGTGTATACCGAGCATAGTATAAATCAAGCTTGTGTTCACCGACACATTTCTTTGTTAACCGAGCAGAAGAAAAGAACTAAATGACTAGTTTAGCCGATGGAAGTTGATGAGCTATAAAGTACCTTGAAATCAAAGAGGAAGATAATGTTTGTTATGAAGATCGACGACTAACATAATTCAAAGAAGATCTAAGGTATTGAAACAAAATGTGTTACTAACACATCAATCGAGGAAGGTTTAAGTGGCAAAATCAACAAAGGAGATTAAGCAACAAAATATGATGGATGGAATTAAAATGGTTTACTCATCTATTTAAGAGACTAGGATTTCATGATGAAATCATGCCAGAAGAAGGAGACTGCAGAGATATCATGTGAACAAGCTTCATGCATGCCTGATCAGACTGGTTAAAGAGAACTGAACTGCAGAGATTACCGAGCGTTAGAGAGCTATTACCGAGTGACAGTAAGTTACTGAATATTGATTGAAATAGAATTGATATATTGATCAAAGGATTTGAATGAGCTTAACATAGATGTGATCATCTACAATTGAAGTTGTGTTGTGATTAGATCAACTGGTGTTACATTTTAACCATTGTAAATAGATAAATCTCTTAACAAAGTGGACTAGAAAGTCTTGTAATGTCATTCATAGAGTGTACATTTGTTATCCTGTCAACCCCATAGTGAATGCTAATTGGATGATAATGGTTGGTCTAAAATCCTCTAACAAGGTCACACCTCACAGTGTTTTTGTAACCTTTAACAGGGTTGGGTCTTCACCGACCTCACTTTAGAAGAGTGAACAATTTTTGGGTTGCTGGTCCCAGGTGATTTTTCCCTTCATAGGGTTTCCACATTAAATCTCTTGTGTTATGTGTTGATTGTGATGATTGTTTGTTGTCATACTTTACATGTTGCATATTGGATTTGATCGGTAATCATTATATGTTATTAAATGGTAATCGATAAAAGCACAAATAGAATACTATTATATTTTATAGAGCTGCAGAAGTTTTAGTAAATTGTTTTTGGATATACATTTTGTGATTGGGACTGTGGATAACTGATTCACCCCCCTCTTAGTTATTCTAATAGACATCCTTGCCCCCCAAGTGTATGAACAAAGATGGAAGGGGACCTATTATATCACTCACAACACTATGCAAGACAACGAGCCCCCAAGAATTAGGCTAACATTGTTTACATAATGTGGAAATAGGAACATAAATGTTATTTAGAGAAAATAGGATTGAAATACAACTCATTGCCACATGATATATAAATAACCTTACTATTGATGAGCTGCCTAATCTTATAATGTAAAGCTTGACATTCCTTAGTAGAGTGATCATGAAATCTATGATATAAATAAAAAGAAAGAGTCTTCAAGTATGGACTACATTTATTATTTGCGTTTAGGTCTAGTAATCATCTTAGCACAAAGGAGTTTGGGAAAAAGAACTTCTTGGTCAAATTCCTTCATAGTTTCATCATGTTTTGAAGTGTTATTCGAGATATTGTTAACATTGATTTGTTGTTGTGGATTAAATCCCAATCCATATGAATGCTCATGCCCCCTAGTATGTAAGGGGATTTGAATTCCCTATTTATACTTACCACATGCTTGACTATTGAATCCTTGTTTAACTAGGAAATGATAACCAGGACCATAATAAGAAGCCATATCAGAAGGTGTCAATGGAACTTTAGTAGTCACTATGTCATCATTAGTAAGTTTGATAGATTCATTGTGGGTAGAAGCAGCGACAAAGTTATTATGAAGGACTTTAGAAGTAGAAGCTCATTGTTCAAACTCTCTTTGTTATTTCATAAAATCAAGATCATTAACCTTATACTCTCCAATAAAGGTAGGATTAAAATTCAAGGTTCCTCAATCATCGTCAGGAAGAGCATTAGAGGAAGAAGGATTGCTATTATGAGTAGGAGTAGTGTGGGTTTGAATATTCAGACAAGGATTAGGTGCATCATCCACATGAAGTGAATACATCATGTTGTTATGTATAAACTTGACTTTATGGTGAACAGTGGAAGGAACAACATGCATCTCATGCAACCAAGGTCTACTTAAAAGAAGATTATAATTGAGAGGTCCAGTCATAACATGAATATGATTATTCAGGATGATTGGTCCTACTTTGGTAGGTAAGGTAATGATTCCCAAAGTGTTCTTAGCAATGTTATCAAAGCTACGTATAGGAACATTGTTAGGTTGAATAGTTGAAAGATCGGCTTGAATCGCTTTGAGCATGTCCATGCTACAAACATTAAGCCCAGATCCATTATGAATCAAGGTCCTATGAATGCTACTTTTATTGATAGAAAAAACAACCATAAGAGCATCATATTGATTCTAAACTTCTTTAGAAGGTAAATCTTTTTGAGTAAATATAATGTTAGGAGGACCTAGGGTAGCATGCATGAATTGTAAGAAATTATTTCTGTTCTCTTGATTAGGAGGTGGAGTAGGAAGAGTTGCTAGAGCTTTTTTCAAGGCTTCATAGTAGGTAGGTGAAGTTTGAAGAAGCTCCCATAAATAAATTTTGGTAGGGGTATTTTGCAATCGGTTTATCAAATTATACTCCTTGCTAGGAAGACGATGTGGAGGAGGAAGAATGGGTTGAGAAGGTTGAAAAGAAGTAGAAACCACCAGATTATTCCTTGTAAAATATGTGTGAGCTATCGAATCTTGATCATTGAAAGACTCCATAGGTTTACCTTTGATAGTAATGTGAGGAAAACCTTTGACAGTCAACAAGGGTTTCAAAAAAACCATATTAGTTTTCTCAACACTAAAAATAGATTCCCAATAAGGAAGCAAAGAAGACATCCTAAGAGGAGATGAGGTAGGGTCTTGGTTCTCCGTAAGATCTTTACTAATAGGGAGAGCCTTAAGGGAATTCATATCATTCTTCGCTAATGCCTCATCACTAGAAGGAATCCCAAATGGAGGTAAAGGATCTATAATGTCATCTTCTTTCACTAAAATGTCTACATGTGTTTTAGAAAAAGAGTTATCATCATGTATAAATATTTCATCCATTAATAAATCACCCTCTTGTATCAAAGATTCTTCATGAGGAGGGGATAAATCAATGTCTTTATCCAAGGGTTCATCCATAATGGTTTCATGAGGAAGAGATTAATCAACATCTAAATGAAAAGGTTCATCCCAAATAGGAGGATTATCATCCCTACCAATAAAGCACATTGTAGGATCACCATAAATCATGAAGTCTTGATCCCTAGAGGGGAGAGAAGGTAAATTACATTCTAAAGTAGGCTCACTAGGAGAAGAATTAACATCAATCCTCAACTCATCTCCATAAAGAGAAATATGAAAGAGATATAGATTAAGTCCATCTTCTTGCTCTAATATATCCTTATAAGGTAATTAAAAATAGGACAAAGCAACATCACATGCACTAAATGAAGTCTTTCTAGGTGTAACATCATGCAATGGTAAGATAAGAGGAGGATGTTGTGAAACCCCAAAAGTTTTGGAAAACATTTGGAACAACTTCTGCAACATGATGAAAAATAAAGAAATGCATAGAAAATAGATCTAGATATATCCAAATGCATTCAAATGAAAATAAAACACAATAGGGCATCTAATTCCACCAAAGATAAGAAATTTATATGCATGTAAGATCTAACATAAAATGTAAATCTAACACCACCAAAGAAAGAGTTGTCTATTGCGGGCTTACCAAAATGTATAGTGGAGGTGAATAGACAAGATGATACAAAGAGGAATCTAGAACAATGGTTTGCACATAAAAGAGACCCCAAAGCCAATATTTTACACATACATTTGAATTATAAGGGAAATACTTGAAATCAGATAAAATAAGATACATACCTCATGATGAAATTAATTTGGAAATACCTATTTTCTGGTGCCTGTGTATAGTTTCGGGCAATTTTGCAACCTATTCTGGACTGGAAATGCTGAGACAAAGAAAACCTAGAAAATTTTTGTCTTTCTGGAAGTAGGTAGTCTTTGACCCCGCTAAAAGGTCAAAGAATACCTTGAGATTTTGAAGGTTGACTTTGAATTTTTTCGCAGATCCTGGAAGTTTGACGAAAAGGGTATCCAGATCTACACTTTAATTTACCATCTCGCACCTGTACCTACAAGAAAAATGGTTTTTTTGTTTGTTTGGGGGGTTTGCCTTAGTCAAACCTCGGTTTGGAATCAACCTTAATAATGGAATTAAAATAGAGAATGCTAGCAAGTAGTAGAAGTAGATCTAACAATGAAGCTATGATATTTGATAGATATACAATTGTATTTGAAATGTAATCAAGTATGTTAATATGAAAGCTTGTAATTAACACTAACAAATGTAAATCTAAACCTCCACGATTATATTCTTGGAATACACCTTGAGGGAAGAATGAATAGATATTGAAGATGAAAAAAGTATCTTGAAGGAAGATCACATGACCATGATGGCTAAATCTAGGGTTTTGAATGATGAATCTTGAATGCTTGAACCAAATCCCTTCAAAGGCTTAAATGCGTGAATCCTAGATCTTCGATGGAGAACTTGAATGGAGAAGAGGATGAGTGCTTAAATTATTGAATGGAAGATTTATTGAATGAATTCTTTCTTGATCACCAATGTCTCCTTGAGAGTGCTTGAGCATGAAAACTTGATGTAGAGATCTTCTCACAAAACTTGATGGAGAAAATGAGAGAGGAAGGCTTCCTTTTATAGTGATCTAGGGCACAATCCTGTAGAGGGGCCACCTTGGGGAATTAAATTCAAATTAGGCCTCAGCCCTTTAGAAATATACCTAGATTAAATATAATTTAAGAGTTTTCTATTTTGGAGACCAAAACAGCCGACCCGAAAGTGGGAAAACAATTCTTTCTGAAACCCGACATCTGGAGATCACGGGACCTAGAAACTTGAACCCAGGGTCAAGGATGAGGTCGACCCTAACCTAGGTTAGGGAAGAGGTTTTACTTGATCCTCAAGGTTTTCCTTGACCCCTTAAGTTCATCCTTGACCTTGAGGTCACGAATCTCAAGGTCTCAGTCTAGAATGCTAGGAAAATGCAGCTAGAAAATGGAAAAAGGGGCAGAATCAGGGTAGAGTACCAGGAAGAGTTAAAAAATCCTATGATGAACATGATAAAGGATAGGAGGACATATTTTTAAGTCCTACCTAAAAAATAGAGTCATAGAAGAGGGAAATTAAGAAGAACCCTTGGGATCCTAACCCTAATTTCACCTAGAATGAAGGAATCAAGTGTAGAAAAGAAGTGGAAAATGGGGAAAGAGCCAGATCCAAGAAAAGACCAATTCAAGGCATTTGACATGTCCCAAAACCACTTACTCATAGGGATAAATGCTCTTAACATGGAAGTGCTTCCATTTTAAGATGATACACAAAGTATCCATCATTTTCTTTGATTTCTTGTTCACCTTGACTCCAACTAGATCCATTTTAATTCTTACTTTGGCCTCTTCATAGGTTCAAAACCTAATTTCCTATGGATCTTTGGGCTTAGAAAAAAGTGCCTTTATTGACCTAGATGCTTAGTAAATATCAAGTTCATAGCCCATCTATGCCAACCATGCTGTTCTTGGTTCAACTGCCTTTATTAGAGTGGTGTCAGTGTCCACTAAGAAACATATATATTCCTTGTATTTCTCAACTAGTTGACCTAGTATTATGCTTCTTTGATACATTCAGTCCTTAAATTTCTCAAAGTATACATCCATAATGCTAATAAAATTTTGTCCCAAACTTTGAATGAAATCATTTATTTGCAAAATGACTAGTCGGACAGTATCCCAGTCAACATTATCGACTAAGGGGAAAATTTTTTGAACATAGAAAAATATGCATATCAGTAGTAAAAAAAAATTACAAGAATTAGACTTTGCTAACTTGATGGTTCTCATGTTCTCTTTTAATTATTTTAATAAGAGCTCAGTGAGGTTGAGTTGAAAGACTTTCTTCACCATCTTATATGAAATATCTACCACTCCATACATAACACTATTCAGCCTGGTGGATTGAAATATCTTATACCTGATTGCATATGCACCAAATCTTATCTCAGGATCAACAATAGTGTTGATTCTCATGCCTTTATCATCCCATTTGGCTCCAGTTTCTTTTTCAATCTTAGCTCTTGGTGCACTCCTTAATTCTTTTACCTTCTTGATTATGGGTTAATCGGTGTCTACATGTATGATATCCCTAGTAATTTTGACTTGATCATCTATCCATAATTTTCCCTTTTGCACAAGGCTCAACACTATCTTAATCCATTCATTCTTGAAAACCCTTGGGAAATATAGGGTGTTTACTAGACCCTTCACCTCCAAATGTGTATGCTCATCCTTGAGCTTTCCATCAACACTCAGCTCTTGGAAGGTGGATTGAAGCTCAAAATCCCCTATCTCACTGATTTTGCAGTGTATGTATGTGCAGATGTCTTCAACCAGAAAAAACCTAGGTGGAATGCTAAAAAATGTGCCAGTTTTGTCAATTTGTGATGCAACCTCAGGATGTAACTTATATTTAGGCTCAATACATGTTTCAGATTTGATTAAATTAACCTTCTTGTCAGTTGTGGACTTGGATTTCTCAACCTTTGTTGAGGAAAACATCATTCTTTAAATTAGGGCTTTGAGAGATAACTATGAAATGGCCCGGTTAACATGGAACTTACTTGTGATTGAGACTAAGTTTCTTGAAAACCTTTCAAATCTGTGCTCAACTACTCTGGAAATTCTTTTCTCAATTCTCTCTTGAAATCGCTCTGTTCTTCATGTTCACAATGTGAAAAATGATTAAGTCCACAGTGTATTTATACCCAAAAATTCATTTCCCACTCAAACTTTTGCATTTAATGCTTGACCTACCACATCTCAGTAGATGTATTTGCACTCGATGCATACTTCAAAAGATCATAAGCTTGATTAACACTAGGATATCACTCGGTTAATACCACAGCTTGGTTAACCTTTCTAGTAGTTACCGACTAGCAAATACATACTTGGTCTTGCTTATACTGACTGTACACATTTAAAGCTCAAAACATATAATCCCATAATGCATCTTATTTCATGTAGATTTGGTATGCAATCACTAGATATAAGGAACTTTTTGTTAGATATAGCTAATTTTAAATTCAGTTCTATACATACCTTTATGACTTAGGTGGAGGTGGTGATGTCACCCAATCCAATGGATGAGGTGTCACTGATTGTTGTGCTTGATCCAACATTATCACTTGATTATTTTCTCCACATTGTGTTTCTTATCCTCATGATTTACTCAATTGTATTCCATTTTCATTTTTTTGTGTCTCTAGTGCTCGGTCTCTACAATCCTTACTTAAGTGACCAACTTTGTGACAGTGTAAACATTCCATATCAGTGTTTGTCCACTATGGGATCTTCCTCTCCAGTTCTTCCTCATGCGGTTTGTTGCTATATATCCATACCTTCCACATGGTGTGCAATTAAACCATGTGTTGTAATCCCAAGTATATGCATTACCTTGCCTTCTCATTTGATATGTTTTTTTTTGTTCTTTTAGTTTCTAGAATTGCTTCATCTTTGTCTTGCATTTGTTATGATATGTGTCCATGCATGTTGTAAGTGCAACACTGTTTCTCCTTGTAGGGTTTTTTAGGAGTCCTATTCAATTTTGATCTACACTCATGTGCCTAATGTCCATACTTTTTATAGTTATAACAATAACCATTAAACTTAGGAGTGGATTTAGGAATACCTTTTTCTTTTCTCCTGCAAACATTTTCTATGTGGCCTAGTTTTCCATAATGATAACATGATAGCTTCTTTTTCCTTTGATTGGTGTAGATATTTTCCTTTTCATCTTGTCTTGATGATTCTCCTTGCTCAGTGTAGCCTAAACCAATAGTGCTTCCAAGTCCTCTTTGACTTATTAGAAATTCATCTATTTTCTTAGTATTGTCTTCACCTTTCTTGATCATTTCATTATGTTATTGTTGTATTTTGACCTCATTCTTCAATCTTTCATTTTCTTCTCTTAGTTCACTGATGTATTCTAGTTTCCTTGTAAGCTTATTGTTTACTCAGTTGACCTCCTAACTTATGAAAACCATCTGATTGGAGATTTCAAGGTGATTCTTGGTGAGTCTCAGTATCTCAAATTCCTTCTCTTGTAGCTTCTCATTCATTTGTCTCTTGTCTTCAATAGCCAAGTTTCTTTCTTGTTCTTCTTTCCTAGAATTGTTCATGACATCAATCATCCTAACCATTTGTGTCTCTTGACTGATCTGCAGAGCTCTAACTTGTTCAGTAAGATGTAGGTTATTTTTAGTTAGATCTGATATTGTTCCTTTAGATGCATTAGATATGCTACTAGATCCAGATCTAGATGTCTCAAATGGGTCATATGTCTCTTCTTCATGATAATCAGTTTCACTATACCAAATTTCCATATCCTTCCTTTAAATCATTAACTTCTTCAGTTCATCTTTGGATTTCTTGAACTATTCAAAGAAGATATTGTTCTGAATGAATTTTGAATATATCCTATGGGGGAGTATTCATAGCCATTATGTAGCAGTTGTTGTTGCATTCATGATTGTGATTGTCATTGATGTCAACATAGTGATCTACTAAAGATTAGCAGCGAAGGAGATAGTGTTTGGGTTAGCACACTTGGGATATTAAAGATGAAGCTATGCATAGTTGAGGACTTCCTCTATGATGTTGTATGAGATTGTGGTTAAGAGCATAGATGAGAATTCATTTATTCATGACAGTTATGAAGAAATCAGTGGAAGCAGTATTCAAGCAATGTTCCTAAGTAGTAGTTTGTGGAAATCGGATGATATCTCCTAATCAGGATAGGATATGATCATGCATAGTTATGAGGAAGTTGAAGACATGGTGTTAGTGATGTAGATGTGAGGGAAAGATTCAAGGTTGCTGTAGAAGATAAAATATGGATGGGGTCCTAGAACAATGGTTTGCACATAAAAGAGACCCTAAAGCCAATATTTTACACTTACATGAAATTGTATTCATGTAGAAAGTAAATGTAGATGACTAATATTGAAATGAAGAGATAAAGGTACTTACCTCTGAAAAAGAATTGGCTGAAAACCCTATCAAACGATCTCAAAAGCTATTGATTTTCGCAACCTTGAACTGAAACTGCGAGATCTACAAAACCCATAAATATTTTTTCGAGATAAGATCATGTCGACCTTGACCCTCATAAAAGGTCAAGGATGACCTCAGGAAAATAAAGGTCGACTTTGACTTTGTTCATGGATCTTGGAAGTTCGGCAAAAAGGGTATCCAAATCTACTCTTAGACCAAAGTTCCGCACCTGTACCTGCAAGAAAAAGAGGGTTTTGGTTGTTTGTTTGGGGGGTTTGCCTCAGTCAAACCCCAATTTAGGAATTAACCTTGAAATTGAATTAAAATTGCTGGAATAAACAAAGGAAACAAAACAATTCACCTTGCTTGAGTTGAAACCCTTGTGGAGGATTCGAATCCTTGAATCCACAAGAATGGATGAATGTAGAATCAAGTGTAGGATGTCTCCAATCAATTTTCTTTAGATCTTCAACACCAATCTTGAATGGATCTTGAATTTGGAAAAGGCTTGAATGGAAATGGAGGAATCTTCAACAAGAGGGATCCATAGAGCTTGAATCTTTCAATGGCTTCTAATGGATCTCCTTGATGAATTGGATGCTTGAATGCTTGAAGTCTTGAATGCTTGATCTTCTTGCTTGAGAGCTTGAGAGATTGAGAAACTTGATGATCAAATGAGAGAGGAAGGCTCCCTTTTATAGTGGTCTAGGGCATAAGAGGGGCCTCGTAGAAAACAATAATTAAGGGCCCATGGCACAAAACTCTAGAGAGGTGCACATGGAGAGGAAATTAAATTAAAGTCTTGACAAAAAAATCTAGGAGGGGACCACCCTTAATATATAAATAAAATAATTATTTAAGAGCCTTGTCACAAAATTCGAGGTAAGGCCAACCCCAAAGTTAATTTGAGTATTAAGCACAAAACTCGAGAAAGGATAATCTCCAATAATAAATTAGGACTCTTATAAAAATATTGAGAAAGGTCCACCTCAAATATTAATTTGAGAATTTGACGCTTAATCCGAGAAATAGTGACCCCAAAGAGGGAAAATACAAGTTTTTGATGAAATCCCGCAACCGAAGGCTAACCTTGAAGATCCCAGACCTTAGGGTAAAGGTCAAGGTTGACCCTAACTAGGTCAAGGTCAAGGTCAACCCTAACCTAGTTAGGGTCAAGGTCAACTTTGACCCCATAAGGTCGACTTTGACCTTAGGGTCCAAAACCTCAGATTCATAGTCCAGATTGCAAGGAAAATGCTAGGAAGAAGTGGAAAATGAGGTAGAACAGGGGGAAAGGCCAGATCCAAGTTGAATATCCATTCAAGGCATTCAACATGACCCTAAACCACTTACTTGGAGGGCTAAATTCTCTTACCATGGAAGTGCTTCCATTTTAAGACGATACATTAAGCCCCCACTTTAGCAAGAGTATGGACTCGATGCAAACTCTTAGTAAAGGAGATCATAAAGAAAAAGATAATCTTATTGAAATCAAAGGGACAAAGGAATCCTCAAGCCCCCAGGGACTTGAGTCTTTGTCAAATCCAAGATTGCAATAAGAGAGACATCACTAGAAAAAGATAGAAGGGGAAGAGAGGAGTGGCTAGCTTGCCTAGTAAGATGTGTATATCTCACTGTGAACCACAAAAGGATAGGATGGACCACCAAGAAAACACTAGATAGTCACCCCATAATGTTGTGTGCCTTCTGGCGGCTTTGTGCATATATGTAGTGCATCTTCTAACAACTTTTATAAAGTACCGATGGATCCACCTTCTTGTATCACTATGAATATGAAATGCATGTCTCCTTAGGATTTAGCAACTTATGTGCATTACCCTCAAAAGATTTAGCATATTGATGTGTGTCTTTTTAGGATTTAGCAACTTATGTGTGTTACCTTCCAAGATTTAGCATATTGAAAAATTTGAAAAATGCGTGTCTCCTCAGGATTTAGCAACTTATGTGTGTTACCTTCAGAAGATTTAGCATATTTGATATTGGAAATGCGTGTCCCTTTAGGATTTAGCAACTTATGCGTGTTACCTTCTAAGATTTAGCATGCTGCAAAACAAAAGGTTAGAACAAAAATACATAATATAGAATGAGGGAGGTCGTATATATGCCCCCCTCCTTAATATGGAAAAAACATACTATTTTGACATGCTAAGGAAAAAAAAGAACAAGGATAAATCCTTTTTCAGCATCAAGACAATATCCATAGACAAAACCTAGTCTAAGCCAAGAAGGTCACAGCTCCTATGAGGCCATGGAAGGGATGAATGCAAAGAGATATCATGCAAGAAGTGAAAAAGTAACCCTTGTGAGGGATAGCACACTATTCAGTTTCCAAGGTGAGAGATTTATCCACCATGGAAACCCAATGTCAAACAATGAAATAGGTTGTGATCAAGGACAAAGATCCTCAATGCAAACCAAAATTTTCATGTATGATTGGATATCACATAATAGATAAATTGTGCTTAACCAAGGAAAGAGGTGAATCCCAAAAAGATAGAAAAGAAGGAGATGACATCCTTGCCCCCCAAGTGTAGGAACAAGGATGAAAATGGACCTATTATGTCACTCACAAAACTATACAAGACAACGAGCCCCCAAGGATTAGGCTAACATTGTTTACATAATGTGGAGCTTCATAATAGGAACATAAATGTTATTTAGAAAAAATAGTATTGAAATACAACTCATTTCCACATGATATATAAATAACATTACTATCAATGAGCTACCTAATCTTATAACGTAAAGCTTGACATTCATTAGTAGAGTGATCATGAAATCTATGATATAAAAAAAAAGGAAGAGTCTTCAAGTGTGGACTACATTTCTTTTTGCATTTAGGTCTAGTAATCATCTTAGCATGAAGGAGTTTAGGAAAAAGAACTTCTTGGTCTAATTCCTTCACAATTTCATCATGTTTTGAAGTGTTATTCAAGATGTTGTTAACATTGAATTTTTGTTGAGGATTAAATCCTAATCCATAAGAATGCTCATTCCCCCTAGTGTGTAAGGGCATTTGAATTCCCTGTTTATGCTTACCATATCCTTGAACATTAAATCCTTGTTTAACTAGGAAGTGATAACCAGGACCATAATGAGAAGCCATATCAAAAGAATTCAATGGAACTTTAGTAGTCACTATATCCTCATTAGTAGGTTTGACAAGTTCATTGTGGGTGGAAGCAGCAACAAAGTTATTACAAAGGGGTTTAGAAGTAAAAACTCATTGTTCAAACTCTCTTTGTTTCTTCATAAAATCAAGATCATTAACCTTGTATTCTCCAATAAAGGTAGGAGTAAAATCCAAGGTTCCCCAATCATCACCAGGAAGATAATTAGAGGAAGGAGGATTACTATTAGAAATAGGAATAGTGTGAGTTTGAATATTAAGACAAGGATTAGGTGCATCATCCACATGAAGTAAATAAATCTTGTTATTATGTATAAACTTGACTTTATGGTGAAAGGTGGAAAGAACAACATGCATCTCATGCAACCAAGGTCTACCCAAAAGAAGGTTATAGTTGAGAGGTCCAGGCATAACATGAATAGGTGTATTCAGGATGACCGGTCCTACTTTGATAGGTAAGGTAATGATTCCTTAAGTGTTCTTAGAAATGTTATCAAAGCCATGAATAGCAACATTGTTAGGTTCAATAGTTGAAAGATTGGCGTTAATTGATTTTAGCATGTCCATGCTACAAACGTTAAGCCCAGATCCATTATCAATCAAGGTCCTACCAATGATACTTTTATTGATAGTAACAGCAACCATAAGAGCATCATACTAATTTTGAACTTCTTTAGAAGGTAAATCCTTTTGAGTAAATACAATGTCAGGAGGACCGGGGGTAGCATGCATGCATTGTAAGAAGTTATTAATGTTCTCTTGATTAAGAGGTGGAGTGGGAAGAGTCACTAGAGCTTTTTGCAAGGCTTCATAGTAGGTAGGTGAAGTTTGAAGAAGCTCCCATAAAGAAATCTTGGCAGGAGTATTTTGCAATTGAGTTATCAAATCACACTCCTTGCTAGGAAGACGGGGTGGAGGAGGAAGAATAGGTTGAGAAGGTGGCAAAGAAGTAGAAACCACCAGATTAGGTTGAGGGTTATTCCTTGTACGATATGTGTGAGCTATCAAATCTTGATCATTAAAAAAATCCATAGGTTTACCTTTGATAGTAAGATGAGGACAACCTTTGATAGTTAACAAGGGTTTAGGATAACCCATATTAGTTGTCTCAACACTACAAATAGATTCACAAGAAGGAAGGAAAGAGGACATCCTAGGAGGAGATGAGGTAAGATCTAGATTCTCCATAGGATCATCACTAAAAGGGAGAGCATTAAGGGAATTCATATCATTCTCCACTAATGCCTCATCACTAGAAGGAATATCAAATGGAGGTAAAGCATCTATAATATCATCTTCTTTGGCTAAAATTTTCACATAAGGGGAGTGTGTTTTAGAAAAAGAGTTATCAGCATCCATTAATAAATCACCCTCTTATATCAAATATTATTCATGAGGAGGGGATAAATCAATATCTTTATCCAAGGGTTCATCTCAAATAGGAGGATTATCATCCCTACCCATAAAGCACATTGTAGGGTCTCCATAATCCACTAAAGCTTGATCCCTAGAGGGGGAAGAAGGACATCTATTAGGATAAGAATTAACATCAATCCTCAACTCATCTCCATAAAGAGAAATGTGATGGAGATATAGATTAAGGTCATCTTCATTCTCTAATATATCCTTATAAGGTAAAGCAGCATCACATGCACTAGATGAAGTCTTGCTAGGTGTAATGCCATGCAATGGTAAGGTAAGAGGAGGATGTTGTGTAGTCCCAAAAGTTTTGGAAAATGTTTGAAACAACTTGTGCAACATGATAACAAATAGATCTAGATATATCCAAATGTATTCAAATGAACTTTATAAGCATGAAAAGGAAATCAAACACACAATAGGGCATCTAATTCCACAAAAAAAAGAGGATTCGTAAAATGGGTTCACCAAAATGTAGAAGATAAAATATGGATGGGGTCCTAGAACAATGGTTTGTACATAAAAGAGACCCCAAAGCCAATATTTTACACTTACATGAAATTGTATTAATGTAGAAAGTAAATGTAGATGACTAATATTGAAATGAAGAGATAAAGGTACTTACCTCTGAAAAATAATTGGCTGAAAACCCTATCAAATGATCTCAAGCTATTGATTCCCGCAATCTTAAACCGAAACTGCAAGATCTACAAAACCTAGAAATTATTTTCTGAGATGAGATCAGGTTGACCTTGACCCTCATAAAAGGTCAAGGACAACCTTAGGAAAATAAAGGTCAACTTTGACTTTGTTCAGAGATCTCAGAAGTTTGGCAAAAAGGGTATCCAAATGTACTCTTAGATCTGAAGTTCCACACATATACCTACAAGAAAAAGAGGGTTTTTGGTTGTTTTTTTGGGGGGTTTGCCTCAGTCAAACCCCAATTTAGGAATTAACCTTGAAATTGAATTGAAATTGCTGGAATAAACAAAGTAAATGGAACAATTCACCTTTCTTGAGTTGAAACCCTTGTGGAGGATTCGAATCCTTGAGTCCAAAAGAATGGATGAATGTAGAATCAAGTGTAGGATGTCTCCAATCAATTGTCTTTAGATCTTCAACACCAATCTTGAATGGATCTTGAATTTGGAAAAGGCTTGAATGGAAATGGAGGAATCTTCAACAAGAGGGATCCATAGAGCTTGAATCCTTCAATGGCTTCTAATGGATCTCCTTGATGAATTGGATGCTTGAATTCTTGAAGTCTTGAATGCTTGATCTTCTTGCTTAAGAGCTTGAGAGATTGAGAAACTTGATGATCAAATGAGAGAGGAAGGCTCCTTTTTATAGTGGTCTAGGGCACAAGAGCGGCCTCGTAGAAAAAAATAATTAAGGGCCCATGGCACAAAACTCTAAAGAGGTGCACATGGAGAGGAAATTAAATTAAAGTCTTGACACAACTCTAGGAGGGGACCAACCTTAATAAATAAATAAAATAATTATTTAAGAGCCTTGTCACAAAATTTGAGGTAAGGCCAACCCCAAAGTTAATTTGAGTATTAAGCACAAAACTCGAGAAAGGATAATCTCCAATAATAAATTAGGACTCTTATAAAAATATTGAGAAAGGTCCACCTCAAATATTAATTTGAGAATTCGACGCTTAATCCGAGAAATAGTGGCCCCGAAGAGGGAAAATACAAGTTTTTGATGAAATCCCACAATCGGAGGCTAACCCTGAAGATCCCATATGTTAGGGTCAAGGTCAAGGTCAAACCTAACTAGGTCAGGGTAAAGGTCAACTTTGACCCCATAAGGTTGACTTTGACCTTAGGGTCCAAAACCTTAGATTCATAGTCCAAATTACTAGGAAAATGCTAGGAAGAAGTGGAAAATGGGGTAGAACAGGGGGAAAAGCCAGATCCAAGTTGAATATCCATTCAAGGTGTTTGAAATGACCTCAAAACACTTAATCAGAGGGATAAATGCTCTTACCTTGGAAGTGCTTCCATTTTAAGATGATATAGTTGCATGAGTGGAGAATTATCTTAATTGGAAGACAACAGTTTTGTGTAATTTTGATGTAACATGTGGAAACTTTTATTTTTTAAGCTGTATGCCAACTCATTTGTAATTACTTGAGTGTGGTATAAAGGAAGGAATGATTTCCTTGTTGTAATATGAGTGAGATGTGTGTGTGTAATGAGAAAGTGAATGAAGGAATTGTGAAAGTGAATTTGTGGAAAGAGGATATGCGAAGTTCAGAGATCTAGTTTTGAGATCTAAAGAAGCAGTTGGTGTGGTTTAGCATAGTTAGAGAATGAGTATTGAATTGTTGAGATAAGTAATCTTTTGGTATTATGTTGTTGAGTAATACATAGATCAGTTGGACAGTGAGTTCAGTGATCTTACCCTGAAGCTATTTGGGTAGTGGGTCCTTCTGTCTTCCATAACTCCTAATAGAGTTAGAATCTTTTAGTAGAGATTCAAAGTCTCCTAATAGGGACTCATATGTACTGAATGTATTTCATAAGACTCCTAACAGAGTCCATCCTCTCACAAGGAACTTTCATATTAGTGCATCTTTTGTGGGCATCATTCCCACCGGGGTTTACTCTTTGATCAAGAGGTTCCCTAGTCAACATATCTTGTGTCATTGTGTTATTGTGCATGTATATCTTTCTATGGTTGTTGATTACATTTCTTGCATGGCTAAAATCTATTAAGGTTGATAAAATTTGTATTTATCTGATAACTAATTCATGCCCCCCCTCGTCTTAGTTATCTTGGTGGACTTTACTTTCTAACAATTGGTATTAGAGAAACAATTCCTTGAAGGAAAAGTTTAACAACTTAAGGAGATCCATGGTAAATTTAAGGAAAGAAAGCCCTAAGTTTGATGGAATAAATTTTGATAGCTAGAAAGAAAAGATGAAGACACACTTACTTTGTTTAGGACCAGGTTATTGGTTAATTAAAAAGAATTAGAAGACTATCATTGATGAGGATAAGATTGAAGATTGTAGTAATGAGGAGAGAGATCTATTTATGTGTAACATACTTGCTAGAGAAGCACTCTTGTCAGCCCTTCTAGAAAATGAATACATTCATGTAAAATATCTAAAGACATCTTATGAAATTTGGTTAGCTTTATAGTCTACTTTTGAAGGTGATGAACATGCTAAGAAAGTCAGATTACATAATTGGATATGTGCATTTGAAGATATAAGAATGATGGAAGATGAATCTGTTAGAATCTATATTGGTAGAATGTCAGAGATTGTTGCACGTATAAAATCTTGTGGAGGAACCAAGACAAAGAATGAAGTGATATGGAAAATTCTGAGGACATTTACTCCTGCATTAAAGAAAACAATACAGATGATTGAACAAGTTATTCCTTGTACTAAAAAATTTACCAGAGAGACTCTTATTGGAAGATTGGAAGTAGTAGAGATGAACCTGAGGCTATCAAGAGACTTACCTAGAATGGAGACAACATTCAGTGCTCTGAGTGTTTTCCCTACTTTGTCAAGAAGCATAAGTGTGAGGGGAGATTATGCTAGCAATAGCAGATCTAGAAATGAAGAAGACAGGAAGATTGAAGAAGGTATTACCTTGCTTGTGAAGAGAGAACTAGACAGTAAGAAAATTATTAAATGTTGGACTTGTCGACAATATGGTCATTGTGCATCTAAATTTCCTAAGAGAGTTAAGAAGTATAGAAATAACTTTAAGCCTAGAAGATTTAAAGAATGTTACTATGCAAATGATGAAGAACTTGAAGCTAGTTTGGAGAAATCTTTGAGTGAAAGTGATACTGAGCATGATGATATAGGATTTGTAGCAATAAAAGAAGAAAATCCTAAAACTAAAATTAAGGAAGAAAAAGCTTTAGTTTCTCAAGTAGAAAAGAAAAATGATTGGATTATAGATAGTGGTTGTTCACATCATATGACTGGTGACATGAAAAAGTTCATAAAGTTTAACAATTATGATGGAGGAGTTGTTAGAGTTGGAAACAATGCACCTTGTTTGATCAAAGGTATATAATCTATTACTCTTGATGGAAAGAATAATACTGATGATGTTTACTTTGTGGATGGTTTGAAACATAATCCTTTGAGTGTTGGATAGCTAGTTGATAAGGGAGATCAAGTTTGGTTTACTAAGAAAAATTGTGTAATCAAAGATAGAGATGGTAATTTGATTGGCACTGGATCTAGAACTAGAGGTAATGTATTTCAGTTAAATCCTACTGAGATAACATGTTTGATTACTAAGATTGATGACAATTGGTTATGGCATAGAATATTTTGTCATATAAACTTTGATAACATTGTGAAAGTGAGTACTACACTTGCAGTAAGAGATTTGCCTAAAATTATGATGCCTACTAACATGATTTTCAAGGAATGTGTGATGGATAAATAGAAGAGAAGCTCATTTCCCAGCAAGAAGTTTACAACAACAGAGAAGTTGGAGATTGTTCATACAGATTTGAGTAATCCTACAAGGACTAGAGGATTCTATGGAGAAAGGTACTTTATGATTCTTGTTGATGATTTTACAAGAATGATGTGGATTGCATTTCTTAAATAAAAGTATGAACCATTTGATAAGTTTAAGATCATTAAGAACAAAGTTGAGAATGAATTTGGAATGAATATTAAATTTTTGAGATCAGATAGAGGTGGAGAATTTACTTCAAAAGAATTTAACATTTTTTGTGAAGTGAATGGTATTAAGAGACAGTTTTCAGCCCCTAGGACACCTGAACAAAATTGTATTGCAGAAAGGAGAAACATATCAGTAATTGAAGCAACAAGAGATATGTTATTTGAGAATGACTTGGTGAAGATATTCTGGAGAGAAGTAGTGAACATAGAAGTGTATACAATGAACAGAGTACAAATTAGAGCTGACATAGACAAGACACCCTATGAACTATGGTTTGGACATGCACCATCAGTTAAGTATTTTAGAATTTTTGGAAGCAAATGTTATATTAAGAGAGATGATGACATTGGAAAGTTTGATCCTAGAAGTGATGAAGGTATATTTCTTGGATATTCATTGAAGAGAAAAGCTTATAGATGTTACAATAAGAGAACTAAGACTATTTTTGAGAGTGCAAATGTTAAAGTTGATGAAAAGTTCAGAATTTAGGAAAGAATGTTTGATTATGAATCAGATGAAGGAACTCCGCCTAGACCTAATCTAGAGACTACTGAATTATTCTATGAAACTGACAGTGATTTGTTGAATGAAAGCCACAGTGAAGAAACCATTGAAGAACCTACAGCAAAAACAAGTACTGAGATAATGACACCTAAAAGGAATCTATTAAGGAATCATCCTATTGAGCAGATTATTGGAAGCATAAATAGAGGAGTTTTGACATGAAATAAGGTACAAGAATAGTTGTGTTTGATTTCTCAAATTGAACCTAAAACTATTAGTGAATCTTGTGAAGATGAACATTGGATTAAAGCCATGAAATAAGAATTAGATCATATTGAAAAGAACAAGACATGGGAATTGGTCCCTAGACCTAAAGATAAGAATATTATAGGAAAAAAATGGGTATTCAGAAACAAGATGAATGAACAAGGAGTAGTAAGGAACAAAGCAAGATTGGTATGTAAAGGATACTCACAACAAGAAGGAATTGACTATGAAGAAATTTTTTCACCTGTATCAAGAATTGAAGTAGTAAGAATGTTTTTGGCCTATGTAGCTTAAAAGGAATTCAAAGTGTATCAGATGGATGTGAAGTCATCATTTCTGAATGGAGAATTGGAAGATGAAGTCTACATTGAGCAGCCTGAAGGTTTTCCTTTAACTCAAGAAGGAGACATGGTATGTAAACTAAAGAAAGATTTATATGGACTAAAGCAAGCACATAGAACATGGTATGTGAGATTGGATAATTATTTGTTAAAGTTAGGATTTACAAAAGGCACAGCTGATATTATCTTTGGAGGAGAAGATGAAGCTAGTGATAAATTTGTAGATGAAATGAAGACTGAATTTGAAATGAGTATGATTGGTGAAATGAAATACTTTTTAGGATTGTAGATAACACAAAACAATGATGGTATCTTTGTAAGTCAAACAAAGTACTTGAATTATTTATTGAAGAGATTTGGAATGGAGAACTGTAAACTAGTTGGAACACCTATGGTAACTGGACACAAGTTATCTAGCATAGATGAGACTCCTACAGTGGAATAGAAGAAGTACATATCTATGATTGGAGGATTGCAATATTTGACTCATACAAGACCTGATATAGCACATTTAGTTGGAATTATAGCAAGATTTCAAGTTGAACCCAGAGAATCACATTATACAGCGGTAAAGAGGATACTGAGATACTTAAGAGGCATAATTGAGGATGGGTTATGGTATGAAAAATCTGATGATTTTACCCTATGTGCATATACAGATGCTAATTGGGGAGGTAGTGTTGATGATAAAAAGAGCACTAGTGGTGGAGCATTTTTCCTTGGAGGAAGATTAGTTTCTTGGCTAAGCAAGAAGCATAATTGTATTTCAAAGAGCACAATAGAAGCACAGTATGTGGCAGTAGCAAACAATTATAATCAAATAATTTGGATGAAGCAAATGTTGAAGGATATTGGAATAAATTTTTTTGAGCCTGTTGTTATACATTGTGATAACACCAGCATAGTTAGTATGTCTAAGAATCATGTGTTACATTCTAAAACAAAGCATATAGAGATAAAGTATCATGTAGTGAGAGATAAAGTTGCAGAGAAAGAAGTCAAAATTGAGTACATAAGCACAAAGGAGTAGATTGCAGACATATTTACAAAACCTTTGCCTAAGGATACATTTGAGTATCTGAGAGGTATGCTTGGGGTTATGCCCCAACCTAATTTTGAGAAGTGATGCAGATTGTTGCATCTGTCTAGTGGTATATGAGCCTTATCTTTCTTCTGGACTGGATGTTGGTACTTCCTCTATGGGGGAGTATGCGTATCTGAGCTGAGTCATGAGGACTCTAGTGAATGTATTTTCTGAACAGTGTCTTTTGACATTGAAGTTGTTGACATAATTATGAAACATCTATCATTGATGTCAATGGGGGAGAATTATACATGAAAAACCATCTGTTGGAGAGAACTAAATAGGAAAATGAAGCAAGATTTTATTGATGAAGAATACTTGGAAGCATTTTCAGAGTAGTAGTGTTGTAGTGTTGGATTTATGGAACTTGGATGTTTTTTAATCTATGTTGCCATCAATGCCAATGGGGGAGATTGTTAGGAATGAATGATAAATATATCCTATGAGGGAGTATTCACAGCCATTCTATAGCAGTTGTTGTTGCATTCATGACTGTGATTGTCATTGATGTCAACATAGTGATCTACTGAAGATTAGCAGTGTAGCACACAGTGTTTGGGTTAGCGCACTTGGGATATTAAAGATGAAGCTATGCACAGTCGAGGACTTAATCTATGATTTTCTATGAGATTGTGGCTAAGAGTGTAGATGTAAATTAATTTATTCATGATAGTTATGAGGAAATCAGTGGAAGCAGTATTCAGGCAGTGTTCCTGAGTAGTGGTTTGTGGAAATCGGATGATATCTCCTAATCGGGATAGAATCTGATCATGCACATTTATGAGGTAGTTTTAGACATGATGTTAGTGATGTGGATGTGAGTGCAAGATCCGAGGTCACACAAGTGGAGAATTATCTTAATTGGAAGCTGACAGTTTTGTGTAATTTTGATGTAATGTGTGCAAACTTTTATTTTGTAATTTGTATGCTGACTCATTTTTAATTACTTGAGTGTGGTATAAAGGAAGGAATTTTTTCCTTGTTTTAATATGAGTGAGATTTGTGTGTGTGTAATGAGAAAGTGATTGAAGGAATTGTGAAAGAAAATTTGTGGAAAGAGGATATGCGAAGTTTAGAGATCTGGTATTGAGATCTAAAGAAGTAGTTGGTGTGGTTTGGCACAATCAGAGAAGGAGTATTGAATTGTTGAGATAAGTAATATTTTGGTATTATTCTATTGAGTAATGTTAGAAATAGGGAATACTGAGAGGGGGGGTCAATCAATATTCTAAAAACTTTATCTTTTGCCCAATTATGGATATAATATATTATCCTTATACATGCATAACATAAGAAGTTAAAAAACATGCATAACAATAAATAACTCATAACACATTATTTTTTATCGAGGAAACCATGGCCAAGGGAAAACCCCAGTGGGGATGGTACCCACAAAGATCCACTAATAAAAAGTATCTTGTTAAGGATGTTGACCCTGTTAGGAGTTTGTTACAAGCATATAGTGTATCAGTCCTAATTAAGGGACTATAGGCCTTGTTAGAAGCCTCAACCCTGTTAGGAGTTGTACTACAAAATGTGATTACCAGATGAGCCCACTACCCAAACAAGTAATGTACAATATACACTAATTAAAAAATAGGTTAAGGTACATAACCTTATACTTCTTCCATCAATATCTCTTCACTGCTCTTTTACTATCGCTATTACATATGCTTCATATACTTTGCATCATATCACTTGTCCACACTATTGTGTTCTTACTTCTTACAGAAAAATACTTCACTTACAATTAAAATCAAAATTACATTTATACCAATAGCTTTATCCAAGAGTTAACATCTAGGATGTCATCCCTTTATATTGTTAAGTCATTATTTTGATAAACAAAATAATCCCTTAACTCTTTACTAGTTCTATCTTCATATTCTGTCCTGTCGGCTTCACACTCTCTTCAGTAGAACTATCATAACTTCTTCCGTACATGTCATACTAACTTGCACTCTAAGATGGGTGATCAATAGAAATCATAGAGTCTATGTTCAATTGCACAAGCACTAAACTTACTCCAATCAACATCGCAAACAAAAACTGTGTCCAGGCTCACTGGTAAAACATTGTCTCACACTTAGACAAATTTGCAATGCGCTCTCTCATACTTGTTCTCAGACCTGTGTGATCTTCATGTGGATCATATGTTTCCATAATGACAACATCTATGTAATCAAATCAGCAAAATTGCCAACAATCTCCCCCTTTGTCATTAGTGGCAACATATGAGAAAATTGGCTAAGTGTACAACTCAAAATCTCAAAAATGTTCAAAATTGTGGCCATAGTATAAAATACACACTATCCTTATAACTCCTCAAAAAAATTATTGTCTCTAATATAGTACTCCCCCTAAGAGTAACAACCTTTACCATATACTATCAATTTTATTCTATATATCTCTCCCCCTTTGACAACAATGACAAAATTATGTAGGGAGGGTCACAAAATTGTATCACAAAAAGTTATACCTCAATTCATTTATTGCAAAGTCAGTAGGCTTGCAACACAATCTACAAAATCTATCTTCATGGCTTCTATCTCCTTCTCCCATGATTTCTTAATGGAATTTTCCACATTAAGTAGTGCACTCAATCCATAAGAAGCTATTTCCCATGCTTGAAGGTTTTCAAAGTTAAATTTCTGAAAAGATGTCTTAGCAGAAAGACATTCTTCCAACTGTTCCTCAATTATGCTCAACTTCATAGAAGCATGCTCTCTCAAAAGAGTGTATCTTCTCAATTTCCTATTTCTCTCATCTTGCACAACTCTGATTTCATCATAAAGTTTCCTAACTTTCTTCTCAACATGACATACCTTAACATTGGGGCTAGACAGAAGGTTTGTTTCATTCAGAATTTCTGCTTCCTTTAACTTTATCTTCTGATCTTCCTCAGTTGTCAAAGTCTCTAATTTTGTACACTTTATGTACAAAGATTTACCTATTTCCAAATGCTTCCTAAAATCCTTGATACAGATATCAAGAGTGTTGATATCATTTCTGATATTCTGACTGATGTTCAAAAGCATTCTAGCTTCATAGGCTGCTTGTGCTTTTACTTTTGCAATATCAGCTAGGTTTGTGAATTCATTATCAAAGGTTCTTATTACCTTCTTTGCTTTCTCCATAGGGTCTACTTCTGAAATTTGTATAGTTACAGTACTTTGTAACTTCTCAGTTAGTTCCTTCAAACACCCTTCAAGACTCTTTACCTTCTTATTCTTACCAATGATTTTATTCAAGGATGTGATCAATTCCAACTGATCATCATCATCTACTTCTTTTCCCAAATGTTCAATCATAGATCTAATTTGAGTCTTCTTTCTAGTCTCAGGAGTAAGATTGATATCTTCTTTGGTGGGAATGGGAACTTGTTCCTTTGTTACTGGTGGTTCTGTAACTGTGGTCTCTATCATCTCTTCTTTTGTAGCTTCCTATTCTTCAAAGGCCAAATTGTCAACAATGTTCTCCAAATTCTTGAATACATTTTCATTAGTATCCAAGGTGATTTTTTTTACCTTCTACATTCATTGTTTCATCTTCAATATTAATAGCTGGAGAAGAGGGAATGTCCTCTTGTACTTTCTCACCTACTTTCTCTACTGCAACTAATGATTCTCCAACATATTCTGCCATGACCTTGATAATAGCCTATTATATCTTAGAATTTATTTCTTCACACCTGCCTCCCATAATCTGAATTATTCTCCTTTTGGTTCTCAGATGGGTTCTTAGGGCTTTCATGATCTGATTGAAATGAGTTTCATCTCTTATTTCACAAAGCTTCCTCACAAGCTTTTCTCTGATAGCTACCTCTTCCTCTGATGCTCTCTTCTTCCTATTTAGAAGTTTGTTATATAGATCATTAGGTATCTATCCTTGAATACTATCAAACTTCTTTCCAGTCAAAATCATATGCTTCACAACTGCATTTTCCAGATTATGTCTATCAGTATAATCATAAAGATCATAATATTTGTTCATTCTTGCAAAGTCACCATTCTCAATAATCTACACATTAAGCTTTTCAACTTTTGCTTTCCAAGCTTTCTTCTTAGTAGTGACATCATCTTTAACTTCTGCAATCTTTCTTGGAATTGGTTGCACTAGAATTTTATGTCTCTTTCCTAGTCCAGTAGCACTTTCCTTAACTCTTTTGCTAGGTGTGGAGGAAGTGGATCTAGTAGACATCTTTGCTTCTATGTCCTTCTCAGGTACTTCCACTTTCACATTTACTTGTGGTTCTTCCTGTTGCACTGCAATTGATGATAAAGGAGGGATAGACAAAATATCTTTTTGTCCACTCTCTCTAATTGTTGTTGTTGTCTGCTTTGCTACCAAAAACTCTCTCTCTGTCATTCCAGTATCTTTTAGGATTTTCTTAATGGTTCTCTCAACTCTCTTCTTAGACTACTTCTCTTCAATTAGAATCTTTGTGGAGTAGAATCTTTGTGGAGTTGAAGTTCTCCTCAAAGGTTCCAAGCCTGTTACACTGAGTGTCCAATTTAAAATAAGTAGTCTGCTAATATACTCTTCAGTCTCTACCTTAGATATCTCATAGCCAAGAGGGTCTATGAACTCTGTTCTAGGCTCTACTACTTCAATATAGGTAAAGTCAGTATCCACCATAAAACATATATCATCTTTATATTTTTCAACAAGAGACTTAGGGATCCTTGATCTACTAGACACAATATTCTGAAATGTCTTAATAACAAGTACTGCACTCTCATTTACATTGTCAATAACATGTCTTCTATATACTAAGTTAATACTTTCCATTGTAGTATGTCCATCATTCCAGTCATTTCCTATGGTGTAAGGAAATCTCCTCAAAAGATGAAAGAACATATATGTGATTAGGGATGAGAACCTAAATTGTGTATACTTAGTTTTCTTGATCTTCTCCAAGTTCTCAAATAATTGAATTCTTAGAATTTCACACATATCAACTAGTACCCTATCAACACACATTAGATAGGTTGCATGTACCATTCCAACTACCATGTCATCCTCTCTTGAATTTGCACAAAACTTAGTAGTTAGGATCTTACATAAGTATCTCACATCATCTTGTTTGATCTTACTAATCATAGTTCCTCTACCATTATAGGATGAGTTTGTGTTGTCAATGATTGTTTTCGTCATGTTTTTCTCATTAAAAGGAATAGCTCCAGTCTTAGATAATCCAGTGACTTCATGAATCAAATCAGCTGTAATATCTATCACTCTATCTTCTAGCCAAAAATTTCCATTATGAATTTTTCTCAAGATAATCTTAGTGCATTCTTCATTATCAAATTCATACTGTAATCCATACTTAACAATTTCATTATGTTCTAAATATTCAAAACCTTGTTTCAGTGTCATATCCTGATTGTAAATCTTCTGATATTCATCTATGAAGTCACTATCATTCACTGTCTCTAGTTTGCATCCAAGATAACTTCTGACATTTTCTAAGTGTAATACTCCATCTGGTACGAATGATAATGCAAACCTAGGGCCTTCTTCCAAGGGCTCTACTGGTTCCCTTTTCAATTTAGGTCTATTCTTATCTCTGACATTGTGTATTAAGGAAACATCCATGATTTCTTCAAATGCCTTTACTAATTCAAAGATTTGTTAAGTGAAATACCTCAATTTCATGATTTTAGGGCTTGCGTAGATTCGACACAAAATTCTTCTCCAAATCCTTGCAAAATGCTTTCAATCACTACTCTCCAATCTCCTTGACACTTGAATTTTATTTGATGATCAAATAATACTGATCATAACCTTTTATTAATTCATTCTCACTTAGATCTGACATCACATTCAATTCTTTTGTCGCTTCTTTCCAAAAAGTTGTCTCTGCTAACCTGCAAAACTTAAAACTTCTTGCGATCTCGCAAAACATAATATTTTTCTTTGTGCTCTTAACCATAGCATTAGAACATCATAAAATACCTTGCATTTACTGTGCAAGACTTAGTTCATCATATATCTACTTCTATACTAAATCTAAGTTCCTATTCTACTACAATTTACATGAATTAAGTACTTTGAGATAGGTCAGGTAAAGATTCATTCTTACCTTTCAATACTTCACCTTCCTGATTACCTTCAATGTAGAATGTCTCCTTGATCTGTGCTTTTGATAAACTTCACTTCATCTGAATTACTACAACATCCTTTCTGACTGTTACTAGCATCTTCATTTCTTCTTGCATGATTTCTGGGGTTAGGATTAGGATGAAAAACTCTATTGTTCATTCTGCAAAACCTTGTTGTATGTCCAATATTGTTGCATATCTGACAAACAATTCCATTGTTTCCATATCTTGGTCCAGGTTGATTGATTTGTGATCTGCAGTTTCTAGCAATGTGTCCAACCTTGTTGCATCTATAACATACTACTCCATTTCTTCTGTTCATATCTTCAGTAGGTTTCTTATTTGCATTGTTAGTATTCCTAAACATTCTACTACCATCATTATTCTCAATAAATTTATGTTTCCTACAATCAATAGCTCTATGTCCAAAACCATGAAAATTGTAAGAATAACCATTAAGAGGTTTAAATTGTTTACCTGTGCAATCTCTCTTCATATGACCAATAGTATTACAAGAAAAACATCTACCTTTGAATTCTCTTTGCATACCTTTGGGTGATTCCTCTTGCTTAGGTGATTCTTCTTCTTTAGGTGTATCTTCAGATTTGTTGATCTCATCAGGCTTCTTCTCATCTATGCTTTCAGACATCTTCAGATCTGGTTCCTTGGCTTCATCATTTTCTTTGAAAGTGTTGAATCCAAGACCAATCTTATCATAGAATGGTTTTTGATAAGATATTTGTTCATCAATCTTCTCACTAGTTGAATATAGCCTTTCAAGTTATTGTTTGGATTGAGTCAATTCACCTTTCACAATCTTATTGTATTTCTCAAGTTCTTCATACTGCAAATTGACTTTCTCAAGTTCAGATGTTACTTTAGAAAGTTTAGATTTTAGTCCTTCATTTTCAGTCTTTAGACTTTCATTCTCAGATTTCAAATTTGCTTCATTCTTGCCATTTCCATCTTTTTCCATTTCCATCTTTCAAACTAAGCTTCAAATTTTCTATCTTCAGTTCATGCTTAAGGATTTCATTTTCTTTTTCCACATTGTCATCACAATCTTCAATAAAAACTTTAGATTCCTTTTCAGATCTCAGATCTTCCAATTTGTTTTTCAGTTTCTCAATGAGGTTCTTTGCATCATCATACTTTCTTTTCAAAGTATCTTTTTCAATAGTAAGCAAGTCAATCTATTCAAGAGCTTCTTCAAGATCCTTTTGTAGTTGATCCATATCCATAGAGATCTTACTCAAGTTGCTAGGCTTTCCTTAAATGATTCTTTTTCGAGTAACTAAGCTCTAATACCAATTGTTAGAAATAGGGAATACTGAGAGGGGGGGGGGGGGGGTTAATCAGTATTCTACAAACTTTATCTTTTTTCCAATTATGGATATAATAGATTATCTTTATACATGCATAACATAAGAAGCTAAACAACATGCATAACAATAAAGAACTCATAACACATTATTTGTTCTCGAGGAAACCATGGCCAAGGGAAAAACCTTGTGGGGATGGTACCCACAAAGATCCACTAATCAAAAGTATCCTATTAAGGATGTTGACCCTATTAGGAGTCTATTACAAGCATATAGTGTATCAGTCCTAATTAAGGGACTATAGGCCTTGTTAGAAGCCTCAACCCTATTAGGAGTTGTACTAAAAAATGTGATTACCAGATGAGTCCACTGCCCAAACAAGTAATGTACAATATACACTGATTAAAAAATAGGTTAAGGTACATAACCTTATACTTCTTCCATCAATATCTCTTCACTACTCTTTTTCTATCACTATTACATATGTTTCATATACTTCACATCATATCACTTGTCCACACTATTGTGTTCTTACTTCTTACAGAAAAATACTTCACTTACAATTAAAATTACAATTACATTTATACCAATAGATTTATCCAAGAGTTAACTTCTAGGATGTCATCCCTTTATATTGTTAAGTCATTATTTTGATAAACAAAATAATCCCTTAACTCTTTACTAGTTCTGTCTTCATATTCTATCCTGTCTTCTTCACACTGTCTTCGGTAGAACTGTCATAACTTCTTTCGTACATGCTGTACTGACTTGCACTCTAAGATGGGTGATCAATAGACATCATAGAGTCTATGTTCAAGTGAAAAAGCACTGAACTTACTCCAGTCAATGTCACAAACAAAAACTGTGTCCAAGTTCACTGGTAAAACACTGTCTCACACTTAGACAAATTTGTAATGCACTCTATCATACTTGCTCTCAGACCTGTGTGATCTTCATGTGGATCATATGTTTCCATAATGAAAACATCTATGTAATCAACTTAGCCAAATTTCCAACAAGTAATATATAGATTAGTTGGACAGTGAGTTCAGTGATCTTACCCTGAAGCTGTTTGGGCAGTGGGTCCTTTTGTATTCCATAACTCCTAACAAAGTTAGAATCTTTTAGTAGAGATTAAAAGTCTCCTAATAGGGACTCATATGTAATGAATGTATTTCATAAGACTCCTAACATAGTCCATCCTCTCATAAGGAACCTTCATATTAGTGCATCTTTTGTGGGCATCATTCCCACTGGGGTTTACTCTTTGATCAAGAGGTTCCCTAGTCAACATATCTTGTGTCATTGTGTTATTGTGCATGTATATATTTCTATGGTTGTTGATTACATTTCTTACATGGTTAAAATCTATTAAGGTTGATAAAATTTGTATTTATCTGATAACTAATTCACCCCCCCTCTCAATTATCTTGGTGGACTTTACTTTCTAATAGATTTGCATCTCTATCCTTTGATTCTCAATAGTCTTGTCCAACTTATATCTTTCCATCCTTAGATTTTTCCTCTTCAGTAGTTAAAATTACTTAACAAGAGATCTAGCTCTGATACCAATTGTTGGGATTATGGAAAGATAAGTACTGAGAGGGGAGGGGTGAATCAGTACCCTCAAAAACTTACAACACTAAATACTTTGCAATAGTAGATCTCAACTAACTGACTGATTCCATTGTTAGAAACATACATTCATATAACTGAAAATGTAAAGTGCATGTAAACTAAACAATAAATGATCCATGAAAATTCATAATCATGACATTGATATTTTGGTTACGCATAAACCCTTGTTAGAAGGTAAAAACTATGGTGGGGATGACACCCACAAATCTTCACTACTACTACAATAAAGTATGTCAGTTAAGGCTTACAATTTGTGATCACTTCTGATGATCTTACCCTATTAGGAGTAACAAAAGATTGACTAGATATACCTGGTTAGAGGATTTTAACAACACAAAGTATGTTTGTACTTGGTTATGAGATTTAAACAACAACTGTTAAGTTCACCCTGTTAAGAGATTTTGATCTCCTACAATGGTTAAATTGATAACAATAAAGTATATATAAATAACAACTTTTTCTTGTTTGATTCAGATCTGTGAAGTATCAGATAAATATCACCTCAATGTGATGTAAATTCTCTTCTATTCTACTCAGTAGCCTTGTATGTGTTCTAAAAACTGATTGCCTCTATTAGAAACCTTCTGTCATAAACCCTTTGTCTGATCACCTAATGTCCTTAGTGCGGCTAGTGCTTCATGATACATGATCATAATGACATCTTTACAAATATATATCAAACTAAATTGACCTAATTAGGGTTTACATTATCTTATAAAACCTAAGATCAATGGTATACAAAAATAACCTAGATCTAACATTACATATGAATCATCACAATAATTAATGATTACATCCATATTAAATATATCTTGATCTTGGTAAACCATTTACTGATTGGTGTAAACCATTTTCATAGATATATGTGTCATTCCTGATTACTATGTCATTTCCTTCTTTAGTCGGCAATCACTACATTTACCACTTGGTAAATTATTGGTTCTCGGTTCATATGAATGCTCGATGATCACTAGCTCAGTACTCGATAATTGCCCATCATTCAGTAGGTGTGCTTGGTCAAACTTGTATTTGGTTAACTTGAAGTTATGCCTTGTCTTTGCTCGGTGTGTTGGCTTTGTATGATTTACCAACTATCTTGTTTGTATCCTTTTACCAGCCTTTACCGAGTGAATAACTGATTGATACTAATGACAATCCATTAATGCTCAAATAGAGATAACAAGTATTAGGTGACAAAGAAAAGAATAATTCCTAAATGATTTGGTCATTTTCCATCTCATGAATTGTGTATGTAATGACCTTTCTATTTCACTTGCAAAATTAAATTCTAGATAGCAATTTGGATTTTGAATCCTCATTGACATATACATAAAATCCAATGGAATTAAAGATTTTTTGTATTCTCCACATAATTGCGCCCACACATAGTATGTGCTCTTAAAAAAACCCATGAATTTATTTTTTGAGTGTGGCCCCTTATTTCCGACTAGTACCCTCTGATTATTTATACCTCTCCCCATGAAGCATGAGATTTCCTTACATCCTAAAATCTTGACCATCCTTTCATAGTCTATAGAAAATTTCTCTCTATCAATTTTGGTCAGTGCCTACCTACTTAGGCCAAAAAATTCTTCAATGCTCAACCTCGTGATGATGACTAGAGGCATTTCATCTATTTTCCTTACTACCCTAGTCTTTGGTTCATAATGTTCAGCTAACAAGTCTATGAACTCAACATGTACATATATATTTGGCACAATTACCTTTCCCAAATCTAATTTCCACATGTTAGACCTAGTCTCTTTCTCATTTTGTTTGCATAAAAGAGCTAGAATAATGATCTTCCTGAGATTGCAATGGTTGAGTCTCTGCACTCCTTCCACTCATCAGATAACATATTTTTTTTTCTCATGTCGGAAGATCCTTGTATTAAACTTAGAAGTGTGTATTACGAAGGTTTTTATTTCTTCATTTCATCTCCTTTTTTACCATTTTCTTCTTAACATGTTCCTCCTTCCTTCTAGACATTATAAAACTTTGAAAATTCACAAGCTAAGGAAGGGTTTACTTACTGGTTAAAAGTATTAGCTACCTCTTTTTGATTTTTCTTGGGTCGCTCTACTCCAATTTTACTTAGCTCATCTTCAAAATTTTCAACATCCTCACCAAATATTTCCCTTCTTTCTTTATTATTTATCTCATTAAAAGAGTCCTTTAATTTCTACCATCAATTCGAGACATTTCATGCGTGTGACCTTGTGTTAGTACACTCCAAACTATCAAATCAGCCACCTTCATTAATGTCCATACTTATAAACATTGGAAATCCTTTTCACCATTTTTCTAGTCTCTTTTTTGTGCTTTGCAAAATGGAAACATTTTTCTACTTCTCGACTGTTGACAATGTAGTCCACAAAATAGAGAAAAATTGCTATTTCACACATCCTTAACCTTATCCCATCCCGATGGTGAAATTTTTCTTTTTCATAGTTAATATCTTGAGGACTCATGAAACAATGAAAAATACTTCTTTACTCATTTTAAAAGGGTAATTTTCCAACTATGACATTTCTCTTTTGTCAAACACAAAAATTTGGCACTTTTCAATGCTTCAAAAAGAAAATTCTCAAGTGACCAAACACAATAGAAGACTAATTAGTGACTAAATGTAGACTTGCAAGCATGTGCATTTTTGGGTGTCTACATTTACCTCTCTTTGATACAATATGAGTTTGACCATTTTGTCAATGAATTTCAGATTAGTGCTACCCCAGTATGCCCCAATGACAACAAGTGAGTTTATGCCCCCTCAAAAAATAAAGAAAAATGCTTCATATGTGAATTCATTTGTTAAGAATGTAAAAATACGTGCATATGATCAAACAGTTTGAAAAAATGGATTATAGTTTGTAATATATAGTGACTAGGGCCAATCATTTGTCACTTTGCACTTCAGGAGCTTCTAGATGTTGGGTAAGGATTTGCATAGTTTTTCTGCATTCTTTTGAGCGATGGCTAGTCTATTTTGTGTGACACATCTATTTGAACGGGTTCACACATCTCATCATATAGCGGGTAGCAAACATATGGTAAGAATTCAAACCTTGCATCATTAATTATGTGCATTTATTACATTTAAAAATTTTGATTTTTGAATTGAAATTGTAAACATGTTGTAATTGCCCTGTGATTTTCTCACAAAGGCTAATTGTCTGTCGTAAATGATAGAACGATATTGCATTGTCTAAGCCTACTACAACTATATTCTTTTAATACCACAATCATCATAACTATGCTATAATTGACTTAAGTGTGTTGCAAATGCCATAAGAGTACCACATTTTCTATAACAATGTCACATTTACATAAGTAAACTACATTTATTATAATAGTACCACATTTTCTTGGTTTTAACAATTTTCACATTTCACTGATAAAATTTGGTCTAGGTCCTGATGTATGTTGTGGTTTTCCTATTTTGCAGATGGTCTATGATGTGTTTAGATGTAGAGAGACCATGCCTCTAGGAATTATTCTTGGATTCTATCTTACTAAGTTAGAGAGGTAGATAGTTAGGGATCTTGTTTTGTATTGAGTCACTTTCATGCTCATGATCATGACCAAAAGGGGTATCATCTCTACCCTTCTTGAATAATGGCATTCAAATATGTGAATATACCATTTACCTACCAAAAATTCCATAGTCACACTTGAGGATGTATACCGCATCCTACAGATTCCTATTCATGATGTTCTGGTAGAGTTTTCTAGGCAACCAAGTATCACAACATTGATAGAGTTGGCTGGGGTTATCTACACAAGCTAAATAAACAATATTGGTAGGACCTCTTAATTAAAAACAATAACTAATCAAATTATTTAACCCTAAAAATAATAGAATAAAAAACATGATGATTAAAACTAGAATTAACTAATTAAAACACAAACCATCCAATGCTTTGAAGCTTCTCTTGCTTCTCTTGGATTCATTGAGGTGTGACACTAAACTTTGAATCTTGTAGCACCTTGATTAAAAGCTCCAAAAATTTGTGATTGACTGATAATAAAACCTATAGTATAAGTTTGATATGAAATTGAGAGATGATAATATGAGGAATGGAAATTTCTTATATAGATTTTCAGGAAAATGTCATAGGGGTTATCTGAGATAAGAGTACCACATTTGAGATAAGTATGCCACATTTCCATGATGGAAAATGTTTTTAAATTTTTTTGGCAGATAAAATTTGGTGTTGATCCTGACACATTTTTTGGTTATCCTATTATGCAGATGGCCTATGATGTATTCACATCTAGAGAGACCTGGCCTCCAGGACTTATTTTTAGATTTTATCTTACTAATTGATAGAGGTAGATACTCAAGGATCTTGGTTTGTATTGGGTCACTTTCATGCTTGAGATCACAACCAATACAGGTCTAATCTTGGCCCTTCTCAAGTGATATCACTCAGATATGTGCACATCCCATTTACCTACCAAAAATGCCACAATTACATTAGAGGATGTATACCACATCCTATAAATTACCATTCACACCGCCTTGGTAGAGTTTTTGAGATTGTCAACTATCACAACATTCATAGAGTTGGCTGGGATATCCAAGGATTAGTTAGGCATGTGTGACCTTATGACATCCCATGCTCAAGGTTTGGTAGTATTCTAGACATGATGGTAGTACTAATGGGTAGTTTGATATGTGGGATCCTATTTCATGATAGGAGACAACATGGATTTTTAGTCAGATGGGGAGCAATGCTTAGAGGTTTGATTCAAGATAGGACACTTTAAGCTTGGGGCCCCTATATGATAGCCCATCTTTACTTCCATATGTACTATGTGGCTTACCTTGATGGTACGTTAATTGGATGTGGTGTTACACTTCTATAGATATAGGCATGGGAGCACATAGCCATTTTCTGACCTATTATACCAAGAGACTTACCTAATGTTTGACCTTATGTATACTTATATGAGGGAGCACTTGTTCAGAGTCACATGGGAGATAGTATATTGGAGGTAGAAGCTTGACATGTTTCCATATTTTATCTGGATACCATATATAGCTTGTGTAATCTAGGAAGTTGAGGAGATACACCTATCCTTATGCGGGTAGAGATGGCACTTGATAGGGTGTACAACCAGTCATGCCCTTATGATAGATCTACATAACCCTGAGTGGGTTTTATGATAGTTTTGTGATATCTAGGGTGTTAGTGATTCCTATTCTCTTTTATCCAAGATATCTCAAGATGTGGGTAATTATGGTCAAGTTGTTCCTACATATGCCACACATGTAGAGTTTCAAGGGTTGAGGCTAGTTTAATGTACTTGGATATTAGAGATGATAGATGCTATACCACTCCACAATATGATGTATGGTGAGCCAACCATAGGATAGTTCCCCTAATAGGTATTCAGTGCCAGTCATAGGGGTGGTCATGTGGAGGCCATGGTAGGGAGGGATGGGTAGAGGAGGAGGAAAATTTAAGGGAGAGGTCATTGTAGAGGCCGAGGGGGGATGGACATAAGAGTTGGAGGGAATGGTGAAAATGGTGGAGAGGATGGAGGTGGTGGTATTGGGGGACTAGATATTGAAGAGGAGGATGGTGAGGAGGATTAGCCACTAGTATGGAGAGTGAGAGCACAACACCAACATAGGTAGTAGGAGAAGGAGAGGAGGTGATGTATAAGGAGGGTGATGAGTCTGTTGGTGGGGAATAGGGAGAGGAGACATGGAGATCCACTAGTTCCTCTTCATTAGGGAGCTATACTATTGAAAGTGATGAGAGTGATGATGAGGGTGAGGAGGACCTAGTTAGGAGTTTGTGGGCCCAAGTTGATGACCTATCCAGTAGGCTAGATAATTCAGAGATTAGGGAATCCAATATAGAGTGCTAGGTATCAACAACAAAGAGAGAGAGAGAGAGAGAGAGAGAGAGAGAGAGAGAGAGAGAGAGAGAGAGAGAGAGAGAGAGAAGGTTAGTTGGAGGTGAGTGCCTATTTGGATAACATGTAGGATCTATCACTCTGGGAGGCATTAGATAGGATATGGAATTATGGATGAGAGGGTCAAAAGGAGATATAATAGTGGAAGAGACACTATGATAAGATGGTATCGTCAGAGTAGAGGGTTCACAGCTACACTCCATAGAGGATTAGCAAGATGTAGAGGTGTCAGGGTAGTGGGGCAGTGGTATAGCCCACTAGAGAAGCCAGAAGTGGACCTTCTATGAAACCTGAAAGAGATGAGGGTGGTAGCATCATGTGACACATGATTTTAATTATCCTATCATGTTGTGAAAATTTATACATATTTATGACAGAGCTTGTGAGATCACATTTTTGTACTCAGACATCTGACTTATTTTTTAGATACAAATGAGATACATCACTTTTGGCAGCATTATATGGTTTTCCTTTTGGGTGCTTGTGTTTATGATATGTATTTAATTTATGCTATGCACTTCTATTTGATGATTAGGTAGATTATTGACTCATGCATTTATGACAAGATTCCTATGATGTATGCATGTTCACTTTCTATTTATATTGATATACAATTAATGAGATAATAGCCATTTATGAAATGACTCCTATATGATGGTTATTTATGCTTTCCTATATTTTTGTATTTTCTTATGCAGAATATATCTGGCATGTATGCAAGACTTAAATGTGATGATATATATGAGAACTTGAGTTAGGAATGACTTGATTAATTATAAGAAAGTTAGTAAAAAGAGTTAATTAGTAAGAAGAATGAACTAGAAGAAATGGTGAGGTTATGCTATCAATCTAGATGATTTACTGAATTACTATCGGATATTTTTCATTGATTTTATTATCATGCCTTGTTTAAAAAGAAAGAGAGTACGAATGCACCCAAATATTTTTTGGAATTATTTCTTGACATGTTTTGTCATTGATGTGAACATATGTTTCAAAAGATTGACTATAGTTGATGTTGCAATAAGAAAGGAACATGCATAATCATCATGGTTGTACAGGCTATGTATGACATGTCTAACTTTGTGTGCTTGGATGTATGTTTCAGAAGGATTTTAGCTATTATATCTAAGATTTCATGAAATAATTTAATTAGAGCAATAAGCTACAATACTTTTGGTATAGACTGGTCGTAGGAATAGAAACAAAGTTTTGTGGTAGAGTTAGTCTCTAAATTTCTATGTTTACTTGGATGCTAGATGGATTCATGTTATGCACGTTTAGGTTACGATAGAAGAATCATTAATGAATAATTTACCTTATTCCTTGATCACCGCACTCTTGATGATGTCAGCTATAGCATGTGACCTTGTGAGGTCTTATTTGGTGCCGACCTATGGGATGTGACATATTCTACCTTTTCCAAACATAATTTGTGGATTATGGAGTATGCTGGCTAACTGATGTTTGTTATTTTATTGTCCAAAATCCCATTTGTATCTTGACATGAGTTTATGTATTCATTTTTATTAGGAAAGTCCAATTTGGTGCCGACCTAATAAATCATGTGTATCTTGTATAAAGGAGTGAAAAAAGTGATGCGAAGAATGTGTGGATGCGAGGACTATTGGATGTAGGGAAAGAATTGTGATTATTGTTCTTCATTGGAACTATTTTAGCAAATGAGTTGTTGTTAGTAAGTTCATTATTAGTTATTAGTATATTTCTATACTTACATTTGGAAAATTGTTCCAGAAGGTGGGTTTAATTGTAATGTCCCCACCAGGGAACCCATAAGGAATCACGTCTTATGATGAAAAATACAACTAACAAATTTTTTATAATATTACATCATTAATACATTCACATTTACATTCCTTAAGGTTCCCTTAATCAATTCATTTAATAACATATTACTTATCCAGATTGAATTTTATTTCTTTTCTTTATTTTCACATTTCAAATCTTAAGAGATAGGGTAAGAAAAAAAAATTCATTTACAATTATATTCCTTACTTCATAAACCAATTTCATTTCTCTTTCCTACACATTGAATAACTATTCTTTACAAATTACATTTTAGCCTGAGAAAAATAAATATTTCCTTTCATTGCAACATAGGAGAGATAGAGAAGATAATTCAACATTACATTATATATTTCCAGCTTTGATCTTTCAAATAACAACCCTTGAAACAAACCCTAGAACTATCCCTCCCAATTACATTGCTTTGGTTTTCAATTACATTTTTCTGATAATAAATCCCATTACAATAACAAGTACATGAATGAACCGAAGGAATTACAACATATCTTTTCATCTTTCTTTTCAATAATACATAATACCAAATAGAAAGATCTTCATTAATGCATAAAATTAAACACATCCAAGTCACGAACCACGAACAAGACCTTGAAATATTTTTTCCACCTAACCATGTGTAATTGATGATGTTCCACCCCCCATGCTAGGATATAGAACTAAAATACTTAAAAGGCCCTAAGCATTCTAAGGTTTCACAAACCATAACTTGAAAAACAATACAAAACACTACAAGATATCACATTACTAATCACAAGGGTTAGGTTTCTAGCATACCCTCTAGGTGAGTGCCATCACATATCCTTGATTTTGGGATCCTCCCTGGCAACCATGTAACCCCGATCCCCCCTTTCTGAATAGGGATTAATCCTGGTAGTTACCCATGGTCCCAGTACTCCAACAAGACTATGTGGCCATTAATATGTTTTCTTTCATTATCTTTTATTTCCCCCCTCCCAAGCTAATTTTAATATTATCACTTGATTACAAACTCACCCATAGGATCTCTTGGAAACAACTTTATGTTCTAGAACCTATGGTGAGCCACTCACCTAGGGTACCAAGTCCTCTACCCAAAACATGAAAAAATAATTGCAATACTTCAAATTCTTTATTTTAGAGGTTTAGGAAACTCTCCTGTGTACTCAGACGACTAGGACGAGCCCTAACCTTAACCATAAATGACATAAGAATAGTACAAGGATGTCACATACTCAAGAAAACTTAATTAAAACATTAAGATCAACTTCAAGCAATAAAATGAATATTCAGAGAGGTAAAAAGATGCAGATAGAGACCATGATCGAGGTTGGAAGATACAAACCAATCCCCAAGCCAAACAGTTATCCAACACTGAAATCCATGACTCCAAAGTTTCCAGAATAGGTCCAAATAGAAAATTAAACTAATATAAATTATAAACTAATAAATATTGATGGTGAAAATATTGTACTATAAACTAATGAACCTGCATGGATCTATGAATCAAGGGAGAAGACAAAGTAATCTTATCTTAGAAAGGTGGAAATATATTACATATTTAAGTTTTGATGAATCTTATTTTGTAAGTTGGTTACAAGAGAGATATAGATCAAGAGAGGAGTAAAATTGAGTTTTAGATGTGTCCTAGTGGTTTGAATCATAAGGGATCCTTTATCTATGTGAGTTTAGAGATTGTCTCAGAGATCTATGCATGACTATTTCTAGAAACATATGTATGTTTGTCATAAAAATAAAGTCTCGGTGCAGTGAGCATAAAGTTTTTTTACACCGTTAGATTTTTCTAATTTTTGCATGTTGGATAAAACCTAATTTCTCACATTATTTCTAGAGAGATTTTCATAATAAGGTTTGGTTTAAAAGTTATTTACAACAGAGTACGAGTATAGGAAAATAAACTAGAATAGTTTGTTTATTTCCAATTAACATATTTTTTTCATTATCATCCTAATTAGAAATCATTTCATAAGAGAAACTTTAAAGACCATATGAAAAATATAAATAATTAATAACACACGCATATACATATTCACATACAATAAGATGATTTCCCTAGTTCTAGACCCTACTTGAAGTCCTGCGGAGAAACTTCACAATGACTGGAGCACACCTCTGCAAGTCCTCCAAACCTTGAGGGAGATGGTAACCTCCTGGAAAGCTTCCTCTAGAAATCAAAATCCAAGCTATCCACACACTTTCCCTCCAAACCAGAACACTCTCAATATCATAGAAAATGACAAATAACTTCTAGAAAAAATATCAATGTAAAAAACTTCAAAAACCTTCCAAAAACTCTAACTCCCTCTCACTCCCCAAAATGTAAATATTTATCCTTCAACTATGTGGTTGGAGGAGTTTCTTTATGGGAAGAAAATTCTCCAACTTCCATAGCTGGTTGGAAGACCAAACAAATCATTCATGTAAATATCTTAAGAAAGTTTTAATAAATTTAATTAAAATAGCTTTAAAAGAAAACCATAACAAGAAACTCAAACAAATAACTCTCAATGGAAACACATAGCACACATGGAAACCAACTAGCCTAACTTCTAGGAGGTCTCGAGTTCAACTCCCTCCTAGATAGCTAGTTTTACTACAAAGAGCATTTACTTTTATTATTACTATTATTAATATCATTTTCACTCTTTAGTTATTTATATACTTTATTTAATTATTATAAAGAACATACCATTTACTCCATCAATAAAAACACACAAATATTATTATTTATATAAGCATGGGTATATGCGCGTGCACCCACATATACACATACCTATATAACATATACAAATAATTATAACATAATTATAGAATAATTATTATACATATAAAAAATTCTAACTCATAACATAAACTCAGACCAATATCGAAACACAAGACCACAACATAAACTGCATTCTAATTTCCCAACTAGGGTATCTTCCTAACATAAATCTAATTCCATGGGTAACCTCAAGAGTAGCTTGGTTAAATCTCAAAACAAAAAAAGTTTGAGGATTTTGAAGGCACGCTCAGACCTATGTAGCCAAGTGTAGATGATGCCTGGTACCTACATCTTGCATCACCAGCTGACATGTATATACATATATATAAACAGACAGTGGAAAACAAGGAGAGAGAGTGCAAAATTGTGTGGACCTCTCACAAGAGTAACTACGACTGCCTCTCCTCATCCTACAATCACATCAACTAGTGTAATCATCATAACATAATGGGGTTAGCAGGGTTAGATCCTTCATAATATAAATCAAATGTAAAACATTTTATAGATAGTTTATTTTTTATCATTCATCATTTTATTTCAAATTATTTAATATCTCATAATAAACTCTATTAACCAAAAAATATGAAATCAAATGTCCCATCATGAAATAACATAGTCCAAATATATAATCCAAAGTATTAAAGTAATAATCCTGTCCATCCAAAATATGTAGATACTAGGGTGGGCATTGCATTAACCTCTACAAGGTGAATTTAACCTTCACATTGGGAAAGTTTCTCCGAGAAAAGAAAAGTTGATCTTATCAACTCCTAACAGGGTTATTGACTCAAAGAAAAGAGTTTTTTCTTTAACATGGACTTTGTATAACTATAGGTTGTATTTATCTACACCTAAAAGGGAAAGGTCTTGTAACTAAGATACTTTATTACTAGTGCATTATTTTATGGTTTTCATCCCCACTAGGGTTTTTACCTTAACAGGGTTTCCTCGACAATAATTCTTGGTGTTCTGATCCGTGTTACTTTTGAGGTTTCAGATTTGCATTTAATGTTTTTATGTGAAAAGATAAATTTTATACTAAGGACATAATTTATTTACCCTCCCCCCCTCTTAGTTGTATCTAACAATTGGTATTAGAGCTCTTGGTCCTCAGAGAGAAATCTTGACCGCTTGAGGTGATATGAAGATGACTTACTATATGAAGCACAATCCTAAAGTTGATGCTAAATTTTTTTACAATTGGAAGAACATGATGATGACACATTTGTTATACCTATGAATTTATTATTGGATGATTACAAATAATAAGGAAAATATTGTTGCAGAAAGTGATTTTCCTAAGGCTACTAATGATGAAAAGAAGTCTTTTCTTGTAATATGGTTGTAAGAGAAGCTTTGATAAGTGCACTATTTGAAGTAGAATTTATAGAAGTTAAGGACCTTGATTCAACTCATGAAATTTGGGAAATGCTAGAAGCACTTTATGAAGGAGATAAGTACACCAAGAAGGAAAAGTTGCAAACCTGGAAGACAAAGATGGAAAATCTAAAAATTCAAGAAGATGAAAATGTTAGAGCTTATGTTCAGAGGGTCTTAGAAATTGTTATAGGGATCATAAATTTAGGAGGCACTTATATTTAAGAAGACGTCATCACAAATATTATGAGATATCTGACACCTACTTACAAGACCAAAGTACAAGAGATTGAGGAGATCATTCTATTGACTCAGGGATTCAATAGAGAGATGTTGATAGCTAAGTTAACTACCTTTGAGGCTGTAGAATTATATAATTTAGTACCTAAGATAAAAATTACATTCAAGGAAACTGTTCATAATGAATCAAGTCTAAAGATAAAATGTTTGAGTTCAGATAAAGGAGGAGATTTTACATCTATTGCATTTAATTCATTTTTTAAAGAACATGGGATATACATGCAAAATTATGCTCCTAGGACTCCACAATAGAATGGGATTGCAGAAAGAAGGAACCAAATTACATTGGATGCTGCTAAAAAAATGATGATTGAAGGAAATGTATAACATGTGCATTGGAGGGAAGTAGTCAATACTACAGTTTACATATTGAACAAGATTTATATCAAGGAAGGTAATACTAAACACCTTATAAACTTTAGTTTGGTTATACACCTACTTTGAAATATTACATAATCTTTGGTATCAAATTCTTTATCAAAAGAGATGATGAGGTAGGTAAGTTCTATTCAAGAAGTGATGAAGGTATCTTTCTTGGTTACTCTACCAAAATTAAAGCTTACAGATGTTTTAACTCAAGTTTGAGAACAATAGTTAAGAGCATTAATGTAAGAATTGATGAGAAGTTTGAAGTTCAAGAAAGAATCTATGACAAAAACTTAGAAAAGACTATTGAAGTAGAAGAGTTAGTTGAATTTGACAATGCCATGTAGATATGTTTGAAGTTCAAGAAAGAATCTATGACCAAAACTCAGAAAAGACTACTGAAGTAGAAGAGTTAGTTTAATTTGACAATAACATGTAGATATGTTTGAGTGAACAATCATAAGCTCCTAAAATTCCAAGGTATACATACCAAGAAATCATTCTAAAAAATAGATGATTGGTTATAGGAATAAAGGCATGTTAACTAGGTCTAAATCTAGAGAGGAATTATGCCTGACTTCACAAGTAGAACCTAAATATACTTGTGAGGCTTGTAAATATGAATCATGGGTTAATGCAATGAAAGAAGAAATAGATTAGATAATAAGGAACAAAATTTGGGAATTGATTCATAGACTTGAAGGAAAGAATGTTATTGGAACTAAATGGGTATTCAAAAAAAGAATGGATGAAGAGGGCATAGTTATAAGGAATACATAAATATTGGTCTATAAAGGCTACTCGCAACAAGAAGGAATAGACTTTAAAGAAAACTTTACACCTATGGATAGATTGGAGGCAATAAAACTATTTCTTGTCTTTTCTTCCTACAAGGACTTCAAAGTGTATCAAATGGACGTAAAATATGCATTCTTGAATGGTGATCTAGAAGAAGAGGTCTACATTGAGTAGCCTGATGGTTTTCCATTGATAAATGACAAAGACATGGTTTGCAGGTTGAAAAAGGCTTTGTATGGATTGAAGCAATCTCCTAGAGCTTAGTATGCATGACTTCACAACTATTTATTACATCTTGGTTACAAGAAAGGTAGTGCAGATAGTAATTTAGATTTGAGAACCAACAATGATGGAATCTTGATCATAGAAGTATTTGTGGATGATATTATCTTTGGGGGAAAGGATGAAATGAGTAATAAATTTGCTGAAGAAATGAAAGATTGATTTGAAATGTCTATGATTAGTGAAATTAAGTTCTTTCTTGGTTTGTAGATTACACAAAGTTAACATGGCATTTTCATTTCTCAAACCAAGTATCTCAAGGAGTTGCTGAATGTTTTTGGCATGGAAGCTTGTAAACCTATGATTATTGGGTGCAAACTTACAACAATTGATGAAATTCAAAGTGTTTATCAAACAAAATATAGATCCATGATTGGAGGATTATAGTATTTAACATATACCAGACTAGATATTGAAAATGTAGATGGAATTGTTGTGAGGTTTCAAGAAGATGAAAAAGAGAATCACTATATTGCAATAAAAGGATATTTAGGTATTTGAAAGGTACATTGGAATTTGGGTTGTGGTATGTTAAGTTTGATGACTTTACCCTACATGCATACATTGATGCATATTGGGAAGGATTTATTGATGACAGTAAGAGCACTACTGGTGGTGCATTCTTCCTTGGGTTAGCCTCTTGGTTAAGAAAGAAGAAGGATTATGTTTCTCAATCTACTACTAAATCAGAGTATGTGGTTTCTACTTTAAACTTCTCATAGGTTGTTTATATGAAACAAATGCTGAAGGATATTGGAATAAGCTTTGAAGAACCAGTTGTGATTCATTGTGACAATACAAGCACAATCAATATGTCAAAAATCATATTATGCACTAAAAATAAAACATATTTAAATCAAATATCATTATCCGAGAGAGAAATGTGCAGAAAAGGAAGTCAGAGTTGAGTATGTCAGTGCAAAGGAGAAAATAGTAGATACATTCACTAAACTTTGGCCAAAAGATACCTTTGAGTATCTTAGAGGTATGCTTGGGGTAAAAAAACCTCCTTGTTAGGAATGAATGCTAAAGTGTTTTGCAGCCATTCTGTAGTAGTTGTTGTTGCATTCATGACTATGATTGTCATTGATGTCAACACAGTGATTTACCAAAGACTTGCAGAGAATCATATAGAGTTTGGATTAGCGCACATGGGTTATTGCAATTGGAACAATGTGAAATTGAGGGTATACTCTTTGATATGTCATATGTCTATGGTTAAGAGCACAGCTAGTAATTCATTGATTCATGGAAGTTATGATCATTTTGGTGGAAGCAGTGTTTAGGCAGTGTTCTTGAGTAGCAGTTTGTGGAAATTGGATGATATCTCCTAATCAGGATGGAATCTAGTTTTGTGTAGTTAAAGGGAATTTGGAGACACATTTTTAGTGGCATGGATGAAAATGCAGACTTTGAGGTCACACGAGTGAAGATTTATTGTATTTGGAAGTTGACAGTTTTATGTAATTTTGGTGTAGCGCGTGGAAAATTTTATTTTGTAAATGTATGCCGACTCATTTGTAATTATTTGAGTGTGGTATAAAGGAAGGAATGTATTTCCTTGTTGTAATGTAATTTTAATGTAGTATCATGAAGTTGTAATGCGAAAGTGTGTAATGGTAGCAGTAGTTGTGATGATGTATGCATGAAGTGAAGAAAAGAGCTAAGTATGAAAGCAAATTTGTGAAGGAAGACATGAAAAGTACAAAGATCTGAAATTGAGATCTGATGTAACAATGAGTGTGGTTTGGCATAGTTAGAGAAGAGGTAACATATTATTCTATTGAGTAATGCAAATATTATTTGGACAGTGTTTTTAGTGATCTTATCCTGAAGCTGTTTGGGCAGTGGGTCCTTCTGTCTTCCATAACTCTTAACTGGGCTATAATCTTTTAACAGGGATTCAAAATCTCCTAACAAAGATTCATATGTACTCAATGTATTTCATAAGACTCCTAATAAATTCCATCCTCTCACAAGGAATATTCATATTAGTGCATCTTTTGTGGGCATCATTCCCACCAGGGTTTACTCTTTGATCAAGAGGTTCCCTAGTCAACATATCTTGTGTCATTGTGTTATTGTGTATGAATATCTTTCTATGGTTGGTAATTATATTTCTTATATGGTTTAATGCTATTGAAGATGAAATAACTAATTCACCCCCCCCCCTCTTAGTTATCTTTGGTGGACTTTACTTTCTAACAATTGGTATCAGAGCAGCAGGTCCTTGAAAAAGAAGTTTAACAGTTTAAGGAGATCCATGGTGAATTTCAGGAAAGAAAGCCCTAAGTTTGATGGAGTAAATTTTGACAGCTGGAAAGAAAAGATGAAGACACATCTATTATGTTTAGGACCAGGTTATTGGTTGATTACAAAGAATAATAATACTATCATTGAAGAGGACAATCTTGAAACATGTACTGCAGAAGAGAGAGATCTATTCATGTGTAACATACTTGGAAGAGAAGCACTTTTGACAGCACTTCTAGAGAATGAGTACAGTCAGGTAAAATATTTGAAAAAATCTCATGAAATTTGGAATGCTTTACACTCTACTTTTGAAGGTGATGAACATGCAAAAAGAGTTAGATTACATAATTGGATATGTGCATTTGAAGATATAAGAATGTTGGAAGTTGAATCTGTTAGAAGTTATATTGGTAGAATGTCAGAGATCATTTCAGGTATAAAATCTTGTGGAGGAACAAAGACAGAGAATGAAGTGATATGGAAAATTTTGAGGACATTGAATCTTGTATTTAAGCAGACAACATAGATGATTGAACAAGTGATACCTTGTACAAAAAACTTTACAAGAGAGACTCTTCTTGGAAGATTGCAAGTAGTAGAAATGAACCTGAGATTATCAGGAGACTTACCTAGAATGGAGATGGCATTTAGTGCTCTTAGTGTTTGCCCTACTTTGTCAAGAAGCATTAGTGTGAGTGGAGATTATGCTGGCAGCAACAGATCTAGAAATGAAGAAGACAAGAAGATTGAAGATGGTATTTCCTTTCTTGTGAAAAGAGAACAAGATGGTAAGAAATTTTTTAAATGTTGGACTTGTCAAGAATATGGTCATTTTGCATCTAAATGTCCTAAGAGAGTTAAAAATTTTAGAAGCAATTTCAAACCTAGAAGATCTAAGGAATGTTATTATGCTAATGATGAAGATCTTGGAGCTAGTATAGAAAGAAATTTAAGTGAAAGTGATACTGAAAATAATGATGACATAGGATTTGTAGCAATTAAAGAAGAAAATCCTGAAACTGATGTTAAGGAAGAAAAAGCCTTAGTTTCTCAAGTTGAAAAGAAATCTGATAGGATTATAGATAGTGGTTGTTCACATCATATGATTGGAGACATGAAAAAGTTCATAAAGTTGAATGAATATGATGGTGGAGTAGTTAGAGTTGGAAACAATGCACCTTGTTTGATTAAAGGTATAGGATCTATTACTCTTGATGGAAAGACTAATACTGATGATGTTTATTTTGTGGATGGATTGAAACATAATCTTTTGAGTGTTGGATAGTTAGTTGATAAGGGATATCAAGTTTGGTTTACTGAGAAAACTTGTGTGATAAAGGACAAAGATGGAAATCTGATTGGAACTGGATCTAGAACTAGAGGTAATGTATTTCAGTTGAATCCTACTGAGATGACATGTTTGATTAATAAAATTGATGACAGTTGGTTATGGCATAGAAGTTTTTGTCATATAAACTTTGATAACATTGTGAAATTAAGTACTACACTTTCAGTAAGAGATTTACCTAGAATTATGAAGCCTACTAACATGATTTGCAAAGAATGTGTAATGGCTAAACATCAGAGAAGTTCTTTTCCTAGTAAGAAGTTTACATCTACAGTGAAGCTAGAGATTGTTCATACAGATTTGAGTGGTCCTACTAGGACTAGAGGATTCTATGGAGAAATATATTTTATGATTCTTGTTGATGATTTTACAAGAATGATGTGGATTGCATTTCTTAAAGAAAAATCTGAAGCATTTGATAAGTTTAAGATTGTTAAGAATAAAGTTGAGAATGAATCTAGAATGAAGATTAAATGTTTGAGATTTGATAGAGGTGGATAATTTACTTGTAGAGAGTTTAACAAATTTTGTGAAGAAAATGGCATTAAAAGACAGTATTCAGCCCCTAGAACACCTGAAAAAAATTGCATTGCAGAAAGAAGGAACAAATCAGTGACTGAAGCAGCAAGAACTATGTTGTTTGAAAATAATTTGGCAAAGATATTCTGGAGAGAAGCGGTGAACACAATAGTATATACAATGAATAGAGTACAAATCAGAGTAGACACAGACAAGACACCTTATGAATTATGGTTTGGACATGCACCCTCAGTTAAGTATTTTAGAATTTTTGGAAGCAAATGTTATATAAAGAGAGATGATGATATAGGAAAGTTTGATCCTAGAAGTGATGAAGGTATATTTCTTGGATATTCTTTGAAAATCAAAGCATATAGATGTTTCAATAAAAGAACTAAGACTATTGTTGAGAGTGCAAATGTTAAAGTTGATGAAAAGTTCAAAATTTAGGAAAGAATGCTTGATTATGAATCTGATGAAGAAGCTCATCCTAAGCCTAATACTGGAACTACTAAATTGTTTCATGAAACTGACAGTGATTTGTTGAATGAAAGCCACAATGAAGTTATTGAAGAACCTACATCTGAAGAGAGATATGAGACAGTGACACCTAGCAAGAGTTTGTTAAAGAATCATCCTTTTGAATAGATTATTGGGAGCATAAAAAGAGGAGTCCTTACTCGAAATAAGGTACAAGAATAGTTATGTTTGATTTCTCAAATTGAACCTAAGACTACTAATGAAGCTTGTGAAGATGAAAGTTGGACTAATGCTATGAAAGAAGAACTAGATCAGATTGAAAAGAACAAGACATGGGAATTGGTCCCTAGACCTAAAGAAAAGAATGTTATTGGAACTAAATGGGTATTCAAAAACAAGATGAATGAACAAGGAGAAGTAGTAAGAAACAAAGCAAGATTGGTATGTAAGGGTTACTCACAACAAGAAGGAATTGACTATGAAGAAACCTTTGCACCTGTTGCAAGAATTGAAGCAGTAAGAATGTTTTTGGCATATGTAGCTTACAAGAAATTCAAAGTGTATTAGATGGATATGAAGTCAGCATTTCTGAATGGAGAATTGGAAGAAGTCTACATTGAGCAGCCTGAAGGTTTTCCTTTAACTCAAGAAGGAGATATGGTATGTAAATTGAAGAAAGCTTTATGTGGACTTAAACAAGCACCTAGAACTTGGTATGCAAGACTGGATAAGTATTTGTTAAAGTTGGGATTTATAAAAGGTACAACTGATAGCAATCTATACATAAAAGAAATTGAAAATGGTTTGTTAGTTATAGTTATTTTTGTTGATGACATTATCTTTGGAGGAGAAAATGAAGCTAGTGACAAATTTGCTGATGTAATGAAGACTAAATTTGAAATGAGTATGATTGGTGAAATGAAATAATTTTTGGGATTATAGATAACACAAAACAATGATGGTATCTTTGTAAGTCAGACAAAGTACCTGAATGACTTGTTGAAAAGATTTGGAATGGAGGATTGTAAACCAGTTGGAACACCTATGGTGACTGAACACAAGTTATCTAGCACAAATGAGACTCCTGCAGTAGAACAGAAAAAATATAGATCTATGATTGGAGGATTATAGTATTTGACTCATACAAGATCTGATATAGCACATTTAGTTGGAATTGTAGCAAGATTTCAAGCTGAACCTAGAGAATCACATTATGCAGTAGTAAAGAGGATACTGAGATATTTAAGAGGCACAATGGACTATGGATTATGGTATGAAAATTCTGATGATTTTACCCTATGTGCATATACACATGCTGATTGGGGAGGCAGTATTGATGATAAGAAAAGCACCAGTGGAGGAGCATTTTTCCTTGGAGGAAGATTATTTTCTTGGCTAAGCAAGAAGTAGAATTGTATCTCACAAAGCATAGCAGAAGAAGAATATGTAGTAGCAGCAAACAATTGTAACCAGATAATTTGGATGAATTAGATGCTGAAGGATATTGGTATAAAATTTGTTGAACCTATTGTTTTACATTATGATAACACAGGTACAGTTAATATGTCTAAGAATCCTATATTACATTCTAAAACAAAGCATATAGAGATTAAGTATCATGTTGTAAGAGAGAAAGTTTCTAAAAAAGAAGTCAGACTTGAGTACATAAGTACAAAGGAGCAAATAGCAGATATATTCACAAAGCCTTTGCCTAAGGATACATTTGAGTATCTAAGAGGTATGCTTGGGGTTATGCCCTAGCCTACTTTTGAGAAGTGATGCATTTGGTTGCATCCATCCAGTGGTATATGAGCCTTATCTTTCTTCTGGACTGGATGTTGGTACTTCCTCTATGGGGGAGTATGTGTATCTGAGCTGAGTCATGAGGACTCTAGTAAATGTATTTTCTAAAAAGTGTCTTTTGACATTGAGTTGTTCTTGACTTAGTGATGGAATTTCTATCATTGATGTCAATGGGGGAGAAGTATGCATGAAAAAAAATATGAGACATTTTTTGGAGAGAACTGAACAAGATAACGAAGCAAGATTTGATTGATGAAGAGGATTTGAAGAAGTAGTGTTGCAGTATTGGATTTTTGGAACATTGGATGTTTTTCATCTATGTTGCCATCAATGCCAATGGGGGAGATTGTTAGGAATGAATGATAAAGTGTTTGGCAGCCATTCTATTGTAGTTTTTTTTGCATTCATGACTATGATTGTCATTGATTTCAACACAGTGATTTACCGAAGACTTGCAAAGAAGCAGACAAAGTTTGGATTAGTGCACATGGGTTATTGTAGTTGGAGCTATGAAACATTGAGGATATACTCTTTGATATGTCATATGTCTATGGTTAAGAGTGCAGATAGTAATTCATTGATTCATGGAAGTTATGATCATTTTGGTGGAAGCAGTGTTTAGGCAGTGTTCCTAAGTAGCGGTTTGTGGAAATTGGATGATATCTCCTAATCGGGATGGAATCTAGTTTTGCATAGTTAAAGGGAAGTTGGAGACACATTGATAGTGACATGGATGATAGCATAGACTTTTAGGTCACATGAGTGAAGATTTATTGTATTTGGAAGCCGATAGTTTTATGTAATTTTGGTGTAGCATGTGGAAACTTTTATTTTGTAAATGTATGCCGACTCATTTGTAATTATTTGAGTGTGGTATAAAGGAATAAATGTATTTAATTGTTTTAATGTAGTAGCATGAATTTGTAATGTGAAAGTGTGTAATGATAGCAGTAGTTGTGATGCTGTATGCATGAAGTGAAGAAAAGAGCTAAGTATGAAAGAAAATTTGTGAAGGAAGACATGCAAAGTACAAAGATCTAAAATTAAGATCTGATGTAATAGTGAGTGTGGTTTGGCATAGTCAGAGAAGAGGTAACATATTATTCTATTGAGTAATGCAAATATTATTTGGACAGTGTGTTTAGTGATCTTACCCTGAAGCTGTTTGGGCAGTGGGTCCTTTTGTCTTCCATAACTCTTAACCGGGTTAGAATCTTTTAACAAGGATTCAAAATATCCTAATAGGGATTCATATGTACTAAATGTCTTTCATAAGACTCCTAACAGAGTCCATCCTCTCACAAGGAATATTCATATTAGTGTATCTTTTATGGGCATCATTCCCACTGGGGTTTACTCTTTGATCAAGAGGTTCCCTAGTCAACATATCTTGTGTCATTGTGTTATTGTGTATGAATATCTTTCTATGGTTGGTAATTATATTTCTTATATGGTTTAATGTTGTTGAAGATGATAAAAGTTATAATTATCTGATAACTGATTCAGCCCCCCCCCCTCTCAGTTATCTTGGTGGACTTTACTTTCTAACACTCCTTGCGAGAACTAGATTATGCAAGAATGCATCAATCCAGTAGTTATCCGAGTTGTATTCTTCACTAGACTTGATTCTTGGATGCACTCCTTAAGGGGAGTGATCACATGACATAAGAATACTTATCTAGGTGATTTGGAGCCTATTTGTAGGCATGAAGATTTGAAAAAGCTACACCTTGCAGTGGTGGAATATTTAGATACAAAAATAACCCTTTGTCATTGATGTCAAAGGGAGATAAATACAAGAAAAACCCTTACTGGTTCAGGGGGAGATGTATAGAGGATATTGACAAGGTTGTACAAAAAAAAAGAAAAAAAAAAGACTATTGTTGGGTTGATGGTTTTTCACACATGTTGCCATCAATTCTGAAGGGGGAGATTGTTGGAATTGTTTCTTGACATGTGTTTTCATTGATGCCAACATATGTTTCAGAAGATTAACCGAATCTAATGTTGCAATAAATATGGTTAAGAAAGGAACATGCATAATCATCATGGTTTTATGGGCTATGTACAAAATGTCTGACTTTGCATGCTTGGATGTATGTTTTAGAAGGAGTTTGGATCTTATAGCTAAGATCACATGCAATAATATAATCAAAGGAATAAGTTATAAATTTTTTTCTATAGTTTGGTCAGAGGAACATAAACAAAGGTTTATGACAGAGTTAGTATTTGAATTTCTATGTTTACTTGGATGCGAGATGGATTCATGTTATGCACATTTAGGTTATGATAAAAGACTCATTGAGGAATAATTTCCCTTATTCCCTAATCGTCGCACTCTTGGTGATGTCATTTGTAGTGTGCGACCTTGTGAGGTCTTATTTGGTGCTGACCTATGGGATGTGGCATGTTCTACCTTGTTTAACATAATTTTTGGATGATGGAGTATGTTGTCCGACTGATGTTTTCCATTTTATTGTCCAAGATCCCATGTGTATCTTGAAAAGAGTCTATGTAATAATTTTTATTAGGAAATTCCATTTTGGTGCAGACCTAATAAATCATTTGTACCTTGAATAAACATTTGAAAAAATTGATGTGAAGAATGTGTGGATGGTAAGGTGTGAATGAGGTGGTGTGGATTTGAGGACTACTTGATGTAGAGAAGGCATTGTGATTATTGTACCTCATTGGAACTATTTTAGAAAAGGAGTTATTGTTAGTTAGTTCATTATCAGTTATCAGTATATTTATATACTTACTTTTGGATAGTGGTTCCAAAAGGTGGGTTTAACCTTCACATTGGGCAGGTTGCTCTGAGTGAAGAAAAGCTCATTTTATTAATTCCTAATAAGGTTTTTGACTCAAAGAAAAGAGTCCATCCTTTAACATGGACTTTGTACTAGTTGTATTTATCTTCTCCTAACAGGGAAAGTTATTGTAACTAAGATACTTTATTACTAGTGGATTATATTGTTGGTTTCATCCCCACCATGGTTTTTCCCTTAGCAGGGCTTCCTCAACAACAATTCTTGGTGTTCTGATCTATGTTAAAATGAGGTTTCAAATTTGCATTTAATGTTTTGATGTGAAAAGATAAATTTTATATTAAGGACATACAATTGATGCACCCCACCCCCTTCTTATTTCTATCTAACAATATTCACCATCTAGATACTGGATCTCTGATTGACAAGAAGAAAAAAATAGGGAATGTTTCAACATCGTTCCAAGGTTGTCATAGATCATGGGTGTTTGTGGTATATAGATGCGTGATAGTTCTTATCACATTCACCATACATCATCCTTGCCCCAAAAATTTATTGAAACACTCCATAAATTAAAAAAAAAAAACTAAAAATAATCATGAACCATCATAGAAGCTCTCACCACTCAGTGGTACTCTTGAGGAGCATAAGAACATAATCGCGAAAGATAAATTGATAATAGAATGACTTGACTAACCTTGTCAAAAACCTTACTGATTGATTATTGGATTAATTTTGATGTTTGATTGGATGTGGATGTGTTTGGTTTTAGAAATGGACTACCCATATAAGATTGATCTGTCTGGTTTCAAGTATCCATTATTGTATAAGACCATCGATTGATTGATTGATGTGATTGATCAATAGATGATAGATTATATTTTTTATAAACATGGGTCTCATGAGTGCATTATCAATTTATGAAGCTCATTGCTTTGATACAAGTTTTGATGTTTGATTGTCAATTTCTTCGTGTCATTTCAAAGATGATTTTATTGCAAGATTTTTTGACATGTTTTGATTTTTTTGATTGGTTCTTCATGACATTTTCTAATTTTTTTTGGTTATTCAAATGGTTTGTATGTTTGGAGTCAAGGTACATGTGGCATATCACATAGAAGAAGGCTCTTATCACAGACACCCCAAACATGGTCTCCTTAGATGAATTTTTATATTTTTTATATTTTTAGGATTTTTTCCAAATTATATATGATATTTTTATCATTTCTTAAGGACTTTTTATAATGTTTTTGGATTTTTTGTTTTAAAATTTTCTCAGGACTTTTTTTGAATATTTTTGGAAACTTTTCCAGGACATTTTTCTATTTTTATGGTTTTCTTTAGGTCATTAAGTGAGTTTTCCCCAGTCTAGTGAACTAGTACAAGTCATGGATAAGCATGAAGGCTTCAAAAAGTTATGGTCATTAGTTTTAGGTTTACCATGTACAACAATATTTGATAGTGAGTACAAATTGATCATTTAGATTCATTGATAGTGGAGTAGGACTTCAACACTTGACACCTATTTGCCAGGTTTTCACCAAGGTTCCTACCAAATAGCACCTATTTGCCAAGTTTCACCAAAGGGTGATTTTTCCTCTTTACTATTTTCTATTTTTTAATTTTTTTGGTCATTGCCAACGTTCCTTTTTGATAGGTTTTCACCAAGGTAACCTTTTTATATTGTTTGATTTTTTTTTTGTATTTTTTTAGGATCTTTTCAAATATATACATTTGACCTTTGGATATTAGGCATAATTTTTTTTAGGTGCATGTTGTTGATATAATCGGGGAGCAGATCTGCCTCTTGGGTTTCTAGTTGAAATGTCCCATTGTCTAAGGATCCAATAATGACATAGGGTCCTAACTAGTTGGCTTCAAATTTTATGGGATTCTCTCAATCTTTGAGATTTTTTTAATTCTCTTTTAGGACCAAGTCACCTACCTCAAATGTCCATGGTTTGAATCTTTAGTTATAAATTCTATGAAGGTGGTTCTGATAGCCTCATAAGTGGTTTATTGCATTGTGACACTTCTCATCCAACAATTCTAGTTCTGATAATATGGCTACCCTATAGTCTTCATCTAAAATAAAGTTTTTCAATGATATCCTGAGTGAGGGAAGCTCAACTTCAAGAGGTAGAATCAATTTTGTTCCATATGTAAAGGAAAAGGGTGTTTCTCTTGTGGGAGTCCTTATGATAGTTCTGTATGCCCACAGTATAGGACTAAGCTACAAATGCTAGTCTCAACTAGATTCATTGACAACTTTCTTTAAAAAATTTAGGATTATTTTGTTAGTTGCCTCATCTTGACTATTTTACCAAGGGTGGTAGAATGATGAGAAATTTAAGTTGATTTTAACTTCTCACAAAGATCCTCAACATATTTGTTTTGAAATGGTGATCCAGGGTTAGTTAGTATGGTTTGTGGAATTTCATACTGAAAGATAATATTGTTGAGAATAAACATGGAAATTATTTTTCTAGTTATATGTGTGAAAGGAGTAGCTTTCACCCACTTTGTGAAATATTCAATTGTTGTGATTATGTACTTATGACCATTGGAATAAATGGGTGTAATTTTACCCACTAGGTCAAATTGCCACCCTGAAAAAGGCCATGGTGAAGTATGGGATTTGAGCTCTTGAACTAGTGCATGAATGAGATCTTCATGCATCTGACATTTTCAGCACCTCTGCACATACTTATGAGAATTTGTCTCTAGTGTTGACCAATAGTATCCCATCCTTAGGTTTTTTTTCTCTAAACTATTACCACTTGAATGGGCCCTGCAAACTCCTTCATGAACCTCATACAAGGCTCTATGGGATTTCATGGAAGTAAGACACCTTAAGATCATACCATCTAGACATTTCCTATATATAGTATTAGTAAGAATGGTGAACCTAGAGGCTTTTCATATAAGCTACTTCTTTTGGTTTCTAGATAAGTCAAGTGGGAAGGAGTTGTCTTGAAGGTATTGGTTCACATCCTTGCACCAGGGTGACTCAGGACTGACAAGGACACATATTGATTCTGACATGGGTGCCTCATAAGTTGGTACCATTAATTTTTATACTAGAAACTAAAATCTAGTTTCATTACCTAACATGTCGATCAGAGATACTATAGTAGCCATCACATCCACAACTTTGTTTTGAACTCTTGGAAATTTCTCAAAGAAGATTTAGTGAATCAAAGCACACAATTTATCCATCAGCTATCTATATGGAAAAAAAATTTCATCTTTGGTCATGTAGTCATTGTTGACCTATCTAATTACCAACTATGAATCATCATATACCTTTAGGTTCTTTACTCTCTATTGTATGGCCATTTTCAATCCATTTACTAGAGCTTCATATTTAGCGACATTATTATTACATGTGAAGTTGAGTAAAAAATAGTTAGGAAGTGTATCCCCTTTGGGAGTGATGAACACTATTCCTACTATTTCACCATGGTTGGTATATAAACTACTTCATTCAAAAATTCTGAGACAATTGGTTGGTGATCTAGAATAGATTCTTTTTCTAGTTGATCAGAAATAACTTGTCCTTTAATTTATTTCCTATCCAAATACTCAATGTCAAACTTTCTTAAGATCATGACCCATTTGGAAAGTCTCCCAAACAAAGCTTCTTTACTCAATAAGTACTTCATTGGATTTATGTGTGTTATGAGCTTAGTTTGATGGCTCAACATTTAATGCCTCATCATTTTGCTTTATCAATTGAAGAATACTTGAGCTCATACTTGACTAAGGTTTGGTTGATATAATAAATAACTCTCTCTTGTCCTTTGTCATCATGTTATAATAAGAGACCCCCTAGTGCTGAATTAGTTGTTAAAATATACAGAGAAGTGGTCTACCAAGAGTTTGTGGAACCCGCATTGGATAAATTAATAGGTATTTCTTTAATACTTATAATTATTTGTTTCATTATTTTGTCCATACAAAATTTACTCCTTTATGCAATAAGTGTTAGAAATATCAAGGCAAACCACATAACTAAGAGGGGGGGTGAATCATTTGTGTATAATAACTCAAAACTTTAAACTTCTCAACCAAATCATTAATTAAGAATATAACAATTTTAAACAAGATGAACAAGATAGACAATAACACAATAACACATAGAGTTTTTTTCTTAAGGAAAACCTTATTAAGGGAAAAACCTAGGTGGGGATGTAACCCACTATATAGTGCACTAGTATAAAAAATGTCCTTGTTAGGAGACCTAGCCTTGTTAGGAGTTGATACAATACATCTAGTACAACAATCCCTCTTAAAGGACATAACCCCTATTAAAATATCCATCAAACCCATTACACATTGATGATAAAAAAAGGAACACTTCTCAAGCACACTGCTCCAAGGATAAGGTTAAATCCACCTTCAGGACTCACTTTCCAAATAAAATGAAGTGAAGTTACTATTCAAATGATTGATTTGACTAATAGAGACTTACTTTCCTTTACAGTTCTATTGAAGTGCACAAGGAATGATCATAGATTCCACTCATACCTCTTTTCTTTAGATCTTCTCTTATTTCAATGCTCGCATGAACAATCACACATACCTCTCATACACATTCCTCATGTTACAATAGAGAATTTACTCTCCTTTATGCAAGTTACAAGTATCAATTAGGTTGACCTATTAAGGATTCCCCAATGCACAAACAATTACATTACACAATGCTAAAGCACACATAGTACCCAATACAAATATAAAAAGTCACACATATTAATTTGCATGCCAAGTTCCACAATCACTATCACCAATCCATGGAACATGTTACACCACCTAGTCGGCTCCCAAAAGAAATTATGCAAGTTCATACGCTAGCACTACCATTATTATGAATTAATCAATCCAAAAATCCTAGAGTGTACTCCATCTTTTATGATGCAGGTGCATCCAAGGTTAAGGCAGAGGCATTCTTTTTCCTTAATGAAACTGCATGGGGTGTTTGTATCTTGTCTGGTGTTACTCAGTTGTAGCCTTGACCAATGGCCTTGGTCATTGAAGGAAATCGGTAGTCTTTGGTGCTCGGTGAAGTGTTACTCGGTCATGCCTGCGGTGCTTAGTCGACACTAGTGCTCGGTCATGCCTGGCGTGCTCGGTTAATTCACTGTTGCTCGGTAGCTCTGGCTTACTGATTGGAGTTCTATGTGATTTCCTGAGCTGACTTGGTGCATTTATTGTGTAGCTATTGTTATAGGCCGACATGCTAAATTAAATGTTTGTATACAATTGTAAGCTGGCTTGTATGGCATTTAATTATCTATTTGGGGAGTTAAGGGTTTCATCTAGCTGACTTGTGGCTCATGACTAGTAGTTATAGGATGTTTGGGTAGATATTTAAAGAGGATCATTGGGAGATCATAGAGGTTCATGACTTGGAAGACTTAGTGATTCAGATCTGAGGTTCTGAAATCTAAAGCTAGCAAAGTTGTGGAAAAGATCTTGCATGATCTTGTAGATCAGATTATTATCTGATAGTTGTTTGTAGCAGAGCTAGTGGTTTGCACACTTGGAGACAAGGATTTTTCTTGGAGGCTTGCGAGCTCAAGTTTAGATCTTCCTTAGAGTTTCCATTAGCTTCTTATTGTCTTCAGAGCTAAAATAGTTGAGATTGTATTGGATCTATTTGTGGATCTTGCATAGTTGTTTCTATTTGTAATTGGCCCTAACCCGAAAGGCCTTACAACTAGGCATGTTAATGAAAATTACTTGAAACAATTGTTGTGTTATTTGTTGTGTTGAGTATTCTACTATGTAATTCTATTGGCTAAAAGGTTTGGACTATCCTTCATTGGATCCACCATCTTTGACTGCATCATTTTATTTTATTCCATGCCTATATCTCGCATAACACAATTGTAGCTCGCAATCAACTTATACTCAAAACTCAACAACTAACTTTGTCAAGCTCCCTATCTCTATCTTGTAACTAGTCTTCACCAAATTTTTTTTAACTCTCTCAAATCATCATATTAAGCCACACAACCTTATACATAAGGTCTATACATCTTCATAAGAATAAAACAAAGATCACATACTTAGAACTATCATATAATGTACCTACATTTATGTCCAACTTCTTGTAGCGACTATAAACACAATTTCTTTGATATAACCAATTGAAAACTGAAGTATATGTCATATGTTGACATCAATGACAAAATTTGAACAAAAAAAGAAATTCCAACCAATATCTAACAATCTACCCCTTTGGCATTGATGGAAACATATGAGTGAAAAACCATCAACCCAAAAGCATTCAACTTAATACAACCTTCTCAATATCTTCAAAAATGATCTCCCTAAGACAATAGGAGTTTTCTTCACATATCTCTCTTCCCCTTTGACATCAATGGAAAAGGGCATCAATGGTTCCAACTCTAATAAAAAAATGTGCTTTGTTCACAAACACTTCACTAGTTCAACCTCTGCAACTACTTTCTCTAAGGAGTATGACCAAGCATCAAGTCCAGAAGAATAATAAAGATCTGATAATCAATGGACAGATTCATTCATACATCATTTAAATATAACAAGGTAGGGCCATCACCCCAAGAATATCTTTGAGATACTCAAAGGTATCTTTTGGCGATGGTTTTTTTAAAATGCCTGCAATCTGTTCCTTTATGTTGATGTATTCCAATCTAACTTCCTTTTCTATAGATTTTTCTCTCAAAAAGTGATATTTAATTGATATATGCTTTATCTTAGATTGTAATACTATATTCTTTGACATATTGACTATACTTGTGTTATCACAATGAATAATAATAGGCTCTTCAATGATTTCTCCAATATCCTTCAACATCTATTTCATCCAAACAATCTAAGTGTAATTAATAAAAGAAACAACATATTTTGATTCAATGGTAGATTTTGTTGGACTAATTGCCAATGTCCCCCTTTGGGATTCCTGACATGGTTTAACAACCTCCCATGTATTCTATAAGTATAGTGGTTGCAACGGGCATTAAAAGGTCGATCTTTTGGTGCAATGACAACTGCTAGTTGTAACAAGTGGTATCAGAGCTTGGTCACAAATTTGAATCCCCTCAAGTGATCCTAAGTGGGGTATTTTTGGATTAACTACCTAAATCCCGCTTTGTGATTTGTGACATGGTTTAACAACCTCTCATGTCTTCTATAAGTGTAGTGGTTGTATTAAGTATTAAAAGGTTGATTGTTTGGTACAATGAAAACTGCTAGTTGTAACGGATTGTGATATACAATCTTGCTTCTTGCTTAGCCAAGAAATCAATATCTTTCCAAGGAAGAAATCTCCTTCACTTGTTTTTTTTGTGTCATCCCGACTACATTCCCAATATGCATCAGTAAATAAATGCAAAGTAAATTCACCAGATTTGTCATACCATAAACCATAGTCAAAGGTTACCTTTAGCTATCATAGTATTCTTTTCACAGTAGGAAAATGAGTTTCCTTAGGTTAATCTTGGAATCTAGCAATAATTTCAATTGTTCTAGATATATCTAGCCTTGTATGAGTCAAGTATTGTAATCCTCCAATATTTAACCTATACTTTGTCTAGAAAATATTTGGTGAGTCATCAACAGTAGTTAGTTTACAATTGATAACCATAAGTGTTCCTACTAGCTTACAATCCTCCATTCCAAAAAATTTCAATGATTCCTTAAGATACTTTGTTTGAGATATGAAAATTCCATCCTTGCTTGAGTGATTTTCAAACCAAGAAAAAAATTCATTTCCCCTATCATAGATATCTCAAATTGACCTTTCATCTCTTCAGTGAATTTATTACTCATAGCATCATTCCCACCAAATATGATATCATCGACAAAAATCATAAAGCACCTTTCACCATAATATGGCCTTGTTCTTGTAGGACCACAGAGATATGTATGTACCAAATCCACTCTCTTTTGTTGAATAATTCTTTCTCTGAAAGCTAGTCCTGGTTTGTTTTCCTATAACACATTCTTTGCACAACATGTTAGTAGGCTTCACAATCTTTGGTAAATCCATGACTGCCCTAGTGTTACTGATCTTCACAATGTTATCAAAATTTATATAGTGTAACCTCATGTTCCATAGCCAACTATCATCTATCTTCACTAAAAAATAACTTTCTTCAATTGAATTCAATTGAAACACATTAACTTTTGTCTTATTACCTGAGGCAATTAGATTGCCTAACTGATCTCTAATAGTACATTTTCCATTCTTGAATTGTAGATGATAAGCTTTATCCATAAGGTGTACAACACTCAATAGATTATTCTTTAGTCCATCAACAAATAAAACATCATCAATATTAGATTTACCATCAAGAGTTATAGATTCTCTTCATATGATCAAGTAAGGAGTATTATCTCCAAATATGACTATACCTCAATCATACTTGTTAAGCTGCAAAAATTTGTCTTTATCACGAGTCATGTGATGAGAGAATCTGCTATCTATAATCCATTTAGATTTATTTTCAACATGTGAAACCAAATATTTTTCTTCATGAATAGGATCTTCATCTTTAATAGAAACAAACTCAATCTGATCTTCATCATTCACAGATTCATCATTTGAACTACCCTCACTAGCAATATAACATTCCTTGGGATATTTACACTTGTATGGCATATAGAGGAAAAATGACCTATCTTATTACATGAAAAAAAATTCAAGGGCAATTTCCCTTCACACTTTCCCTTACCTCTATTTTCCCTCTTTGCGATGAGTGACATCTTTTTTCTTTGTAATCAACTAGTATTCAATTCCCCAGTAGATCAAATGATTTCACATCTTTTTTTCCATTTGTCAAAAATTCTCCATCAAATTTAGTACTCTCCTTCCTATAACTTTCCATTATGGCTGTCCTCAAGTAGATAATTTTTCTCCAAGAGGACCAACAACTCTGATACCAATTGTTAGCAATAGCAAGCCACACCACACAAATGAGGAGATGTGAATCAGTTGTGTATAATAATTATAAACTTTAAAATTCTAAACTAGAAAATTAATTAAGAATATAATAGTGGTAAACAAGATGAACAAGATAGATAAAAACACCATAAAACATTGAGTTTTGTTCTCAAGGAAAAACATGTTAAGGGAAAAACCCTAGTGGGGATGGAACCCACTCGATAGTGCACTAGTATAAAAAATATCCCTATTAGGAGACCTAGCCCTGTTAGGAGATGATACAATACATCCAATACAATAATACTTATTAAAGGACATAACCCCTATTAAAAGGTCCTTCAAAACTATTATGAGTTGATGAGGACAAAAATGAACACTTCCTGAGAACACTTGTCCAAGGATAAGGTTAAACCCACCTCCATGACTCACTGTACAAATATAATAAAGTGAACTTACCATTCAAATGACTGAACTGATTCAAAGCAATTTACTTGCCTTTATGGTTCCATTGAAGTGCACAAAGAATGATCATAGATTCCAATCATACCTCTTCACTTCAGATATGCTCTTATTATAATGGTCGCACACACAATCTCGCATACCTCCAATACACATTCCTCACATTACATTAGAGAATTTACTCTCCTTTTTGCAAGTTACTAGTCTCAATTAGGTCATCTTGTTAGGGCTTACCCAATGCACAAACAATTACATTATATAATGCTAAGACAGATGATACCTAATAAAAATATAAAAAATTACAAATATTAATTTACACACCAAGATCAATAATTAATGCTTACCACTCCATGTAACATGTTACACCACATAGTCAACTCCTAATAGAAATTATCCAAGTTCATATGCTAGTGCTATCATCATCATGACCCTATCAAGCCACAAATCCAAGAGGGAACTCCATCCTATGTTTTATTCCATGCCTATAGCTTGCATAACATGATTCCAACTTACAACAAACTTATGCTCAAAACTCAGCAACTAACTTTGTCTAGTTCCCCATCTCTGTCCTATAACCAATCACCAAAAATGTGGTGTATTAATTGTGGTACCTATTTTCCTGCAACACAAAAGTTCAATAAGATGTTAGACTGTTAGTCTCTTAAGCATATAGGAAATCAATAAAATTAGAAAATTAATCCCATTTCTCTCTAACTAGAAAGACTGTATTTAAAGTCTATGGTGCTCTCAAATTTAGACTCTAAATAATGACAATACACTACTAGAATGAGAGATTCAATGCACTTAATCTAAGAAATTGAAAAACCAAACTAAGCTATCAAGATTCATTACCAATTCTAAGGTATTGAAATGAAGTGTGAGATAACAATTAAACTATAAAATCTAAATGACATCATAAGCATAAGAATATGAATGCAATTAACTAGATCCTTTGTGAGATTTGAAAACCTTCTTTTATAGAAACCTTAGTGAATTCAACGGTTCAAATTTAATTTGCGAGAAGTGGTTGACATTCATCCTCCTTTGATCCATGTGAGTTAATCCATGTGATTAACCTCTCATTGGCTGGATTTGTGTTAGTTGTCCCTTGAGAGGTGACATGTATTTTAGGAATTTTTATCGATTTGTTTTAATTAATTACTTTAGCCGTGTATTTAGGTGGGTTTGATTGATTAATTAGGCTAAAGATAATTAACATGATTTTTGATCAATTGATGGTGTTTAAATGCTTGATTTGGGAATTTTATAGATATTCAAAGATGAAATGGTGAACAAGGTGTCCCCACCAAGAGGAAGTGGATTCTCCACCATGATAAAATAATCATGGTGGAGGACATAGAGTCCCCACCATTATGAAGTAGATTCTCCACCAAGAGGAAGTGGAATCTCCACCATAATAAAATAAAATATGGTGGTGGACATGGAGTCCTCGCCAGTATGAAGTGGATTATCCATCAAGAGGAAGTGGAATCTCCACCATAATAAAATAAACTATGGTGGTGGACATGGAGTCCCTGCTATTATGGTGGAATCCTTGATTTTCAAATTTTATTTATATTGATGAATTATGCTAATAATCATGATCAAATGATCATAATTAGGAGATTATTTTAAATTAGGGAAAATAGGGCCTTTGGTTCTAATAGCCCAATTTAGGGTGATTACAATTTTCACCACAAAGCATCATGTCCCTTTAATTATTTCTATGCCAACCTCACTCTAAGAGGATCTCTAATGTCTTCTAGATCAAAGTAGTCTTCTACCTCACTGATCCAATCAATCAGGTCTTTGGGTTTCAATGTACCTAAGAAATTAGAAACCTCCATTTGATGACTAGTACTCAACCGAGCCATAGATTTCTCTAACCAATCAACTCTATCTTCCACAAATCTATCCATTCGATCGACACTATTTTATCCACTAGATGTAGTAGCCTCAAAGTCTTCAACAAATTCTATTGGCAAGTTGACTTTACTAGATTATATGACTAAGTTTTGTGTTGTCATTATGGAAACAAAGTCATATGAAGTTTTGATATCAGCTCACTAACTTGGAAGATCATAATTTGGCTAAGTATGGAAGACAAAGAAGACACTGAAGCAACTGATGATCAGAGCATCAATGCACGTGTGTATGATCAAGTTTTGGTATGTGCCCTTGGATATAAAATTTTGAGTATGTTATTATGCTAATTCTAAGAATGCATGGTCACATTTTGATAGTATCAAGAAGTTATAGCAAGTCTAAGTGACACCGATAGTTAAGCGATAGAGCAGAATAGAGCATGCAACCGACATATAGTTTTTTGTTTAGCGTATATCATTTTTTTTTGTAAAGTCTATGTGCCTATTGTAATAATGATGTAAACATGTTATTGTTATTTTATGTAGACACACATAATCCAATTAACTTGGAAGTGTTGTATGTGTTAGGTTTTGGGCCGACACAGTAGTTAGTTTTGGTTGCGCCCATTCAACATGTATCTATATGACATGCACTTTTGTATTTGGAGATATGAAGAGATATAGAGTATGGAAGATATATAGAAGAGAATAAGTATGCAAGTTCAGTCAGTATGAGATAAATCTCTAAACAAAGTTAGAGCATCAGTGCACAAAAGGAACTGATTAGACAACAGTGTCAAAATAGCAATTCACCCTTCTAGATATAGTGTGTATCTGATAACCAAGAGGTTGTAGCCTTCTTCACTGAGCAGTGACCTCTGGCAGTGAGCCATCGACCCCTAACAAGTTTTGTTCTATCAAGACTTCTAACTAAGTCATTGTACTTAGTATTGTAATGATTGGTCCTAACAGGGTAAAGGAACATTAATAGGTTCATAAGACTAGTACAATTATTCATGGTTGTTGTATCATCAGAAAATGGAAGCATTTCCATTTAGGACCGGTTTAGCCCTCCAAGTAGGTGGTTTGGGGTCATGTCAAGAACTTTGAGTGGGTATTTGAATGGATCTATCTTTTCCCCCCTTTTATGCTTCTCACTCCACCTATTTCCAGCTCCTTTCTGGCACCTTTTCCTAAAGATTTGAGATCTTTGACCTCAGCGTCAAGGATGACCTTCTAGGTCAAGGTCAACCTCAAATTTGACCTAGGTCAAGGATGACATTGACCCTAACCTAGGTCAGAGTCAACCTTGACCCTGACCTAGGTCAGAGTCGACCTCGACCCTAACCCTAGGTCCAAATTTTAGATTCTGGAGGTTTCAGGATGTCGGGCTTCGGAAAGATTTATTTCCTGCTTCTAGGTCAGCTATTTCAGATTTTGGAATTGTAAAATCTTAAATTTTATTTAATCTAGGTCCATTTCTAGGGGTTAAGGCTTAATTGGAATTTAATTCCCTTATGTTTGCCTCTCTAGAAGTTTGTGCCCTAGACTAGTATAAAATGAATCCTTCCTCTCTCATTTCAATCAAGCACCTTTTTATAATATCTCAAGTGAAATTAAGTGATCAAGAAATCATAAAGAAAGAAAGAAGGAGAAGGAAAGAATTCAAGCATTCATTCATCCTCAAGCATCCAAGCATTCAAGAATTCAAGATCCAATTCATCAACGATATCCATTGATAGCCATTGAAGGATTCAATCTCTTTGGAGCCCTCTTGTTGGAGATTCCTCTATCCACATTCATCCAAGATTCTTCTTATTCCAATATCCACTCAAGATTGGTTTTGAAGATCTAATGAAATTGATTTGAGACATCCTATATTCAACTCTACATTCATTTGGAGCATCCATACTTGTGGATTCAAGGATTCAAATCCTCCACAAGGATCTCAACATAAGCAAGGTGAATAGTTCCATTTACTTTGTTTATCTATTGCAATTTCAATTACATTTCAAGGTTGATTCCAAACCAAGTTTTGACCAAGGTAAACCCCTGATCCAAAAAAAAAAACCCTTTTTCTTGCAGATCTAGGTGCGGGACAACAAATATCAGTGCAGCTTTGAGTACCCTTTTCGGATAAATTCTGGGATCCGTGAACATATTTTTTGTCAGAATAGTGCAGGTCAAGGATGACCTTTTGGGGTAAGATTATACCTCAGGGTAAGATCTTACCCCTGTCTTGGGTCAAGGATGACCTTGCTCAGAAAAGCAAAACATTTTTGGGTTTTCACTATTTTTGCATTTCCAACCCAAATCCAGTTGCAAAACTCCCCGAAACTATACACAGACATCAGAATACAAAATTTTCCAGATCTATCATACTTGAGGTTAGTATTTGTTTTCAATTCAATTAAGATTCCAATACATACTTACCATAAAAAAATATAAGGTTATCCTCTTTCTTCATATTCTCCATCGATTGATTCATCTATGTATTGACCATCCTCTTGTGATTAATCAATTTGGATCTTCCTTTGGGAATTTAGGGTTAATAAGTATATCTTATATTCCCATCCTCCTCATATTATCACATCACACTCATTTTTGTTAGGAGAGCACTCTTTGTTAATCCACATTTTTGTGACCACACTTTGTTCTCCTACAGGTGCTAATTCCCACCAGGGTTTTCCTCTGGCCAAGGTTTCCCCATAAACATATTTTGTGTTATGTGTTATGGTTGAATTTTTCATTTTCTTTACTATTCATTTTAGTATTTAAGTAATTGGGATAAGTTTCAAGAATCATAAAAATATTAATTATAGAACACTGATTCACCCCACCCCCCCTCTCAGTGTTCCCATTCTTAACGATATACCAGCTATAGCTCTCATGATCTTGGAGACCATCTCATTCTTCATTGCCACCATTTCAAATTTGACATCCAATCTAATATTTTCTTTTATCTTTATTTTCATAGCATAATAGAGATCTATGATCTCTCTAGGGTCAAATCTTCATGAAGGCATCTCCCAAGATCTTCAAAAACCTTCTGCAACAAACCCCAAACAAGTCCAGGAATACAGATCTGCTGCTCAAATCATGCTTCACCAACCAAATCAAACCTTCACTCTGATACCACCTGACACAGTCAAGGATGAAGGATAAAAAAAATAGATAGTCAAAACCTTGTAGCTAAACTTGTAGATCTATAGTCCAAACCAAGGAAGATTTAAACTTGTGCTCGCAAGCCACCAAGAAATCTCTATGTCTCCTAAGCAAAGACACTTAGCCACTAGCTCTACTATTACAATCAGATCTTTTGATCAAAACTATCTAATCATCCTCCTCCCCTCTCCTAAATAACTACCCACACCCTACTTATATACTACTAAGCCACAAGTTGTCTTTAAAAAATAATTACATCACAAAACATCAATCAACTTCTACATATCCTTTACAAAATAAATTTTCTCCAAGCTGGCCTCTAATGGTCATGAGATGTACATAGGAGAAAGAAACACTCTAGATTTAAGTCCACACACATCACAATGAGTGACCCCAACATTAAGATCTTACCCCAGATTAAATGCATAGGTTGGCCAAGACAATTTATCTAAACAGACCAATTGGTGGTCTAGAACACCAAGCAATCAGTATCAGTTAGTAACAAGACACCGAGACTCATTCAATGAAGAACACCACCGAGCAACAACCAAACACCAAACTCATCCACTGAGCACCATCGGTGAATCCAAAAAAACTTCCAACCGAGAACTAACACTAGAGACCAAGAATCGTAGGTTCCCAACTGAGACTACAATAGAAATACAAAACCAAACTCAAACATATTTTTGGTTGATACAAGATTGCCAACTTCCCCAGGATGCTCCTGCATCACTATAGCAACTAGAAACATATTTTTTCTGATATAACCACCTCAAAACTAAAGTATATGTCATATGTTGACATCAATGACAAAACCTAAACAACAACAACAATTCCAACCAATATCTATCAATAATTGTTCAAATGGGTGACACTTATCAACTCGTTTCACTATGAATATCCTAATATATTGTAGCATTCCTTGAAGTCCTCTGAGTTGTTTCAGATTGGCGGGAGGAGGCATATCTAATATTTCCTTGACTTTCTCTGGGTCCACTTTAATTCCTCTATTTGATACTATGAATCCAAGGATTTTTCGAGATGTTACTCTAAAAGAAAACTTCTTTGGGTTTAGAAAAACCTTATATTCTTCTAACCTATCAAAAATAGGTTGTATAACCTCCAAGTGTGTCTCTTAGAGTTTGGATTTTACCAATATGTCATCAACATAATCTTCCACAGTCTTAAGGATCATGTCATTAAAGATCATTGTAAATTATCTATTGGAAAGAGTCACTTAATGATGCATGATATGTTGTCATTGATGGAAACTACATTCATTACTCTCAGCCACCTTTCAGTTTTGTAAGTTTACTAAAGGTTGGATGCAAGAAAATAACTAAGTACCAGAAGTAGAGCAATATACATTTGGATAGATCATCTTAGTACATATGGATAAAAAAGAGTTAGAAGTTGCAATTGTAGAGAATGAAAGTAGACATCATAATATGTCTAATCAAATATTCATAGATTCTGAAGTTTTGGTATGCATGATATATTCACTGATGAATATCAGTTTGATAGTTTTTGGGCTAGAACAGTACAATTCAGTAAGATTATTCTGTATACTTGGTTAATCAATTTAGAATCTCAGTTTGATAGTTGTTTATGTTAGAGATGACTATGGGGGACTCTAGATTTTATTAGAAAGCTTTTAATTGATGATTTGATCAAGATTTGACATGAAGGTTGTACACATTTCACAATCTTATTTTGGGGTGATAGAGTTATGATTCTGAGTTTATAATATTATACATAAGATCAAGTTTTTGGATGCGATGGAGGTATGAAGTGACATATATGATATGGTGTATAAAATTAATGATGTAGAGTAGATAATTATTTGATGATGTTTTTTTGAGCTTCATTGGGACTGTATTGGTATAGTTGAGGCTATTAGTCAGTTCATTTTGGGACTTTAAGTCCAATCCATAAAACTTATTTTAATTAAAGATAGATTAATGAACTTGACTGAGGGTCAAATCTTTGTTTTTTATTGAGAAATGTTATCTAGTCTATAATCCTAAATTCATGTGCATTTTCTCTTATGTACTATATGTCTTTAATAGGGTACTTATTACTTTAATAGTGAGATATTTTAGTGGATACCATCCCCACTAGGATTTTTCCCTTAACAATGTTTTCCTTGAAAACAAATCATGGTGTTATAATGTTATGTGTGCTCATTCTATATTTTTTACTTTTAGCTATTTGTTCTTTCAAGTTTTGGTATTGGATAAAGAAAGTTAATAATATTGCTACATTGATTCACCCCCCCTCTAGGTGCTCCTAATCCTAACAATTGGTATCCAAGCCTAGTTCCTTGGAGAAAATTTGACATCGTAACGAGGATCCTTATGGAAGAATCTAGCAATAGTCAAAAATAGAACTTGAATACACTTGAAGATATAGAAAAACCTGATACTCGCATCCTTGATCTGGAATAAAAATTGAAAATTATTGATAGATTCATTAATAATATGAAAGAGAAGTTGAAGCAATCAAGAGATAAAATGAAAGAACTTGTGGATCATTTATCATAGAAAGGAAATGGCTCTACATCTATTCAAGAAAAAAAATCTAAAGAATATGTTCTAATTGTGAAAGAAAGAGACAACTTAAAGAATGAGATGTAAGTAATGGAAATCAAGATGACTGAAAAAATAGAAGAAAAGAATACTCTTGAGTAATCCTTACAAGACAAAATTGAATAATTCTACAAGATGAATGATGTAGTTGGATAGTTACAAATATACCTTGAAGAATCTAAACACAATGAGCAAGAATTGGAAAGAGTTAATGAGATACTAAAAAGAGATCTAGATGAGGCCAAAGAGATACTAAGAAGAGATCTAGCTGAGGCTAGAGAGACTTGGCACCACAAATCATGATGAACAAATTGCAAGTCAAAGAGAACCTAGTGAAAAAAAAGGTTTGGGATATGAAAAAGGACAATGTTCTAAAAATTCTAAAGAAACTCAAATTGAGAAACCTAAGGATTCACCTAAAAGGTAAGAAATTAGACATAAATTCAATGGAAGATGTTTCACATGCTACAATGTTGATCATACAGAAAGAGGCTGCATAAATAATATATATACTACATTGTTTTCTAGATATTTTTTCTCATGTTGGCAATATGGACACAAAACAAATGAATGTAGATCTAAAGCCCTACAAATAGAGGTAATTCTACATGTTTCAAATGAAATAACTTTGGTCACTTAGGAAGGGACTATATGTTGAGGACTAATCAGACCAATCAAAGGTATGTAAATCAAAATGTTACTTGTTACAAATGCAAAAATGCTGGTCATATAGCTAGAAATTATAGATAACAATGTTGGAATGATAATGAATGGTTTGGTTTAAAGTGTTGGAATGGCAAAAAATGAGATACATGGTATGAAAATAGAAATAAAAACTATTTTAATTGCAAGAAGATAGGACATATTTCTTGGTACTATAGATCTAACAATACATGAGAGACAAAAATGGACCAAGTGACAAAGGGAAGAAGAGCATGTTAGTTGATGAAAATTGAAATAAAATGAATAAGACATGGGATAATAAAGAGAAATTAATAGTATTGGTTAGGTCACACCAGGTCTAGGTGTGGAAATATCATCATCAGCTAATTAGGTCATAGGACCTAAAGGGGGATTTTTCATCAGAAAGTCTTTTGTCAACTTGTGAATCAGAGTAGTAAATACTATAATGGAAGATTTAGTTGGAGATTGGTTCTAAAAGTCTATGTTCATAATTTTAAATAATTTCATGATCACATTTAGCATCGCAAGAAGATTTATAGTTCACTAGTTATATTAGATTTTTGAGAGCTAGGGTACAAAAGACATTAAATGAAGGAATTTGATTGAATTTGAGGGATAAAAGGGCATTTTGTGACTTCATTTGACACTTTTCTATCTTGAGATTGAGTAATTACCTGCACTAAAGGGATATCTGATAGTGAATCAAGAAACCAATTAGATTTTGCAAGAAAACCCTAGAATGACAATAAAATGTATTTATCATTGCAAAAACTTCTTAAATTTATCAAAGTAGAATGAATACACCTCAAATTTTTGATGCATTAGAGAAACCAAGGTATCAATTCAAGAAACATCCATTTAAATCTATGGAAGATGACCTAGACAGTGCATTTTCTCATGTGGTCCATGGAGTTTTGCATGTTGAAGATATTCATGCATACATTCACTATAAGCTTGAAGAATTGGGAGATTATGGTATTATTAAGAAATATTTATCATTATGTGTTGATGGAACTTTGAAAGATGAGTTAAATAAGGTTGATGAGATTAACCTTGCGTAGTATAAATAATTTTATGTCTTTGATGAATCAGAATGGATTAGAACTATATTAAGAAGAATCTATGATCAGTTTTTTTGGCTTGGAGACAAACCTATAAAGATTACCAAGGAATTGATCCGTGCAGTTACAAGGTATGATGTAGCTGGTGAGGTACCACCATTGAGATCAGTAAAGAAGGACATTATTGAGAGGCTTACTAAGTCAAAATGGGATAAGAGAGCCATGAAAATTAATGATATCAAATAGCCTAATGCAAAATTTACTTCAATGACTCTTGGTTGCAAATTTTATCATAGAAGCAAAATCAATTCTATTTGTACTACTATTATTGACAATGCCTACCAAATGTTGAAGGAAGGTGCTCAAATAGATGTCTGTGAGATTTTGAGGGAGTGGTTAATGGAGAATCTTGGCAAAATTAAGAAGGATAAGACACAAATATTTAAGTATGGATCATTTATCATTTATATGTTTTTCTACCTGATGAACTACTTCCTTGGTACTGGTAAGGTGACTTGGTAGAAGGACATCCCTGAAACATTATAGATTAGAAGATTCTATTAGATGAAAAAAAAAGACCTTGATCAGCAAATATTGGGATATTTCAAAATGTTTCAAAAGAAGATGCAAAAGAGGTAAATAATATCAAAGAGTTTTGTTGAGAAATACAAGGATATAGTTTTTTTCATGGTTGAAACTGATGTATGATGTATGGAGGCAATAGAACCAAGGAAACTTTGGATTCTACCAATGGGATATTAATTTGATTATGAGATTGTGGTTAAGTATGTTGAAGAAATTCTAAGTAAACCGACATACCCTAATGCTAAAATATTTAGTACTTACTCTGAAAAGTATCAGAAAGTTAAAAGTTAACTTCATGACGTAACATTGAATAAGAAAATTAAGAATATGGTGGAAAAAATTGTAGTGAAGGAAGGTATAAGAAAGGAAAAAATGGCATAAATTAGAAGGAAGAAAGAAGAGATGGAGAAAATTAGGACAACACAAGAGGCACCAAATGAAATTGAGAAGGAAGCTACTCCACCTCCACCTATCTCTATGCCATCCAATCAGAGATCAACTAGGAGTAAAACTAAAATATCTACATAACCTCCTATGAAGAAGACAACTCCTTCATTGAAGATTGCAAGGAAAAAGTACGAGGAATCACAATTTGAACATGTATTGAGGAGACCAAAACAAAAGAGTACAAGACCACAAAAGATAGAAAAGGTAGATAAATATGATTCTTCAACTGATTAATATCAATCTAAGAAGAAGATAAGGAATGGAGGTGCTAAAACTACTAAGATTGTCAAGGAAAAGCCTATGAGTGTAGGTAAGAATGAGAATCCAGTTGACAAAGTATTAGACAAGGTTGTTAAGTTTGGTATTCTAGATCAATTGAAGAAGTAATATCATTTATTTAATGAAGATGGAAGAAGAAGACTAGAGAAAGGTGTAATTACACATCTGAATAAGTATAGTAAGACATTGGTGGAGATAACAGATCAGATACCTCATCATTTATATGGTATTTTGGAAGAAAGAATATTAGTTTCTCTAGAGGAAGATAAAAGGGTAAGGGAGGCATCTATTGTTAATCTCTATTGAGCATTTAAGGTTGTCATTAGTATCAAAGGATAGTAAACATGTCGATTGGTTACTTATATTGAGTTGGTTGGTAACCAGAAGTAAGACAGATTAGTCAGTAAAGCCTTTACACCGAGCATCACATAGTTAACCGAGCACCAATGACACCGACATCAAAGGTCAATAAACATCGAGCATCACAGTATACACTGAGTAGATTATACAATGTTTACCAATGATCATAGAAAATGGCATAGTAATCTGAAATGGCACATTCTTATATGCAAATGGCTACAACAGATCGTAAAATAGTTTACCAAGATCAAGGAGCATTTATTGTGAATAGATACTCATTAAATGTAATGTTTATCTTATTGTAATAGTTGATCTAGGTTATTTTGCACCGTAGATCTTAGGGTTATGATTATTTTTGTAACCTAATTTTTGCTAAGGTGGAAAAATAGAACACTATATATTTTGTTTGTTCGCACCATTTTATGAGGTTGGATGAACTAATATATATGAATCACGGAGCACTTGAAGAAATTTCCTATCTTCAAGACAATCAGTTTACCGAGCAGAACAGAGCACAGAGGATATCAGATTGAGCAGAATTAGAGAAGGCTACTGAGTAGAATAGAGTGGAAAACCATCACAGATAAGGTGATATTTTGATGAGCACTTATAGATCTATTTCAGACAATTAAGTTGTCAACTAGCAGATAATTACCTATTACTTTCTGACAATTGTGATAGAGTTTTGATAAATCTCTTAACAGAGTAGACTTAACAGTCTTATGTAAATCTCTTAACCGAGTACACACTTCATTAGTGTTGTTTAAATCCTATAACTAGGTAGATCTAGCTGATCTAATATGTTACTCCTAACAGGGTAAGATCACTAGAAGTGATCAAAACTTGTAGCCTTAATAGGCAAACCTTTTCTATCTATAGTAGTGAAGAATTTGTGGGTGTCATCCCCACCATAGTTTTTACCTTCTTATAAGGGTTTCTGTGTTACCAAAATACTTGTGTTATGTGATTGTCATATTGATTTCATGTTGTTTACTTTCTTAAGTTAACTAGATGATTGATTTATACAATTGTATTCAAGTTATTTTGATCGGTTATCACAGTATTCAGTTATAGATCAGAAAGGTTTTACGAGTAAACTTTTGAAGGCACTGATTCACCCCTCCCCTCTTAGTACCTATCTCTCCTAATTCCAACAATTGGTATTAGAGCTTAGTTCTCTTGTTGAATAGTCTAACCACTAAAGGGTAAAGATCTAAGTCATGGAGAGATACAAACTTGACAAGACTATTGAGAATTAGAAGATACAAATACAGATGTTTGTGGAATAGTATAAACAAGCCAAGGAAGAACTAAAGAAATTACTGGTTGAAAGGAAGAACCTTGCAATTGAGCTGAATGAAATCAATTATCATGAAGAACCTATTTGATGAAATATTTGATCATATTGGATCAAGCTTTGGAAGCATCTCTGACAGATCTAAAAGCATAATCTCTGATTTATCTGAAAAGAATTAGCATCTATCTAAGCAAGTGAAAGCACTTCAAATCGGTCATGAATCTCAAATGGTGAGAATGGCAGAAATCATGAACAATTCTAGACAAGCTAAACAAGATTAGAATCTGGTTATTGAAGACCGAAGACTGATGAATGAACAACTTCAAGCAAAAGAAAGTGAAATCTAGAGACTCACTAATCATCATTTCCAAGTATCAAATCAGATGATGACAGTTAATCAAGAAATGAATCAAGTAAATGGAGAATTATCAAGAAGACTTGAAGATGTTGCAATACTTAGAGAAGATAATGAAAAACTCAGAAATGAAATAAAGACACAAAAGCAACACAATGAAATGATGAAGATAGCTGAGGACAGTTCTAAAATGATTGATGATTTCCTAACTAATCAGAGGAGATTCGAAAACAGAACCGGTATAGGCTACACTAGTGAAGGAGAATCATCACAACAAGCTGAAAAAGTCAACAACAACCAAAGTCTAAAACCTAAAGTGATGACATGCTATCATTGTGGAAAACCAGGACATACATCTAATGTGTGTAGAAGCAAAGCACAAGGTAAACCTCCTATCATTCCAAAATTTAATGGATATTGTTATTATTGTGGTAAGTTTGGACATCCAACTTATGAATGCAGAGCTAAGAAGAATGACATTGCTAATAATACTACTAAGGAGAAAATATGCTATACTTGTAATAAGCATGGACACATTGCAAGGTGAAAATGAAACAAGTCTGGACACCTAAAGAGAAACTACAATGAAAACCATATCAACTGAAGAGACAAGGTAACTCATATGTTTGGGATTATAATACATGGACTAATTGTACTGTATGTGGTCAGTATGGACATATTGCAGCAAACTATTACAGAAAGAGTCGGATTGGACAATCAAGAAACTGGACAAATGCAGGAATGGCATGTATGCACTGTCACAAGGTCGATCATGTAAGAAAGAACTACAAAGACCGAGCACCTGATGAAAACCATATATTTGAGAGTGGATATAACATTGTAGATATTATGAAGTTAAGGAACCCAATGTGGAAGAAGGCATCTAGTGAGGATGCTGAGTCAAGTAACACTGTCGATGAAACCTCATCCACTAGATTGGGTGACATCGGTACCTCCACTTAAGATGACAAAGGTATGTATGGAACTGACATTTTAAATGATCACATTTTACATACTATTCCTTATATATGATGTACAAATACCAAATCTACATGAATAAAGATGCACCATGGTTTATGTGTTATAAGTTTACAAATGTCATATAGTTGGTAAAAGAAGAAACATGAGTTGGTTACCCGTCGGTAATCATTAGACAAGGTTAACCGACAATAGTGTAAACTGATGAAGAAATTCTATGTTAACCGAGAAAAAAATTGTAGACATTACCGAGTTGACAGCTGTTTTGTATCTGAAGTTAGGTCATGCATTTAATGCATCAAAGTTTGAGCGGGAATATCAAAAAATCTATATATATATATATACGCAAAAAAAAAGTTCATTGTTACATTGTGATTTCAAAGAATAGAGATTTTATAGATAAGAGTTCAAGCTAAAGATTTTCAAAAAAGATTCCAAGCTACTATAGATTGAACCAATGACAATTCTTTGATGATAATGAGTAAGTTCATCTGCCTACCAAACACTGCTTATCTATTGTTTGCGAAACCCTAGAAACAATTTATGGCATCGACATCGACTACAAGAAAATGAAAATTGAGGAGGAAGTGGAATTAATTGTTAGGGCACATTTTGCCAAGGAGAAATTCAAACCTCATCCCAAGGTCACAACACAAATAGATGATATGGGCACATTTTCTAGTATTCCAGATAGGGTTTTGTTAACAGAAGATGTTAGGGCCTACATTCACTGCAAGATCGGTGAAGTATGTGATTTTGAGACCATTTCTACTTATTAGCAAGTCTATGGACCAGATGGTAAGATTAAATTTGAATACAAGAAGATTGAGGAGTCAGGGTTACGGTGTTTCACATACTTCCCACAATCCTTCCAAAATGACTGGATAAGAATTGTGCTAAGTAGATTTCATGATGGAAAATTTTGGTTAGATAAACCTGTTGAGGTCACTAAGAAGATTATCAGTAGGGTTACTGGGTACCCTACAACTGACAAAGCCAAAGCCTTTCGAAGTTCATCTCATCTTGATGTAGAAAAGAACACTAGAGCTCAATGGGATGGTAGGGCACTGAAAATTTCAACTATCAAAGATCCAATAGTAAAATTCATAGCTCATGTCATCAAGTACAAGATATTCCAATCTAGTAGACCAAATAGTGTACCCTACAGTGCCATGGACATGGCTTACAAAATTGTGAAGAAAGATCACTAGGTTGATCTTGCCAAGCTACTACTACACCAACTGCATGACAATATGAAGAAAATAAAAGAGAAGAAGTCTAATACATGTAAGTATAGATCATTTCTTGTCTGTACATTTCTCTATCTACAAAAATATGTACCAGGTATCAGTAAAGTAAACTGGCAATCGGATAAATCGATAACTGCACAAATCGGTGAAATGATGAAAAGTCTAGGAGACAATCTGAATAAGGAATTCAATGCATATTTCAAGGAATTTCAAACAAAAATGCTACAAAGAAGTAGAATTCAAAGGGAATTAGTGAGAAAATTTGAAGATGACATATGGTTTGTAGTCAACATAGACCACTCAATGATAAAGGCAATAGAACCGAGAACAAAATGGCTAACACCGATGGGATATGAAATGAATCATGATTTCTCTTTGAAATATATCAATGCATTGCTAGCATTACCAATAGACATCATTGCTAGTAGGTTTGGTGTATATGAGGAAGCTAAGTCTAGAATCACAATGGACATAGAGATCAAAAAAATGTCTAGAAGGGAAAAGAAAATGAGAAAAGATCTCACAGAAAAATATGGAACTATATCTAACTCACCTAAGGAGTCACCGATTGATGAGGCAACCAAAGGTTAGTTACAGTTGGCTGACAAGCCCTATGATAGTGAGGAAACTGAGTCAGACAAAGAAAATGATCACTCACTGGTTCCTCCCACAACTGATGAACAAGATATGTAGCTACCAAAACCTGAAGGAATGAAGACACGTTCATCAACTACTACACAATCCACTGAGCAAGTAGAAGCAGTAAAAGTAGCAAAAAGAAGAGCAGCTACACTGACCAAGAAATATGTTAAGAGAAAGACCAAGAAAGTAGCTGAGACACAAAAGAAAAAGAGGAAATATATAAGAACTAAAGAAGATATAGAGGAGATAGACACTAAAAATGATCTTGATCAATTCAAGTTAGTTCGTAACAGGGAAAGCACTATAAAAGAAATAATTGAAGATATAATTGAGAATGGAAATCTTACAGATCTAGGCATAGGCAAATTTGACAAAATGTCAATTGAGGACAAGACAAAGATAGAACATGCTATCATCCAGATGATGATTAAATTCAAGAGAGTACCAATGGAATTCACATGTCAATTTCCAAAAGAACTTGATGACATAATAAGTGAGAGATGGGCTATTGCACTAGATACATAGAAAAGGAAAAGAGAATGATCACTAAGCCATGCAGCCTCACACTTTAGCTATGCTATGGTAAGTGAATACATGACAAAGTATCAGGCTAGATTTCTAGTCAAGAATAGAGCTATGCAGATCATGGATGAGAATGTGGATGATATGGATGTCATATGTGATTCTCTATGGACATCAATTTTGAAAGTAGAAGAGAAAGTTGAACAAGAAGCATTCCTGAAACTGTCTAAGAAGAGACATAGTTCAAAAGATAAAGGTATTTTCATTGATGCTAACAAAGGTAAGAAAATAGAGGGCACCGGTATATCAGTTACCGAGGTAATTGATATCACCAAACAAAAGGAAGAAATCAAAATTTCACAGGATGCACCGGATCAAGTTAAGATCCACTTGCAAAAGAAAATCAATGATGATGCACTCATTGAGGACATCACTAATGGTGATCCTGATGATAAGGATGATGAAGATGTGACAATTACACCATACAAAGGTGAAACACTAGACACTGATAGTGTGTTCACATCTCTACTGGGTGAACTACCTATACTTGCAAAGGCAGTTGAAATAATTTCACAAGTACAACCTGATGTGTCTCATCCTAAGCCAAATAAAGATACAACTGAGATTCAAGCACCCAAGAAACCTGCAGATACAAATGAGCCTAACAAACTAGAGGCATAATCAATAGAAACAAAGGAACCGAAAGAAACAAAGTCAAATGAGGTGAACCCACCTAACACTAAAATCAAGACTCCCACACCATCTACCAAGGAGTAGAAGAGGGATGATACAGTGTCAACTGGGAAATATACTCTGAGAAGTGAAGAAAAAGCTATTGTCATAAGTGAGAAGAAGTCACCTCTTGCCCAAAAGAAGAGGAAGAAGAAAGCCAAAGGATCGGTCACCATTGATGATGTTATAATTATACCAGAATGTGACCCGAGAACCCTAAGCCCTGAGGAACTAAGTAGATATGGGGAATTATGTTCAAGGAATGTGACACAAGAGAAGTTAAGGCAAGAACACAAACGTAAAGAAGTGTTAAATGATGTGAGGGATATTCTACAATAGATAGTACTGGAGATAAATATTGAAGAGAATACTCTCATCTTAGATCAACTTGCCACACTCACCAACAAAATCAATGCCCCTGATATAGATGCAGAAAAAAGAATAGAAGAAAGGGTAGAATCAAAGATTCAGAAAAAATTGGCAGAAATGATTAGCACATAAGTGGCACTGAATAGGGTAAAATTATCTGAGGTCATTACCGAGGTAAAATCTATCACCTAGATAATCCGTCAACTTCTAATCAAGCTTTGTACTTCAGACACCTTCACTGTAGAAGTCAGTGAAAAGATAAAAGGTTTAGAAGTAGAGATATAGTTGAGTACACAAGCAGCTATTGCCGAACCAACTACTTTCTTAAAGAATATTAACCGAGTTCAGGAACTCCGGTGGCTGATAGTAGACTTAAGGAAATAAGAAGCGCACATCATCGATCAGGTTACCGAATTACAAAAAGAACTCACACCTTACTTGAAATTTTTTGAAGCACACATTGTCAAAGCTGAACAACTTGTGGCAACACCAGAGATTTTGGTGTTGGATAATATCTTTGGCATGCATGCACAAGTTGGTCTTGAGCATATTGCTCTTACCAACTTGAAAGAGGAATGGGACAACCTCTTGGAGTCTGTAAAGAAAACCCATCCACACATTTTTGATAAGATGTAAGTATACATTATATATATATATTTTTTCATTTGGCATTATTATCAAAAAGGGGGAAACCATGTATATGCAAAATAAGTATACTTTGATATGTATATTACACACTACTGGGAGCATGCACCGAGGGGGAGTACTCTGTACTTAGAAATTTTTGTTGTGGATATGTATATGGCGGAGACATAAGGCATATATAGAAACATTTTTTCTATATACATTCAAAGTTTTGATACTAATGCCAAAGGGGGAGATTGTTAATCTCTATTGAGCATTTAAGGTTGTCATTAGTATCAAAGGATAGTAAGCAGGTTGGTCGGTTACTTATATTGAGTTGGTTGGTAACTAGAAGTAAGACAGAATAGTTGGTAAAGCCTTTACACCGAGCATCACACAGTTAACTGAGCACTAGCCACACCGACACCGAAGGTCAGTAAACAATGAGAAATGTAGTAAACACCAAGAAAATTATACAGTGTTTACCGATGATCACAGAAAATGGCATATTAATTTGAAATGGCACATTCTTCTATGCAAATGGTTACAACAGATCGTAAAATGGTTTACCAATATCAAGGAGCATTTATTGTAAAAGATACTCATTAAATGTAATGTTTATCTTATTGTAATAGTTGATCTAGGTTATTTTTCATTGTAGATCTTAGGGTTATAATTATTTTTGTAACCTAATTTTTGCTAAGGTGGCAAAATAGAACACTATATATTTTGTTTGTTCGTACCATTTTCTGAGGTTGGGTGAACTAATATATATGAATCATAGAGCACTTGAAGAAATTGCCTATCTTCAAGACAATCAGTTTACCGAGCAGAACAGAGCATAGAGGATATCAGATTGAGCAGAATCAGAGAAAGCTACTGAGTAGGACAGAGTAGAAAACCATCACAGATAAGGTGATATTTTGATGAGCACTTATAGATCTGTTTCAGACAATTAAGTTGTCAACTAGCAGATAATTACCTATTACTTTCTATATACACCTAAAAATGGCTTCATTAATTAATTAAATATTTATTATTTAATTACTATTGACTTGATAAATTAATTAAATATTTATTATTTAATTAAGAATTATTCCTCTATTTATTAAATAAATTATTCAATTTATTTAGTGAATTCACTATAGTCTATTCTTCTATCCTAAGTCTTCTAATTAGTATTATTAAAGTGATTTAATTAAATATACAATCACCTAAATATGACTAAGTTTTCTAGTCCACCTCACCTACCTAGTCACCTAACACATCACTTTGGCTAAAATAAATAATAATTATTAATTATTTATTGATAATTATCCTCACCCACACATGTCCTATTCTTAAGGGCTATGTGGCCTCATAGGACTTGGTCTCATAACCACATGTCCTCTCTTAAACCAAGTCAAGAGACATTCCCTATTCCTAAGGGGCTTCTCAAGCCACCTCTAAGGGTCAAAGGTGACTCATAGGATACTTGTGCAAAGAGTTCTCATGAGGAAAAGGTCTCTCCCTCTTTCTCTCTTTGGTCTTCGTGAGACACTTGACATGTGTCTTTCCCTTCCACCTTCTTCTCCTCCATGTCAATGTGAGAGGAACATCATCCCTATTCTTCCTCTCACATTCCAACTACATCCCCCTTTCTCTCAACTCCTTCAACCAAGTCAATCCTAGCCCTAGGATCTTCCACCTTTCATTCTCAACCGTAGGATTGTGCCACCTAGGCCTAGATCCTCCAAAACTCTATAAAAGGAGCCTCATTTCCCATTTGAGAGCTAATAGGTATTTTTGATAACAAGCATTCAAGAAATCAAGCAATCAATAATTCCATACAATCACCATTTCATTTGCATTCCATCCATTAGTTTGCATAAGCTATTGTGCACTCATTTCATTCAATCTCCACACTTTGGTAGCATCTTGGGAGAAGGCTTCATTTTGGAAATCTAAGAGCTCAACATCTTCAAGAAATCAAAGCTAGGAGGACAATGGAGACAAGCTGCATGGTAGGTGAAGGTAATTAAATTAGTTTCATCATTTCATAGTTACTTTGCATTCTTCATTGTGTTTGCATTAGATAGATTCATTGGCTTTAATAGTTAATTTATCATTTCTAGTTGTTAGACATCTAATTTGCATACATTTTTGGCGCTAGAAGGAGGGCTTGAACCTCCATTTTTAACATTCTATTTTTTTAGTTTTCCGTGTGCATGGCGTTTCTAGGCTGTTTATGTGCATTCATTCACGATTATTGTGCATCCATTCATCTATACTACGCATTCATTTTAGATCACAACAGTCATTTTCTATCTTTCCCATTTTTATTTTGATTAAAATTTGCACATTTGTTATGATTTTCTACGCATACATTCCATTTTCTGCGCTTACATTACATTTTGCTGCACATTAATTATTTTGTTATGCGCATCTGTTTAATAATTTTGCGCATTGATTCACTATTATTGTGCATTTGTTATTGATAGTATTTAGATTAAAATTTTTGATTTATTTTGATTTTAGCTAACCTTTAACAAGTTTCTATTTGTTCTAGTAGCATTTAGGCTATTTTGCAGGACGTTTAGTAGAAGACCCTATTGCTAAAATTTCTAACATATTTCTTTGCAGGGATTCCTAAAGGGTTTTCAAAATAAACCATAATCTCATTTGGGCTCTAAAATAAGACATGCATTTGCTTTGTGTGTATTCTTTAGTATAGCTCAAGTGTCTATTGTGTTTTTCTTAATAGCATATCTGTAATCCCAAAATTATAACAACGTATCCTCTCCCCTTGCCATTCGTGGACCTTGGGTGTAAGAGAAACTATTATAATTTTTAGAGGGCGGTCTTTGGTGGGAAAAGAGGTACTCACCCCAAGGAACGACCCAACTGGTAATAGGCTAAAGCCAAGCCCTTCCAAACCGGTATATAAAAAATGCTAGTGTGATTAGTCTCACATTAGGCAGGTGTGAATTCATTGTGGCAACCAAAATCTCCTGCAGTACCCTAGTGGTGCGTTAAAGTCCTACTTAGTAGAGGTGAAAGCCTTGCTTTGAAAGGATTGGGAGAGCCCCCTTAATTGGGAAAATGACTTGATCACAACCACCTGAATGGATGTCCTTACTAAAAACTTTTGTTTAGTGACCAAAAACCTTCTATCTGCTGGCTCAAGGAGTCACCCAAGCTCATGAAGACACCCCACATTACTCATGGTTCATAGTAGAGATAGCAGTTCTTTGGGAAGTAATGACCCATTGAATTTGGAACTTGGTGTGCCTGAGAAGTGAGTGCAATGTAAGGAGGAGCCCGTGCCTCCAAGTTCCTAGGCTGTCCACTGTGAATTTGTGTGGCTGGATTTTATTATCCTAGTGGGGATTCAATAGATATCATCCTTGCCAACCATAAGATTGTAAGCGTGTTTGTGCATTCATATTAGCATAGTTAGATTAACATCATTTCTGTCTTGTGTGTGTGTGTTTATGCATTTGTCACTTTGCCAAAACAAAAAAGAAAACCAGCCAACACCAGGAAAATCCAAAGCCTTTCAATTCAGATCAGAACTTAAAAACCTGCGCATATATCACATCTTTTTGCGCATTTGATCCAATTTGCTACGCATTTATCACAATTTGTTGTGCATCTATTTAGACTGTCTATGCTTTTGAGTACTACCCATCGCATCTGTTACATATTGCTGCGCATCTGTTTAATTTTGTTGCGCATTGATCAATCTGTCCTGCACATTTGTTGTTGTGCATTTACAACTGTGAGCATTTCCACAAACTTTGCAATTGTCAAAATCACTTTTTTAGATACCCATTTTTGTGCTTAATAAGATTCTGGAGAAACAGTCAAGTTATAAAGACCTTTGATCTTTAGTTTGACCATTCATCACTTTTCATCATTCCTTCATCAAGATTCATCAAATCATTTTTCTTCCAAATCTTTGAAATTCTCAATTTTGTGTTGAAACATTATCTTATCCATTAGATTTTGATCTTTGTGAGTTTACCATATTAGGATATATCATCCTTAATCATCAAACTTTCTTAGGTTATTATCTCTTGATTTTTCTTTGTCATATCATAGTGAGATTTATACCTCCTATTGACTTAGAGTTTATCAAGTTGTCTTATCACTTTTCAACACATTTCAATATCTTTCCTATCAATCACTTTACATACCTTCTCATCAAAAATCTTTCATCCCATAATCAATTCTTTCAATTTTATGGTTCAAACTCGATCTCAGAAATTTAAACAAGCCACCAATCTAGAATCCCTAGACAAGATGGAAGGCAATACAAGCAACGAAGAAAATCCTTGGCCCGAAGCTCCTAAGAAAAATTCACTTTTTACATCCACTGATGAACCCATCGATGAAGAACTTAGGGAAGCTTCACAAGATCCTCAATTTTATCATGTCATGGAAAGACTCTTAGGCTTGGATAAAGAGATGTATTTTGTCATGCTTGCTCAACAAGGAGCTACGTTACCAAGTGATTTTGATGTTTCTTATCTTAGAGAACCAGCTCACACAAATAATCAACAAATTCCTAAAGGTTCTCAAGATACTCATGGAGCAAAGGAAACCAATCAGCAATCCAATGCTTCTCATAGTCATGAACAACACACTATTTCTCAAAATGATCAGCCAAATCATGCCTCACAAAACAATGCTTCTCACAACAATGTTTCCCAAAACACTCAAGGAAACACACCATCTTTGGATCCCATCCTACAACAAATCCAAATGCTTCAACAACAAATCCATGACATCCAAATTGGATCATCAACAAAGAAGTATTCCTTGGATGATATATGTCCTTATCCTTTTGATAAGAATTTAGCAATGATTCCATTCCCTCCTCATTTTGAGGTACCAAAATTTGACAAATACAAAGGTAATTCAGATCCTCAAGACCACATTCATGTGTTTTGTGCTACTTGTATTGAAGTCTTTCACAATGACACTTATCTTATGCAACTATTTCCATGAAGTTTAGGAGGACAAGCCATGGAATGGTTCTCTAAACTACCCCCCGGCATCAAATCTTTCAATGAGCTTCTTGACAAATTTGTGACTCATTATTCATATAACATCAAACATGAGGTCACTATGCTCGATCTTTGCAATGCACATCAAAAGAATGGAGAACCTTTTCTTACTTTTTTACAAAGATGGTGTCAATTGTTTTCCAAATATCCACGAACGATTCCTGAACAAGAAAAGATGGATATTTTTGTGCATAACCTTACACCAGAAATGAATTATAGGTTACAATTGCAATGTCCACCAAATTTCAATAAGCTCATAGAAAATGGTATCAAGATTGAGGAAGCTATGGTCAGAAAAGGTGAGATCAAACTTTATTCTAAAGACAATGTTGGATTCTCAAATTCCAATTCCAACAACTACAACAATGACAAATCAAATTTTTGGAATAAAAACAAAAACATTGTCAATGATGGGATTGTTGATAATCATAATGTCAAACCAATGAACCCCTTCTTAATCTCACCAGTCAGGCCAATACTACTCAAGGAACCTACAACAATCAATCATCCAATCAAAATACCAACAAGGATTCATCTAAACCAAGATTGCCTTTTATGTCACCTCGAAGAAACTTTACTCCTTTGGGGGAATCTCTTGAATCAGCATTATGGAAGTTAATCACAAAGAAACTCATTACGCTTCCTGAAATGAAAGATTTTGAACCTAGAGTAAAGCCTTCTTGGTGGAATGAGAATGATTATTGCGAATTTCACAGAGGTAGAGGACATAAAACAAATGATTGCAAAAGACTCAAAAATGTAATCCAAGATTTAATCAAAAGTGGTGAAATTGGTGTTGACGGACATGTCTCGAATGAATCACATACATCTTTCAAAGATCCACTTCCTGAGCATGAAAAAGGGGGTTCTTCCAACAATAAGGGTGACAATAAAGCTAATTATAATTCCACTCCCTATCAATATGTTGGTAACATTTTTGAATGTCATCCTTCTATGTATTATGCCAATGTTATTACCATCAAAGAAAAATTAGAGAGTCTACTTGTATTGAAGTCTTTCACAATGACACTTATCTTATGCAACTATTTCCATGAAGTTTAGGAGGACAAGCCATGGAATGGTTCTCTAAACTACCCCCCGGCATCAAATCTTTCAATGAGCTTCTTGACAAATTTGTGACTCATTATTCATATAACATCAAACATGAGGTCACTATGCTCGATCTTTGCAATGCACATCAAAAGAATGGAGAACCTTTTCTTACTTTTTTACAAAGATGGTGTCAATTGTTTTCCAAATATCCACGAACGATTCCTGAACAAGAAAAGATGGATATTTTTGTGCATAACCTTACACCAGAAATGAATTATAGGTTACAATTGCAATGTCCACCAAATTTCAATAAGCTCATAGAAAATGGTATCAAGATTGAGGAAGCTATGGTCAGAAAAGGTGAGATCAAACTTTATTCTAAAGACAATGTTGGATTCTCAAATTCCAATTCCAACAACTACAACAATGACAAATCAAATTTTTGGAATAAAAACAAAAACATTGTCAATGATGGGATTGTTGATAATCATAATGTCAAACCAACGAACCCCTTCTTAATCTCACCAGTCAGGCCAATACTACTCAAGGAACCTACAACAATCAATCATCCAATCAAAATACCAACAAGGATTCATCTAAACCAAGATTGCCTTTTATGTCACCTCGAAGAAACTTTACTCCTTTGGGGGAATCTCTTGAATCAGCATTATGGAAGTTAATCACAAAGAAACTCATTACGCTTCCTGAAATGAAAGATTTTGAACCTAGAGTAAAGCCTTCTTGGTGGAATGAGAATGATTATTGCGAATTTCACAGAGGTAGAGGACATAAAACAAATGATTGCAAAAGACTCAAAAATGTAATCCAAGATTTAATCAAAAGTGGTGAAATTGGTGTTGACGGACATGTCTCGAATGAATCACATACATCTTTCAAAGATCCACTTCCTGAGCATGAAAAAGGGGGTTCTTCCAACAATAAGGGTGACAATAAAGCTAATTATAATTCCACTCCCTATCAATATGTTGGTAACATTTTTGAATGTCATCCTTCTATGTATTATGCCAATGTTATTACCATCAAAGAAAAATTAGAGAGTCAACCAGTCCAAGCCACCACTCGTGCTCAAGCCAAAGTTACTCTTCAAGGAGTCCAGTCTAAACCAAGCACTACATAAAATAAGTCTGTTTATGTCCCAAAGTCTATCCCAAATACTTCCAACCAGTTTCATCTTTTGGAACAACTTAAGAAAACACTTGACCAGATGTCCATCTTAGAGCTTTTGCGTCTTTCCCCATCTCACAGAGATATCCTTGAAAAAGCTTTCTTAGAGACCCAGGTTCCAACAACTCTAGATCCTGATCAATTTCAAGCTATGGTGGGCCATTTAACAACCCCACACTATTTGTCCTTTACTGAAAATGATGATTTAGCCATTACCCAACCTCATAATGCTCCCTTACATATCGAAGTCCTTGTCTAGTATCACTAGATTAAAAGAGTATTAATAGATGGGGGAGATGGCTTGAATATCTGCACGTTAAAGTTAGTCCTTGCATTGGGATTTTCTGAGAGTGATGTTGATCCAAAAAATAAAATCACAATAAAAGCCTATGATGAGGAAGAGAGTCATCCAAGGGGTCCATTTTTCTTCCAATTAGAATTGGTCCTATTGTCAAAGATTAATCTTGTCAAGTTCTGGACATGGATCTTGCTTATAATATTCTTTTGGGAAGACCATGGATTCATTCCACGCAAGTTGTGCCATCAACTTATCACCAATGTATAAAATTCCCTCACAATGGTTAGGAGATCACTATCAAAGGAGATTCTAATCCTTTTCAATATTGTAGCAATGTGAAGATTTATGATTCTTTGGTTCCCTATAATCGTATTGGATCTTCTGCAACTACACCTAGTGACCCTAGTAATATAGCATCAACTTCTAAATTAGATGGGATCAAGATAGACATCAAATAAAGTAGTATGGGAGAATATACTTTAGGTCAAGCTCTTTGTATCACTGAGTTACCTTTATCTCCCAAATCATATGGTAGATCTTTGATCACTAAACAACAATCAGAACCCCCTTCCACACTTGTTTATAACACATTTATAAGTGGAGGCACAATATCCAAAGAGGCAGCTGAGCGTAATGCAAATTATTGGATTAAGACACAGAAGATTGAAGAGGATATTAAACATGAATGTATATCACCTGATGTCTATGGAAAAGGGTATACTTTGCTACAAAAGATGGGATATCAAGGTGCTGGACCTCTAGGGTTACAAAGAGAAGGTGTTATAAAACCAATTTTGCAAAATCCCAATTATCAAAGAGACACTACAGGATTAGGATATAAAGGAGAAGGACCACAAGAACCAAAAGGAAAAGCAAAAATACCACCTTTTCATGAGACATCTAAAGCTCCTGCCTTACAATTCAGAAAGCATGGTATGTATGTAGATCCAAAGAAACAAAGGATAGCTCAAAGAATCATTGATAGACTTGAAGATAATGATGATTCTGATTCTAATGATTATGAATGGGATTCCTTATCTGATTATACTAAAGAAATAGGAGTCGATGTTGTCCATCAATATAGTAATGATTACCATGAGGTCGAGAGTTCAACGAGTGACTCACTAGGATTGGTCCCACATAATACTACTCGTGTTGATTGTGAGAGAAGTGAGCGTTATCTTGTGACAGATGATTCAGATGAGAGTATGGAAATAGACCTCATTAATACTATTATAAACCTTGACAACTTTTCCATCAATACCATCTCTGCTTTTGAAACTAACCCAAATGACCCAATGCCCCTTGTCCATCCTGACCTTATCGATTGGGATTCTCCCGATCACCCATAACTTGATGTCTTCCATAATGATGACGCGATCATTAACTATCTTGGCATCAGGGATCATTTACCACCAGGGGATCACAAGTCAGGATTTCTGATAGAACTCAATGACATGGCCTATTTTGGAGAGAGTGCCAATCCTTTCAGTCATAAAAATCTAAAAATAATCAACAGATCTAATGGTGAAAACCATTCAGTGGCAGTATTAGATCCAAAAATAGTAAAAAGAAAAGATGCATCTGATGGTGAAAACCTCTCTGAGGTGCCTAATGATGGAAGGATTGACACTCTTCCCAACTATCTATATTGAGAGAAATCTGCCATTCTTAAAGAACCAATAGTACCACTTAACATTGGAACAAAGGAGTCTCCACGCATCCTCAAAGTAGCAGCATCCTTGATAGAATCAGAGAAAGAAGCTTTTGCAAAAAAATTTAGAGAAAGACAAATCAACTTTTCTTGGTCCTATGCTGATATGCCTGGTTTGGACCCCAATCTCATTATGCATCATTTATCTATCAAACCAGGTGTAAAACCAGTTAAGCAGAAGCTCCACAAAATGCATCCTAACATTGCTCTAATAATGAAAGTAGAATTGAAGAAGCTCCTAGATGTTCGATTCATTCGGGCTATTGATTATACTGAGTGGATTTCAAATATTGTTCCGGTTTCAAAACCAGACAAGTCTATTAGGATTTGTATTGATTTTCGAGATCTTAATAAAGCTTGTCTGAAAGATGACTTCCCTTTGTTAAATATTGATATGATTGTTGACCTAACAGCTGGGCATGAGATGTTATCATTAATGGATGGATTTTCTGGCTATAACCAAATCAAGATTATGCCAGAAGACTAGGAAAAAACTACTTTTACTTGTCCATGGGGTACATACTACTAGAATGTGATGCCATTTGGCATCAAAAATGCTGGAGCAACTTATCAAAGAGCCATGACCATGATCTTTCATGACATGATGCATACCATCATGGAAGATTATGTTGATGACATTTTAGCAAAATCTAAAGATAGAGCTGGTCATTTGAGAGTGTTGGATAGAATATTCACCCGGATGGAAAAATATTAGATTCGACTTAATCCAAAGAAATGTGCATTCGGGGTCACATCCGAAAAATTGTTAGGCTACATTGTCTCAGCTAAAGGCATCGAAGTGGATCCAAAAAAGGTTAAAGCAATATTGGAGATGGCTTCCCCCACTAACATTAGTTATCTAAGATCTTTATATGGGCATCTACAATCCATCCAAAGATTTGTTTCTCAACTAGCAGATCGCAGTCATCCCTTTCAACATTTGCTACATAAAAATATCTTATTCCAATGGGATGATAAGTGTGAGGAAGCTTTCAACAAAATCAAGCAGTATCTAGTGAATCGTCCAACTCTGATGTCACCGATTCTGGGAAAGCCACTCTTGCTCTACATTTCAGCCACGACAGCTTCACTAGGTGCTCTTCTCGCTCAGCAAGATCATGAAGGAAAAGAAAAAGCCATCTACTACATCAGTTGCACTTTAGTGGGATATGAGTTAAACTATTCCCCTATTGAAAGAGCATGGCTGGCTATTGTCTTTTCTTCGCAAAAGTGGCAACATTACATGTTGTCACATTCTACTCAGCTTATTGCAAAGACTGATCCTTTAAAGTATTTGTTAAGCAAGACAACATTAATAGGCAGGTTGGCTAAGTGGGTCATGCTACTTAGTGAGTTTGATATTGAATATGTAGACAGGAAGGCTATCAAAGGTCAAGTGATCACAGATCAACTAGTTGATGCTCCATTAACGGATGACCAACCTATACACACAGATTTTCCTGATGCTCATATCTTAGCTTTGTTTACACAAGCATGGAAATTATACTTTGATGGCTCATACACTCAACAGGGTTCAGGAGCTGGTATTCTTTTTATCACGCCACAAGGATAGACTATTCCAAAATATTTCAAGTTGTTATTTCCTTGCACCAATAATGTAGTAGAATATGAGGATTTGTTGATTGGGTTAAAAATGGCTTTACAATGGAACATATCTGAAATAAATGTCTACGGAGATTCTCAGCTGATTGTTAATCAGGTTAATGATGATTATCAGACCAAATATGATAAGTTATTGCCATATAAATGTATGGTTGATGACTTTAAAAATTATTTCTCTGTCATTACTTTTGAGCAGATTCCTCGGCATGAAAACAAGGCTACCGATGCCATAGTAATGATTGCTTCTTTATTTGATATAGAAGATACCAAGGCCCATTTTGAGTTCTTGGTGGAATCCCTGACTTGTCCTGCATATGATGAGCCTGATATGAGTATTATATGTCATATGATTGGACATGACTCCCCAACCTATGGAAAGATCTATTCTTACCTCAAAGATAACACTCTACCTCCTGACCTATCCCGTAATAAAAAATGAACTTTTCTCCGCCAAACCTCTTGCTATATCTTAATATCCGACACCCTTTATTGGCGAGGTTTTGATGGTACTCTCCTACAATGTCTCGAACATGATGAAGCTCAACTTTCATTACATGATGTACATGAGGGTATTTGTGGGACACATTTGAGTGGTCCCTCTTTGGCTAAGAAACTCATGCGTATGGGTTATTATTGGCCTACCATGGAGGCAGACTCCTTTCATTTTGCTAGGGCATGCAAGAAATGTTAGATATATGGAAACCTTATCCGTGCTCTAGCTCAAGAGTTACATCCTTTTACAACTACTTTTCCATTCAGTCGGTGGGGACTCAACCTCATGGGTGCTATCAATCCTCCATCTTCCAATGGCCACAAATGGATTCTCACTGACATAGAATACTTCGCTAAATGGATTGAGGCCGTTCCATTAATTACCACCACAGGGAAACAAATCTCCATGTTTATCTTAAACTATATCATTTGTAGATATGGTATACCTATGTATCTTATCACTGATCATGGGAAACAGTTTCAAAATCAAGACATGGATGACTTGTGCACCAAATTCCACATCACCCACAACTATTCCACCATCTACTATCCTCAAGGAAATGGCCAAGCTGAGGCGTCAAACAAAACAATTGTTAAAATCCTACAAAAGACTGTCAATGACGTTGGCCGTGACTGGCATCTCCAACTTAATCTAGCCTTATGGGCTTACCACACCTCCATCCGTACTCCTACTTGAGCCACTCCATACTCCCTTGTCTATGGATTTGAAGCAGTCCTTCCCCTCGAGGTTGAGTTGCCTTCACTTCGTGTTACTCTTAAAGATTTAATTCTTGATGAAGAGTATAGAGTTGCATGCCTGACTGAATTGGAACTCCTAGATGAATGTCGTTAGTGAGCCTATGATCATTTGAAAGTTTATCAGCAGCATCTGTCCTATCAGTACAACAGCAGGGTAAAGATCAGAGACTTTCAGTTGGGTGACTTAGTCCTTCGAGAAAATCCAAAGAATCAACAACACCATGAAAAGAAGGGCAAGTTTGAACCAAATTGGTTAGGACCTTTTGTGATTACATCAGTCTATGGTTCTGGAGCCTATCAGTTGTCTACGCCAGAGGGAGATCTCTTGGATGAACCTCTTAATAGTATCCATCTCAAGAAGTTCTATCCCTGAAATCCCAATGCAAGGGGCATGTATATAGTCTATATATATATATATATATTCTGTAATTAAAAAAAATAAAAAATACAAAAAAATATAGTCTGTATATATATATATATATAGTCTATATATAGTTCCACCTTCTTCTCCTCCATGTCAATGTGAGAGGAACATCATCCCTATTCTTCCTCTCACATTCCAACTACATCCCCCTTTCTCTCAACTCCTTCAACCAAGTCAATCCTAGCCCTAGGATCTTCCACCTTTCATTCTCAACCGTAGGATTGTGCCACCTAGGCCTAGATCCTCCAAAACTCTATAAAAGGAGCCTCATTTCCCATTTGAGAGCTAATAGGTATTTTTGATAACAAGCATTCAAGCAATCAAGCATCCAAGCATTCAAGCAATCAAGCATTCCATACAATCACCTTTTCATTTGCATTCCATCCATTAGTTTGCATAAGCTATTGTGCACTCATTTCATTCAATCTCCACACTTTGGTAGCATCTTGGGAGAAGGCTTCATTTTGGAAATCTGAGAGCTCAACATCTTCAAGAAATCAAAGCTAGGAGGACAATGGAGACAAGCTACATGGTAGGTGAAGATAATTAAATTAATTTCATCATTTCATAGTTACTTTGCATTCTTCATTGTGTTTGCATTAGATAGATTCATTGGCTTTAATAGTTAATTTATCATTTCTAGTTGTTAGACATCTAATTTGGATACACTTTCTGACAATTGTGATAGAGTTTTGATAAATCTCTTAACAGAGTAGACTTAACAGTCTTATGTAAATCTCTTAACTGAGTACACACTTCATTAGTGTTGTTTAAATGCTATAACTAGGTAGATCTAGCTGATCTAATATGTTACTCCTAATAGGGTAAGATCACCAGAAGTGATCAAAACTTGTAGCCTTAACAGGCAAACCTTTTATATCTATAGTAGTGAAGAATTTGTGGGTGTCATCCCCACCGTATTTTTTACCATTTTACAAGGGTTTCTGCGTTACCAAAATACTTGTGTTATGTGATTTTCATATTGATTTCATGTTGTTTACTTTCTTAAGTTAACTAGATGATTGATTTATACAATTGTATTCAAGTTATTTTGATTGGTTATCACAGTATTCAGTTATAGATTAGAAAGGTTTTACAAGTAAAGTTTTGAAGGCACTAATTCACCCCTCCCCTCTTAGTACCTATCTCTCCTAATTCCAACATCTATATCTAAGATGTGTCTAGTAATTAGTAATGATGAGAGGAAAGAATTACTTGATGAGTATAAGAAGAGGCTATTGACAAATAAAAGAATCAATATGTTAATTGATGGAAACAAAAAAAAATATTTCAGAGACTGATAAGATTATTGGTAAAATGTTAATGGAAGTTGGACATGATGTACCAAAAAGGAAAGAGCCAAGGACTAAGAGGAAAAGGATAAATTGTTCATTGATGATCAATTCAGCTATATAGTTAAGGAACCATATCTATTTGTTGAAGGAGTACCTATTAGTCTTGATGAGCAGGGTGATGATGATTTATAGGGTTAAAAAAAAGAAAAAGAAAAAGATCCATTCACCGATCCTGCAAACATAATAACTAAAGATGAAATAAGGGAGATCATGTCAGAAAATGATACATCAAAGAAAAAATTGTTGAGGTTGAACCAGTTAAGGATATTTATGAAAATATGGATGATTCTCATGATCTTGATACTATGGACACTAAGGCTACCAGAGGAGAGGATGATAGAGAAGAAAAGAAGGCAAGAGAGAAAGAGAAGCAAGATAAATCTCATGATGAAGAATAAAAATGGGAGAAACTAGAAAATATAGAACAAGTTAAAAATAATACTTGGCCATATCTTAGTAAGGTTGAGACATTGTTGGTAATATATTCACTTGAATCTCTTGAATTATCAGATGTGCATGGACTTATTGACATAGAGAGTATGGAAGAAGATGAACTCATGAAAATTACTATTTTTTCTCATGCCAAAGCTAAGGAAAAGTCTATAAGAAAGAGTGAGAAAGGGAAATGAAAACTATTTAGGGCAGCCGAAGTGCTTGAAAAGGTAATGCCTAAGGTTCAAGTGAATCAAGGTAATTCAACTCTTTATTAGTTAGAAGAACTTATAAATAATTTTGATATTTATTTGAGTCTTTAGAGAAATTTGCACAAGATAGTGTTTAGAAAGAATTTGTTTCAAAGAGATTTCATCATCTATTTAATCTAATTGCACAAGATAGAAAGTCTCTAGATGATGGGATGAATTAGTTAAAGGAAGCTATTAAGGGTGGGTCTAATGTATTAAAGATGTGTATTAATCCATTCCCTCATGTTGTTGACATTGATAAAATTATTAAGGAGAGTTAGGAAGTACTAGCAGATAGAGAAAAGGCCTTTGATTTATCAAAGGGATTTTATTTTGGCATATAAAGGAGATAGTAAAGATAAATGAAAAAATCCAGAGTCTAGAAGTTGAGATAGAGAATTCTTGGAAGGTTTTTTGACTATGAAATCTTATAGTTCCTAAGTTAGATATTTTGTAGAGGATCTTGGAGGACACAAAAAGGACAAGTAAAGCCCCTTCCCCACCGGATATTGTTCATGTTGAGGAATAAACTTATCTGATATGTGATAAAATTCAGATTTAGGATTGTCTGAGAAAGAATTGGGATGCAAATTGGATATATTTGAAGGATAGTTTCTTGGATATATTCATGTTTTTGTGAGTATGTTGTTATCCTTTATATATATTCATGCAAATAGTATAGGGTTTTGGTAGAAGGTTTTTTAATTTCTAGCCCCTTCTTTTCCATTGATGTCAAACATGAAGAGATAAGTGAAATATGATGCATAGGAGAGGTGTTTATCTTAGAAGGAGCTCAGTTTTTGAAGAAAAAATTGAGACTTGGCATTTTTGGGATGGACACTTAGCCATTTTTCACTAAGTGTTTCCATCAATGCCAAAGGGGGAGATTGTTGGTGAGAGTCACCTAATGATGATTGATATGTTTTCATCGATGGAAACTACATTCATTACTCTTGGACATATTTTAGTTTTGTATGTTTATCAAAGGTTTGATGCAAGAAAATGACTAAGTACCAGAGGCAGAGAAGAATACAAACAAATAGAATGGCTTGGTATGAATGTATGATAGAGAGTTATAGGATGTGATCATAGAGAATGAAATTATAATCCTAATATGTCTAATTATATCTTGACAAATTATATTTTTTTTGTATGCATGAGATATCCACTAATGAATATTGGTTTGACAGTTTTTGGGCTAGAACAAAGTTCAGTAAGATCGTTCAGTATTTGGTTAATCAATTTAGGATTTTGGTTTGATAGTTGTTTATATTATCCAACTATGGAGGAAACTAAAATTTCTTAGAAATATTTGAGTTGATGATTTGATCAAGATTTGGCACGAATTTTGTAGACATTTCACTATCTTATTTTGGTTTGAGATTGTTATGATTTTGAATTTATGATCTTATATATATGATCAAGTTTTTGGATGTGATGGAGGTATAAGTGAAATATATGATATGCTATGTGAAATTAATGATGCAAAGAAGATAATCAATTGATAATGTTTTATTTAGCTTCATTTGAGCTGTATTGGCATAGTTGATGTTATCAATCTATTCATTTTGGGACTGTAAGTTGAATCCATAAAAAATATTGTAATTAAAGATAGATCAATGAACCTGAATGAGGATTAGATATATTTTTTATTGAGTAGTGTTCTCTAGGATATAATCCTAAATTCATGTCAATTATTTCTCATGTATTGCTACCTTAACAAGGTACTTTTTTATACAGTAGTGAGATATTTTAGTGGGTTCCATCCCCATCAGGATTTTTCCCTTAACAACGTTTTCCTTGAAAAAAAATCATGGTGTTATAATGTTATGTGTTCTCATTCTATATTGTTTACTTTTATTTATTTTCCCTTTCAAGTTTTGGGATTGGATAAAGAAAATTAATAGTATTGCTACACGGATTCACCCCCTGGTGCTCCCTAGTCCTAACATGCTCTTTGTTAGGTAGCGCCTACATTTTTTAGACCAAATAGAATCACATTCTAGAAATATGTACCCCAAGTACAAGTGAATGCAATTTTATGCTAATCTTTAGAAGCTAGTTTAATCTAATTGTATCCTAAGAATCCATCCAGTAGAGATAACATTTCATGTCCTAGTGTTAGATCCACTATGATATCAATGTTTGTTAATGGGAAGTCATCCTTGAGACAAGGCTTATTTAAGTCCCTAAAATATGTACAATGTATGTAGCTCATGTAGATTTTGTGACTGGTACAATATTTGATATCCAGTCCGCATATGGAATAGGTGTGATGAAGCCAACATCCAGAAGTTTCTTCAATTCAAATTTCACTAGTAAAGCAATGTGTAGATGCATCTTTCTTAACTTTTGTTTTGCTGGCTTTGCATTTTGAAAAAATAGAAGATAATTTACTACTAACTCTGGGTCAAGACCTGACATGTCAACATATGACTAGGTGAAATTCACTTGCCTTTCTTTGAAGAAGTTAATAAATTTATCTCTTTCTTCAGGTAGGAGATAATTTTCTAGGTAGATCTTCTTAGGGTGGAACTCATCTCCTAAGTTAACTTCAATAGTGTCTTATGATAACAAGGCTGATTTATCTTCATCTAAGGGGAGGGGTTCTAACTTTCCCTCTTTCGGAGCCACGAAAATGTTTTCACTAGAAGATACATCTTTATTTTCACCTTTTTCATAGTCAAGAAGAACCTTTTAGTTTTCACTTATTTACCTTTATTTTTTCTTTAAATTTTTATCCTTTTGACTAGAAAGAGGAGATGCCTCTCCAAAGTATGCAAATCTATCCAAATTAAAGGAGAACCTAGCCTTGTAATCTTCTGATGGTATCCCTTCCCAAAGACCAAATAATTATACACTGGATTCATCATTTGCAAAGAGGTATTTGTCTAGACATCCTTGTTGATCCCAGTCGACTAAATTAGGATGGACTAAATAGAGACTGGTATTGAGTAATGGCTCAGTTTGTGAGTATGGAACCACAATGATAGTTTTGACAAATTTGGAGTGGTATATGGACGTGTCATCTAAGGATCATACATCAACATGTTTATAAATACAAGGTTCATCCTCTAGGGTTATGCAGTCAAAATTTCATTATATTCATAGTACTAGTGGATTGGGGGGGAGGCCAAGGGATGTCAAATGCATAATTAAGAAGGGATGCCCACTCATAATCATGAGAATTAGTCATGCTAGAATTATCATAGGGTATCTCATTTTCCATAGAATTTAGAAGTTCCTATTCAAGAGAGAATTCAAAGGTTACAATTTATGTTTCGTGTGACAATATTTGTGGAAGAATATTGTTGATCTAGGCATGTCTATGATATTTACCCTATTTTGGATTAATGATTTCTTAAACATCTCAAGAGTGTTGGGAACTGAATTGAAAAAATTATTGTATTGTCATTGATGTCAAACCTTAATTGGTAAGATTGTTGCTACTTAGGAAAGTACTATATCTATTTGAGTGTTGCTAAGGGGCTAAGCAAGGTTGGTAACAATAGCACCTAGGGAAAGGTTGAGTTATCTTGATACTACAAAGTGTACTTGACTATGTTGCACTATGATGAGATAATGTATTGTTTATCTTAGTAAGACTGAAGACTAAACTGGTAGGCTTAACTGAGAAAAGAATGGAAAAATCATGTTTAAGCCAAGTGATTTAGTGTCGACCGAGTTAGTATATGCCGAGCAAAATTCTAGTGTCGACCGAGCATCAGTAAATTGCTGAGGAAGACAGTGCAAGCTGAGGAAATAGTTTTAGTAATGACCGAGTGTTCTACATGGAGACCGAGTGAACAATCACAGTATTGACCGAGCATCAAAAATTTTATATTTGAAGAGAATTTAATTTTGGAGCTGACATTGTTGAATTCTTGGATTATGTAAAATGTGTTGACTTTATTTATTGATTGTTTGGAAGCATTAAATGCATTGTAAAACATTTTATTGTAAATCTTTAAGAGATTTGAGATGATTCTAGAAAAGGAGCTAAAGAACATAAAGTGGGTAGATTCAATGAATATGACCTAACCCTAAGATCTACGAATGAGATTGAGTGGAAAAAGATGAGTTAACCTAATTGAGGAAAATATAAGGGAACCTGAACATTGTGATAGGTATGCACATGGTGAATAGAGAATGCTAGAAGAGAAAAGTTTTATTGACTGAATAAGAAGAAAAGGCTAAAGGAGAAGTGTGGTGATTTCTTGAAGAAAAGTTCCGAGCAGATTAGAGATGGAAATTGTAAAGTTTCAAAGTCATTAAACCAGCATTAGTGTATGGAATTGGATCTGATATTTGCAAAGTGAGTTGTATATTTTTTAGATAATACTGCTACTACTTTCTAACCATTGTAATAGTAAAAATCCTTTTAACAGAGGTTGACCTAACAGTCATATGTTAAATCCTTTGAACAAGGTTGCATTCTAATGGAGTGTATGTAAGTCCTATGACTAGGCTCACTTTTAATAGGGTGATTGAAATCCTTTAACTGGGTTACATTTGATAGTGTGTATTGTAATCTTTGATAGGGTTGGCTTTTTACCGAGCTCACTTTAGAAGAGTGAAAATAATAGTAGCATGTTAAAAGTGGTTTTTCCCAAATTGGGTTTCCAATATAAAACCTGGTGTTTCTACTTGTGTGAATGTTTAGATCTGAACATTGCTATGTTTTACAAGTTAAGTTATAGCTAGGTAGTGGACTACATTGTTAGATGTTTCTATTATTGAATCAGTGATGACTAATTTTGTTTTGGTTTTGGATCTGATTTAAGGATAAGTTTAGGAGATTGTTTTATACATCAAGACCTGAGAACAACTGATTCACCCTCCCTCTCTATTTTTCTAAATCATATTAATAACTGGTATTAGAGCTTTGTTGCTTATTATTAGTGTTGACAAATATCAAGTTTAAAGGGGCTTGAAGCAAATGATCAGGATGTATAAGGAGGTACTGAAGCTGAACAAGGAAAATTTCCCTGCATGGAAAAGCTTGATGAAGCTACATCTAGCTGGTATTGGAAATTCTACAAAGTACTACATTGAGAACAGCTATGTCTCACCTGTTGCACCTTTGACTACTGAAGAAATGAGAGCTAAGAAAGAACATAATCAGGCAATGCTGGAAATTGCATCTACCCTAAGCTATCTAGAATTTGAGGACATTAAGAACTACACAACTGCAAAGGATATGTGGGACACTCTTGCAAGGATCTATGGTGGTGACTTGAATGTGCTGAAAGCAAAGGCCAAGAGTCTTAGAGGTAAGTTCGATGAAATGAGAATTCAAGAAGGAGAAAACATTGCACAATATTGTAGTAGAATAAAAGAAGTTGTGAATGCTATTAGAGGAGCTAATGGGACTATTGATGATGAAACTATAATTGGGAAAGTATTAAGAACCCTACGTCCTATATATGCTATTAAGATCTCTATTATTCAGGAATCTAGATGTAACTCTACTAATGTGCTTACTTTGGAAAGTTTGGTTGGTAAGATGACTGCTTTTGAACTCTCTAATTATGATAATTTCACTATTGGAAGTATTGGAAATGTTGAATCCGCTTTTAAGTCACAGCGAGTTCTGAACAAGCCAAAGAAAGAAAAAGAAAGATGCATCAGTGAAAGTGAAAGTGAAAGTGATAGTGACAGTTTTGATGAAGATCTAGAAGATCTAGAAGCTCTTATGGCTAGAAGACTGAGAATGGGAAAAGGAAAGTATAAAGGTAAACTCCCTATTATATGTTTTTCATGTAATAAAGTTGGTCATATAGCAGCTAGATGTCCTGATAGGAAGGATAAAGATGATGAAAGGAAAAGAAAACACAAAGAAAGAAAAGATGAAAGAAGCTACCGATGGAACAAAGACTACAAGGGAAAAGGTAAGAAATATTGTTATATTTTTGAAAAAGAGACTGACACTGATACTGATGATTTTGAAATTGAGGTAGTTTATGTGGAAATGAAAGATGAATCTAATGAGGATGAGAAAACTGCATTGATATCCTATGTGAACAAGAATGATAAATGGATTATTGATAGTGGCTGTTCACATCACATGGCTGGTGACAAAAATAAGTTTGAGACCTTACATCATTACAGAGGTAAAAGTGTAAAATTTGGTAATGATGCACCATGTCCTGTTAGAGGAAAAGGTTTGATTAAACTAACTGATAAGATATCTTGTGAAAATGCATATTGGGTTGAAGGTCTTAATTACAATTTGTTAAGTGTTTCTCAACTTAACAAAATTGGTTACCGAGTGGAATTTCATCACAAGCAAGCTAAAATATTTAATGTTGTTGGAGAACTGATTGGAAGTGGAGATCAAACTAGAGGTAATTTGTTCTATCTTGACCTATCTGAAGAAACATGTTTGATTGCACAACTTGATGATATTTGGTTATGGCATAAAAGGCTATGTCATGTTAACTTTGACAATCCGGTAGAGATAAGTAAGAAGAAAAAGGTAAGAGGTCTACCTAGATTGAAGAAACCTGAGAATGTGATGTGCAAGGAATGCCAATTAGGAAAAATGACAAAGACAAGTTTCAAGAGAAAATCCTTTACTTCTGAAAACATTTTAGATTTGGTTCATACTGACCTTTGTGGACCTATGGGTGTACAAAGTTACTGTGGTGCTAGATACTTTATCTTATTTGTTGATGATCATACTAGGATGATGCATGTAATGTTCCTAAAAGAAAAATTTGAAGCTTTTCAATATTTTAAGTGGTATTTGGCTAAGGTTGAAAAGGAGACAGGTAGGAACCTAAAATGTCTTTGATCTGACCGAGGTGGAGAATTTACATCAAATGAATTTAATCTATTTTGCAATGATAGAGGAATTAAAAGATAGATGTCTGCACCTAGAACACCTCCATAGAATGGTATAGCAGAAAGGAGAAATAGATTTATCTTGGATTGTGCAAGGACATTGATGATTGAAAAGAATGTGGCACAAAAATATTGGAAAGAAGCTATAAGCACTGTTGTCTACACTCTTAATCAGGTACAGATCAAGAAAGGTACAAATCTGACACCTTATGAATTATGGCATGGACATGCACCGAGTGTTAAATACTTTAGAATCTTTGGAAGTAAGTGCTATATATTAAAAGAAACTAGGAATGGAAAGTTTGATGCTAAGAGTGATGAAGGCATATTCCTAGGGTACTCCACAAAAAGTAAAGCTTATAAGTGTTTGAACTCTAACAGTAACAAAATTGTGGAAAGTGTGAATGTCAAAATTGATGAGTATGCAGAAAGAAATGAAGCTGACAGTAAAAGAGAACCAGAAGATTATAGATCTTTTGTGTACATTGAAGAAGAAGAAGAGGCAAGTAACCGACTTGCACCAGATGCCGAGCCTCAGGTAAGCAATGCCGAGTGACAGACAGAAGCTATCAAGCGTTAGGAAAATAGTGCTGAGAGAGAACAAGAACATGTCAAGCTACAAGAAAATGTTGTTGAGTATCAGGAAGAGGTTGCCAAGCATTCTGAAGTTGAATCTGATAATCTTGTTGAGGAACATGATGAAACAGAGGAGAGAATAGCTGAACCTATATTAGCAAAATATGTGAGATGACATCATAAGCCTGAACAGATAATTGGAGACAAAGATACTAGAATCTAGACCAAAAGCAAGACTAAGGATCCAACATGTCTACTATGTGAATTTGAACTGAAGACAACTAGAGAAGCATTGGAAAATGAAGACTAGATACAAGCAATGAATGAAGAAATTGACCAGATTGAGAAGAATGATACTTGGACTCTAGTGCTGAGACCTGAAAACAAGAATGTTATAGGAACAAAGTGGGTATTTTAGAATAAGATGAATGAAAATGGTGAAATCACTAGGAATAAAGCTAGGCTGGGATGCAAAGGCTATGCACAAGAAGAAGGAATAGATTATGGGGAGACATTTGCCCCTGTAGCTAGATTGGAAGGAGTAAGAACTCTGCTTGCATATGTTTCTTATAAAGATTTCAAGGTATATCAAATGGATGTCAAGTCTGCATTTTTGAATGGTATACTAGAAGAAGAACTTTACATAGAACAACCAGTAGGTTTTGTTGATCCAAACAGAAGACACATGGTGTGTAAACTGAACAAAGCATTATACGGATTGAAGCAAGCACCTAGAGCATGGTATGAGAGGTTGCACAACTACTTGATATAGATTGGATTTTCAAGAACAAATGACACAAGCAATCTGTACATGAAGGATGAAGAAGGTAAAGGTATCCTGTTGGAAAAAAAATTTGTTGATGACATTATTTTTGGTGGACAAGATGCATTATGTAAAAGTTTCTCAAATGAAATGCAAACTAAATTTGAAATGAGTATGTTTGGTGAGATCAAATTCTTTATTGGTTTACAAGTATATCAGAGGAAGAATGGAATTTTCATTACACAGTCTAAGTATGTTAATGAAATACTGAAAACTTTTGGGATGGAAGATGCTAAACTAGTGGGAACTCCTATGGTTACTGGACAAAATTTATCTAAGAATGATGATGTTGTAGAAGTGAATCAAACTCTATATAGATCTATGATTGGAAAATTGCAATATGTTGTACACAGCAGACCAGATATTGCATTAGCTATTGGGATTGTGGCAAGATTCTCTGCCAATCCTAAGGAAACACATATGATGGCCATGAAAAGAATTATGAGATACTTGAAAGGAACTACTGACTATGGTCTATATTATAAGAAGGATGACAAATTTGAACTATGAGTTTATACAGATGCTAATTGGGTAGGAAAGGTAGATGATAGAAAGAGTACAAGTGGTGGAGCTTTCTTTCTTGGATAGAGAGTAGTCTCCTGGACAAGAAAGAAACAAAATTGCATTTGCCAATCTACTACCGAGGCCGAGTATGTTGCTACTGCAGTGAACTGTTCAAACTTGGTATGGACAAAACAATTGTTGATAGGCATGAAAGAAGAAATCACTGAACCTGTTGTTATTTTCTGTGACAACACAAGTGCTATAAATATTTCTAAGAACCCAGTGATGCACACTAAGACCAAACACATTGCAATCAAGTATCACTACTTGAGAGAATTAGTACATGACAAAGAAGTCCAAATGGAATATGTGAATACAAAAGAACAACTAGCAGACATATTCACTAAAGCTTTACCCAAAGAAGCTCATGAGTATTTGAGAAGTCAATTAGGGGTTCTTCCCCTAACTGAGGCTGCCTAGACAAGCTAGGAGCACTACATCAAATGTGCTATAGCAGAACATTTGAGAAATTGATGTAGAGGATTGTCACACTTTAGGGTTGGCCTAGAGTTATGAAGAGAAGAAAAGACAAGGAATCAATCATAAGCAAGATGATAGAGGGAGAAACACAGAGTTGCACAGATATTATCTCCATCTGATGGATGTATGTTTTAGTTGCTGCTTTGGCATTTTTGTCAAAGAGGGAGAATGTACTGATATGAAATTATGAGATATGATAACACATGATACTGAAAACTAAGAGTTGATGAGCTGATGGAACTAAAAGAAAAGAGGATGATGAACTGAAATGAAGAATCAGGATAGAGGGAGATATGAATACTTCTAACGGTCACAGGAGTGAGGCTTACAAGATTCTGAATCAAAATGAAGCTAAGGATATTATAAATAAGTTTCTAATGGAAAAATAAGATTGTGGATTGGTTGGTAATCCATGTGTTATTTAGGTGATATCATATGGTGTTGCCATCAATTCCAAAGAGGGAGATTGTTGGGAACTGAATTGAAACAATTGTTGTACTGTCATTGATGTCAAACCTTAATTGGTAAGACTATTGCTACTTAGGAAAGTACTATATCTATTTGAGTGTTTCTAAGGGGCTAAGGAAGGTTGGTAACAATAGCACCTAGGGAAAGGTTGAGTTATCTTGATACTACAAAGTGTACTTGACTATGTTGCACTATGATGAGATAATGTATTATTTATCTTAGTAAGACTGAAGACTAAACTGGTAGGCTTAACTAAGCAAAGAATGGAAAAATCAAGTTTAAGCCGAGTGATGTTAGTGTTGACCAAGTTAGTATATGCCGAGAAAAATTCTAGTGTCGACTGAGCATCAGTAAATTACTGAGGAAGACAGTGCAAGCTGAGGAAACAGTTTTAGTAATGACTGAGCATTCTACATGGAGACCGAGTGAACAATCATAGTATTGACTGAGCACCAACAATTTTATATTTGAAGAGAATTTAATTTTGGAGCCGACATTGTTGAATTCTTGGATTATGTAAAACATGTTGACTTTATTTATTGATTGTTTGGAAGCATTAAATGCATTGTAAAACATTTTATTGTAAATCTTTAAGAGATTTGAGATTATTCTAGAAAAGGAGCTAAAGAACATAAAGTGGGTAGATTCAATGAATCTGACCTAACCCTAAGAACTATGAATGAGATCGAGTGGAAAAAGATGAGTTAACCTAATTGAGGAAAATATAAGGGAACTTGAACATTGTGATAGGTATGCACATGGTGAACAGAGAATGCTGGAAGAGAAAAGTTTTATTGTCTGAATAAGCAGAAAAGGCTGAAGGAGAAGTGTGGTGATTGCTTGAAGAAAAGTTTCAATCAGATCAGAGATGGAAATGGCAAAGTTTCAAAGTCAGTAAACCAGCATTAGTGTACGAAATCGGATCTGATATTTACAAAGTGAGTTGTATATTTTTCAGATAATATTACTGCTACTTTCTAACCATTGTAACAGTAAAAATCCTTTTAACAGAGGTTGACCTAACAATCATATGTTAAATCCTTTGAATAAGGTTGCATTCTAATGGAGTGTATGTAAGTCCTATGACTAGGCTCACTTTTAACAGGGTGATTGAAATCCTTTAATTGGGTCACATTTGACAGTGTGTATTGTAACCTTTGATAGGGTTGGCTTTTTACCGAGCTCACTTCAGAAGAGTGAAAATAATAGTAGCATGTTACAAAGTGAATTTTCCCAAATTGGGTTTCCACTATAAAACTTGGTGTTTATAATTGTGTGAATGTTTAGATCTGAACATTGCTATGTTTTACAAGTTAAGTTATAGCTAGGTAGTGGACTGCATTGGTAGATGTTTCTATTATTGAATCAGTGATGACCGAGTTTGTTTTGGTTTTGGATCTGATTTAATGATACATTTAGGAGATTGTTTTATACATCAAGACCTGAGAACAACTGATTCACCCCCCCTTTTTGTTTTTCTAAATCATATTAACAAAGAGACCACACTTTTTATAGATTGACCATATCCAAGGGCTCTTTTGTTTCTTTGGGTAGGAAGAAATGATTGCTCTATTATTCCTTGTTGTTTTTCCCCTCAGCTTGTGATTCCATCATATCCAAACTGTTGTAACATAGTGTATCCTGGTCCATATTGATCCAAGATAACTACTTTGAAGGTGTTTATTTAGGATCCTAATACAGCTAGGTATTGACATCAATATCAAATGGATCTTCTTCACTCAAATCACCCCATTTAAGAAATTTTATGGGTAGGAATTTGAAGAGAATAGGTTATGGAGCTTCAACTATCTCTACTGGTCTAGGGAAACCATAGGATCTTGGTGAAAAAGACATCCTATTAATAGTGAAGGAATCTTCATAGCCATACTCACCACATCCTTTGTCTTGTACTGATATTTTAATTATCATCCTTGGTATGTATTTGGGAATTGAGCCAAAAGTAGAAGGAATATTGGCTTCCTAGTTTAGTGGTACTTTATTTTTAGAGCTAGCCCTTAATGTAATATAGTATTAAGATGGATTTGAATCACCTTCTATGAGGATTTAAACACCTTGGTAGTGAAATTTGATGCATTGGTTATATGTTGAAGGTACTTCTTGCATCTCGTATATCCAAGGCCTTTCCTACAACATGTATCCCAGCTCAAGTTCTAGGATTTGGAAAGTCGCATTCTTTACTATTGGTCCTATTTGATAGGTAAACTAAGGAATCCTTTTGATGATATCTCCTCTTCATCATAGTATTTGATATTGATTTTCGGGGTTATATCCACACTAGAATCTAAATATCATCAGGCTTTTATTACATTCAAAGTAAATATGTTTAATCCAGTCCCACCATCAATGAGGAACCTTTTAATTATGTGTTTGTGCACTTGTACTAGAAGGTACAAGGGGTCATTATGCAATGGTTTATGCAAAGGAACGTCCTGCTCAATAAAGGTTATGTGCTTGTTTACAGTAATATAATTGACCATATTCTATAAATTTTTAGGAGTTATGTCCCTAGGAACATATGCATTTTGGAGTGCTTGATCTATCACTTTCTTGTGTTGTGGAGATATGCACAGTAGCTCAAAAATAGATATTTGGGCAGGTGTTTTCTTAAGTTGACCAACTAGGCTATGATGTAGATTTGGGAGTGTGGTAGAGTTTGCAAGTGCAATGGAGGTAAAAGGTGCCCCTTGTAGGAAACAATTGGTGTGATGAGTTGTAACTACACATTTGGAATCATTATCTCTGATTGTGATTATGGAAATTAGAAGTTTACCACATTATTAGAGGAAGTGTAGGTATAATTGACCTACTTTAACTAGCTTCTAGACACACATAACTTCCCTTTATTGCGCTTTTGTAATAGAACCTTACAAATCATGTAATCCACATTGTCTTTGAACTTTGGGTGGCTGTCAAAATTGATTGATCCTTATTTGATCAAGTCTTGTATAGCATTTTTTAATCGATAACAATTCAAATTCTTGTGTCCTTGGACATAATAATATTCAAAAAAATCATTGTCATTCCACAATTTGTGTTTGATGTCACCATGTTTAATTTTCCATATCTCAGGAAGGGTGATCATATTTGATTGAATTAATTTATTCAAGGCTGATTTGATTGATTCTCTGAGTGGTGTATATTGACATTTTTGAAATTGTTTTCTAGGTGGATGTTGTGCATTCAATTGACTTTGAGCCACATTGACGGTTTGAAAATTCATATTTGGTGTTGGATTTGGATTGTTCATCGGCATTTGATTTTGCATTGGTGTGTCTTATAATGAGATCTTTGGTTGGGCATAATTAACTATTTTCACATCGATGACACCATCATTAGTGACATTCTTGTTTTTCTTCCACTATTTGGCTTTATCAGTGGGATTCTTGTTGGCATGGGGTTGATTAGGATTAAAAAGGACCCCTTTCTTGATAAGGGTTTTTTCACATCTAATTCCCCATTCAATTAGTTATTTGAAATTTGGAACAGGTTGAAGTTTAATCGTGAAATCCATTTATAGAATTAGGTTATCCATAAACATGGTGATAACGTCTTTCTCAGTAATTTCATAAGGGACTCTATTAGCCGTACTTCTACATATTTGGAGGAAATTGGAGAAAGATTCACCATCTTTTTGTTCACTATCTAAGAGCTCATTGATGCTAACCTTTCATTCAATGTTATGGTAAAAGTGAGCTATGAAGTTCTCTGATAGTTCTCCCCATGATTGGATACCATTAGGTAAGTGTGAAAACCATTCCATTGTTGGTTCAACTAAGCTTTGTGGAAAAAACTACATGAGGTATGATTAATCATGTGCAACCTCTATGAAAATAGAAAATAATTCACTTATGTGTTCAACGAGGTTGGTTTTGCCTCTGTATTTATCAAATTTGGGTGTCACGAAGTGTGCAAGAAATAGAGGCATTACAATAGAGTGATCAAAGGGGTAAGGATACAATTCCTTTGTGGTATAGGACTTCATTTTCCCTTGGTTTTGAAGATCAAATAACTGACTTCACATGGTTTGTATTTCTTAAATGAACAGGTTAGTTTTGTTTTGAGGAATGTTTCCAAAGTCTTATTTTTGCCTGGTAATTGGAAAATATGTTTGCCAAGTATTTTGAAGATGCGACGTAGGCATTTTAGATCTACTAGGATTTTGATTTTTGTTAGACTATTGGAAATGAGGTTGGTTTTTTTGTTATTTTTGTTGTTGAAATAAGCATGTAACCCTTAGAGGGGGTTGAATGAAAGTAGGACCAACAGAGAATAATCCTAGTTATCCGTGGGTATGTTATTGTGATCCAAATCATGTATGAAATGAATGTGTCATTTGGGTGTTGGAAAAAGGGTTGTAATATTTTTTTGGTGTTGATAACATAATCAAAGCACTTGAAGTAACAAGTATTATTGAAGTGATCACTGGTACCATTTGAGATGAGATACTTTGAGAACCACTTGTGCCTTGATTAGTAGGAATTCCTTAAGATAGTATCTGGTTTTGATTTATTCCCCATGAAAAAGAGAAACCATCTTACATTGATGTTGGGAGAGGATAGTTTGAAAAGAATCTAGTACCAACATTATCTAGGACACCATTGTATGTGATTGTTTTAATGTTGGGTCATGTCTAGCTAATGATTTTTCATGTTAAATTGTAGAAACATCAAATCCAAGAGGAAGTTTGACTCTTTTTTGTAAAAGCATTGCTAAATACTTTTGGGGATTTCATTCTACTACGTTCTCTACAACCAATGAGGAATATGCATCTTGTTCTATGTCCTCTAGACTTTCCTTAGTTGCGTCTTGAAATATGGTTTATCTAGGAAGAGGTTTTGATGTCTCAGGGAAATTTTCATGGTAGACATATGGATCTCTATGTTCATAAGGATTATGTTCTAGTTCTTCCTCCTATGGAGGAAAATGGTTGACATAAAGATCCTCAAGTTGATTTTTGGTTTTCTAGCATGTAACTGGTCTGCAACCAAAAGTGTGCAAAGGTAGCTCCATCTTTCTATTGATTTAAAAAGGAAAAAGATGTAATCTAAGTCAAAGAAAAGGGATATCCTCTATCAACAAGTTCTAGTTCCTATCTAGAAAAGGTAATTTTAAGGACAAAACTCGACTTTCCTTGATCTCAAAAGGTGATGATAAGATATGATCTGACCCTTTTCTTAGATGAGTTGTTGAGTCATTGTAAAATTCTTGATGAAAAAATATGATGTAGAGATCAAGGGTGGTCTAATCCGACCTTTCAAAAAATTATTCTAAATAAAAAACTTAAACTGGAAAAAAGAAGGTATCCTAAATATTTAAAATTTTACAATAATCCTGGTAGCATTTCATGGATGTTCAAATAGAATATTTTGGGTACAATAGTATAAAATATCATGAGCTAAAATAGTAGTTTGGGAAAAAATAAATGATGATGGAAAAAAATAGAGAATTCTAGAGGTTAACTTTATCAGGAAATTGTGGCAACACAATAGGCAATTATGATAGAATTGGGGTACAATTGTGATAAAGCACTCACAAATGTAGCAATAAAAATGATAGTTATAGAAAAGAACTAGGAGATACATTAATAAAATAGAAAGTTATAGAAAATGCAGTGCCAAATTCAGAAAAGCATAGGCAATTATGATAGAATACATAGGATCACAGTTTCAGTTCTCAGAACTCAAAATTTGGTCGATTTTCAAATTTTAGTTATTGAATAGAATAGTTTTTAGTATGCAAAAAGGAGTCATTTGATAGAAAAAAATTTAGTTTGATTTGTTGTTTTTAGTAGGCTATTGACTCACTAAAAAAACTCTAACATGTTTGACATGTTTGTACTTGTAAGATGTCTTTTTTTGCATTTTAAAATAGCACTCAAGAAAGCTCAACAAATAAAGTATTTTTTTATCTATGAGTAACCAAATAGAATCACAACCTACGATAGGTCAAGACAATATCTATCAAATTCCCACTTGGACTAATTCCATCTGTGCTTACTCAATGCAGATATCCTAGGATCTTGGAGGCACATGCTCCTTATAGTGCACTCACTTCTCTGGCACACCAAGCTCCAAACTCCAAGGGAAGTCACTTCCCAAGGGACCTTTATCTCTACAAGGAGCCACAAGAGTTATGGGATGTCATTAGGGACCCTTAACGCCAGTAGATAGAAGGTTTTTGGTAGCTAGAACAAGTTTTTTAGTAACATTTGGGGGATTGATATGTTATGAGTGTCCAACAACCTACTTTAGTGTCTAACCAATCATAATAAGGGTTTAATATACGCAAGGTATGCCCCCTTTTATAATGGAACTATACGATAAGCTCTAATACTAATTGAAACTTGGCTTTGGTCTTATTCCATTTATATAGTGGATCAAATTGAAAGTACCACTTGAGATCATCCCTTGGGGTGATTACCTCTTTTTCCACCAAGGAAGGCCTCTCTAAAAGATTAAAAAAAGTTCTCTTAGACCCAAGATCCACGAAGGTGAGGGGAGACGATACATTTATTTTATTTCAGGTAACAAAGCTATACACATCAAATAGTTGGGTTCATTTTCCATTATCAAAAGAAATGTGTGGTAAGAAGGTATTCTTTTTAATGCCCAAACTAGGTGTTATCTTTTTGTTTCAAATCCATCCCCATCCTACATGAAAACTGTTAATATTGGGGCCTTTGATATGAGTGCTCTGACTTGTGTTCTCTTTATTACCTTAAGCTTTGTGAAATAACCAACTAAGAGATACTTGTTAACATTAGAAGATTAAGAAAAGATAATCAACATTCACTAGTCCAAATAGAAACCCAATTAGTAGAAAACTTATATTTCATCTCATAACCTTGCACAATGCGTTCAAACTTGTCAAGGTTTGGGGCTTCATGTTTTATTTGGATTTCTAAATGTTCTTTCTGTTGTTGTTGGTGATGTCAAATCCTCATCTTGAGTTCTTTCCTTGATCAAAAACTTGGCTTATGTATGTTAACCCTCTTCTTTTTCATTTATCACTAAAACTGTCTTTTCTTGCACAAAAATTGAGGCATAAAAACTGAGAAAAAACCTGTGGAAATATAAAATAGAAGCAAAGATTTGTCAAGATATTGTAGAAAAACATAGATCAGTTGTGGTAGAATAAAAATCAATTGTGGTAGACTATTATCAAATCCAGTAATAAAATAGTCAATTGCGGAAAAGCCTCTATCAATTGGGGAAAAACACTATCACTTGCGGCAATATGGAGGTCAAATGAGACAATAAAAAAGACATTTGCAAAATAACAAAAATTATGAAAAAAAAATTAAAATTTAAAATCTCGGTTGTATGACTAAGACTAAGAAATTATGTTAGTTTTCTGCAAGAGGTCCATGGGCTATTGATTCACATCAGGCTCACCAATATATTGTAGGGGTTATCAACACAAGCTAAATGAATAAAATTAGTAGCACTGCTTAATTAAAAATAATACTTAATCAAAACATTTAACCCTACAAGTAACATAATAAAAAACATGATTAAAACTAGAATTAACTAATTAAAATACAAACCATCCAATGCTCTGAAGCTATTGTTGCTTCTGGTTTATTCATTGAGGAGTGACACTTAGAGGTGATTCTAGCAGCACCTTGACTCAAAGCTCCAAGAATTTTTGATTGATTGATAATAAAACCTGCATCATAAGTTTGATATTAAATTGAGAGATGAAATTGTGAGGAATGAAGATTTCTTATATAGATTTTCAAGAAATCCACATATTGTTGAGATCGATTCTGGGAAAGAAGATTGGATAGACGAGACAAATCAAGACTGGAGAAGGTTTGGGTAACTTTCCATAAAAATAGAGTTAATTCTAATTTAACTCAAGAAGTTGAGAGATAAAAGACGAAATAAAGATGAGAGGATTTTAATTGATTTTTGAAAGATTAAAGTTTCTAAAATTGAATTGTTTTCAGATTTAAAAATGATTTGATTTTCAAAAAAATATTTTTTTCCATTTTATGAGAATTTTGAATTTTTAGAAACTATAATTGCCTCATATTTTAATTTTTTTGACTTTTGGAAGATTTAATTGAATTAAAAATTCAATTAAAGAGAAATATGGAATTAGTATGAAATTCAATTATAAATGAAATTAATTAGAAATTGATGTGAAATTAAATTAATTTTCTCAATTAATTTAATTTGGAAGAATAATTAGCTAATTGGATTTAATAAAAAATTAATTAATCAGATTATGGAAAATGGGAAATTAGATTTAATTAAGTGATAAAGATCAATTAATATTAATTAAATAAATTTAATTATTTAATTAATTTTAGGAAAATAACTAAATGATTAAAAGATTAGATTTTTTAAAGGAATAAATAATGATTTATTAACAATTAAAGAATCATTAATCAATAGAAGAATAATTAGTGACTAAATGTAAACTCCCAAGCATGTCCATTTTTGGGTGTCTATAGTATTTCCATAATTTGGGCCAACTACCTAGCCTCAAGGGATTTTTACAAAGCATATCCTTATGGTTTCCCCTCTTTAAGTGATGTATCATTAATTTTGATTTGGTTGATTGAAAAGTGAAGTATAATCGCTAGTGTCATTGATGCACTTTTTGAAGACAAGATCATCATGAGCAATTAAGGATAAAACAATGGGGTTTCAAAATATTTCTCATAGTTCATGAAGAAGAAAATGAAGTATTGTAGAGCGATCGATAAAGGGATTAGAGAACCTAAATCAAGTGTAATCATATAATCCAAGTTGGTTATCAAAGAATCCAATGAAAATATCATACAAAAACTAAAAAGGGTCAAATTTGACAAATGTGATCATTGAATGTTGATGAGTTGTAGAACTTTAGAACCTTTGGAATGGATCTATCGGTAAAATTCCCTTGGTTTGATAATAAAGAGACTATCTTATTCTTGTTGACTCAATTTGAGGATGACAATAAAACTTTGGACAAACCCTATTTGATCACTAAGGAAGCCATTGAAGCTATTACTAGATTTTGTAACATGGGTAACCTCCTTGTGAATCAAAAGGTGAAATAAAAAGATGTTGAGGAACTTACTGGTATTTACAAAGATCCCTAAGCTTTACTAATAAACATCAATTTTTATCCTCCAGTTAGGTGTTTCCCTTACAGTATCACTTACAAAATTATTTTTGAGATTGTGAAGGTGTTACATTAGCTATTGTTGTGTATCTTGCACATATGAGTGTGAAGGAAAATGAACATTTTGAATTGTGTAGTCTAATAATGGAGAATCTAATTGATAATATCATAATGTCTTTGGGTGAGGGTTATTCTTTCCATTTTGGGTCTCTTCTTGTGTGTTTAGTATTCTACTTTCTAAATTTGTTACCATCAAGGAAAAATGTTAAGCGAAAATCTAGCATCCTTATCCGAAAGCAAGTTTATAGATATTGGAATAAATGGAAGATAAATATAATGCATGAAAAGTTTATTTCAAATCCTTGTAGATGGATCTATACTCTAGTTTAATATTATCCGGTTCTATGTTTTTTAGTCATTTTAAGGAGGTTTCCTCTTCTGATTAGAAGGATTTGGAGGTTGTCATTAGTGGTTTCCCTTTGAAACTTAAAAGGAGGAAAACTAGCACAAAGGGAAAATAAGTTATCATTGAAATCTCATAATAGAAGGAGAAGGAAGAAGAGCCTTCTTTTGAATTTAATTCTTTTGATTTAGATGAAATTCATTCTATATTGGTTGAGGGTGATCTGAACAAGATTGGTTGAATTTAGTATGCCTACTCTCCAATCAAAAGGCCTAGAATTGAAGATGCTTTAGTTGATTATTTGATCAAAATGGGTATTATTGTTTCCACTATTTATAACTTGTTAGCAGATGATATAGTATAAGTTTTGGAAGAAAGTTTGTCTGAAATCTACATGTATTCTCTCCAATGGCCTACTACTATTGATGATTTTAGAAGCAAATTTGAAGCTATTGAATTCAAAATGAATGCTATTAAGTGTTTTGACTTTTTCAAAGATAAAAATGGAAAAAAAATAATGAGATTTGGTGCTTTGCAAGATGACCTTATGTCTACTAAGAGACAATGGGAAGATCTTGTTAGAACTTTCTAGTTTTTTAAACAAATTGTCAAAGTCCAGTTGGATCATCTCTCTAGATTACTTTCTGATGTAGAGAATTGTAAACAACAATTCTCATCTTCAGATAATCTTTCTTTGTCATATTTTCTCATTTTACATGAAAGTATGTGTGCTATAATGATTTCTACCATGAAGCTTGGAAGAAGATTCTTCCAATTGTGAAAGAAAGGTACCAGAAATTTTTTCATGTAAAAGGTATAATTTTTACATGATTTCCTAAGAATGATCTTATTTTCCCCTTTTAATTTGATGGAAACAAGGGGGAGAAAATGAAGATAAAAACAAAAAAAATGAATTTCTTGAGAAAATGAGAGTTTTTAGAATTTTTGGTAGTTTGGAGTTTTTATTTTTATTTTTTATTTTCCATCAATGCCAAATGGGGAGATTATTGAGAAAATATGGCATTTTTGTCATTGATGTCAAAAAAATTGATCCAAAATGTTGTACTCTAGATGATGTACATCATTGATCTATCCTAAATTGATGTATGATCATCCTGGGGAAGATAGCAATCCTACATGTTGGAGTGTTTCTATGTTATTCAATTGCAGTGTTGACCAAGGGACTCAGTCACTATAGGGTCTTGGTCACTGAAGGAACTTGGCAAAAATTTTGGTACTTGGAAGAACCTGTGCTCGACAATGCTTTTGGAGCTCAATCAACGTTCTTTCTCAGTAATGCCTAGCTTACTTGGTAGTTTTGCTAACACTCTGTAGTCTAGCTTATCGACTGGAGTTCTTGTGGATTTCATGGGCCAGCTTGATTTATTTAATGTGTGTAGCATGTGGTACATTCTCCTAGGTAGATCTAGAGGCCGACATGGAGAATTAATTATTTGTAAGGCTATTTGAGAGCCGAATTGTATTGCATTTAATATTTGTTTGTTTTAGAAGCCATCTGGGTTTTAGGAGTTATTTATTTCTTCCAGCTGACTTGTCACTGGAGAAGTAGTATTTAAGCATGGGTTTGGGTAGTTGTTATAGCAGAGAGGGAGTGGAAAAAGGAGTAGAGATTCAAGTAGGAATCTAAAGATGTGACTTGGTGAGCCGAGCTAGTAGATAAGGCTTAGGAACAAGAACATTGATTGGTGGCTTGCAAGTGTTGGGATAGGAAAGATATAGTACTAAGAGGGGAGGGGTGAATCAATACCCTAAAAAAATTTCACTAATTAACAATCTGCAATAGTAGTGCTTAACTAACTGATGGAGTCCATTGTTTACAACATACATTCAAATAACTTGTAAATATAAAATGAATGTAAAAAAAAAAATAAAAAATTCATGAAAATTTAACTCATAACTCAAGTATTTTGGTTATGCAAAAACCCTTGTTAGAAGGTAAAAACTGCGGTGGGGATGACACCCACAAATTCTTCACTACTGCAGTAAATAAAGTATGCCAGTTAAGGCTACAATTGTGATCACTTCTAGTTATCTTACCCTATTAGAAGTAACATAAGATCGATTAAATCTACCTTGTGAAAGGATTTTAACAACACCAAATAAGTGTACACTCGGTTAGGAGATTTACAAAAGACTGTTAAGTCTACTCTACTAAGAGATTTACAATCCTACTAAAATGGTTAAATTGATAACATAAAATATCTATAAATGACAACTTGTTCTTGTCTGAATTAGATCTATGAAATACTAAGTAGATTTCACCTTGATGTGTAGACTATTACTCTTTGTCATGCTCAGTAGCCTTGTATGTTTCTAATAAACTGATATTGTTTTTGATAACTTTTCATTCATGCAAACCCTTGTCTGATTATTGATGTCCTGTATGTGGCTACTTATTCATGATCTCCTTATCATGTATGTGTCAAAATGACATCTATTACAATTATATAGCAAACTACTTTGACCTAATTAGGTTTACACCATTTTAGAAAACCTAAGATCTACGGTGTACAAAAATAACCTAGATCTAACTATTACATAGGAATCATCAAAAAATTAAATGATTACATCCATAATAAATGTGTCTCAATCTTGGTAAATCATTTATAGATCCATGTAAACCATTTACATAGAGATATGTGTCATTTTTTATTACTATGTCATTTCTTGAATAACTCGGTAAATACTACATTCCCTATTCGGTGAATTAACTGATGCTTGGTGTTCATTGACTTGGTGCTCGATAAGTGTGCTTGGTTAAACTTGTATCCTGATAGCTTGATGTTCTAACTTGTATCTGATTGGTGTGAAGGCTTTGAAAGTTCTACCAACTAACTCTTTTATCTCCTCATTCCAACCTTTACCAACTTGAATAGCTTAGATTATCGACTGATCGTATTTGATACTAATGACAATACTTAATTCTCAAATAGAGATACCAACGAGAACAAGTTTAGATCTTGCTAGATGTTTCTACTAGATTGTTGTATCATGTTGTTACAAATATGGCTAGCTAGGGTTAGAGTTGATTGATCTTGAGGGATCTTGTAGACAAATTATTTTCTTTGTAATTGGTCGTAACTAGGATGACCTTATAGCCCGACACATTTCATGTAATCAGTTATATTATTAATAAAGAATTCAGATTATTAAAGATCTTGTTTTGTTGTTGGAGTCCTTTCTATGGTTGTTTAGCTGGGGGCTTGGACATCTCCTTTGAGGATTCTCTTGGCCTTGCACCGCATCAAGTGGTATCAGAGCTTGAAGTTATTGAGTGTGTGGATAGATAACCAAAGGTGAAGCATTTTTCACCTAGACCTTGGGTTGGTGGTTTGTTTCCTTAGGTTTATGAAGATCTTGAAGATTCCTCTAAGAAGATTAGACCCTAGGGTGATTGCAGATCTCTATGATACTATGGAGTCTAGGATTATAGAGAAGGTTAAAGAAGATTTCTGATCTAGGATGGAATTGAGGATGGCTATGAGGAAGCTGTTGAAGACTTTGAGGCTGCTGGATCTAGTGGAGATGACATAACTGATCAAAGTGAAAAATATGGTGAAGATAGAACTGGTTGGTTGCAAATATCTGGAGCTCGATTAAGTACTAGTTACCGAATGGAAGTTCCTAACTTCTCTGGTACTTTGAAAACTAAGGATTTTATTGACTGGATTAGTGAGTTAGAAGACTTCTTTGAGATTGAAGAAATTGAAGATCATTTTAGAGTAAGTTTGGCACAAACTATGTTAAAAGGACATGTTTCTCTTTAGTGGAAATAATTGCTAAGAGAAAGAGAAGATGAAGGTGAAATGAAGATCAATCAGTGGAGGTTGATGGTGGCTAAATTGAAGGCTAAGTTCATACCTTCTGACTATGAACTTGAGTTGTTTAAGAAGTTGCAAAATTTGAAGAAGAAAGAATTGACTGTTGAAGACTATACCGAGTTCTATAAGTTGACTATTCGGTTCTGACACAGAGAAATTAGTAAGGAAAAGGTAGCTCAGTATGTGAATGGACTAAGATTAAATATTCAGGATCAGCTTGGTATGTTGAAGATTGATTCAGTTGAGGATTCTTATCAGCTTTCCCTAAAGGAAGAAGATAAGTTGAAAAGGAAACATCATGATAATTCTTGAGGGAAGGATAAATATGATCACTTAGAGAAGGATAAACTAACTGCTAAAGATGAACCAAAACCTATTGAGCCGAGGAAGAGGACATGTAAGGTGTCCTTTAAGGGTAATTGTGTTGGTTGTGGTGAAGAAGGACATTGATCATTTGAATTTTCCTAGAGAGTTGGTGATCAAAGAACTGGTATGGTGATCTTAAGATACCTAGTGGCTCATTTCCTGAGGTAAAAGTTAGAGTGTGTAAGTTTTTGAGTTGAATAGAAGCTCTGCAATTCTAGTTTTAGGAGATACCCGAGCATTCTTGTGTGACAGTGTGTTCATATGGACTGAAATCTTTGATTTAGCTTTGGATCTATGTTGATAGGATAGATTTAAGACTTTTCTTTTCTTTGTGCAAGTAATTTAGAGATAGTTTAGTGACTTCAATGAATTGTTTAGTGTTTAGAGAGTCTACTGGTCTAGTCCAAACCTGTTTGAGTTTGTATGGCTCCCCCATGAAATATAACAACGGGATCTTCCTAAAGTTGGTTGATTGTTTTAGGGGAGCCAATGTACAATAGGAATATGAAGGTATGAGTCCTAAAGATTCAAGCTTCTAATTTTATAGTCAAGCTTCTAATTTTATAGTCATGTCCTAGGTGAGACTAGTGTGCCTGGTTATAGGTGTGACAGTGGAAAAATGAGTGTTTTCATGCAGGGGAAAGGAAGACTGTACAAAACAAGTATGGTTCTAGATAGAATATGAAATTTTCAATTCATGTTGGTGAGATTGAGGATTGAACAATCCATTTGGTTGAGTTTCAAGCAAGAAATCAGTAAAGTCTTAGAAATTAGGCCTATTAGCCCTATTAGCCCTACTTTGTAGGAAGCATGTGTATAGAGGCCAAAGAACCCTAAATCCTCCTGAATCTTTTATAACTTCCAAAAGGGTACTTGAATGTAAAGTTTTTTTTGAAGGTTATTTGGAAGGATTTGACAAGAATTTAGGAAAAGACCCTATCAAGGGCTACAAGGAAACAAGGCCTAATTAGGCCTCTATAAGACTAGTTTTGAACCCGATTGAGAAGAGCCTTGAGATCCATCAAAATGGATTCAAAAGGAAAAAAATGAATGTTTTCAAGGTATTTGGAGCCCCTGCAATCACATTGGCTATTTGTGAGAGAATTGCACTTAGAGTCTTCTAGGTGTTTGAAAGCATTGAGGCAAAACTAAAAGGTGAATGTCCTTCAAGGCTAAGAACAAGGAGATTGACTCTTAGAATAGAGTTTGGTAGAGTTTTAGGTTGGTCACCTAAGAATATACAACACTTGGTAGGAGGAACCTACACTTTGGGAGCTGAGTTTAGTTGAAGGATCCTTGAAGGGTTGGAGATCAATATGGAGAACATACATGTGGATTGTCAAGGAAGGACTTGAGAAGGAACAAAAAGAAGAAGTGGATCTAGGGTAAGAATGTTGAAGACTTGGAGGACATGTATGTGAAGAACCAGTTTGGGGTTTATGTGTTGAATACCATAAGATGTTCTTCCAGTATTTAAGAACATTTTTTCATACTTGGGGTGTCTGATGCAGGAGCATCCTAGGGAAGATAGAAATCCTACATGTTGGAGTGTTTATGTGTTACTCGGTTGCAGTGTTGACCAAGGGACTTGGTCATTGTAGGGGCTCAATAATTGAAGGGCTCGATCACTCAAGGAACTCAACAAAACTTTTGGTGCTCAATAGAACTTGTGCTCAGTGATGCTTGTAGAGCTCAGTCGACATGCTTTCTCGGTGATTCCTTGCTTACTTGGTAGTTTTGTTGATGCTCGATAGTCTAGCTTACTGACTGAAGTTTTTATGGATTTCATGGGATGACTTGATGTATTTAATGTGTGTAGCATGTGTTACATTATCCTAGGTAGATATGGAGGCTGAGATGGAGAGTTAATTATTTGTAAGGCTATTTCAGAGCCTACTTGTATTGCATTTAATATTTTTTTTTAGAAGCCGACTAGGTTTAGGAGTTCTTTATTTCTTCCAGCCGACTTGTGGCTAAAGAATTAGTATTTAAGCATGGGTTTGGGTAGTTGTTATATCAGTGAGGGAGTGGAAAAAGGAGTAGAGATTCAAGTTAGGAATCTGAAGCTATGACTTGGTGAATGGAGCTAGTGGCTGAGGCTTAGGAACAAGAAGATTGCTTGGTGGCTTGCGAGCACAAGTTTAGATCTTGTTGGATGTTTCTACCAAATTATTCTAGCCTTTTGTTACAGATCTGGCTAGCTAGGGTTAGATTTGATTGGATCTTTAGGGATCTTGCAAAAATTTTATTTGCTTTGTAATTGGACGTAATTGGGAAGGCCTTACAGCCCAACACATTGCATGTAATCAGTTATATTATGAATAAAGAATTAATATTATTGTAGATCTTGTTTTACTGTTGGACTCCTTTGTGTGGTTATTTAGTTGGGATCTTGGACATCTCCTTTGGGGATTCTCTCGACCTTGCACTACGTCATATATGGTGTGCTAAGATGATGATTAGTGTGGATTTTATCCTTGATCTGAATAGGCATTACTTATTTTTGGTACAACAATGGAATACAATGTAGAATAATGAAGACTAAAGATTTGATATTGGTTATTGTGTTCAAAGCTTATTCTGGGTATTTCTTCTATCAAATCATTCATGCATTATGTTACAAGTTTTTGGTACATCATTTTAATTCCATTTATGAATAGAATATGTTAATCATGTTCCTCTAGTTACTACTAAATCTAATGGATATCGAGACTTGGTCTTAGTTGTGGCATTTGACATAGAAATATATCTTTTGTACCTCAAATTCCATTATCCTTCGATAATTATGTTATGTAAAAAACTCATCTTATGTATGATCAATTTATGGGCCCCATGGTAATGTGGAAAGAATATCTTTATGTCCAACCTATTTTTGGGTCTAGTGCTAACATGTTGAGCCTTAATGAATATTTTAATTTTTTTAAGTGTTCAAGCCAACATATGTTCTTGGATGACCTATTCTAGGTCTATATTATTTTATGCATATATATATATATCTATATATATATATATATATATATATATATATATATATATATATATAACATTTTTTTGGATCTAATTGTGAAGTGTGTGCAAACTAAAAAAGGGATGTGAAGGATGATGAAGTAATTTGGTTTAGGGGAACTTGATAGAGCAGGTGGAGACCAATATGACCTATAAGGTCATTAAATGATGTAATCTGGCCAATAGCCCCATTTGAGTCCAAAAGATGTTACCCAAGTTTGGCTAATAAAGGCCTGAAGGGATAATATAATGGTTGGGTATATTTAAGGGATGAAGTATGCTTTGAAGGGCATTAAAAGACCATTTTTAATGTAATAGGGGTTATTAGATACATAGTTGTCTATTTGACAACTTAGTTATCAACTTGACAATATTTAGTATTCTGTGTAATTGCTAAAATCTGAGGACAACTAGTTATAATATGGTCTTAGTTAGTTTGAGTGGGTAGTTATGGTTTGTTTTCAGTTTTAGAAGTTGGTGATAGTCTATACATGATGTAATTCCTAATGGAATGAGAGGGGAGATTGATGCACTGAAGATCTTAATGAATAAAAAATTATGTTTCCTGTACATTCCATATTCTATTCCTTGTTCCAATCATCTTTGATCATGTTTTCTTGGATCTAAATGCTACTATTTTAAAATATCTTTGATTGGACATGATATTATAGTGAATTAATATTATTTTGGTTTTTATAGTGTTTCATTTGGTTCATCTTAGGCAAGGAAATTTTATTTTGAACCAGAACTAGTTTAAACCCTCATCTAGGGTACTTGATAATAGAAAAAATGTAATTCCTACCTTGTTTTATATGCAATAAGTCCCTAGATTCTATTTGGTAATGAGAAAGTATGTATTTTATCTTCCCACAATGCCTCAGATTCCCATGCAATAGGAAGCTCAAGGATTTTCTTGAAGAATAGTGACTGTAACTGTCACAGAGACTGTGATACAGTGACATTGGTTGTGAAGAGGGTTTTTCCATGAGTTGGAGCATAGTATGGACATGAAGGCTATGCAAAGGATGTGAGGAGGGAATGTTTGACATGTTCAAGCTCCTAGAGAAGACAAATAGCACAAGGATAGGGTTGAGATGAACAAGTTGTAGAGGTTTGTTGCAACAGTTACAATAGGACAATACGATAACTTTATTATTTACAATTGATGAATGTTGATGTATAGCGAATAAAGGATGGAAGTGGGTATGGCCAGAGCCTCAAGAGATTTTTCATTATGTATTCCATGGTAGAGTGCAAGGGATACAAAATAGAAAATGAACATTGGTGAGTTGAATATCCTAATGCTGATAGGATAAGTGTAAGTTTGTCAATTTGAGTGTTACAGGTAATGTGAATACTGATCAAGTTTGTGATTAGAGATTGAAGTTGAGTTAGGGTTGAGAGACCTAGGAAGATAGGTCAGACCTTGAGGGGTTATTTAGGAGATTTTCCAAGAGGTAGGGAACCAATTGGAGCTTTTTGAACCAAGTGGAATGGTATTCCATGGATATGGGCATGATGTGAGAAGTTATTTCTCACAAACCAATTGAAGAATTTTTCCTTGATAGATAGGAATTGTAGTGCATCCATAGTGGTATCAAAGTGAGAAGATCTGGGAAATGATTCCTATATAGGTGGAGATGGATTTGAAAAAGTATGAAAGGGAATTTATAGAAGTATGGAAGGAGCACATGAACTATGGAAAGAAGAAAAGAGAAGAAGAGAGTAGGAAGAAAGAAGAGAAAAAGGAGATAAGGATTTTGAGGAAATCCTTAGAAGATAATGAAGCTTGCAGAAAGCCTAGAGAAGGATAATGAGTAGTGTGAAGAAGAAGAGGATGAACCTAATGGACAAGAGGTTCTAGATGTTGAGAAAGTGGTAGAAGAAATGGTTGTTGATATAGACAATATAGAGTCAAGTCTTGAAGGAATTGAGTATGAAAAAGTGATTTTGGTTAGGACAATGAAATGTCCTTTTGATGTGACAAAGAGTATGGAGGATAATGATGTAGCCTTGAAGGTGAGTGAAGATTTGGGATGCAAAGGAAAATGGCATAAGGAAGTGGTAACAATAGGTACTAGAGAGGAACCTAACTATTGGGAAGATTTTTCAGCCATCATGGAGGAATGGAAGAGCTATGGAGGTGTTCTGAGGGTTCAAGAGGAAGTAGCCTTAAAAGAGGAGAGGTCAAGAGTGAGATGATGGGCCAAGAGGAAGATCAAATGGTGGTGAATCTATTGCCAAATATGGGGATATTTCTGGATGAAGAGGATATAATGGTTCTAATGGAGAACCAAATTGATTTTTTAACTAATGAGGAAGTCACATTTCTTTTTCCTAATCCATTTATTATAGGTTTGTAGGGGTTCTACTTGGATGATTATGCAAAAGACATTCTTGAGTGCATGTACATTGATGAATTGGGTACTTGGCAAGGGTACCACTTGACAAAGAGAAGGTGCAAGGAGCCACCAAATCAGGAAATGCTTTTGGTTGCAGGGTACAAGTAGTAGGTACCAAAAAATTGGAAGACAAGAAAGAGGATGGACAACCCAAGGGGATTGGATTCTTTTTGTCCTTGGGAGTATGGTGCAGGAGCACCTAACAAAGAATGTCGAGACCAATATGACATATAAGGTCAATAAATGATGTAATCTAGCCAATAGTTACATTTGAATGCAATTTGCATCCAAAAGATGTTAATGTAATCAATATGCCAAGTTTGGCTAATAAAGGCCTAAAGGGATAATATGTGGGTCTAAAGGGATAATATAATTGTTGGGTATGTTTGAGGGATAAATTATACTTGGAAGGCCATTAAAAAACCATTTTAAATGTAATGGGGATCATTAGATACATAGTTGTCAAGTTGACAACTTGGTTGTCAACTTGACAACATTTAGTATTCTATGTAATTGCTAAAATATGAGGACAATCGGTTATAATTTGGTCTCAGTCAGTTTGAGTGGGTAGTTAAGGTTTGTTTTCAGTTTTAGAATTGGGTGATTATCTATAAGTTATGTAATGACCAATGGAATGTGAGGGGAGATCAATTCACTGAAGATCTTAATGAATTAATTTTTTTGTTTTGTGTACATTCCATATTTTGTTCCCTGCTACAGTTATCTTTGATCATTTTCTCTTGTGTGTAAATGCTATTTTTTAAAAATATATTTGATTGGACATGATATTACAATGAATTATGAATATTTTATTTTTTATAATGTTGCATTTGGTTGATCGTAGGAAAGGAAATTTTGTTTTGAACTAGAACTAGTTTAAACCCTCATCTAGGGTACCCGATAACAAAAAAAATATAATTCCTACCTTTTTTATATGTAATAAGTCCCTAGATTCTATTTGGGAATGGGAAAGTATGTATTTTTATCTTACCTCAATATCTAAGAGTCCCATGCAATAGAAAGCTCAAAGAATTGCTTGAATAATAGTGACTATAACAGTCACAGAGATAGTGATATAGTGATAGTGGATGTGGAGAGGCTTTATCCATGAGTTGGAGCATGGTATGGCATTGAAGGCTATGTAAAGGATGTAGGGGAGGAATGTTTGACATTTTCAAGGTCTTAGAGAAGACAAAGAGCCTGTAGATAGGGTTGAGACAGACAAGTTACAGAGGTTTTTTGGAACTATCACAGTAGGATAGTAAGGTAACATTATTTGTTTCAATTGATGAATGTTGATGCATAGTGAATCAAGGATAGGAGTGGGTGTGGGAAGAGCCTCAAGAGATTTTTTAGTGTTTATTCCATAGTAGAGTGTAGGGGACACCAAATAGAAAATGAATATTAGTGAGTGGAATATCCTAATGCTGATAGGATAAGTGCAAAGTTGTCAATTTGAGTGTTATGGGCATTGTGAATAATGATCAAGTTTGTGATCATAGATTGAAGTTGAGTTGGATTTGAGAGACCTAGGAAGATAGGTCATACCTTGAAGGGTTATTTGGGAGAGTCACCAAGAGTTAGGTGATCAATTGGAGTTGTTGAACCAAGTGGAATGGTATGTCAAGGATATGGGCATGATGTGAGAAATTTTTTCTCACAAATCAATTGAAGAATTTTTCCTTGATCCATAGGACTTGAAGTGCATCTATTGTGGCTTTGCATCATCATGAGACAAGGAATAAATAAGCAAGTGGAAAGAAATCAATAGGAAGAGATATTCAACTATGACATGATGTAGTAAAAAATGTTAGAAAGCTTGTGAAAAGAGGTTGGAAGAATATTCCTAATTAGATATATTGTAGACAATTATTTTCCTCTTAACCAAAACTAACTTCATGCATATTTAGATACAACTCAATTAGTTCATATTTTGACAATAAAACTATTTGATAATTTTTTTTTTTTATTGGCTCTGATAATAAGGCAGTGAGCCGACCTACACATCACATCTTGGTAGTGAGTCATCCTTTGTAAAAATCACCTTAACCAGTGTTTCACAATTGAGAATTAACATTCTCCTTATTTTTTCTCATCTTGGATTTTCCACATAAAATATGGTGTTCATCGTGTATGATGTTTTTATATGCTTTCATGTTCATATCTATTTTATTTATCTAATTTATTTAATATTTCTCCAAATCAATTAAGATTAATATAATTATTTTATGATAAATAATTCACCTCACCTCTTTTTTATCATTTGAACTGTGTACAATTGTCATTTATTTTTATTAAAGATTCTAGATTTGCATTGGCCTTAGACTTGAACTTTTATACCAAAAAATGGTTGGGACAAGTTATAGAAGCAAGATACCCTCCCTCATTTTGAGATATCTCTAATTTCATTCAATATCTCTCAAGTACAATTTCATAGTTCATATCTTAAGGAAAGAAATCAAGCATTCAAGGAATTTCATCCCACCATATTCTTCATTACTGACACAAGGGCAGGGAAGGTGAAGACAAAATCAGGGTTAATTAAGATTGCTTAAACCCACAAACATGCCTTGCGAAGAGTTACACATGAAAGCAATATGAAAACCACATGAAATCAGTGAAAAAAAAATGGATATGAGACAAGAAACTGGTAACAACACTTGTGCAATTATATTAAATCTTTCAACATGCCCGGTTGTGAGGTCTTTCGAGTTTTAGCCTTATACAATGAATTATGAAATCAGAATCACAGCTTGCACTCAATCTTCTTTTTTTCCATCCTCTACTTAGAACTACCTTTCTACAACAACCCAAGCTCCAAATATATAGCCAACAAAGCCACAAGTCAGCCAGTCAAGCATTTAATTACAATATAGGTCCACTTAGGAGGAGAAACCAAAACTAAAGCTACAAATAACAAAACACAATGTGAAGTTGCATTTAGGTCCACACATGACCCAATAATAGATCCCCAACTGTACAAGATCCAATTTCCCCATACAGAACCACACAAGCCAAAATACCATAAGTTTCATGAGCAAAATTGGCAAAAAATAGATGCCCAAGGAAAATTGTGATAACTTATAGATCCAAATGAATTAAGATGTGTGCCCTTAGGAGAGTTCTCAAGATTAGGTCCACATCACCACATTAACTCACAAGGAAAAAAACCAACAAAAACATTAGCGATAAAACAACCATCAAACTGGTACATGAAACAAGAAATATTTTTGGTGATGCAAGATTGCTCAAGACCCAAGATGCTCCTACATCAGACACCTGGGGTAACAAAAGAACTGATGTCCACATCAGGCACTACTCAAATTATGACCTGAATCATAAAGATCCAACTCAACTTGTGTAATCCATGAATTGTCTTCAACTAGCTTATCTTTCCACTGAACTAGATATTCCATGTAGTCTTTTCCTCTTGTACTCTTTCTTACTTTGTTATTCAAGATCTTTTCAATTTTTTCTCTATTCTTCTTGGGATAATCTAGATCATCTTCAGTCTCATCATTTGATTCAAAGTACTCAAAGATATCAACAATGTTGAATATAGGTGATATATCCATGTCCTCTGGTAATTCCACTTCATAAGCATTTCCACTGTCAAACTTCTTCAGAATCTTACAAGGTCCAAAGTTCTTCTTTTTCATCTTGTTGTAGGTACCAATTTGAAATCTATTCTTCTTCAAGTGAATCATAACCTCATCTCCAAATTCAAAAGATTTATGTCTCCTTCTCTTGTCTTCTCTCTATTTATATTTCAGATTACTATCCTCCAAATTCTTTTTAACTTCATCATGAAAATTTATCATGTATACTGCAAAATCCTCAGCTTCAACATTTCTTCTAGTCTCAGTAGGTAAATCTCTCAATTCTATGGTTCCCTTAGGATTAAATCCAGTAACAATCTCAAATGGTGTCCTCTTAGTACTTCTATTCATAGAATTATTATATGCAAACTCTGCTTGTGCCAAAACTAAATCCCAATTAGCAAGCTTATCCCCAACTAAACATCTCAACGAGTTTCCCAAACTTCTATTTACAACTTCAATCTATCCATCTGTCTGAGGGTGAAATGTAGAACTAAACTTCAATTTTGTATTCATCTTTTTCCAAAGTGTTCTCCAAAAGTAACCATAAAAATTAGTATCTCGGTCTGAAACAATAGATTTAGGCAACCCATGCAATCTTACCACTTCCTTGAAAAATAATTCAGCTACATGCAATGCATCATATGTCTTCTTACAAGATATGAAATGAGCCATCTTAGAAAATCTATCAACCACTACAAAAAAAGAATCATTACCTCTCCGAGTTCTAGGCAATCCAAGAACAAAGTCCATACTCACATCTTCCCAAGGTCTATCAGGTACATGCAAAGGTGTATACAATCCCAAATTATAACTAGTTTCTTTTTCTACTTGACAAATTCTGCAACCTCTAACCATTCTCTATACATCTTTGTAAATCTATGGCCAAAAGTATCTCTCTAAAATCAATTTCATAGTCTTATCAATCCCAAAATATCCAACAAGTCTACCACTATGTTTCTCCTTTATTATGTTCTCTCTCATAGATCCTCTAGGTATGCACAACAAAACTCCTTTAAACAACATGTCTTCTTGAATGAAATAATCAGTCCACTTATCACTCACTATTTCTTCCTTACAAGCTTTCCAACATTATGAAAAATCAATGTTAGTCTCATACAAACACTTCAAATCATCAAAACTAAGTACCTCAACTTTCATCTCTGTTAGCAAACTTCTTCTTCGGCTCAAGGCATCAACAACTTTATTTGACTATCCACTTTTGTGCTTCAATGAAAAGGAAAAATTCTTCAAGAACTCAACCCACTTCATATGTCTTTGATTCAATTTATTCTGACTTCCCAAATACTGCAAAGCTTTATGGTCAGTATACAACACAAAATCTTTAGGCAACAAGTAATGTATCCATTTCTTAAAAGCTTGAACAATAGCATAGAATTCATGGTCATAAAATGAATATTTTCTCTTAGCATCATTTAAATTTTCACTAAATAAAGCTACAGGTCTTTCTTCTTGACTCAAAATAGCTCCAATTGCACTTCCACTAGCATCACATTCAACTTGAAAAACTTTACTAAAATCAGGCAAAGCAAGTGTAGGTAATTCGATAATTCTTTGTTTCAATGTTTCAAAACTCTTATGTGCTCCATGTGTCCATTTGAAATCCATTTTATCTCCTCTCATGGTTTCAGTCATATCATTACAAATAGAACTGAAATTTTTGATGAACTTCCTATAAAAACTTGCCAATCCATGAAATGATCTTACCTCTCCAACATTCTCTGGTGTAGGCCAATCAAGTACAACTCTTACTTTCTCAGGATCCATCTTCAATCCATCAACCAAGAATATTTTTAGAACTTTATTCATCATCCTCATGAAAGTACTAGGTGCATTAGTCAAACCAAAAGGAATAACCAACAATTCATACAAACCTTCATTAGTCTTAAAAGAATTTTTCTATTCATCCCCTTCTCTGATCCTAATATGATGATATCCACTCTTCAAATAAATCTTTGTGAAATACTTCACTCCACTCAAACTGTCCATTATGTCATCCATCCTATGCAAAGAAAATTTGTACTTTACTATTATCTTATTTATAGCTCAATAATTAGTGCACATTCTCCATTCTCCATTATTTTTAGGTGCTAACACAACATGTACTGCACAAGGACTCAAACTTTCCCTAATCAAACCTCTTTCAAGAAATTATTGCACTTGTCTATTCAACTCAGTCTTTTCATCAGGTGTCAACCTATGTGGTGCTTTATTAGGAAAAGTAGCTCCAAGTATCAAATCCATACAATGATTTATACTTCTCATAGGCGGTTAACCATCAGATACATTATTAGAAATGATGTCATGAAATTTAGTCAAAAAAGGTTTAAGCTTAGGTGCATGTTCTAACTCATCTTGTTTCTCATTTTTCCTTGGAATTAAAGCAAAACAAATATTTTTTTATTTCATTTCTCTTACAAACTTTTTATCATCAACCAAGCATACTCTAATTATAGTACAATGACCTTCATCAAACTTCTCTACCAAAGGTAATAATATTTGTTTCTTCCCATCCATCAAAATAGTATATTGATTTAACTACTATCATGCAAAGCTTTCCTATCATATTGCCAAGGTCTACCCAAAAGAATATGACAACAATCCATAGGCATAATATCACAAAAGAATTCATCATGATAACCCTGAATTTTGAATTGAACAAGGCATTGTTCACTTATAAGTAGTTTATGCTCCTTCTAGATCCAAGAAATATGGTAAGGCTTAGGATTTTTCAATCTCTGCAATTGTAATTTGTTAACCAACTCTTTGTATGCCAAATTATCAGAACTTCCACTATCAATGATTACCTTACAACATTTGTCAGCAATCTTACATCTAGTTCAGAATAAACTTTTCCTCAAAATAGGTTCTTCATCAGCTTCTTCATTCCACAAGATCCTTCTTAGCATCATGTTATCACCATGTTCAGGTTCATTAGACATTTCCTCAACTTCTTCACAAGCCAAATTATTTCTGCCATTACCTCCAGTCTTCTTTCCAAAGTTAGTACATTCAAAAGCTCTACGTCCTTCACCAAATTTGTAACAAGTACCTTTAAACCAATATTTCTCTTCTCTTTTCCCACTATTGTTATTCCTAGAGTAACCAGTATAGCTACCTCTAGAGTAGTTACCTCTTCTACTAGTAGGTTCATCTTTCCATCCTTTATCTTGTACTGCATTGTCAAATCTACTACTTTCTCCATAAGATCTTCCTCTACCTCTCTAAAATCTTCCACCTCTTCCTCTTTGTCTTTGTTCATGTCTCTTTGTCAATCTCTCTTCTTCCTTCAAAGAAAATTGGTATGCTTCTTCCACACTATCTATTTTCACATAGATGATCTCATCTTGAATTGATGTCCTCAAACCATTCAGGTATCTAGCCACTTTCTCAACTTCATCACCCACATGTCTAGATCTGATATCCAATTTGTAAAATTCATCAGTATATTCTTTCACACTCATGTCCTTTTGTCTCAAATTTTGTATTTTTCTCATCAAACTAACTTGGTAGTCAGCTGGAAGGAACTTCTTCTTTATCTTTCCAAGCATCTTCATCCATGTCTTGATCTTTTATTTTCCTCTCTTCTGTCTCTCAGTTTGCAAATGATCCCACCAAAGAGATGCATGACCTTTCAACTTTGTGACTTCTATCTAAACCTTCTTATTATTAGGAGTACCTTCATACTCAAAGTATTTATCCATCTCAAAGATCCAATCCCAAAGTGTATCGATCTCAAGTTTTCCACCATAGCAAGAAAATTAAACTACAGGTTTGGAGTTAGCCTTAGACAAGACTCTCAAAAGTATTTCCTCATCCTAATCAACTTCAGGTTCAGGATTAGGTGTTGCCTCTTCTTCATCATTAACATCTTCAAAATGTGCACCTCTTCTCTGGGCTGTCTCTACAACTTCAATCCTAGTTGTAATCTACCTCAACATATCCATGATAGAATTATCATTTCCTCTACCATGAACCATCTTGACAATCAAGTTCTAGGAAGATCATAACCTTCTACAAGTTATAGGTTAGATCTTAGATCTTCCACCCTATAACCAATCCAACAAGGTTCTCCACAATCCAATCCACAAGAAAGAACTTTCTCTAATACCACTTGACACAAGGGAAGGGAAGGTGAGGGAAGAATTAGGGTTAATTGAGACTACTTAAACTCACAAACATGCCTTGTGAAGAGTTACATATGGAAGCAATATGAAAACCACATGAAATCAGTGAAAACACAATGTATATGAGACAAGAAACTGGTAACAACACTGGTGCAATTATATTAAATCTTTCAACATGCCTGATTGTGAGGCCTTCCGGGTTTCAGCCTTATACAATGAATTATGAAATTAGAATCACACCTTGCACTCAATCTTATTTTCTACCATCCTCTACTTAGAAATACCTTTCTACAACAACCCAAGCTCCAAATATATAGCCAACAAAGCCACAAGTTGGTTAGTCAGGCATTTAATTATAATATAGGTCCACTTAGGAGGAGAAACCAAAACTAAAGATAGAAATAATAAAACACAATGTGAAGTTGCATTTAGGTCCAAACATGACCCAATAATAGATCCCCAACTGTGCAAGATCCAATTTCCCCGTACGGAACCGCACAAGCCAAAATACCACACATTTCATGAGCGAAACTAGCATAAAATTGTGATAACTTCTAGATCCAAATGATTTAAGATGTGCGCCCTTAGGAGAGTGCTCAATATTAGGTCCACATCACTGCATTAACTTCACAAAGCAAGAAACCAATAGCAACATTGGCAATAAAACAAACATCAGACTAGTATAGGAAACAAGAAATATTTTTGGTGATGCAAGATTGCTCAAGACCCAAGATGCTCCTGCATTAATTAGAGAAAGATTCAAATACCCTCATGCTAGCATTTATTTTATGATTTCCTTTTAGGTTTTTATTAAGTCATGTTTTTGCATCAACACTTGTGATCACATTCAAAGATAATTGCATCATTAAGGCAAGACATCTTATTTCTCAAATCTAGCCTCTCCTACATATTAGCACACTTTTAGTTCAAGTTTAATTCATTTTGATTTCATGGTTGATTCTAAAACTAGTGTTTAACTTAGATAAAGATTTTAATATGCAACATTTTCTCTCTTTTCTTTTCCATATGTAGGAATAGATGACAAATGCATAGACACTACTACATTTGGGGCCAACTTTTGAAAGAAGTTTCTGATGGGTAACTTTTTATTACGAGTTTGGTGGTTTTTTTTTGTAATAGGCCCCGATGATGTCGATATTCTGATGGGTGTTTAATTGACCATCAGAATTCTGACAGATTTAGGGTATACATAAAAAAAAGAAGTTAAACAAACTCATCATTTTTATTTTGATTGGATAGAGAAGGAGCGGGAGAAAAGGAGTGAAAGATGAGCATGAGAGAAGGTATGTGATTTCTTCATCTTTCAAGCCTCTGGCATCATATTCGAATGCATTTCATTTTATTTTATCATGAATGCTCTCTAAAATGACCACATTCTACTGGTGTCATGTCCTATCTAGTGCTTTATCTCAATTATTTGATGTTATTGGTGCTTGTGCTCAAGGATATCAATTCACTGTATTCAAATGTTTGGATTCACATTTGTTGATATTACTATCATATATGTTTAATGACACCATTGTATATCTTTGTCACTAAAATGACCACATTCTACTGGTGTCATGCCCTAGCCCGTGCTATAACTCCATTATTTGATGTTATTGGTGCTTGTGCTCAAGGATATCCATTTTTGATGCAGGAGCATCCTAGGTGTAAGAGCAATCTTGCATCACCTAAAAATATTTATGGTTTCTTTTCAATAAGGGCTATCTTGTGTAGAGCTGCTATTTATGGAAACTTGCTATTTTTAGTAAGTTGGTCATACGATCTCAGAATGTTTTGATTTCATAGTTGGAGGTTCATCTTAGTCATATCAGCCTACCTATAAAGTTTCATTGCTAGATCAAGTCTGGTTTTGAAGATATTGAAACTTTTCAGTTTTGGAAACAGGGTACAGAAACTTTGAACTCAATTTTGAAGGCTTTAGAGGCCCCAGCTGAGGTCAAATTTTTGGCTAGAAGAAGCTTTCTTAATTCAAGCATTGTAGAGCTCCTCGTGCCCTTTTTGAAATGGGGTTATAATAGTCAATCGGGTCAATAGGTGATGACTTATGGTCCCCAGAAGTTGGGTCACCTGAAATGGTAGAAAATGATTTTCCTTCAAAAATTTTGTTTGGGTTTCAAAAGCTATTTTGAGCCGACTTTGATGTAATAAAATGAAAAATAAAATAATTCTAAGTTTGGTCAGCCTTGTTGGCTAAAAATTTTGGAACCTTCCCAGGCAATGGAAAATTGCCTATATAAGGAAGGTCATAGTGTTGTCTTAGGTAGTTCGGGATAGTTCTAGGTAGTAGATCTGGGTATTGATTCGAGGCTTTGTCCTATAGAATATTGTAAGGGAATGCCCATGTGGCTTTGCATATTGTAATTTTGAAAGTTTGTAATTCCACATTTGTGGAGATAATAAGAAGCCAATTTTTTGTTCTTGCATATTGTTGTTATTTCTCTATTTCTGTTGTGTTTGTGGTATTAAGGGGAGCACCCTTCATCAATTTTTTTGAAATGTTGACTGTGGTTATCAAATGGACAGCTCGTGAGCTTCTAGCTAGGTGCCATTTGTATTGATAGCTTAGGGCATCAAATGTATTGTATCATTTATAGTTGAGACTTTGTTAAAAGGAAATAGGACAAAGAACGATTTTTATTTAGTTTTTCTATTTTGATCCCTAAGTGGCTTACAACCCTAGAGAAGTATATGCAGATTTATGGATCCAGTTGCAGGATACATAGCAGCCGATAATTCATAAGAAATCCATGCATCCAATTTGAATAGCAATTAATACAAAGAACTAGGGTCCTCCAATGGCCCAATCATCCAGACCTTGACTATCCCCTCAACCAGTGACCCTTCAAAACCGGGTTATCATGCAATCAGTGAATGACCCTTCATTCTCTTGGTCTACCCTGCATCCAAACATATTGGAAATACACAATACAATGATAACAAGTCTTTCACAATCCCCCTTCCCCCAAGGAACACTATCAACCATCCCTTCCACATAGCATTTCACTATTTTATGAGTGGATTTTGTAGGAACAATTAACATTAAACAAGGAGCAAACTCCTCAACACATCTTGGAAACCATTGAATTCAATAATAAAAGAAACCTAACACCAACACTATTCATTTCACAGTTGCAAGATACATAGCAGTCGATAATTCACAAGAAATCCATGCATCAAATTTTTATAAGGATATCCTACTAATCAATAGGAATTTTCTTGATATGACCAATGATTATGCATTTTGATGGAAATGTGCTAGTTTAAAAGGATAATATAAATCTGAAACAATTTTTTCTGATTTTCTCAAACTATAAATGTGGTTAAAGGGAAAATATTATGTGGAAAACCCACAAACCAAGCTAGCAAATGATTGTACATCAAATTATTCCTATATTCATTCAAGTATTGCTATGCTTTAGCTACTTGACCTTTGAGCTTCATCTAGAGGAATGTGTAGCTTTAAGATAGAGTTACTTCTTGGGCCTTACAATAGGGTGGAATATGATCAAGATTTGTTTAGGTTGTATCTTTGTTAGTCCCATTGTTAGGTTCTTATGGTTCATGGTTTGAATCTATTATGGTTGTGTAAAGGATTTGTAGATGCTTTTTCTAACATAATTATTGGACACCATGATTGGAACAACTGGTTGTTGGCTATTGTACACATGAATCATAACTGTCAATGGTTCTTTGTGTTCAAGAATTTATTGATCAATCTTTGAGATTTATTGTCCCAGCTTTAAAAGAGTGATAAAAGATATAGTGAGTGCTATCTTTTCCAAGTGTTTTTTGGGTGCCATTATCTTCTAGGAGTAATTGCTAGAACCAAATTATCTTCTTTGCCTCTAGTAAATATTGCAAATACAATCATCTTCTTGGTGAAGGGTTGCTTCCATCCCCATGAGGCACTATTGCATGGTTTACATTCCCTTGTAGTATAGTGAACCTAATTTAATACAAGTGTGCACTATTTTGGGATCCATAATTTATGACCCCTACACTGTGGTTGTTAGCCTAAGAAATGCCTACCTTTGCATATAATAAGGGGCCAACATGAAACAAACATCCAGAAGTTAGGGGGTTGTTCCCTGTCCATAATTTATTATTTAAGTGCTAAGTGATGATGGGTATATCGTGTAATTCATACCTAGTGTGTCTCTTTCTTTCTCTCCACATTTCACATTAGGAGTATATGCTATAAAATACCAATGAAATCAACTATTGGTCAAATCTAATCAAAATTGTAGTATAAAGATTAAAATAGATCTTGAAGAAATATGGGAACCATTTTTGATAGATATTGTACAAATGAAGAGAATACTCCCAAGAGGAAATGCTTCAATGTGGAACATTGAAGGACAATATTTTACTTTTATATGAACATCTGCAATGTTTTTTATATATTTTTGAGATAACAAAACCATAGAAAGAATAGCATATAGAAGAAAGTAAAGAATAATGATCATATTTTGAGATATTGTGGAAACTTAAAGGAAAGAATGCTTGGTGGGGTTATCATGCAATCAGTGAGTGATCCTTCATTCCCCCCTCTTCTAGTGACCTTTCAAAACTAGGTTATCATGCAATCAGTGAGTGATCCTTCATTCTCCTGGTCTGCCTTGCATCCAAACATATTGGAAATACACAATACAATGATAAAAAGCCTTTCACAATCCCCCTTCCCTCAAGGAACACTATCAACATCTAGACCTTGATTGTCCCCTCAACTAGTGACCCTTCAAAATTGGGTTATCATGCAATCAGTGAGTGATCCTTCATTCTCCTGGTCTACCCTACATCCAAACATATTGGAAATACACAACACAATGATAAAAAGTCTTTTACAATCCCCCTTCCCTCAATGAATTACTATCAACATCTAGACCTTGACTGTCCCCTCAACCAGTGACCCTTCAAAACTAGATTATCATGCAATCAGTGAGTGATCCTTCATTCTCCTGGTCTGCCCTACATCTAAACATATTGGAAATATACAATACAATGATAACAAGTCTTTCACAATCCCTCTTCCCTCAAGGAACACTATCAACAAGCGACCCTTCTTCTTATAAGCCATATCCAATGTTTCATTAAAGTCAGAACCAAGAATGAAGGTCACCTTACCCATACCATTCATGAATTTTGAAATGTTGTTCCAAACTCCTAAAAAAATTTCTATTTCTTCTTGTTTCTTCTTTAAATACTTCTTCTACCACAATGTCCTCCTGCCCCATCTTCTTGATCTTCTTGGCTAAAGCAGATGAATCCACACACAATAACCCAAAATGAAGGGTTTTGTATCCTTTAATGAATCTCAGTCATTGGTAACACATGGACAGTCAAACCAATAGTCTCCAAAGCATTCAATAAGTGAATATGGATGTTTGAAAATTTTCCTCTCAACTTCCCCAACCACTCCTAATCTGTTAGAGGGATATTTCTATAATCTCCACTATTCCTATCCTTACCAACAATTCTTAAACATACTTTATCTGATATGATAATAACATGCTAAACTAAACCAATGGCATGTTCTTCATGTGGTACAAGGAAGATTTGGCTATCAAATCTTCCTTCGTGCAAGCTGAGCACATGAGAAGGTATGTGATTTCTTCATCTTTGATTGGTATCTTTGACGGGAAACATCTTTCAAGCCTCTAGCATCATATTCGACCACAAATTTCAAATGCATTGCATTTTATTTGATCATGAATGCTCACTGAAATGACCGCATTCTGCTGGTGTCGTGCCCTAGCCCATACTTTATCTCCATTATTTGATGTTATTGGTGCTTGTGCTCAAGGATATCGATTCACTATTTTCAAATGTTTGGATTCACATTTGTTGATATTAGAATTCATCATATCAGATAAAGTATGTTTAAGAAGTTTTAGTGTCTAAACACTCAACTAATCCCTCTAACTAATTAGGAGTGGTTGGGGAAGTTGAGAGGAAAGTTTTCAAACATTCATATTCACTTCTTGAATTCTTTGGAGACTACTGGTTTGACTGTCCATGCATTAATATTTAGAAGAGATCAATAAAGTATTTAAAGACATTCTTACATGTTTGCAGAGGTTTAAGAGGCACTTATCATGACTGTACCCTCACAAACAATAGCATAGACTAGTTTTAGTAAGTTTCCTTTCTCTATTTTGAGGTTTCCTTTCTCTTCCACAGGGGTACAGTCAGAGGGTTCATTGACAAAATGATCCTTTGAATGGTTACTATGAATATGAATGATTTGATATAGCATATTGCTCATTTTACTTGAAGTTTGGAATAGCTTGTGCAAGGGTGAAAGTAGTTTTGATCATTTTGGTCGTGACTATTCCTCTACACGGTCAGAAAATGTAACTGTCTAATGATTATATGTAATGTTGAATGGATTAAATGCTTTATTCTTGGTAGAAGTGAATGGAAGGAATAGTGTTGGTGTTAGGTTTCATTTATTGTTGAATTCAATGGTTTCCAAGATGTGTTGAGGAGTTTGCTCCTTGTTTAATATTAATTGTTCCTGCACAATCCACTCATACAACATTGAAATGCTATGTGATTGAAAATTTCATACAACTGGTCCTTTGGCATGTATTAAATACAATCCAGTCACTTATTGAATGCTTTGGAGACTACTGGTTTGACTGTCCATGTGTTACCAGTGTCTGACATTCATTAAAGGATACAAAACCCTTCATTTTAGGGTTATTGTGTGTGGATTCAAATGTAGGTTTGATTTGGTTAATATTTAGAAGAGATCAATAAAGTATTTAAAGACAATCTTACATGTTTGGAGAGGTTTGAGAGGAACTTATCATGACTGTACCCTCACAAACAACGGCATAGACTAGTTTTACTAAGTTTCCTTTCTCTGTTTAGAGGTTTCCTTTCTTTGCCACAGGGGTACAGTCAGAGGGTTTATTGACAAAATGATCCTTTGAATGGTTACTATAAATAGGAATGATTTGATATAGCATATTTCTCATTTTACTTGAAGTTTGGAATAGCTTATGCAAGGATGAAAGTAGTTTTGATCATTTTGGTCATGATTGTTCCTCTACATAGTCATAAAATGTAACTGTCTAATGATTATATGTAATGTTGAATGGATTAAATGCTTTATTCTGGGTAGAAGTGAATGGAGTTTCCAAGATGTGTTGAGGAGTTTTCTCCTTGTTTAATGTTAACTATTCATGCACAATCCACTCATACAATAGTGAAGTTACAAAACTAAACCAATGGCATGTTTACAACAAAGAAATAGAATGATAATAATATGCTGAAAATTCTATATATTCTATTTAATACACGCCAAAGGACCAGTCCCAACAATTCTTAAACATACTAGTTATCTGATATGATCAATTTTTAGTAAAGGTCTAATTCTGTAGACTGCTAGCACGAAGGAAGATTTGACCTAGCCAAATCTTCTTTGTACCACACAAAAAAAAGTGTGATAACTATGTCTACTCCAAGCTTAATTGTTTAAGAATTCATCATATCAGATAAAGTATGTTTGAGAATTGTTGGGAGTTCTATTAGACCTTTGTTGCAAACATGCCATTAGTTTTCAAATGTTTGGATCCATGTTTGTTGATATTACTGTCATGTTTAATGATGCCATTGTATATTGTTGTCACTGAAATGACCGCATTCTACTGGTGTTGTGCCCTAGCCCATGCTTTAACTCCATTATTTGATGTTATTGGTGCTTGTGCTCAAGGATATCCATTTTTTTGAAATGTTGACTATGGTTATCAAATGGACATCCCATGAGCTTCTAGCTAGGTGTCATTTGTATTGATAGCTTAGGGCATCAAATGTATTGTATCATTGATAGTTGAGACTTTGTTAAAAGGAAATAGGACAAAGAATGATTTTTATTTAGTTTCTCTATTTTGATCTCTAAGTGGCTTACAACCCTAGAGAAGTATATGCAGATTTACAGATGCAGTTGTAGGATACATAGAAGCCGATAATTCACAAGAAATCCATGCATCCAATTTGAATAGCAATTAATACAAAGAAATAGGGTCATTCTCCTGGTTTGCCCTTCATCCAAACATATTGGAAATACACAATACAATGATAAAAAGTCTTTCACAATCCCCCTTCCCTCAAGGGACACTATCAACCATCCCTTCCACATAGCATTTAATTGTTGTATGAGTGGATTGTGCAGGAACAGTTAACATTAAACAAGGAGCAAAATCCTCAACACATCTTTGTTGTAAACATGTCATTGGTTCAGTTTTGTAAATCTATTTTTTGTGTTAAATGCATTTAAATGGAACATTAAGCATAGTAATAATATGCTTAATCTATTAGTAATTGCAGATTAAATGCCCATAACACCTTTATCAGTTTAGCATGTTATTATAAGATACTAAAGAAGACCTGCTATTTGTTAGAGAAATCTTCACTGTCCCCCACAATGGAGACAATGAAGATTGACCTCCTGCCCCACAACAAAGAACATTGTAATAAGAATAAGATACAATATAGTGTTAGAAAAAAATTTGAACAAAGACATGTAATGCTTAAGTTAATGATCTAAAAAGTTGCAAATATAGGAATCGAAAAAGAAGATAGTGCCAAGAAACATTTTCACAAATATGAAACTCGAGGAAAAGTAATAACATTAACAATGCCAAGATTTAGAGCATTAAATTTCACCTGCGGATGAGTTTCCACAGTGGGTTGCCTAGCATAAAAAATATGTTGAGTTGCATTTGAGTTGTAACTAAGAGTATCATGTGGAACAAACCCTAAAATTTGAAAGCGTTCTCCAGCCTGGCAATTCAAAATTCAATCTAGGCAAGCATCAGTAAGTGAAATAAATTATAGACATCAACATCAACATCATCATAATCATTAGAAATAAACTTTAAAGACATATTTTGGATAGTACTACATTTCTTGAAAGTTTTTTTTCATTTACAATTTTTCTTAAAAGTTGAAACATAGTACTATCCATTTCGTGAATTTTTTTTTTTGTGTACAATTTGTTTTCTATTTTTTCCATTTGATAACCATAGTCAACATTTCAAAATAGTGAATAACATCAAATAATGGAGATAAAGGATGGACTAGGGCACGACACCAGTAGATTAAAACTAAACCAATGACATGTTTACAACAAAGAAATAGAATGATAATAATATGCTGAAAATTCTATTATGTTTAATACACACCAAAGGACAAGTTGTATGAAATTGTCAATCACATAGCATTTCACTGTTGTATGAGTGGATTGTGCAGGAACAGTTAACATTAAACATAGCCAATGTTCTCTTTAATTGCTCAAATCTCTGCAAGTCAAGAACATTAGAGTTGTATAATACATTGTTAGTATCCTTTTTCCATGGGTCCTAGGTCTTTGGGTCCATGGAAAGGAAATAGATTACAAAATACACTTCAAAACAAAGGAAAAACTTAGCAAATTCAGTCTAACTCACTGTAGATGAAGGAATAGTCATGCTAATAGTTCCTCTAAGTCTTCCAAAACATTTATTGAACTCCCCTAAAGTCTTATTGGATCCCCAAATTGCTTAATCCAATCAACTTACATCAAGATCATGAGAAACTTCAAAGGATTAAAAACATTACTTGGAACAGTCAAATCATTATGCTTTTAAATCAATTACCTATCGACATATCCCTTGCGAGGGAGAGAAGACAAACACATAAAGAACATGCACATAAACACAGCAGCTGAAAAACTTAAATGGAATACACCAAGAAGTACCAAATGATGAATGCTCAATTGTTGTAATGGCAAAGCATTAGAACTGTCCATTTCTAGAACTTGATTTTATAGTCTAAATGATTTTTCTATAGTTGTAATGATTTTTCTAGAACTTGATTTTGTATTCTTAATGATTTTTCTATAGTCCTAATGATTTTTCTATAGTACTCTTAATGATTTTTCTAGAACTTGATTTTCTAGTCTTAATGATTTTTCTATAGTCCTAATGATTTTTCTATACTCTTAATGATTTTTCTTTCATCCTAATGTTTGTTTCTCTTGATAAATTAGGCCTTGAATTTGAATTTTTGTTCACTATTTTATTTTAGCTTGATATTTCATTCATTTTTCATATACACAGAGACTACACATGCTGATAAAAAAATGAGCTATTTGATTAAGGTTAACTATTCATGATTGTAAATAGTCAATATTTCTGATGGTACTCCTTGGTATATTTCATTTTAAAATAATCATGTTTCTATGGCTATGATAAATGTCCCTTTGTGTTGAGAAAATTAGAGTTGAAAAAATGGTTGCAAACAAATCATCCTTCTTCCACCAATAGTCTAGTCAATGTACAAGTAACAAGTCATTCCATTCAAGAAAGACCATGTATGACAATATCAACATAGAAAAAAATAAGGAGTATGGAGAATTTAGTGATTGTATCTTCCATTAGAGCCACTTCATATGCATAGGTGATGCACATGCATATTTTCCTAAGCGCTATTGGGAGCTTACCCAACAGCATATACCTTCTATGATCAACTCTTATATGCACAGGTGATGAACATTCAGATTTGCCTAAGCAGTACTTTTAGTAGTCCTCCTACACATGTACTATTGTGAAAATCATCACAAGTCCATTTGTTGGAGGGCTACTCAAAGTACACATGTTGGGAGGTTTGAAGGAAACAAGAGAATTTGAAGAGTCATGAGTCTTAAGATTGTACTTAATATAGCTGAGCTTCATTCAATGGTACATTCATGAATCAAACCATTCTTAAACCAGATTAAACTAGTAAACCAAAGGACATACTAATTATAAGTAAACTAGTAAACCAAAGGACATGCTTTTACTACTAAGTCTCTTTTTGTTGGGCATACCGATTATAAGTACTTGACATATATCACAAATTTTTCTAATTAAGGTTGGCGAGATGATTACGCCTATCCTAAAAAAAGACTGTCAAATCATTATGCTTTCAAATCAATTACCTATCGATGCATCCCTTGCAAGGGAGAGAAGCCAAAAACATAAAGAACATGCACATAAACATGACAACTAAAAAACTTAAATGGAATACACCAAGAAGTACCAAATGATGAATGCTCAATTGTTGTAATGGAAAAGTAATATCAGAACCGTCCATTTCTAGAACTTGATTTTTCTATAGTCCTAATGATTTTTCTTATTTCTTGTCTGTGCTTGGTGACAGGATTTTGAACATTATTGGCATACTTAAATGGAATACACAATACAAATTGATGAATGCTCAATTTTTGTAATGGAAAAGCATTAGAACCGTCCATTTCTAAAATTTGATTTTGTAGTCTTAATTATTTTTCTATAGTCCTAATGATTTTGAAAATTGTTGATAGTCCTAATAATTAATGATTTTTCTATAGTCATAATGATTTTTCTTATTTCTTATCTTTTGTCCCTTTTTTATTTCCTATGTTTGTGCTTCATGATAGGATTTTGTCACCTTCTTTTGATTGTATATTTCATTCAGTCTATGTGGAATACTATTTTTTTCACTATTTTATTTTAGCTTCATATTTCATTCATTTTTCATATACACAGAGACTACACATGCTGATAAAAAAATGAGCTATTTGATTTAGGTTTACTTTTCATTATTGTAAATGGTTAATATTTCTGATGGTACTCCTTGGTGTATTTCATATAAAATAATCATATAAAAATAATAAATGTAGTAAGGATGGTGCGGTGCATTATTGATATATAGGCTCGATGACTCTTGTCAATGTGCCAAACTATCGATGTGGTGGTGGGTAGTGTGTGTTGAAGACTTCACGGACACCGAACAACCCTGGACGACAATTTTGGTGGTGCCCAAATAGAAAAAAGGTTTCTAATGTGTATATATTTAATGTTTTTAATGTAAATACTATTCATTATAATATAAGAACTAATGTAGACTGGGCATCACAGGGAAATAATGGCTGTGGATACTTTAGTTGGGTTGATGACAACTCATCTGCATCTATCTACCCATCTCCACTTATCCGCGATGAAGGATTTGAGTGCAAAATGTGTCAGGCTAGGGCAAATTCTGAAATTATATTTTTACGATGCCTTCTCTGTATTGTAATCGCATATCTTTGTTGTGACCATATGCAATGATGAACTCAAGAATTAGTTAGTTTAGTATTTTCATATTGTAACTAATATTTTAATATGGATATGATGTAACTTCTCTTTGCCTCAAGTGTGCATATATATGGTTTACATCTTTTTTTAGAATAATTCTTCATGTTTATGGCTCAGGTGAGCCCCAATCTACTATCAATCACATGATTTAATGTATAGTGTGTTCTTAGTTATTCCATTTGTTCCTTAACCTTGACTATAGATTGACTATCATTTTCAAGCTTGAGCATGGCTTCGTACCAAGCACCGTCTGTAGATTTGTAGGCAATGCTGATTTATGAACGTAAATAACGCATTGAATGTAATCTATGAATGTTGCATGGTATAAAGTCTTGCTAAAGTTTGAGCATCCTCCCTTTATTCCAGTGAGGGATTGGAATGAGTTCATTTTGGATGCAAAGGAGAAAGGGGATACTCACAGAGGAATTACACCAACAAATGGGAGAAGAAGGTATAAACATTTTAATAAGATTTTATTATTAAATAATGAAATTTGCATATACTAGTGTTCTAAGCATCCTCATTACATGATTTAAGGTCTTATTCCATGAACAAATTAAATTGGACTTACTATCCAAAACACATAAAAAACATGCACATAAACACGACAACTAAGAAACATAAATGTAGATTTCATAATAGCTGAGAAACATAATTGTAGGCATCATAGTCACAATCTTTTGGAGACAACGTAATTGAGTTGTGTACCCAAGTGATGGAGAGCGATTTTTGCACCCCCTATTCCAAGTTGAATACATCTATTGGAGGACCTTGTATTCATGAGCAACAGATGTAGTCAACTTGGAATCAAAGGTGCAGGAGTTGCTCTCCATCGTCTGGGTATACAACTCAATTATGTTGTCTCCAAAAAATTGTGACCACGATGCCTACAATTATGTTTCTCAGCTGTTGTGTCCCAGGACCCCTTATGACTTTTTACAACCATTTATGATCCCTAAGAATATACCTTAGAGCTCTTAAAATGTCGTACAGGGTCATAAGAGGCTCCTAGGAGGGGATAGATGAGCTTCCACCTTCATGTGGTTGGCCCTGTTAAGTAGAGAATGTTAAACTATTCTCAAAACAAAGAGAAGCTCAATAATTTAAGGTCTCAGTCCACGGAGATGCTAAAAAAATGACGGGAATCAATGATGGATAGTTTTTAGATTCTAAGAAGACATATATGGAGTGGAGGCCAGATTGAGTACCAGTGTAGAGATGATGATTCAGTAACCTACATCTATAAAACCTTCACAATTATCCCTTCTTTGGCCTCCACTTTTTCCTCTTCTCAAAAACGGTTATCTAGAAACTTTGGATACTGTTTCTCATCCATGCACGAAATGTGCTAGTGATCGTATAAAATTACTTTAGGCCTCCAGTATTGATGAGATGTACAAGTGTAAAATGTTTTTGTGAGACTGAGATCAATTTGTGTAGTGTACATAAATGCAAGGTGGTGATTATTCTTGATGATTGATAGGTATAAGTCTTCCAAGCCTTACCCAGTAGCTAGGACTAAAGATAACACAACTCAAGAGACCATCATAGGTTATCTCTTTCTTTGGTCTATATTATTGATAGAATTTTTTACCTTAGCTCATCAAATCTGGGGATTTGAAAGAATTTAATAGAATATTTTCATGACAATGTATATTATTTAAGTTGATGTTGCACGAATTTATCTACTTCATGCACTTGTAGACTATTAGGATGGTGATAAAGAAGCATTTGATGTTAAGTTCCAACATAAAGTGAGTAAATTTGTTTTAAGTAAGAAAACAATGATAACATGAATGCGTATGAAATTGAAATGCAGCCTGTTGATTCTTGTCATACACAACCTATGCGTGTTGATGATAATGAGGACATGCATCACAGTAATACAAGTAAACATCTTAAATTGATTGGTGTAGTAATACAAATTTAATTGCAATTAGTGTTTGCATTAATGTAGCAATTTGTATTGTAGTTGTAGAGAGTGTAGAGGCCGTTGTTAATGAGCAGGTTGAGGTTGAGGCCAAGGCCAGACAAACTGACCTCGATGTTGATGATGTGACTAGATCAGGTAAAGAGCTATACGATTATGGCCTGTAAAGTACTGAAATACTTTAAAATGTTTTTAATTATAATAAAATGTTTTTAATTTAACCCTTCTATATGTTATTGCAGATGACCCCCCTTTGCATCAACAGAGAACTAGGTGTGCATTGAGATCTAATGAGAGGGTAGATGATCATCAAAAGAAATGATTGTCATCTATGCACCTTAATTGATAATGACTGATTTTTATATGCCAATGAATTTAATTATGCTGTATTGAATGTTCATAAATTTTATAATGTGTTAATGAATGTTATCGTGAGATAATTAATGAATGTCACATTTTATTAATGTGTGAATGAATGTTATCATGTGATAATTAATGAATGTTACATTTTATTAATGGATGAAATAATGAATGAATGTTAGATGTTAACAGGGAATTTAGAGTGATGTTAGGGAGGGGGGTGGGGCCAAATGAGCTTCCACCTTCACGTGGTTCACCCTGTTTAGTACAGAATATAAAACTATTCTTGAAACAAAGTGAAGCTCAATAAGTTTGTTCCTTATATAGGGTCTCAAGTGTAGCCTTTATCCCACTCTCAACATTGCAAGGCTTCAAGTGGTGTTCTGAGATTGGTTTCTCCATCTCCCACAAACATCTTGTCTTTCTCCTAAGAATTCTCACCAAGCTTTGATACATGGATAAGCAGAAGATGTCCCTTACAAGATACACATATATAATATGGTAGATCTAGGGAACAAATATACTACAACATAGAATGAGTCAACTTGAATCTATAGTTTCTTCATTCACAGTGAAAATTCAAATTACAAGCCATATTTTAGATTTAATATTCATATTCATCTTCATCATGATCATAGCCATCATAGTCAGCATTTGGTTCAACTTCATTTGAACCATGCTCCATGTCGGGTACCATTATAAGGCATGGAGTGTGGTCATACCCATGTTACCATAATAATGAGTTAGCCTATAAAATTATGAATAAAATACTGCAGGTGCACCCAGGATTGGCCCAGGCACCCAAGTTCCTACCAAAGGAACCCAAGTCAAACCCAGAGGAGAACAAAAGTAGAACCGGAACCTAGCCTCAAACAAAGAATCGGATAACTTGGTTTTTTTCTAATTCAAGTTTATTTCTGAATTCTTCTCTAATTCCAACCTGATTATTCCATATTTTATTTTCCAATTTTCCTTCTTCCTCACTCTAAATTATGTTATGTTGTTATTTCCTTTTACTAATTGTGCTATTTCAAGGTTCACCACCCACGACTTGGTTAAGATGATGAATGTTGTCAATGCCTTTATTACCAAGGAATCACCGCCCACCATTAATGAATATTAATGATCATTTTTTCCTAAGGGTAATCTTTGTTTGTGTATGCTAATCACCCAAGTCTTTGGCTATGATTTGCATGTTGTGTAGTTTGTCAGAAGTGGGGGTATAACATGCTAGTTGGATTATAACATATGGCACTTACACCATGAAGAATACAAATGATTAAACAAAAAGAGAGGACCAACTGAACCATCTTGTGGTTAGTCTATATCACATTGAGAAACAACGTCAAGACTTGAGAATCAAAACAATCAAAAGTTTCTTCAAGAACATGAATGATCAACAACATTCCATCAGAAAACAAAACAATAAGCTATGTTATCATTAAGCCATAAAATATGTCTTTAAAGTTTAGAAGCATCACAAAAACTTTCAAGAAACATAGTACTATCCAAAATATGTCTTTAAAGTTTATTTCTAATGATTATGATGATGTTGATGTTGATGTCTATTATTATATTTCACTTACTGATTCTTGCCTAGATTGAATTTTGAATTGCCAAGCTAGAGAACGCTTTCAAAGTTTAGGGTCTGTTCCACACGATCCTCTTAGTTACAGCTCAAATGCAAATCAACATATTTTTGATGCTGGGAAACCCACTGCAGAAACTCATCCACAGGTGAAATTTAGTGTTTTGAATCTTGGCATTGTTAATGTTATTACTTTTCCTCACGTTTCATATTTGTGAAAATGTTTCTTGGCACTATCTTCTTTTTCAATTCCTATATTTGCAGCTTTTTAGATCATTAAGTTAAGCATTACATGTCTTTGTTCAAAGTTTATTCTAACACTATCTTATATCTTATTCTTATTACAATGTTCTTTATTATGGGGCAGGAGGTCAATCTTCATTGTCTTCATTGTGGGGGACAGTGAAGATTTCTCTAACAAATAGTAGGTCTTCTTTAGTATCTTATAATAACATGCTAAACTGATAAAGGTGTTATGGGAATTTAATCTGCAATTACTAATAGATTAAGCATATTATTAATATGCTTAATGTTCCATTTAAATGCATTTAACACTAAAAACAAATTTACAAAATTGAACCAATGGCATGTTTACAACAAAGATGTGTTGAGGAGTTTGCTCCTTGTTTAATGTTAACTGTTCCTGCACAATCCACACATACAATAGTGAAATGCTATGTGGAAGGGATGGTTGATAGTGTCCCTTAAGGGAAGGGGGATTGTGAAAGACTTTTTATCATTTTATTGTGTATTTCCAATATGTTTGGATGTAGGGTAGACTAGGAGAATGAAGAATCACTCACTGATTGCATGATAACCTAGTTTTGAAGGGTCACTAGTTGAGGGGACAGTCAAGGTCCGGATGATTGGGCCATTGGAGGACCCTATTTCTTTGTATTAATTGCTATTCAAATTGGATGCATAGATTTCTTGTGAATTATCAGCTGCTATGTATCCTGCAACTGCATCTGTAAATCTACATATACTTCTCTAGGGTTGTAAGCCACTTAGAGATCAAAATAGAGAAACTAAATTAAAATTGTTCTTTGTCCTATTTCCTTTTAACAAAGTCTCAACTATCAATGATACAATACATTTGATGCCCTCAGCTATCAATACAAATGATGCCTAGCTAGAAGCTCACAGGCTATCCATTTGATAACCATAGTCAACATTTCAAAAAAATGGATATCCTTGAGCACAAGCACCAATAAAATCAAATAATGGAGTTAAAGCACGAGCTAGGGCATGACACCAGTAGAATGAGGTCATTTCAGTGACAAAAATATACAATGGCATCATTAAACATGCCAGTAATATCAACAAACGTGAATCCAAACATTTGAAAACCAATGGCATGTTTACAACAAAGGTCTAATAGAACTCCCAACAATTCTTAAACATACTTTATCTAATATGATGAATTCTTAAACAATTAAGGTTGGAGTAGACATAGTTATCACACATTTTTTTTGTGTGGTACAAGGAAGATTTGGCTAGGTCAAATCTTCCTTCATGCTAGCAGTCTACAGAATTAGACCTTTATTAACAATTGATCATATCAGATAACTAGTATGTTTAAGAATTGTTGGGACTGGTCCTTTGGTGTGTATTAAATATAATATATAGAATTTTCAGCATATTATTATCATTCTATTTCTTTGTTGTAAACATGCCATTGGTTTAGTTTTGTAACTTTACTGTTGTATGAGTGGACTGTGCATGAACATTTAACATTAAACAAGGAGCAAACTCCTCAACACATCTTGGAAACTCCATTCACTTCTACCAAGAATAAAGCATTTAATCCATTCAACATTACATATAATCATCAGACAGTTACATTTTCTAACTGTGTAGAGGAATAGTCACAACCAAAATGATCAAAACTACTTTCACCCTTGCACAAGCTATTCCAAACTTCAAGTAAAATGAGAAATATGCTATATCAAATCATTCATATTTATAGTAACCATTCAAAGGATCATTTTGTCAATGAACTCTCTGATTGTACCCCTGCGACAGAGAAAGGAAACCTCAAAATAGAGAAAGGAATCTTAGTAAACCAATCTATGTCGCTGTTTGTGAGGGTACAATCATGATAAGTGCCTCTCAAACCTCTCCAAATGTGTAAGATTGTCTTTAAATACTTTATTGATCTCTTCTAAACATTAACCAAATCAAACCTACATTTGAATCCACACACAATAACCCCAAAATGAAGGGTTTTGTATTCTTTAATGAATCTCAGTCCCTTGTAACGCATGGATAGTCAAACCAGTAGACTCCAAAGAATTCAATAAGTGACTGGATTGTATTTAATACATGCCAAAGGACCAGTTGTATGAAATTGTCAATCACATAGCATTTCACTGTTGTATGAGTGGATTGTGCAAGAACAGTTAACATTAAACAAGGAGAAAACTCCTCAACACATCGTGGAAACCATTGAATTCAATAATAAATGAAACCTAACACCACCACTATTCCTTCCATTCACTTATACCAAGAATAAAGCATTTAATCCATTCAACATTACATATAACCATTAGACAGTTACATTTCCTGACTATGTACTAGAGGAATAGTCACAACCAAAATGATCCAAACATTTGAAAATAGTGAATCGATATCCTTGAGCACAAGCATCAATAACATCAAATAATGGAGATAAAGCACGGGCTAGGGCACATCACCAGTAGAATGCGGTCATTTCAGAGAGCATTCATGATCAAATAAAATGCAATGCATTTGAAATTTACAGTCGAATATGATGCCAGAGGCTCAAAAGATGAAGAAATCACATACGAAGAACATGCCATTGGTTCAGTTTTGTAAATTTGTTTTTTGTGTAATTAGTAATTGGAAGATTAAATGAAAATAACACCTTTATCAGTTTAATTAGCATGTTATTATCATATCAGATAAAGTATGTTTAAGAATTGTTGGGATTGGTCCTTTTGCGTGTATTAAACATAATAGAATTTTTAGCATATTATTATCAATCTATTTCTTTGTTTTTTTTATAGATAAAGCAGCAAGAGGGTGATGGCCCGAGGAACAAAGGAATAGTAGCACATTAATAGCACATTAATGTAACCAGTCAAAGCAATTATAATAGTTTAACAGTATAATCACCAAGTCTAAATCTGCCCCTATCAAAAACATAAACCACAATACTAATCAAACAAATTAAAACAGAGTATCTAGATCGAGCAGTAGCATGTAAAGTATCAGTTAAAAGCCACACAGGGCTGAACAAAAAGCTATAAAAACTAACATTAACCCCAACCACAAAATAAGGGATCCTAGAGCCAGGCCCAGTCAAAATTAACCAGCACATGGGAACCAGAATTAATTTTTCCCACCCAACTACTTAGACAGCAGGGTCCTCACCCACTCTTCCTGTAGAAACAAGAAAAGATCCTTGTTGTCCTCATTCACTTCTAGAGTACCACCCGCTAGCTTTTCCTGCACATGACAAAGAGTCGTAGCTGAAGCGTGCATAACCTTCAAGCCAAATTTGTTGGTCAGCATGCATTGGTTCATCAGCTCCTGCATATTTTTCTTGATCTCCACAATATCTTTGTCCAAGTTCATGAACCTCCTTTTAAGAGTACCTTTGAAATTTTTTTTGTCCTTTGGGGCCTCAGTATTGTAATTAGAGGTAGGGGGCTTATCTTGGGGATCTTGAATAGGACTTAGGGGCAGGGTAGGAATATTGGGGGTTTCCATGGCTTGCTTGGGGTCAGGAACAGGGTTGTTACTAGTCCTAGGGGGACTCATATGATCATCCAAGGAATCATTCATGGACTCAGTGGTTTGGGAGTCTTTTTTAGTCATGGAATTTTCTTTAGAAGCCATTTCTAGCAGCCTGGTTTTACATTGCTCCTTGGCAAGTCTGTTTGACCTCCTGCGACCTGAGCCACTCAAATCCACCTCCAGACTAACCTGGCTCTCCATTATTTTCCTTTTTTTGGGCCTACATTTAGTCTTTGGAGTACTATCATCCTCCTTCCTATCTTTAATTTCCTCAAACTCAGAGACATAAGACACCTCCTAGCCATCCTTCCTATTGAATGGGTTTTTAACACATTTTTTGCAGTTCCTACCCTCTTTAGCACCCAGCTCAGGCTCTTAGATGACATAGATGGATTGGGAGGAGGACTGGGTGGGATTTTTAGTTTTGGCTGGGGAATCCTCCTGGGTCATCTCCTAAATAATCAGGGGGTTGGGGTGCTGGGCAGATAGCTTTATTCTAAACATGCCATTGGTTCAGTTTTGTAGATTTGTTTTTTGTGTTAAATGCATTTTTTGTGAGGAGGGGTCTTGTTCTGAGGAGATTGATGAAGATTGTGCACCTCAAAAACCAATTCATAAGGTACCAATCATGTTTCCTATTCACTTATATTTTTGGTTTGGTAAATCTCCTTGTAAGTTTCATGTCCTTTCTTTTGATTACTATGGATGAGATATATATCTTACATTTAACATTCAACTTCTTTAGATTTTAGAACATGTAGTGTGTTTTTTGAGGATTTTACCAAATCAACTTTTAACATAAACTGAAAACACCAAACTAATATCTTGCCCTTTCAACGTGACAAAATATTTGCATTTGACCAATAACTGCAAGCAATTGAATGATAAATCCACATACCTATATCTTTTTAAAATACCCAGAACATCAAAAAGATGGCTAAGTGGCTGCTGCCATGATTTTTATCTACTGAATATGGAAAAAAAAGCACCAAAAAGAATCGAATAGAAAACATGATTGGTCATTTCAGAGAGCATTCATGATAAAATAAAATGCAATGCCTTCTCTTGCACTCGATCATATTTCACCTGCTCATTTTCTCCCACTCCTTTTCTCTACAATCGAAATAAAAATGATTTGGCCATTTCAAAATAGTGAATCGATATCCTTGAGCACAAGCACCAATAACATCAACTATTTTGATCTGTGGGTACCCTAATGTTGGCAAGAGTTCTTTTATTAATAAGATTACTCTGCAAGCTTGAAGAAGCGATATATTTTGGCAAATGAAGAGTGGAAAGATGATGATGGTCCTGAGATCATGGATGGACACAATTTTGTAGATAGAATGGGAAGACATCTTTTGAGTGTAGCCCTAGATCCTTCGACAATTGGGGTAGGATCCAGACCTAGGCTTAAAAGATGTCTTCCTTTTTGTTGTGGAATATAGGCTTTGTTGCTGCAACAATGATAGACTACGATATACATATCACAACAGCTAAAAAACATAAATGTAGGCATCATGCTCACAATTTTTTGGAGACACAACATAATTGAGTTCTATTCCCAGAAGATGCAAAGAAACCACTACTTTGCATCATCTCAAAAAACCACTCAATTATGTTGTGTCTCCAAAAAATTGTGACCATGATGCCTACATTTATGTTTCTCAGCTTTTGTGTCCCAGGACCCCTTATGACCCTTTATGATCCCTAAGAACACATCTTAGAGGTCTTAAAATGTCGTAAAGGGTCATAAGAGGCTCCTAGGAGGGGCTAGGTGAGCTTCCAGCTTCATGTGGTTGGCCCTGTTAAGTAGAGAATGTTAAACTATTCTCGAAACAAAGAGAAGCTCAATAATTTAAGGTCTCAGTCCACGAAGATGTTGAAAAAATGATGGGAATCAATGATGGAGAGTTTTTAGATTCTAAGAAGACGTATATGGAATGGAGGCCAAATTGAGTACTGTATACACCTAAAAATGGTCATCTAGACTTTTAGCCCCTTTTGCTAAATCATAAATTGCTTGTTCTTGATCAAATCCTAGCTCTATCATTTATTCGATTATTTTCTATGGGCTAACCATCTTAACCTAAGTTTTTATTTATTTAAAAGGAATATTTCCTCCCCTTTTAATAAATAAAAATCCCCCACTTTTCCTCTTATCCTAAGTTGCACAAATAAAGCATTATTCTTATTTTATAAAAAGGGAAAAAACACTTTTTGTCTCATATGGACACAAAAGTCAACTCCTATTTTCTCATTGGAGGATACTTGTGCACATGGCTTGCTTCTCTTTTAAGCTCCACTGTTGATTAAATCTTTTGCCTCTTAATCTCCATTGTCCATTCCTTCTCATTTCCTTTAAAAGGAGAGCTCTCTTCTTCATTCTAGATCCCCAACTTTTTATGCTAATATTATGCTGCAGGTTTTCTAGGTACACATTGGAGCTTTTGAAGATTTGGAGCATTCTTAGCATCTACATCTCATTCTTTCATTCTACATCTCATTCTTGCATTCTTAGCTTAGCTTCATATTTATGCTTTCTTAGATTAGCTTCATTTCTATGCTCTAGATTAGCTCACATAGATTAATTAGCTTGGGTTGTAACACTTGCATATTTCCTTTCATAGCTTAGCTTACATTTCCATTCTAGCATAGCATTGCATTGCATTTTCATTCTTGATTCTTGAGGATATTGGCATTCTTGCCCTTGTCTTCATTGAATCTCCCATTGCATGGTTTACTAGCAAGGTTATAGGCTAAATAGATCTAGCTGAGAGCATTCTTAAAAACCCTTGCACTCCATGCCTAGGGAGCTATGGATCAATTTTTGAGACCTCATCCTTGAGCGTTCTTGAATGTAATGATTCATATAAGTGTGACACATTTATAGCACACATTTTTGGCACCCACTATGGGGCAGAGTAGATAGACTTTGTCCTTTAAATTCTGCATTTTCATCAATTTCTGTCAATTTTTTGGCAAGTTTTTAGCTTATTTTTTAGTCTCTATTTTTTTTTCTCAGACTATCATGCGATACTTTCCAGAAGTATCATGTGATATACCTCTGTATGCATGTGTGATACTTCACCTTTCAGAAGTATCACCTAGCTATAATAGAGTATATCGCCTGGTCTCGAGCGAAGTATCGCCTGGTGCTGGGTGAAATATCGTGCAGACTGATAAGTATCATCTGGTCTCGGGTGAAGTATCACCCTAGTATACTGTGAAGTATCACATGATACTATGTCTGTACCTAGCAGTGGCCTATTTTTGAGTTATTTTATCCATCTTGCAAGTTTCAAGTTCTTGGCTATCTTGAACCTTGAACCTCAAGAATTAATCCACTCTTTGTTTAGCTTAGGATCCTTTAGTGGGCCTACTCTTGAGCAATCAAGAGGAATGACCCAAGTGGGGACAACCTTGTCATCATTTTCCTTGGTGGCGAGTGATTCCAACTCACTATAATCTCAAGGCTATCGAGGACACAAAACCTTGGTAGACATAGTACTTATCTTCGCTTGATGTGAGTAACTTGTGAGATTGTGACCATGAGGAAAGCATTAAGCAAGAATGCTTAAGGTACTCTTGAGGCCGTGAGGTCCTAGTCCTTTATGAGGAGCAAGAGGGGTGCTATGAATGGAAACCCTTACTATAAACCATTAGATAGAGGCCACCCTATTTTAGCTGCTTAGCTTCTTGGTGCAAGGATTGATCCAAGTGGACTTACCCAGATCACCCCAAGACACTCACCATATGTGTTCCTTTGGTTGTGTTTTTGACACTTCCATGAGAACACCAATATCTCTTGTGGGTAACCACTTGGTGTGAGGCAAGGGAGCATCAAGTTGTGGGCCAAGTTGCTAAGTAATGAGCCTTGTCCTTCTAGGTAGTAATTGCTTGAATTGTCTTCGATTGTGCTATACTAGTGTAAACGTTCTCAACATTCAAAAAAAAGGTAGCATTCATAAGGTTCTCTATTTTGATATCACAAGTGCTTGTCTTGGCAAGGTTGCTTTTGACCTTGTTTCAAGTGTTCTATGACATGTTTGATCCCATACTATTTGCAAACCTGTCTTTTATCTATTGCTATTGAGCTTCTTGCTCGTTGCTCGGCTTTAGTCAATTGATTGCTGTAAGTGCTTGGGCACTTTTGACAAGCCATCTCTCTATTGTTCTACTTTGACAAGTGATCTTTATTAGCTTTTCTTATCTCAAATCTAAGAAACTTTGTCTCATTCTATTAGTCAACCAACATCTCTTTTCATGCCGGTTACAACTCGGTCTCAATTTGAGTAGGAGATTCATCCTCCATTCAATTATACACAGTTACCTTCTCCAACTAGACGTTCAAAAGCACCCATTAGCAACAACAGTTCTAGTTCTGACCAATCTGAAAATTCTAAGGCTACACCGTGGTATAAAGGAGGTTTCCTCTTTTCCGCATTCAAGACCCCCAAAAACACAGACAGTGTCTCACTCACTTTGACTGAACAAGAAAAGTTTCAACTCTTGCAAGAACTCTTTGAGCGTAAGGATAATCAAGTGCGCTTAGACAAAGAACACAATCAACAAAGGATGGATGCTACTAGGTTCATGGCTTATAGAGGGACATTTCATGAGCAACCTAAGACTAGTAATCATGAGCATAGACCTCTTTTTAACAATGGCAACAATGACAACAACACGCCACCAAGATCTCCTCCAAGGCCAACTTTTGCTATGCCTTCTTCACCACCTAGACCTCCTCCCTCTCAACATGAGGTAGAGGCTAATGATGAGATTTCTAGTGAGGATCTTATGAGATGTGAACAAGATGTGGATTTCCAACGAATGATGCATAAGATTTTAGAGCGTAATGGTGATCAATATTTTCAATATATGACTTCTAGAGGATACAAGCTTCCTCCCAGCTATGATGTCAGACAAATTGTCCAACAAAGAGTACCAACTGAATTGGAAGTTCTTAGAGAAGAATTACGTCAAACAAATCAACGCCTTACCCAAATGGCATTAGAAAGAGAGCCTCCAAAGGTCTCTTTTGTAGAATCAATTTGTGCTCTTCCTTTTGATAAAGATCTATACATGGTCCCATTTCCTAAGGATATTGAGGTTCCTAAATATGACAAGTATGATGGAAATGGTGATCCTCATGACCATGTGCGTCATTTTTATGCTCTTAGTATGGACTTTCTTCATGAAGACACATATCTCCTACGCTTATTCCCTCGAAGCTTAAGAGGCCAAGCTTTGGAATGGTTTGCAAAATTGACACCACCGCTTAAGACTTTTGATGAGTTAGCTCAGTGATTTACCCAGCAGTACTCTTACAACATCCAACAACCTGTCACTATGATAGATCTCGGTAATCTAAGACAACATCAAGGTGAGCCATTTGCAACTTACTTACAATGTTGGAGGTCATTGTATTCTCGATATCCTCGTTAGCTACCCGAAAGAGAAAAGATTGACATTTTCATCAACACACTTGTACCTAAGCTATTTTATGATCTAAGGAAGCAAATGTTCTCCTCTTTCAATGACATGGTTGAAAGTGCATATCGAATTGAGGATGTAGCTATAAGAAAAGGGGATATTGTTATTAATAAAGATGCTAAAGGCAATGGCAAAGACAAGAACAAACCTTGGAATAAGAACAAGTATGTTGTTAATGATGGGGTTGTTGATGCTCCTAAAGTTAGAGAGCCCACTTTCAATCTCTCCAATGCTATCTATGCAGCAAAACAACAAGAAGCTAGAAACACTCACAATGCTCCTAAACCTCAATATGTAAATAAGCCTAAGAAGTCATTTTGAAAGCAAGTCTATACCAAGTTGGCAGAACCTTACGATGTGATCCTTAAGACTTTGGTTGACAATGGATATCTTACGCTTCCTAATAAACCTGGTAACTGGGATCCGGTAAATAAGCTTGATTGGTTGAGAGAGGATCATTACTGCCATTATCACAGAAACAAGGGACATCCAACAGACAACTATTTTAGGCTTAAGGATGATATTCAGGATCTTATTGAGAATGACAAAATCTCCACTGATGGCTTAACTAAAAATTCTGATCACACAGCTTTCAAAGATCCTCTACCTAAGCATGATAAGGGGGAAACCTCTCAAACACATAAGAAGAATCATGATGCAAAGATCAATTACACGTATCCTTCTAATATGCTTGTGATTAACATGGTAGAGCCCGTTGAGAGTGTTCTAATGATGAGGTCTCAAGATGATAATAAAGCCAATTATGGTAAGCCAAAGTTGGTCTTGCAAACACGTGATAGTTCATCTTCCCGAAGTGAGATATTGAATGTTGTTACTAGGGGGCAAGCCAAGGTTGTCCTTAAAACTACACAAGATCCCAAACAAGATTTGCCTTCCAAACATGCGGCTCCTTTAGCCACCCCTAGCTATGATCTTGTCCAACATTTGCAAAAGACACTAGCTCAGATATCTATCCTTGAGTTATCCCCTTCGCATAGAGAGATTCTTGATGAGGCTTTACGTACAACATGTGTTCCCAATGACATTGATCCAGATCAATTTCAAGCTATGGTCAACCACATTTCATCTCCGCTATCTCTCTCCTTTTCTACAGAAGATGACATATCTATTACTCGCCCACATAATCTAGCTTTACACATTGAAGTTCTAGTCTACAATACCCGAGTCCGTCGAGTCCTAATAGACAATGGTGCAGGGTTAAATATTGTTTCTTTCAATGTCATACAACAATTGGGTTTGTCAAAATTTGTTGTGGATTCTAAAAAGAAGATTACTATAAAAGCTTATGATGAAGTGGAAAGATCTTCCAAAGGTCTTGTCACGCTGCCTGTCTGAGTGGGCCCTGTCACAAAAGATATTAGCTTCCAAGTATTGGACATCCCACTCGCATATAACATTCTTTTGGGTCATCCTTGGATCCATGACATGCAGGCTGTTCCTTCCACTTATCATCAGTGCGTCAAATTTCTGTACAATGGCACTGAGGATGTGATTCCTGGAGACCATACTATTATCCCTAAAAATGGTCATCTAGACTATTATCCCCTTTTGCTAAATCATAAATTGCTTGTTCTTGATCAAATCCTAGCTCTATCATTTATTCAATTATTTTCTATGGGCTTATAACCATCTTAACCTAAGTTTTTATTTATTTAAAAGGAATATTTCCTCCCCTTTTAATAAATAAAAAGCCCCCACTTTTTCTCTTATCCTAAGTTGCATAAATAAAGCATTATTCTTATTTTATAAAAAGGGAAAAAACACTTTTTGTCTCCTATGTACACAAAAGTCAACTCCTATTTTCTCATTGGAGGATACTTGTGCACATGGATTTCTTCTCTTTTAAGCTCCACCGTTGATTAAATCTTTTGCCTCTTAATCTCCATGGTCCATTCCTTCTCATTTCCTTTAAAAGGAGAGCTCTCTTCTTCATTCTAGATCCCCAATTTTTTATGCTAATATTATGCTGCAGGTTTTCTAGGTACACTTTGGAGCTTTTGAAGATTTGGAGCATTCTTAGCATCTACATCTCATTCTTGCATTCTACATCTCATTCTTGCATTCTTAGCTTAGCTTCATATTTATGCTTTCTTAGATTAGCTTCATATTTATGCTTTCTTAGATTAGCTTCATTTCTATGCTCTAGATTAGCTCACATAGATTAATTAGCTTGGGTTGTAACACTTGCATATTTCCTTTCATAGCTTAGCTTGCATTTCCATTTCTAGCATAGCATTGCATTGCATTTTCATTCTTGATTCTTGAGGATATTGGCATTCTTGCCCTTGTCTTCATTGAATCTCCCATTGCATGGTTTACTAGCAAGGTTATAGGCTAAATAGCTCTAGCTGAGAGCATTCTTAAAAACCCTTGCACTCCATGCCTAGGGAGCTATGGATCAATTTTTGAGACCTCATCCTTGAGCGTTCTTGAATGTAATGATTCATAGAAGTGTGACACATTTATAGCACACAAGTACCAGTGCAGAGATGATGATTCAATAACCTACATCTATAAAACCTTCACAATTATCCCTTCTTTGGCCTCCAATCATTCTTCTTCTCAAAAATGGTTATCTAGAAACTTTGGATACTATTTCTCATCCATGCATGAAATGTGCTAGTGATCGTATAAAATTACTTTAGGCCTCCAGTATTGATGAGATGTACAAGTGTAAAATGTTTTTGTGAGACTGGGATCAATTTGTGTAGTGTACATAAATGCAAGGTGGTGATTATTCTCGATGATCAACATGTATAAGTCTTCCAGGACTTACCCAGTAGCTAGGACTAAAGATAAGATAGCTCAAGAGACCATCATAGGTTGTCTCTTTCTTTGGTCTATATTATTGACATAATGTTTTACCTTTCATTAGCTCATCAAATCTGGTGATTTGAAAGAATTTAATAGAATATTTTCATGACAACGTATATTATTTAAGTTGATGTTGCATGAATTTATCTACTTCCTGCACTTGTAGACTATTAGGATGGAGATAAAGAAGCATCTCCTCCCATGGCCATGCTTCTTTATCACCATCCTCATAGTCTACAAGTGCGCGAAGTAGATAAATTCATGCAACATCAACTTAAATAATATACATTGTCATGAAAATATTCTATTAAATTCTTTCAAATCCCCGGATTTGATGAGCTAATGAAAGGTAAAACATTATGTAAATAATATAGACCCAAGAAAGAGACAACCTATGATGGTCTCTTGAGCTGTGTTATCTTTAATGTGCATATCCGTCAATTTTTTGACACTTAATAATTAATTTTGATGGCACTGCTATACATCTGACATCATTTCCCATCGGACTATAGGCAAACACGTCACCTATTCAACAGATCAAATGTCGAAGAAAATACTTTATGACAATTATTGCGATAGTAATGCTATACGTCTGACATGGAAATCTATCAGAGATACACTATGCTACCGTTACTCTTCCGACAGGTAAAATATCGTAGATAAGTAATTTTTGACAAACCGATCGGACACTAATGCTACATCACCGACGGGATTATCTATCAAAAATTAGTTGAACATCTGTCGCAATACCAACAGTTCTAATGTCGAAAAGGATATCTTTTCAATAGTTACTTCTGAAAAAGATTGTGTATTTCTGATAGGTCTTTGTGTTGAAATTTTGATAGAGGGACCGTAAGAAATGCCATAACAAAGTTTTTATCATGTGAAAATTTTTGACGTAAGGGGGTGTCAGTAAACTGACGGATATCTCTTTTGTCATAATTTCCAATGCAAAAACTGTGACAGACACATGTGCCGAAATGCCGACAAATGACTATTGCAAGTCTGACAAATGGCCATCGAAAATTGACCTCAAATGTACTAGTGAGAGAAGGATATAGACAGATCAGGAGAATGACTATAATTTTCCACTAATTTCATTAGAAAGTACTTATACTAATTAGGAAAATGAGTCACCTCAATGCAATACTAAGGAAACCAAGTCACCTTTGTCCTCCGATTTCAGCCCAAAATTTGGTCCACAAGTCAATTAATGTCCCTGATTGCTAAATATGGTCCTCTAATTGTCTTGTTAGTTCTAAGTCTCTTTGTAACTATAGAAAACTATTTATTCTTCCTACTTATCCCTAGATCCTACATTTCTCAACTACAATTGCATATCCATGATCAAGGAAAAAATAGATGGTAATATGTCAAGGAAAAAATATAAAACACATGAAATTTTTAAAAATCAAGGGTAAACAAAACCTTTAAAATGTATAAATAAAAATAATAAAGCCAAAAATAAGGGTGGGTATTATGGATGATAGATAATTAATATGTATATTTAAATAAGTATTGATTCCTAAAAAAATCAATTTAGTGAACTAAAAGAATTTTAAAGTTAATTTAGTTTTGAAAATAGGATGTAAAATTGGAAAGTGCGTTGTCCTTCATCAATAGCCCCTTACCTAGAAATAGAGAAGGATTTATTCTTGTTCTCCTTCTCCTTTTTTGGGAAATAATGTTATCTTTTTGTAAGATCTCTTATAGAGCTAGATGTATTTAAGAAAATATCTCTTCCTCTTTTCATTATGCATTCATCAAAAGGATCCCTTTACACTTGTTATAAAATATGTTATTACAACTATATCTTTCTTGCCTCAATAGAGCTATGCCCTCTTTTTCATCCATTGCATGTACATTGTTCTCTAAAGAATATTTCCTTAATAATAGAGTTTTTTATTCTTGTTCATTTCCTTAAGACATCACTATAGTCACATGCTTCTAGCTTAAGGAGATAATATATGTAGCCTTCTTGTTTCTTATGCTACAAGATCTCCTTAAGAACAACATGCTTTGTATGGTTATCCTTATTCAAATTTTGTAGGATCTTCTTACAAATACTATTATTTTTTGTGTCATCCTTATTCAAATTTAAATATGGGTTGACTAGAACAAGATAACTTGCTAGACCATTTGACTCTCATTGCACCAATTTTTAGGGTGCGTTGAATAGGATATTACAACTTTCTTGACCATTTGGTTCTCCTTGTATTGATTTTTTAGGATGAGTTGAATAGAACAACACAAATTTTTAGACCATTTGACTCTCCTTGCACATTTTTGCAAATATCCTTGCAGACAATTATTTTCTTGGTTATTATCATTTTCCCTAAATCTTAGGATTGGAGAAACTAGCATAACACAACATTATATCCTCTGGAGATCATGCTTCCTATCTCTTTCCTCCATGAGGCAATGGCATATAACACCTTTCTAGTTGGTATATCATAGTTTTTAATCTCATCCTTAATGTATATTCTTTCTCTTTCCATACCACCAGTTGTGCTCCTACAATAACATTTAGAGAATTATATTAGCAGTTAAGACATTTTTATCATTGAGGTCTCTCCAACTAGTTGAGTTGGAGCCTTTTGTTTTAGTTTTAGCTTCTATTTATTTATTTATTTATCATTTCATGTGATTGTATAACTTAAGCTCCTAAGGTTGTAGGCTTGTTCCTTAAACTTAGTGATGTCTTATTCATTTGTAATATTGCTCCTAGTTGCTCATTTATTTCTCTCCCAGTTTCTTCTATATTAATATTAGTATGTGTGTAGATTCATACTCTTACTAAATTGAGGGATAAATGTACTATTTTAAATTGTGACCTTGTATAATTTACACTAAATTTTGTATGCTTTCCTTGGTGTGTGGTCCCCTAGCTCTTATCCAAGCCTATTTTTACTATAGTAGTAGAAATCTATTGTCATATCTTTGCATGGTCATCCAAATTATTGTCTTGAGCTATGTATGCTTAATTTATTTCTTTACCACCCTATTTTGGCATGTAAATGGTACATGAGAAACATTGAACCATGAAATTAGACCCAATTTAAAATATTTTGGTGTTGTGTTCCTTCTAATTGTTCCATGATCCTAGTGTGTCAATATTATCATTGGAGGTTAGATTAATTCATGAGATACCCTGAGAACCCTATACAAGTGCATTCTTTTAATTTATTTTCACATCATGAACATAAAAGTCACATCACACATATACTTAAATCAAGGTGAAATTTCATCCTATTATATCCTTCACGCATTCTTTAGATCTTAGAAGAACTATGGAGTGGAAAGTTGAAAAATCTTCATGCAAGAATATTTTCACAATTTATATCCTTTATGTATTTTCATTTAATTTAATTGTATCAACACATGTAATTAAATTCAAATAAATTATCATCATCAAGTCTGAGGTATAACATTTAGCCTTCTACTTCAGAGCTTTCAATTTAGTCAAATTACATTTCAATTTCAAGGTTAGTTACAAAACTAGGGTTTGGCCTAAATAGACCCCCATCAGCCCAATTTTTTCTTTCATTTGTGTATGTAGGTGGAAATATTGGAAGACAAAATTCAAGATTGGAAATAGGAAACATATACTTAAAGATTGAGATTTTGTAGATCTAAAAAACTAGGTTCAACATCTCTTTGCCAAACATTGACCTTCAATTTTTGGTTGAAATTTTTGGGGAAGGTTCTTTTTTACCTCACTACTTACACCCTACTTAATTAATTTAGTGAGTGGGTAACCCATTTTTTTCTTTTAGTTTTTCTTTTTCTTTTTGCTTTTGGCTTCTTTTTTGCCCTTTTTTATTTTTCACACTTTCACTGATTAAGAGACTAGAGATACCAAATAGTCAACAAAACATGAAAACCTTGACACCTCAAAAGTTTTCTTTTCCTTAGCCTTGTTTTTCTCCTTCTTGGTTTTTTCAGAGGTTGACGAATTAGGGATGGCATGGAAAAATGACACGCCCAATTCCTCAACCCCTAGTTGGTTTTGCCTATTCCCAATTTTCAAAGCTTGATAGGTGGCAATGTGGGAATACTATGAAATCATTACACCCCTAATGTCCAAAATTTCAATTCTCTAAAGGGCCACAACCTCACCTAAACCCTAAATAGGTGATCCAATTGTTGATTCTTGTTTACATCACTTAACCCCATGGCTGTAAGAGTGCTTTTGGTGCTTAAATTTTGCACATAGACTAGAGATTTTAGAGAAATAGAGAGTCTAGAATGAAGAGGATATTTATTCAAAAAAATTTAGCAAGATCTTTAAATATGTGTAGTATATTTACATTGGTGGATCCTTAGTTTAATCTATTTTTAGGTAGGTATCTTGGGTTGTGCCCAATGTATTGTTGTTCTCTTTGTTTTCTTTCCTATTGTTGTTTAATATTGTTTTTTTGTTTTAATTTTTTGTTTGTAGTAGGTGTTTACATAGATTTGTTCACAATATTTTAGGATTTATCTTATTTTACTTTCTTTTGATAAAGTGTCATATGTCATTAGATTATCTAGGGAATTGTGTGAAAATTCATCAAAATTCTATGCTTTGAATAAGAAAACCTTGGATTGATCAAGGAAACCCTAATCAAGGATAAAATCTATTTTCATAACTCTAATACTTAATGAAAAATAAGTATAAATGCCTAATTTATAGACTAAATAAGTGTCAAAGTAACAAAATCTTAAGCCTCTTTCCCTAAAAGACCATTGATCTTTAAGAAATTGGGAAATTACATGTCCCAAGGTAGCAAGAAGGATCATGGATCCAATATATCCAATCATTTTATGTACAACCAAAAGGTTAAGTTTTGTTCTTTTGATCAAACTGTAAGTTCCATTGTGGATGTTGACATCCCCTACACCCAAAAGGGATCAAGGATGCAAATATACTTGATCATTGAATGTGCTCTTAAATAATGGATTTCAACCCTTTTTTTAACTGTTTAAGGGTTTTTTTAGGTTTCACCAATCCCAAACAATGAATGGTTCAAGGATGAAGATACCCTTGATTCCTAGAAGGGGGTATCCACTATAAAAAAAATTCCCATGCTAGGGATGTTCACATTCCTTACCACTGATATGTTTAAATGTTCTAATATACCTAAACCCAAAATGTACTTTTTTTCTTGCAATTGTTTTTTTGAGAATGGTTAGCAATAAGATGGATGTATAAGGTCTTTGATTAGAATTTATTTTTAATGGTCTAATGGGTTTAGTTTTATTTATTCATATAGGTGGTTAGATTATTAACACAATTCAATGGTTAAGTCTTTCTTGGTATGTAGAAGGAGATATGTCAACTACTAACTGTTGGAAATATAATTGGGAAATGTGATACTGAGAGGGGGGGTGAATCAGATATCACCTAATAATCCATTTTGATATGAATAAAACATTTACATGGCATCAAACATTACTTGATCATAACAAAATAACTAGCACACTAAACAACATCCATGAAAGTACTCATAACACAGTAATTGTGGTTACCCAAAAACCCTTGAAAGGTAAAATTGGGGTGGTTGGGATGACACCCACTAATGTAGTAATAAATTTTCCTGTTAGGGCTTACAAAATTTGATCAAAACATTATCTACCCTATGAGGGGTCTGCCCTATTAAGAGCTAAAAGACTTATACAGTCTACCTTGCTAAAGGATTTGAAAACTTACAACAAAGTAAGCACTCAGTTAAGAGATTACAAAAAAGTTTGTTAGGACTACTCGGTTAAGAGATTTACCCTAATACACTGGTTAGAATGTCTCAATACCTGATCTTTCAATTTTCACTGTATGTGGATTATAGATCTTCTCTTTACGATATTGTATTGATCTCTTCTATCAGATTTATCTCTATTCTGTCCTTTCACTGCTTAGATCGGTCACTGAATTTTGTTTGAATACTTCACTTCACTGAATGTGCCGCTCTACTCATTCCCTTCACATTCGCTATCCCTTCACTCTTACACATTTTAGAGTTTAGATCTTAGCCTTATATAATCAACAAAACATCTTCATGATTCAAGATTTATGGTTTAGATTAATTCCTTTTGCCGCTTAAGCCTTACTAATTTCTAATTGGCTCTAGGTATTACATAGGGATCAATGATTGAAAAATAGATACGTAATCACCTTCGTAATTATCTCAACAAACAAAATAAAAAACATGAATGTCGCCTAAAATGATTTACCTCGATCACTATGCCAAAAAAAACTCATATGTCATTCCTAGCTAACTCAAAAAATGTAGTTCCTGATACTCAGCATTCACTTTACTTGACATATGTTGATATCTCTACCACTTGGTAATCATTGCATATATGACTCGGTAAAACTAGACTCGGCATAATACAAAAATACATAGTGACCATAAGTTTACTTGACAGTACTACTGTTCGATAAGTATACATTACATAGCTCAGCCTTTACATAATGACTCGGTTGCAATGATGACCAACCATCATTTCCTAGATAAATGACTAAGTGTGGGTCACTAATAGTCAACAAAACTATAGAGATCTACAATAACCCCATGAAGAAAAACTTACAAGTATACATGAAGCCTTGAAAGTTGGTTAATGACCATCAAGAGATCATTGACACAAATTTGGAGCATAAGGACTTGAAAGAGTTCACAACCAGGATGGCCAACCCTTGCAAGAGGTAATGCTGGACTACTTCCTTGGTTTACTTTGGATTGGTGCATACAATAATATTCTCCATCTCTTTTAACCTCAAATATTATCATGGATCATATAAAAAACTAAAATGAACAATAAATGAAGGTGTTTGGGAAGGTAGGAGAGATGATATTAGACATCTCTCTAGATACTACAGAATAAGTATTTCACATTCCTACTTATGACACCTAGGCCAAGGTTATTATGGACCTTAAGAAGAGATACTACAACCTAGACAAGGATTTTACTAGGTATATCAATGAGGATCTCCTAGAGAGGCAAACCAAGGGAAACAATTTAGACAAATTAAAACTACAATGAGTATAGCTCCATGAGGATTCTAAGAACTATGTCACCCACCTAAAAAAAGTGGTTGGGCTACCACAAACTAAATAATTGGAGCCATAGATGGATCTTTTCATTAAGACCATTTTTTGATAAAAGGAGAAAATTGATTGAGGTAAGGTCAAGTGATAACTTGCACACTTACTTAATTATGGTAAGAAACAAATAACAAATTTATTGCAATAGAGACATTATCTTTCTATTTATATAATAGTCACAAGCAAAAATAGAACAAGGTATATGTGATGGAGATATGTTATATTACTATATATAGTATTTGGTTCTAAATTTCAACAATTAATATACAATATATATGCATATTTATATAATGTTATCACATGTGACTTCAACTAACAAAATAAAGTACAATGATCTTTTTTGTTTGGATTATTTTAATTTTGCACATATCATTGACAATTTTAAATATGTATAAATTTTAAATATTTTAAAATATAATATCTCTCCAAGTATTTTACATAAATTTATTGAAATATAAATACACAAGCATTCACTTTTTTAAAGATTAGTTATCATATATCCAAGAAACACAACACCACACAACACAAACATGGAAAGAAAAGCCCATCACATGTGAATGAAACAACACAAACATGGTAATATAATAGTCACACATTGAAAATAAAATAATGTAGATATGATAGCATTGTGTTATATTACTATATACATTATTTTGACTTATATTCTAGCAAATAAAGAAAGATATATATGCAATTTTTATAATGTTATCACATGTGGCTTCAACTAACAAAATCAAGGGAAAAAATATTTTTTTAATTGTTTTAATTCTATATACAATTAAAAATATTGAATATTTATGATTGTTAAATATTTTGAAATTTGATATCTTTATACATATTTTACATAGATTCTTAAAAAATAAATATGCCAGTTGTATATCAAATGTATACCTTTTGAAGACAATCATTTGTTCTTTTTAAGGTCAATTCCAATATCTTGAGAAACATGTCATGACACAAACATGGTAACCAATGTGTGGTATAAAATTGGTATTCAATTGGAATGAAACCAACACTCAATAAACCATTAACTCAAGAATTTAGCTATAAGAGTCCATATCAATGAACCCACTAAACCCTCAAAAGTGGCTTATTGCTTCCTAGTTGAAGTCATTTTAATTATTTTGTAATGCTCATTAGTTTGGCATGAAGGATTAGTGAATTGACTACTCCAAAATGGAAGATTCAAATGCAATGAAAATCTAGGATGAAACTAGAATGTAAGATTAATCTAAAAAAAATATGATATTATGAAAGAAAACTAGATAGCAATGCAAGATTACTCTAGAAAATGAACTAAACTAACAATGCAAGAGATCTATGAGAATATGAATGAAAAGAAACTAAGAACTAGGAATTCAAAATAGCAAGATTACTCCAGAATGCAAGATTGCAAATTACCAAGATGATCAAGATTACCAAGATGCAAGATGGAGCTCTTGATCCAAGGAAGAGATTTCTTTTAAAGGAATTGCCTCAAGAATGAGGGTCCATATTAAGAGAAAAAATATGTTAGGTAGAGATGATTGATGAGAAAGATCAATCCATATGAAAGGATTCAAGAATTTTGATTGGTCAAGCTTGAAGGGAGAACAATAAAAAATAGAAAATCCCCTTTTAATTGTCAATTAATCAAGATTAAGTTGCACAATGTGCTCTTTTTAATAAAAGTGCTAGGACTTTATATTAAAGGTAAGTTTTAACAATTAAATGATTTCTCAGGTTTTAATATGATTTAGGCTTTTATTTTTAGAAATAATTTAATTATGCAAGGGGGATTAATTAGGTTGCTTACATAATTATGTCTAGTAATTATGCTTTTGAGATTTAGGATTTACTTTGAGGCAATTTGATCAAATTAGGGTCTTAGGTTCTACTAGAAAAATTTTAGGTGATTACATTTACCCCTCTTTAAATCATTGTGTGAGCAACACATTGATTTAAGGAATAGATAGTGGCTAGATCAGAGAATATCCTGATGTAAAGCGATGCGACTATTTCTGATAAAGGGAGCCAATTTTGAACTTGATCGAATTAAGAATGATTAAATAAGAAGGATATCAACTCTGGACTTGATTGAGCAAATACTGATGAGCGAGACCAAAGTATCTAGCCAGATATGAAGCGATGAGACTAAATATCTATCAAAGAGCTTTGAGATAACTTTCTTCAATAAATATTTTGAGGAAGCCAATCACCTGATTGAGAGACAATATCATATTGATATAAGTCCTAATGAGCCTGATATACCTTGAGAATGATGTTTGATTGATATGGGTCTTGATGAACCCGACATGCCCCTAGAGATCAAATAAATATCTATCAAAGTGACTTGATATGAAGCGATGGCATTATTCTTTTAGAGAGATATAAAGATTCTAAACTTGATATGGTTCTTGATGAAGCTGAGATACCCCAAGCCATGAAGCTTGAATTGGTTAGCTGATTAGGGTTGATTATAGAAGAAGGTTTTCTATATTGCCATGCCCCCTTAAGATCAAAAATAAAATGAGGAAGAGAGGTTGAAACCTGATTGGATTGATCGAAAGTACATTGATAAGATTAGATTGTAAATAGATTTACAATAGATTAGACCTTTTTTAGAGGTGTTTCAAGGTCTTATTGACTATATTTGACTAAAGTTTGACCTAGTTTGACCAAATTTGACCAGATTAAAATCACTAAAATTTGATAGATTTGCATGAGATTGACCTCAAAGGTTTGAGAAATAAAGGTGGGAGAGAGCAGGAAGCGATAGCGCCAATAGTCAATTACATTTGGCTAAGAAGGGTTGACTTGGCAATTGGAATAAGTAAATGATCTTAGATTTTGATTTTGATCTCAAAAATGGATTTAGGATGTTGAAATTAGCTAGGGGTGCACTTTTTGCGAGATTTGGAGTACTTTGAAAATTAGGTCAAAATCTATAAAAGGGGCCCAGAGGAGTTATTTCCAATTCATTTTCTACAGTTGACTTTTGAGAGCGCAAAGACCTCCAAAAAGATAAAGATGTTGATTCTAGTCTGAAATCACCGATTCGAGTTGTAGAGACACCACAAAAGGCCTCAAGCGTACGGTGCACCAATAAGTACTCAATTCCTCTTTGTGATTTGATAGTTTTTAGCCATTTTTAAATATTTTTTTAACATTTTAGGTTTTGTGCCTCAGATTATCGTAAGATAAAAGAAGTTCATCACACAACTCTTTGAGGTTCATTGTATGATAAACTAGTTTAAAAATATGTATCATTTGGCTTTATGAGATTCATTGTACAATAGGTACCCTGGTATCATATGACACAAGGAACTTTATCATATTGAGAAATCGTATCATACCCTTCTTTTAGTTTCATCATAGGATATATAGGAGTCAAATATTTTATCATATGAGCCAAAATTCAAAATTTTTCCTTCATAGAAAATGTTTTGTCTTTCATAGTAGCTTTGTATCCTTTTAGAGATACTTAGTGTTTGATTTATGATATCTTGATTGATCCATTTGGCTAATTATTGATTCATTTCATTATGTTCTATGCTGCAGATACAACTTCCTGATCCTATATTCTGATGTGCTTATCCATAGGCACTCAGGTTAGCATGTTACCTATCCCAAGAGGACTTAGAAGTTCTCTATTAGTGTGGGCTACGAAATATCCTTAATCTCCCTAACATCCATGTGAACTACATATTACTCATAGCCTTAGCAGAGAATTTTCACTTAGAGCATAATACTTTTCATCTATCAACTGATGAGATCATAGTCACACTAGAGGATGTTTATCAGATACGTTGTCTTCTGATAGCTGGTGACTTAGTTTACTATGATCAGGATCCAGTGGAGGGATCACAACATTGAGGCATATGTTCACCGATTATACCATTATGGAAAGGCATATCACCTAGGAGTACATGCTTAGGGAGTATGGCTAGGACTACCCCCTTGCATGTATTATAGCAAGATTGATCAGATGTGTAGCTATTCCTAATCGTAACTTTGTGATAGAAAGGTGACACACTTCTATAAACTATTATACTTGAGAGAATCTATGAAGAGGAGATCCAAAGTGGTGGATTATAGCTTCCTATCTATGACGTGCAAGAATATAAGCATTATGGATGATGTCTCTCAAATGAACCTCAATAAGGAACCTTTGCAAGGTCCACCATAGAATGAAAGATTCAAAATGAAGATGCAAGAATAAAAGATCTAGATGAAATGAAAGATCTAAGATAGAATGCAAATGCAAGAACAAGAAATAAAGTCTAATCTAACAAGATTATAATACCTCCTAGTTAAGCTATGTGATTTAGGCTAAATGCAATAAGTAAATGCTAAGTTAAGAATGCAAGTAAGCTAGAATTCTCTTAAGAATGCAAGATTAAGATGCTAGATTAATTGACTAAAATTGACTGATTCACTAACTCATTAACTAGTCAAGAATGAGGAGAGAGTCTCCTTTTATAGAATTTAGAAATGAATGGACAGTCAAGATTAAGAGGCAAAATCCAAGGGTGGAGAAATAAACCCTATTTTGACTTTAGGGCACAATATTATCAAGAGGCAAAATTAATGGATAAGAATGGCTAGGTAGAAATGAGTGGTCAGGATTACGAGGCAAAATAGATTCCACTTTTGTCTTTTGTCTTTTTTCAAATTAAGAAATTCCTTTTTCATTTGCACACATAAGATAAAATGGATTTTATTTAATTAAAAGGGGACATGTTCTTTTAATCAAATAATGATGTAGGACCATCTCGGGTCCTTGGAAATCCTGTGTCACCAAAAATATGTTTGAAGTTTCATGTGTTTCTCAGTTCCTTGTTTGACCGAGTTGGTTCAGTGTTGCTCAATTTCCTTTATCCACCGGTGTTGGTTAGTTATATCTTTGGCACTCAGAGAATTTCCCTAGTGCTTGGTGATTCTTGTCTAGTGCTTAGTTTCCTTGCTTACCGAGTTGTTTATTTTGGATTTCTTTTGAGGCCAACTCTTTCATTTAATTTGGGTCACAAATTTAATGTTGGTATCTATCATTAGGAAGCAAGTGGACCTAGATCTAGTCATTCCTTCTGTTGATTATGGATCTGAAGGCCAACTTGATTCAGTAGCCTCTTGTATAAATGTAGTTGTTTGGTTAGAGTTTAGGGGGAGTTTTTGGGATAGAGGATAAAAGATGGAAAATCAAAGATTATTGGTAGATCTTGGAATGTTGGAGGACTTCTATACTTGATTGTAATATCTAGCCTAAATTAGGAAGGCCTTACGTCCTGGCATGTATGAATCAATTTGAAGAAAATATATGAAAGTGATATGCATTCTCTCTCTCACTGTTGTGCTTTTTTCTTCCGCTTATTATTTTGCAAGGTTGATCTGGTTAGGGAGTGCCTTTGGCCCCTCTCCCCATCTACCTTTGTGCCAAGTGGTATTAGAGTGAGGTTACATCTGGATCTAGGTTTGTAAATCTAGGTTTGAGGGTTCCTTCTTGTCAAACCCTAGTTCAATTATTGTGGGGTAGCAGATTGCGATCTTCCCTACAATTGTAGAGGGTTTTAAGATGGTTCGTGGGAGGTGAGATGTGGATCTAGGATTGGAAGACATGTTGAGACAACTTTTTGCTAGATTAGAAACCGTCGAAATAGCCTAGAGAAGAGGAAGACATCTTGAAGATGTTAGTGATGATGAAATCAAGGAAGAACAAGTTGATGTAGAACTTGTACCGATGATGGATCAAGGTGAGGAAAGATTTGACAAATCTAAAGTGTACACCACATTTTAATCCTCCTGAGTATAGTGGAAAATTGGATTCTAATGAATTGGTGGACTGGATCACCAAGATGGAAAAGCACTTTGAATATGAAAATGTACCTAAGGAAAAGAACGTGAAAATTGCAAGCACAAAGTTGAAGAGTCATGCATCCTTGTGGTGGGAACATCTGTAGTTGGACGGGAAGAGGAAAGGCAAAGACAAAATCAAGGTATGAAATAAAATAGTTTGAGGCGAATGCAAAGTTAGGTGAATGCAAAGTTTGAGGTAGAAAGATAGCTCGATAAAAGAATATACTAAGAAATTATATAGATTAGATATCAGATCTGGACATGATGAAGATTATGTGGAAAGAATTGCTAGATACCTAAATGGTTTAAGAGTTTCCATCCAAGAAGAAATTAGTTTGGTCAAATTGGAGAACATTGAAGAGGCTTATCAATTTGCATCGAAAGCTTAGGAGAAATTGAACAAGAGACATGAGAAAAGATAAAGAGGTAGAGGTGGTAGATTCCCTAGAGGAAGAGGTAGATCTTATGGTAAAAATAGTAGATCTGAACCTAAAAAGACAACTCTAGATAAAGGCAAGACCAAATGGAAAAGTGAAAGTTCATCTAGAGGTAGAGGCAGTAACTACTGAGGTGGTTATAATAGAGGAGGTTTTTGAGGAACTTGTTACAATTGTGGAGAGGAAGGACATAGATCATTTGAGTGTACACATGCAAGTAAGAAGGTTGGTAACAATAGAAATGCTTTGGTGCAAGAAAAGTCACCGAATGAACCTAAGAAGGAAAATAACTTGATGGTAACGGGAGCACTTTAGAGTGAAAGTAATAAGGAAGATCCAGTAAGGAAAATTTTGTTCAAGACTAGATGTAGAGTTTTTGATGAAGTTTGGAAGGTAATCATTGACAGTGGTAGCTCGGAGAATATGGCATTTGAGGAAATGGTCACAAAGTTGGAGTTGAAAAGGTTGGAACATCTGAAGCCCTATCAGATTTCATGGATCAAAGATGAGAATACACTCTTGGTAAGTGAACAATGTTATGTGAATTTTAAATTTGGAAATTACTATGATAAGGTGTTATGTGATATCATGCCTATGGATTGTTGTCATATTTTATTGGGTAGACCTTGGCAATATGATAGACATGCTATATATGATAGGAGATTGCATAAATATACTATTTGGGCTGATAGGAGAAGACAAATCTTGTTACTTTTGATTGAAGAACCTATTAGTAATGTTTTCACATCTATGAAAGTTTTCTTGATGGAAGTAAGAAAGTTTGTTAAGGATTTGAAGAAGAATGATGTATGTTTTATTGTGATTCCTAACAAACTGAGTAAGAGAACAAAGGATAGTATACCTGAGGAGATTGATAAATTACTCACTGAGTATAGTGAGATCATTTTTGATAATGTACTTGATGGTTTTCCATTGAAGAGAAGCATTGATCATTGCATGGATCTAATCCCTAGAGCTAGTTTACCGAATAAGGCACCACATCAATCGACACCTACCGAGAATCAAGCATGGAACCGACAGATTCAAGAATTGTTGGAGAAAGGTTTGATCAAAGAAATTTTGAGTCCTTGTGTAGTACCTTCTGTATTGGCACCTAAGAAGAATGGAGAATGGTGAATGTGTATTGATTCCAGAGAAATCAACAAGATAACTATGAAATATAGGTTTCCTATACTGAGAATGGATGACATAATTGATAGTTTGACTACAGAAAAGTATTTTACCAAAATTGATTTGAAAAGTGGGTATCATCAGATCAGAATCAAAGAAGGTGATGAGTGGAAGAGTTCTTTCAAGAAAAAGGAAGGTTTTTATGAGTGGTTGGTTATGCCTTTTGGTTTAACTAATGCACCAAGTACTTTTATGAGGCTGATGGATGAAGTTTTGAAGAAATTATTGGGTAAGTTTGTGATTGTATATCTTGATGATATTTTGATATTCAATAAAACTAGAGAAGAACATTTGTTGCATGTTAAAAAAGTATTCATAGGTTGAAAGAAGAAAAGTTGTCGATAAATCTAAAAAAGTGTTCATTCATGAAAGAGGAGATTGTATATTTGGGATTTGTGATTTTAGCTGATGGTTTGAAAATGGATCCTGAAAAGGTTGAAGCTATTTTGAATTAGCCTACACCTAAGAATGCTAGTGAGGTAAGATCATTTCATGGTTTGGCAAGTTTTTACCAAAATTTCATTAGGAATTTCAGTTCAATTTTTAATGCTATTATTGAGACTATGAGAGGAGATAAAAGAGAATTCAAGTGGACACATGGAGCTGATAAGAGTTTTGAGACTCTGAAGAAGAAGGTTTCTGAATTGCCTATTTTGGCATTGCCTGATTTCAATAAGGTATTTCAAGTGGAATGTGATGCAAGTGGTAGTGTAATAGGAGCTGTATTAAGTCAAGAAGGTAAACTTATTGCTTTCTTTAGTGAAAATTTGAATGATGCAAAAAGGAAATACTCCGTGTATGATCAAGAAATATATGCTATTGTTCAAGCACTAAAGAAATGGAGACATTATTTGATAGGGAGTGAAATTGTGTTGTATACCAATCATAAGGCTTTACAGTATTTGGGTAGTCAGAATAAGTTGAATCAAAGACATATGAAATGGGTTGAATATTTGCAGAGTTATCCATTTGTGATAAAGTATAAGAGTGGACTCACTAACCGAGTTGTTGATGCATTAAGTAGACGAAGATCTTTGATGAAAAAGATGAAAATTGAAGTTCTTGGCTTTGATGACATGAGAGATTCTTATGAATTTGATCCTAATTTTTCTAAGCCATGGAGAAAGTGCAGAGAACCTATTCAAGATCAACTGAATACTAAATGGGATGAATATTTTATTCAAGGGGTTATGTTGTTTAAAGGTATTCAGTTGTGTATACAGAGAGGAGCAATGAGAACTAATTTGATAAAAGAGAAACATAGTAGTGGTTTGACTAGACATTTTGGTGTTGATAAGACATTGAATTTTCTTAAGCAGAAATACTTTTGGCCACATTTGTATAAAGATGTTCAGAAATTTGTGAAAATCTATGGAGTTTGTCAAGTTGTAAAAGGAGTAAGTCAAAATATTGGATTGTATACTCTGATTTCTGTTCATGAGAAACCTTGGATTAACATTAGTATGGATTTTGTTCTTGGCTTGCCGAGGACAGTAAGAGGTAATGATTCTATTTTTGTGGTTGTGGATAGATTTTCTAAAATGACACATTTTATACCTTGTAGAAAGACATCGTATGCAGTACATATAGCAGATCTTTTCTTTAAGGAAATTGTCAAATTACATGGATTACCAAGGAGTATTATCTTTGACCGAGATAGTAAATTTGTTGGATACTTTTGGAAGACCCTTTGGAGAAATTTTGGCACCTAGTTGAAATATAGTTCTACATTTCACCCACAAACTAATGGACAGATATAAGTTGTGAATAGAAGTTTGGGAAATCTTTTAAGATGTTTAGCAGGAGACACACCAAGTAATTGGGATTTTGTGTTGGCACAAGAAGAGTTTGCATACAATAATTTAGTGAATGGGAGTACTGGAAAAACACCTTTTGAGATTGTAAATGGCATACAACTGAGAGGTATATCTGATTTGAAGGATATTGCTGATGAAAGAAGGAGAAGTACTGAAGGAGTAAAATTTGCTAAGTACATGAAGACATTGCATGAGGATGTGAAACATAAGTTGGAAGTAGGTAATAAAAAATACAAAGATAGAGCTGATAGATTAAGAAGACATAAGACTTTTGCAGTTGATGATGAAGTGATGGTTCATTTGAAGAAAGGTAGATTTACTGTTGGAACATATGGGAAGCTGAGAATGCAGAAGTTTGGTCCTTGTAAGATTTTGAGGAAATTTGACAGTGAAAATGCATATGAGATTGAGTTACCTCATGACATGGACATATCACTTATATTCAACATTGTTGATTTATATGAATATCATGAACCTGATGAAGACATGACAGTACCGATGGATTATCCTAAGAAATAGGTGGAATAAGTTGAGAAGATTTTGGAGAAAAGAATTGGAAGAAGTATAAGAGGAAAAAAAAATATGGAATATTTGGTAAAGTGGAAGAATAGACCAATTGAAGATAGTTCATGGATTTCACAATCTGAGTTGGATGCATCTCAGATCATACCTACTTCATGATTTGGAGAATCATTTTCAACTAACCCCAGGTATCTAATGCAGGAGCATCTCAAGTCCTTGGCAATCCTATGTCACCAAAAAGATGTTTGAAGTTTTCTGTGTTGGTTGGTTCCTTCTTTGACCAAGTTGGATTAGTGTTTCTCAATTTCCTTTGTTCACCAGTGTTGGTTGGTTATCTCTTTGGCACTCGGTGAATTTCCTTGGCGCTTGGTGATGCTTGTTTGGCACTTGGTTCCTTGCTTACCGAGTTATTTATTTTGGATTTCTTTTGAGGCTGACTCTTTCATTTTATTTGGGTCATGGATTTAATGTTGGTATCTATCATTGGGAAGCATGTGGACCTAGATCTATTCATTCCTTCTATTGATTGTGGATCTGAAGGCCAACTTGATTTGGTAGCCTCTTGTATGAATGTAGTTGTTAGGTTAGAGTTTAGGGGGAGTTTTTGGGACAAAGAATAGAAGATAGAAAATTAGAGATTGTTGGTAGATCCTCTCATGTTGGAGGACTTTTGTACTTGATTGTAATATCTAGCCTAAATCAGGAAGGCCTTAAAGCTTGACATGTATGAATTAATTTGAAGATAATATATGAAAGTGATCTGCATTCTCTCTCTCACTGTTGTTTTTTTTTCTTCCACTTATTGTTATGCAAGGTGGATCTAGTTAGGGAGTGCCTTTGGCCCCTCTCCCCATCTAACTTTGCACCAAATAAGACTTAGGATAAAGTGGTAAAACTTTAGGATATCATCAAATAAAGGATTAAAGTGATGATTTGATCAAGAGATAAGATATTAAATCAATACGCAAGATTGATTAAGCATAAGATAAGGTCTAGTATTTTTAATGTTTAATGTTTAATGTTAGAGTGGAGCTCAAGGTTTACCAGACCATTTTTGGGTGATTACATTTTCCCCTCTTTGACCAATGTGTGAGTGATTTGGGAATATATTAAGTCAAAGAATATATATTAAGATGGATGATAGAGATCTGACTATGAACTTGATTGAAAAAATCACAAAGAGATAACTAATCTTGAACTTGATCAAATGAGAACTAGAAAAGATAGATAAGATTTCATTTTAAGAGATATATTATTCATGCCCCCTCAGTATCAAAATCAAAATAAGGTAGAGGAGATGCAGAAATGAGATAGATAGATTTGATCAAATTAGGATAAGATAAGGTTCTATATGATTGATTAAGTCCATAAGACTAAGTTTGACCACTAGGTGATGAGAATTTACCCTAGTTTGAATAATATATAGTAGTGATATTAGGTCAAGACCAAAAGAAGAGATGATGAGATGATTATTGCCTCAAAAGTTTGAAGAAAATTTCTTCAAAGCATCACTCAGTTGCACATAGGAGGAAAGAATTTTAAAATGAGATTTTGATGGTCAAGATGAAACCAAATTTTGATTTTGATCTTGAAAATGGATCCAAGATGTCGAAATTAGGTAGGGGTACAATTTTCATGAAAATATAAGACTTTGAAAAATTAGGTCAAAATTCTATATAAGGGACCCAAAGGGTCATTTTCAAATTATTTGTGCCTTTCATCTTCTTGTGATTCTAGAGTGGATTTAGAGCTTCCAATTGAAGATAGGTGAGTTCTAGTCAAGAAACATAGATTCAAGATGAGCCAGTTGCAAAACCAACCTTGGGGGTATCCATAAGTGGTAAGTCATTGAAAATTTTCCCATTTTGATGCATTTATTACCTTTTTTTGCACGTTTTACTAGTTTTATGAATGATTTCATAGGAAAATTTGGATTGTCACACAGCTTCACTAAGAAAGCCTGTATGACATTTTGCACAAAGTTGAAATGTCACATCAACTTTGTATGATGTGTCACACTACTGGGACCGATTGGTCATGCGAAATGGTGTGAAATATCACATCACCTTGAAGTGTCACACCGGTATGATGAGCAGTGTCATACAAAATCATTTGGAACTGTAGAATGTCATTTTTCTTTTTGTGTGTTTCTAACTTCTTGGAAACTCGACTGAAATTCCTTAGATCTTTTGTTAATTATTTTTTGATGCTTTTAGTCACTTTATAATATATCCCATGATGTATTCTAATGCATTTCTACTTGTTCTTGTGATGAAACACCGATTTCTATACTTGGCCATTAGGGATCCACAACCAGTGGGTCTACGCTTTTTGCCTCAGTTATCTACTGATGAGAGAAGTATATTGGAGTCCATGGGACTCAAAGAGTTGTTTTAGATGCCCCATATTTAGGGAAACCATGGGATGTTTACCATGCTTACTAAGTGATTTTATTTAGAGCATAATACCTTCTACCTACCCAGTAGAGAGGCCACAGTGACACTAGAGGATATCTATTGTATTCTATGTATCCCCTTCCATGGAGAGGCGGTAAGTATCCTTAGTGATTTTAGATTCTTGATTAATTCATATGTCATGCTTTATTGTCATTGATCTTGATACTGATACTGAAATTGCATCTTACAAATATATTTTGATCAGTCTCCTACTAACGGGATCCCAGCCATGTAGACCATGTTTATAGATTTTACCCTCTTGGACCATGTCATCTTATGGGAGTACATGATGGATACTTACAACACTAATTATCCTATGGCATCCATCCTCTATTCTTTTATTAGTCATGTGCTTTCTACTGACAGGTGTTAGAGAGGATTCCAGTGTGGCTGGGGCAGATTAGTCATGGATCTATTATCTCAACCTTGACAGATGGCATGGGGATCCTCTCTCCTAGAAGATATGTATCCTGTGCTTCATGAAATTGTCTATAGGGAGGGGAAGAGTTGGTCAATAGGGGCCATCATTTCACAAGTGTTGGTGTCGGAGCATATTGTCATGATCCACCCTATGGTACATCTCAGACAAAGAGGGCTGCCCTATATCTCTAGGTATTTAGGTTTTATCTAGTAGACTCATGTGGGACACACCTCATACTAGTGGTGGTGCTTGGATGATTTACATTCTTTCACATGGCATTTCTACATCAAGTGTGAGAAGTAGTCCAAGGCCAAAGAGGAGTTGGCATACATATTTTATAGTAGGCCACTATTAGGCAGGCACACATGTAGTGTTGAGAGATTCATGATTAGCAGGGTATGGCATTAGTTTGGCAATGCACAGGGTGTCACAATAGAGACCACTAACTATGATAGATATCATGATGAGGAGGACCTTGGATGGGGCCCCATGATGTGATATGATATCTATATACAAGAGATACAAGATCTACAGAGGATAGTGACTGACCTACTACTAAGAGTTATAGATGCATGTACTATGCCTTAGTATAAGAGATGGAGTTGAGATCATCCCTTCCCCATATTTTTTAGGTCTGATAGATTTGAGATTCATTGGTGGCAGAGATGAAGGTGATGATGGTGGTGATGGAGGAAGGAGAGGAGGAGGAGGATCTAGTGCCAGTGGGTCCAAGAGCAGTGCTCCTTCTAGCAACTGGCCTACCAGATCTAGGTCATGATAGATGGAAGATTCTATGGAGATCAATGAGCTTGAGGAGCACCTGATTAGGAGACCACGTGGGAGCAGGGTAGAGGAGAGGCTTGCAATATAGTTGGAGTAGAGGGCACCTACCAATGACATACTAACATAAAGGGTGACAACATTAGATGCATAGTTACAACAAGCATTGATCACCATTGTCATGTGGGACCAGCAATAGGTTGATGATAGATCCAAGATACATGAGCTTAGGTAGGAGAAGGATCAGGCTTGATAAGAGGCACAACATCATGAGGCCAAAGAAACCTATTATTATGTTGATTATATAGCTATAGTACCTATAGGACATATATTTCCTGATTATTTGTAGAGTGCACATAGATTAGAGGGTGGTGTATAGGCACAAGACATAGTCTAGGCTCCTCCTCTAACTCCACCTATACAGAAGGGAGTAAGCTAGTCATAGATTGTATTAGAGATTTCTCATTTTGACTCAAGATTTTGATCTCATTTATTGTAATCAGATATGATCTAATGTCTATATATATAAGATACTAGATTTTGTCATTGTATTATATACTTGCCTCATTTCCTTTATGCTCGTGGATGTATCTTTAATTTTTGCACTTGTATCATGTGATATTTGATTCTGTACTCGTATCTTTCTATTGTATTACTTGCAATGTGATGCTCTTACAATTGTAGATTACTTTATGCTTTGATATATATGTTATGCACTTCATGATTTGAAATATGATCCTTTGAGTAGATTAGATATGATGACATGGTTAACCCCTTGTGATGATAGGAAAGGATGAGAGGATGAAAGATCAAGGAGATGAAAAGACATGATTGAGATAGAAGAAAGGAGATATGTGATCGAGCACAGCTAACTAATTTTTCTAATAATGATGAATGAGACTCTCTCCAAACTTTAATGAAAACTAAAAATGCACCTAAGAAATGTAAGATACTATGAAAATGTAAGGTATGATTTTCAAGGTTTAATAAGTCCTTGTTTTTATCATCAAGCATTATTAAGGGATATCACAAGATCATACAACCATCACTAGTGTGAATGCAACTATGAACATATGAATATGATATATATCAGATAGAATGTAGGAAATACATGTAAGCATCAAGACATACGTGTCGAGATGACCTAAACATGGTTTCCAAGTTAATATTGCAAGATTATTACAGCATCGAGGCGTAAGGGCCAAGATAACCATGATTACAGTCTTGCATGAGCAAACATAATGTAATAATCAAGGATAAAGCTTTAAGTATCCTAAGTGTCCAAGGGATCAAATCAAGAGACACCGAGCATCCTCAAAGCAATATCCAGAGGTAGAAATTAAAGAAAATATGTCCCATGCCCCTAGTCCTCTAGTTGTGACATCATGAAGAGACTAAGGAGGGAACATTCAGTAAAAATCATTAATCAATCAACACACAAAAGAAAGTAATTCATAACATGTCTCAGTCATTTTAGTTTAAGTGCACTCTGAAAGAAAATATAATCATTGACTCGCTAGGACTCATGCTTGTAAGTGAGAGATATGAAGTATCGACTCAAGATAATATATTTGATAAGTGTTAAGAAACACTTGATGTTGAAGGAAGGTAGTGTTGAGAAACAATGTTTAGGGTGGGTCACTAAAAATACAACATCACACACCAAAGAAGTACAGTTCATGCCCCCTAACCAAAGACAAAGATCAATTCTACACCAAGGAGATAAGAAAGATAGAAGTTGAAAGTGTTCAAAGTGAAAAGGTATAAGCTAATAGATATAGGCGCATCGATCTCAAGTGGTGCCTGTTTGCAAGTTTTCCCCACTTGGAAGTTTTATTCATTTTTGCTACCAACGAACCTTTCCAAGTTTTCACCAAGGCACAATTTTTCTCTTTTTTCTAATTTTTTTGATCTTTTTTCATTTTTTGCTTTTTTTTGTATTTTTTATTTGTTTTGAGTGATGCATCAAAGCACCTATTTGCCAGGTTTTCACTAAGATGATAATTTTTTTAAGACTTTTTCTGGTTTTTAGAATTTTTTTGAGGACATTATATCAATTTTTAGATTTTTTTTTTAGGACTTTAAAATATGTACAAAGCTCATGTAGCATAATGCGTAGAACTTGTTCAGGTGTGGGATTTTGATAGGTTCAAGGAGTTTTTCTCCCTCAAGTGTAGAAAGCTGATAAGCACTAGATCCAAAAACAACACTGATTATATAGGTGTTGGAAATATTCAAGAATTAACCAAGTTACTGAGAGGGGAGGGGTGAATCAGTAACTTCAAATTTTTTCAATATCAGATGTATTAACATATAGTTCACTTTATCCTTTTGCATATAGAAAGCATGAAACATAAAAGCATTCACAACAATGACACATAGATTTGGTTACCCAGAAACCTTCCAAAAGAAAGTAAAACTGGGGTGGGGATGAAACCCACAAAGCTTTAATACTGCAGTATAAAGTCGGCCGGTTAAGGCTTACATTGATCACTTCTGATGATCTGCCCTGCTAGGAGCAATAGGGATTGCTAAATCCACCCTGTTAAAGGATTTTTACAAACTTACAAAAGAAGTATGTACTCGGTAAAGAGATTTTACAAAATACTGTTAAGTCTACCTGGTTAGAGGATTTTAGTACTGATTCACTGGTTAAAATGAAACAGTATATCTCTTACTTTGCAACTGGATTGCTGAATGAGATTCACTGATGTATTGATCACCTTCTGTGATGAGTTTGTCTCTGCTGCTCCTTATGTATAGTAGCCCTTTGTAATTCACTAGTTCCTGCCTTTTATCTCTTCTTTTTTTTCACATTCATACTACTTGGTATTTGTACAACATTGTTTATATACAAGTCTAAACAATTAATTACAATTACAAAGTCGTCTTAACAAATAAACATAAGTGCTACTAAGTCAGCCCAAGTATGGTTACACGGTTCCTGCAAACTAACTCGGTGACTTTCTGATACTTGGCGTCCACTGCATTACTTGGCATCGTCATGCACTCGATAGAAGTGAAGGCTCGGTTCATACTAACCACTCGGTAAGTTTCGAACTCGGTAAATACTTGTGACTCGGTAGACATAATGTCACTCGGTTTACACTGTCCTACTCGGTTTGCACTGTCTTGCTCGGTTTGCACTGTTCTGCTCGGTTTGCACTGTTCTGCTCAGTTTCCACTGTCCTGCTTGGTTTGCACTGTTCTGCTTGGTTTTCACTCAGGATGCAAATAAGTGTTGTCACTAGTGGCAATCCTACTTAATGCCAACAATAGGGACCCAACCAGTTCGGTTTAAATTTTCCTTTATGTTCTCTATTTTGTTGATTCTTGGGATTCTCTCTTAAGACGAGATCTCCAACCTAAAATTCTCTAGTATGAACCTTCTTATTGTAGTTCTATGAAATCCTTTTATAATATACCCTCATGTGGTCAATTGCATCTTTTCTTTGCACATCCAAAAGTTCTAACTTTTGTATATGCATGATTCTATAGTCATCATCAGTGATAAGGCCTCTCAATAAAAGCTCTTAAGAAATTTATCTCAACTTCAAGAGGCAAGATGTCCTTAGATCCATATAAAAGTGCAAAGGGCTTAGCTCTAGTTGGTGTGAAAATGCTAGTTATGTAAGCCCATAATGTAGGATTAATCTGTAAGTGCCAATCTCTACTTGTCTTATTGATTGTCATGTGTAAGATCTTTAGTAGTGTCTTATTAGAAGCTTTAGCTTGGTTTTTACATTGAGGGTAGTAAATTGAGGACCAATATTGTTTGATCTTGAATTTCTTACATAACTATTTGAGATCTTTATTCTTGAACTATCCTCCATTATCAGTAACTATAGAGGAAGGTATTCCATAGAGATAAATGATGTGATTGAGTATAAATAAGGATACTTGTTTTCCTATAGCAATTGAAAGATGAATAGCCTTAACCCATTTTTTTAAATATTATGTTGTAGTGATAATGAATTTATGTCTACTAGATGAATTACGGTGGATTTGGCCCACCAAATCAAAAGCCCATTGTTGAAAAGGCCAATGTGTAATAGAAGGGATAAGTTCCCTACCTAGAACATGAATCAGGTTCCCATGTATCTGACATTTCTTCCAAGATTTGGCATATTGTATAGCATATGTTTTCATAGTAGGCCAATAGTAACCAGCCCTTAGTAGTTTTTGAGCTAACACAAGACCATTAGAGTGAGACCCACATACGCCATCATGGACTTCAGCTAACACACATTCAAACTCATCTTTCTCTAAGAACCTAAGAAGTGTTTCGTCTAAGCCCTTCCTAAATAAGTTACCAAAGATGATGGTATAATGGGAAGCAATATGAATGAGTTGTCATTTCTCACTGCAGGTTAAGTTTTCAGGAATGATTTGGTCATGAAGGTAAGAGTAGATTTTGGCATAGAGAGAAGATTCATAACCAATGATAGTGCAAATCACACAGTATTATAGGGAAATAATTTCTCATCTTTTTTTTGGTAGTCATTATTAGTCTGATTGATAACAAGATGGGAGTGTCCAAAGATATGTAGTTCAATAATCCTCCATTCAATAGCCAGTTTAATTCTATTTGTTAAAGCTTTATATTCTTCTATATTGTTTGTGTAAGGAAACAACAACTTGTAAGACTTGGGAATAATGTATCCATGAAATCAAATAAATAGAATTCTAGCTCCAGCACCATTCTACATGTGAGATCCATCAAAGAACATTTTCCAGGTGTGTTCAATCACATACATGATGGAAGCATTAGGAACGTCAATTTGCATAGGAGTATTATCTGGTATAGGAAATTCAGCTAGTTGATCAACAATTACTTGTTTTTTTATAGCTTTACAATCGATGTATTCAATGTCAAATTCAAAAAGAATCATCAACCATTTAGCCAACTAACCAATAAGGGTATCTTTGTTTAGCAAATATTTTAGGGGATAAATTTTGGTGATAAGTTGTGTAGTATGTGCCAACATGTAGTGTCTGAGTTTTTGAGATGCAAACACCACCACAAGACAAGATTTCTTGATATTATTGTAATTTATCTCATAGGAAATCAATGTTCTACTGATATATTATATGGCTCTGTCTTTTCCATTTTCATCTTTTTATGCTAGTAATACCCCCAAGGATGTATTTTTTGCTGAGATATACAAAATGAGAGGTTTCCCTAGGATATGAGGCATTAAAATTGGAGGATTAGCCAAATATTCCTTGATTTGTGAGAGACTCTTTTCACATTATTCATTCTAGGTACAGGTAGCTCCTTTGTGTATATTTATTTTAAAAGGTTGAGCTCTATCATAAAGTTGAGATATAAATCTCCTAATGGACTAAAGGCATCCTTGCAGACTCCTTAGTTGAATTATATTCCTAGGAGGTGGTATTTATCAACCTTAATTCCTTTTATTGAAATGATATACCCAAGTAGTTTTCCTGAGGTGACAACAAAAGAACATTTCTTTGGATTTAGTTTGAGCTAAAATTGTTCCATTCTATCAAATATCAAGCTCAAATTTGCAATATGTGTATTGCTCTTTTTAGACTTATTGAAGGTATCATCCACATAATCTTCCATGTTTTAATGCATCATGCCATGAAAGATTGTGGTCATAGCTCTTTGATAGATAAATCTTGCATTTTTAAATCCAAATGGCATGATGTTCCAATAGAAGGTTCCCCATGCATAGGTGAAGGCAATATTTTCTTGGTCTTCAGGTGCTATTTTGATCTGATTATAACCTAAGAAACCATCCATGAGAGAGTAAATTTAATCACCGACATTCATGTCCACTATCATGTCTATGTTAGGGAGTGGAAATTCATCCTTAGGGAATGCTTTTTTAAGATCTAAGAAGTCTATGCATACATGAATGTACTTGTCATGTTTAGAAATAGGAACAATGTTAGATATCCATTCACCATAGTCAATAGCCCTTATGAATCCCATACTTAAGGGTTTTTCAAATTTTTCTTTAACCACAAGAGCTATATGTGGATGCATCTTTCGTAAGTTTTCTTTTAATAGATTGATACTAGGAGCTATAGATAGATGGTGCTTAATGAGATTAGTATAAAGCCCTGGCATGTCTAAATATGTGCAAGAAAATTTTATCTTCTTTTCTCTGAAAAATTCAATGAACTGTTTGTTAGGAATAGTCCCAAGAGATAACTGAGATAGGGGAGGTGAATCAGTTATCTACAAGTTTCAATTCTTTATCAAATTAAGTAAACTTAAACATAAAGAATAAACACAATGAAAGAACACTTGAACACAACACCAATATTTTGGTTACGAGGAAACCCAAATAGGTAAAAACCCTGGTGGGAATTGACACCCACTAATAATCTACACTAGTGTTTTATGATCCTTGTTAAAATATCCTTATCCCTATTAGGAGTTGTCTTTACAATGAATTTAGTACAGTTACCTGGTTAAGGGTTGGACCCTGTTAGGAGTCTTTTAAAATTAACCCTGTTAGGGGTGAGGACGCACTGTCTGAGACCACATTGCTCAAAAGGGGTGAAGGCTACAACCTTCTAAATAACATATACACACTATATTTGGCTCTTGGTGAACTGAGCTTTGACATGCTATCTGGATCAGTTCCAATGTATGGCACAAACTCTTTACTTGGTCACATAGACCTTTTGCTGATGGCTCAAAACTTCACACACTCTACTCTGCTCTTCACAAACAACTCTGAACCATGCTTTAGCAATCACAAATGACTTCCTATAAATATATTTCCTCCAAATGATATAATCAAGTTATCCTATTAGAACCATCTTGAAATCATATTAAAGAAACCATAACATACTCCAATAATAATTTTGTCAGCTCTATTAAGCACGCAATACAATCAGGGACCTGTCCAATATTAATAAATGTAGACGGACGCTACACACTATCAGCTCTACCAAAGTAATTGAAACTTTCTCCTCAAGATGAATTACATCATTCCCTCTTAACTAAAAATTATTAATGCTTCTCCAATCCATAATCCAAGGGCACATACCAAAATGATAGGCGCAACTCCTGAACCAATACAATCTATGTCGGCTCTTCTGAATAAACACATGAAATTGCTACTGGTGAACAACGACTGCATAACTTCACTTCTACTAATCATAAAAATCTATGTCCATGATTGTAACATCATCAACATGTCTTCACCATATATCCAAAGGTGCAAGGCTCCATGATGACTATACAGACAATCACTCACAGAACACTGACTGTAACTCTATTAGGAACACTATTGACACAAGCTGCTACATAACTATATGTACTAGCATTTAGTCTCTGCATATATAATATCATGATAACAACATGTCCATGCTTCATATACTCAAGGCTTATTTCATAAGTCCTCCATGCATGCTACTTACCATATGTTGTCATTAATGACGAACATACAATCAACACTGACTTGCTAGCAAATCTCCAACAATCTCCCCCTTTGGCATTGATGGCAACATATGGAATGAAAAACACCACCAATCCAAATGATAAATTAGTTTGTAACATCCTCCATTTCCTCATCAAAACTCCCCAAAGGATGAGTCCTCCATCTGCTGCAATATTCTTTAATATTCTCCATTTCCTCAATTAAACTGCTTCCATGACTAAATACTACTCCCCCTTAGTATTTTACTTCTATTTTTCATGACTATATATTACTCCCCCTTTGACATTAATGGAAAAGGGAGCCAACTCTTTTAAGCATCGATACTACTCCTGAAGTAGAGTAGTCAACCATCCATCAGTCCCTGAGGACTGATGCTCTGTCTTCTTTCTTCTAAGCAGAATCATGGAATGAAATTACTCCCAGCTTCTCCCTGAGATACTCAAAAGTATCCTTTGGCAAGGGCTTTTTGAATATGTCTGCTAACTGATGTTTAGTACTCACATAGTCCAACTTGACTTCTTTCTCTACCACTTTCTCTCTTAGGAAGTGATTCTTGATCTCTATGTGTTTTTTCTTTGCATGCATCACAGGGTTCTTTGACATATTGATAGTGCTAGTGTTATCACAATGAATAAAAATAGGATAATCAATCTAAATACCAAATTCCTTTATCATCTTCTTGATCCAAACAATTGTAGAAAAATTCAGGGCTGCTACAACATACTCCACTTCTACTGTTGACTAAGAGATACAATTTTTCTTCTTGCTTGTCCAAGTGACAAGTCTATCACCAAGAAACATTGCTCCTCCTAATGTACTCTTTCTATCATCAACACATCCTACCCAATCTACATCAGTATAGGTATGAAGCTCAACATTTTCTAAATTAGGATACCATAGACCATAATCTATAGTGCCTTGCAAGTATCTGAATATTCTTTTTCCTGCCATGAGGTGACTTTGTTTAGGCTCTGCTGCAAATATTCCAACTATGCCAACTACATTAGAAATGTTTGGTATAGTTTGAGTAAGATATATAAGTTTACCGATCATAGACTTGTATAATGTTGTGTCTATTGCTAGAGAATTATCTTCTTTGTAAGCATGCATCCTGTTATCATAGGTGCACCCACTGGTTTGCAATCATCCATCTTGAACTTCTTCAATATCTCTTTCTCATATTTGGACTGATTAATGAAAATACCTTTCTCTATCTAGTACACATTTAATCCCAAGAAGTATTTGATAGGTCCAATCATGCTCATCTCAAACTCACTCTACATCTCCTTAGCAAATTTTGCACTAAGTTTTTCATTACCTCCAAAGATAATGTCATCAACAAATATAGCTACAAGTAGTAGTCCTTCAGATGTCTCTCTTATGAATAGATTACAATCTACTACTCCTTTCTTGAATCCAATTTTAGTTAGATATCCATCAAGTCTCTCATACTATGCTCTGGGGGCTTGCTTAAGTCCATGGAGGGCTTTCTTCAATCTGCATACCATATCAGGTTTGTCTGATAAGGTGAATCCTTCTAGCTGCTCAATGTATACTTCTTCTTTTAGTTCTCCATTCAATAATGTTGACTTAACATCCATCTGACAAACTTTGAAGTTTTTGAATGTTGCAAAAGCTAAAAAAAACTTAATAGCTTCTAATCTTCTCACTGGTGCAAAAGTGTCTAAATAATCAATACCTTCTCTTTGTGCATATCCCTTACATACTAACCTTTCTTTGTTCCTTACTACTGTACCATCTTAATTCATCTTGTTTCTAAATATCCACTTTGTTCCAATCACATTCTTATTACTAGGTCTTGGGACCAGTTCCCAAGTATCATTCTTGATAATCTAATCTAGTTATTCTTTCACAACATCATGCCAATCTAAATCATTCCATGCATCTTCAACACTTAAAGGTTCAATCTGAGATAGTAAACATACCACCTCATTGCTTATTGAATTCTTAGCTTGTGATCTTGTTGTGACTTTGCTGCTCTGATCTCCAATGATGTCATTCTTGGAATGGTATCTAAATGTAAACTTTGGACCTTTGGGTGATATTGTCTCATCTTCCTTTTGAGTTTCTTCTTCACTTTTTTTAGGGTCATTGAACAATACATTAATACTATCAAACATCTCTTCAAAAACTGTCTCACTAGTGGAAGGTTTGGGTTCTTCTTTAATCACGGGTGAGTAATCATGATATCTTTCTTGAATCATAAACTTTTCATCAATCTTAACATGAGTACTTTCAATTATTTTCTTCAATCTCAAGTTAAAACATCTATAAGATTTACTTTTAGTAGAGTAACCAAGAAAAATACCTTCATCACTTCTTGCATCAAACTTTCCTATTGCTTCATCCCTCTTGATGTAGCACTTTCTTCCAAAGATTCTGAAGTATCTCACTGTGGGAACATTACCAAACCATAGCTCATAAGGTTTCTTGTCTGTGCCAGGCCTTAATTGTATTCTATTTATGGTATAGACTATTGTATTGACCACATCTCTCCAATAGGTGTGTGCAACTTTTCCTTCAATCATGATGGTGTGTGCTGTATCAAGGATGATCCTAGTCCTTCTCTCTACAATCCCATTCTACTAAGGAGTTCTAGGTGCACTTAACTGTCTCTTTATGCCATGTTCTTCATAATACTCATAGAATCTATTAGAAGTGAATTATCCTCCTCTATCTGACCTCAGACATTTTATCTTTAGTCTAGATTCATTCTCAACCTTAGCTTGGAATATTTTGAACTTCTCAAATGCTTCTAACTTATCTTTCAAGAATGCAACCCACATCATTCTAGAATAATCATCTACAAACAAAATGAAATACCTTTCTCCATAGTATGATATTGTTTGAGTAGGTCCACATAGGTCTGTATGAATCAGATCCAACTTGTTCTTTGCTGAATTATTCTTTCTCCTGAATGAATTCCTCACATGCTTTCCCATTACACATTCCTTGCATATTGTATCAACTTGCTTTGCTATGCTAGGTAGGTCTCTAACTACCTTTACATTACTTATCTTTACTATGTTATCAAAATTGATATGACATAGTATTTTATGCCATAGCCAACTGTCATCTACTTTAGCAAAAAAACAACTTGCTTCTAGATTAAGCTGAAAAATAGTACCTTTAGTCTTTGATCCTGATGCAATCATTTCTCCTTCCTTGTTGTTAATGATGCACTTTTTTTCATTGAACTCCAACCTGTAACCTTTTTCATGTAACTGACCAACACTTAGTAGGTTATGCTTCAAACCATCAACATAAAGAACATCATCAGTGCTATTCTTTCCATCCAAGGTGATGGATCCTCTACCAATGATGGGTTTAGGAGTGTTATCTCTGAATCTAACCATGCCTCCTTTGTATATGTTCAAATGAAAAAATCTATCTTTGTCACCTATCATGTGATGTGAGCAACCATAGTCAATGATCCAATCTGTCCTAATGTCAGCTTGTGAAATCAGTGTTAACTCTTGTGAATTCTTTTCATCTTTGAGAGAAATGAATCCAATTTCTTCTTCAGTTGATTCTTCATTTGATACTCCATATCCAACATAGAAGCATTCATTTGTGTACTTAGGCTTGTAGTTATTCTTGAACTTTTTAACTATTGTAGGACACTTAGATGCAAAGTGATCAATCTTATTACATGAAAAGCATTTCAATGGTAATTGACCTTCATATTTTCCTTTTCCTTTCTTTTCTCTTTTAGCAATCATAGCAATGAAATTATCTAGGGCTTCATCATCATCATCATCATCATCATCAAAATTACTTGAGGTGTTCAAGGATTTCTTACCATGGACTGAAGCTTTGAAGGTTATCTCACTTTTAGGCTATGTCTTCAAACTTGAAATCTCAAATGCAGCAATCTTGCTGATTAAGGTTTCTCTTTTGAAATTTTCTAAGAATTGCATAGTCTCATCAAGGATGTTTATCTTGTTCTAATATTCTAGTGTCAAGGTAGTCATCACCTTATCCATGATGTCTTCTTCTAAGATTTCTCCACCATTGTTTTTGATTCCAGCAACTGCTTCATTGATCCTTTAGTTGTAGGCTCTTATATTATCTTTAGGTAGCATCTCCAATGTATTGTACTTTTTCTTCCATGTCTTTCTACGTGCATTCTTTTCTTGTTTATCTCCTTCAAAAATGTCTTCTAGGTGCTTCCATATCTTTTAGGCTGTGTCTACTTTCTTTATCTCTAAAAACTCACTATCAAATAGGGCACTGATAAGGGCTTCTTTTTCTATTGCATTCTGATGGAACAAATCCTTCTACTTGCTAGTAGCATCATCCTTTGCAAGATCTGCTAGAGAGGGGATCTCAACTTCCTTGATAGAAACTTCAAAAACTTCAAAAGAAATGCACTGCAAATGTGTCATCATCTTGTTCTTCCAATCAAGATAATTCTCTCCATCAAACTTAGGACTATCTTTTCTAAAGAATGCCATCTAATCAACCTCAAGATGTTAAACTTTCTCTTTGAGGAACTTGGCTCTGACACCAATTGTTAGGAATAGTCCCAAGAGATAACTGAGAGGGGGGGGGGGAGTGAATCAGTTATCTACAAGTTTCAATTATTTATCCAATTACATAAACTTAAACATAAATCATAAACACAATGAAAGAACACTTGAACACAACACCAATATTTTGGTTATGGGGAAACCCAAATAGGTAAAAACCTTGGTGGGAATTGACACCCACTAATAATCTGCACTAGTGTTTTATGATCCTTGTTAGAAGATCCTTAACCCTATTAGGAGTTGTCTTTGCAATGCATTTAGTACAGTGACCTGGTCAAGGGTCAGACCTTGTTAGGATTCTTTTACAATTAACCCTGTTAGGGGTGAGGACACACTGTCTGAGACCACACTACTCAAAATGGGTGAAGGTTACAACCTTCTGAATAACAGATACACACTATATCTAGATCTTGGTGAACTACACTTTGACTTGTTGTCTGGATCTATTCCAATGTATGGCACAAACTCTTTACTTGGTTGCATAGACCTTCTATTGATGGCTCAACACTTCTCACACTCTGCTCTACTCTTCACAAACAACTCTGAACCATGCTTTAGCAATCACAAATGATAGCCTATAAATATCTTTCCTCCAAATGATATAATCAAGTCAGCCTATTACAACCATCTTGAAATCATATTAGATAAACCATAACATACTCCAATAATAATTCTATCAGCTCTATTAAGCACACAACATAATCTGGGACCTCTCCAATATTAATAAATGTAGATGCATGCTACACACTATCAGCTCTACCAAAGTAACTAAAACTTTCTCCTCAAGATGAATTACATCATGCACTCTTAACCAAACATTCTTAATGCTTCTTGAATCCGTAATCCAAGGGCATATACTGACATGATAGGCACAACTCCTAAGCCAATACAATCTCTGTCAGCTCTTCTGAATAAACACAAGAAATGGCTACTGGTGAATAAAGACTACATAACTTCACTTCTACTGATCATCAGACTCTGTGTCCATGATTATAAAATCATCAACATGTCTTCACCATATATCCAAAGGTGCAAGGCTCCATGATGACTGTACGAACAATCACTCACAGAACACTGACTGTAACTCTATCAGGAACACTGCTAACACAAGCTACTACATAACTGTCTATACTAACATTTAGTCTCTATGTCCATGATATCATGCTGATAACATGTCCATGCTTCATATACTCAAGACTTACTACATAAGTCCTCCACGCATGCTACTTACCATATGTTGTCATTAATGAAAAACATACAATCAACACTGACTTGTTGGCAAATCTCCAACACTGTTGTTTCTCATTTGCTGACAAAGACTGAGCTAGATGTATAAGGTGAGGTGCTTCAGTTGTCCCAATATTTACAACTTGTGTGGGTTCTATAAATACTAGAGATATTTCTTGAAATTAACTAGGTAGAGTATGAAGTACCTCATCTACAGGTGCCTCAAAGAGGTTTTCACCCTCAAATATGTCTTTTGTTTTTACTTTTTTTTGGTTTAGACACCGCCATAAAGTGGTTTTCTCCATCAGAACATCTATTCTTTTTCATTTTTATTTTTATTTTTATTTTGTGACTAAGGTACTTGATATTTGTCTCAGTCATATTTTTTCTGGTTTACTAGTGGAAGAAACTATAGGTTCAAGGGAATTAAGGTAACATGTTATTTCATAGTAGTTCTGAAAGGCAAGTAATGTAGGTGGTAAGTTTTGTTGTGACCAATCAATTAGGTTAGGGTACATAAGTGGGAGAGAAGGAATGGGCTCCAAGGTATCTACATGAGGGGAATCATATCTAGGGAAAAGGTATTCAAATCTTAAAAGGTCTCCTTCAAAATTACCTAGATCGATCTGATTCCTAGCATTGTTAACTTGATCAATGAAAGAAGTATGTAAGTTTGACTCATCAAGCCCTATGGGTGACTCATCTACCAATTAAGTTTGGTTATTATATGTATGGATCAAATCTATCCCTAGTTATCTTGACTCAACTAAGAGGACATACCATTCAAGTTCTTGTGTTTCAATAAATGTATCTCTTTGTAGTAGGCATGCCATGTTTCTATGAATACACTCCCTTTTAGGATCCTCAACTTTTGATTATTTGTTGTGATGAGATGTAGAAGTTTCATCATCATGTTCAATTGATGGTCCTTCTTCATTCCAAAGGATAGTAGTAGAAGGAACAAAGTTTTTTTCATCTTGATAAAAAATGGGAGTAGATAAAGTTTCTTCTTCAGATTCACTATTTTCAAGGGATGGGTCAAAAACTAGTTGTGTATTGGAAAATCCTAGTCCAATTCTATCCTTAGATTTTCTCCCATTAATATGACTCATAGGTTCAATGAGAGAATGTTTATCACTGCTTAGAGGGCCATGACCATGGTAACCCATTTTAGTTAAGAATTCATATCCTTTTCCATATTTCTCAGGAGGTATTGTATAATTAAGTGTGACTTCTTTGGGTTCTTTTCCTTTGTAAATCCATTCTCTAGCAGCTTGTTCTTCTCTCTCATCTTCGAAGGGTACTGAGGACTAAACACAAGTACCATAGCATGTCATAGAAAAAGATGAAGGTTTTTTATTTTATGAAGGTTACCTGTAATAGAGAGGGGAAACTGGGAGTGTAGTAATAGAGCCAAGTCAATATTCTCCCATTCCAAGGTTCATCATTTTCAATTTTCTCTCACAATCAACAAGAGTGGTCTTATTATCATTGGCATCCCTATTATTTCATACCAAGGACTTAGTAGTAAGTGCATTAATAGACATGGAATTATCTCCTAGGATAGAGATCTCAGTCCCACTGAAAGGGAATTTTATGTAGTGGTGATTAGTAGAGGGGACCGCTTGCATGTCATGAATCCAAGGTCTTCCTAGGAGTATGTTATAGAAAAGAGGAATATCAAGGACTTGGAACATAACCTCTTTTTCTATTGGACCAACCCTGATGGATAACACAACTAGTCCTTTAGAGGACCTATCAACTTCATCATAAGCCTTGATAGTGATCTTCTTCCTAGAATCAATAGTGAATTCTAACAATCCCAACTACTTGATTACATTAAAATAATAGATATTCAACCCAGTTCCATTATCTATCAGCAGATGCTTGACTTAGTTTCAATATATTTTAATCTCAATGTGTAAGGAAAGATAATGTGGATGACTTAAGGATTTGTCATCTTCCTTTGAAAAGGAAAGGTATTGTGAAGAAGTGATATGGTTAACCATAGTCTGGAATTGATCAGTGTCAATGTTCTTAGGGACATTAGCTATCATTAAAGATTTATTTAAGATTTCCCTGTGTGTAGGTGATAGTTATAGTAACAAATATAGAAATATGAGCTAGATTTTGTTGTAGTTAATCCACTAAACTATAGCTAAGTTTGTTAGAAGTAGAGATTTGTTTAGAAGAAGTTGTCACTTTGGAATTTTCTTTCTTTGAAGAGTTTGAACCTCTAAGCATAACTTTAGGTTGACTTATGGTAACAACATTGAGACTTTACCAAGATGAAGGAGGGTCAATACCCCTAAGCATTATCATGTGACTAGACTCATTAGAAGGTTGGGGTTGTATTGAAGGATTAGCACTTCTCAAGATGACCTTAGGTACCTCATCAAGATTTGAATCATAGTTGGGTCCATTATCTCTCACCATGTTGATATTTTCATCCATTGATTTGAGCATGTTGATGACATTGTCATTTTTTGTGTAGGTGTAGTTGATCTTAGCCCCTTAGTCAATCTTAGATGTTGATGCCTTCCCTTTATCATATTTAGGGAGTGGTTCCTTAAAATCTATGATCATAATTCTTTACAAGACCATCCAATCCAACTTTCCCATTCTCAATAAGGTCTTGAATGACATGTTTTAGCATTATGTAATTATCAGTCTTATGTCATTTTTTCTTATGATATTCATAGTAATGATTATCATTCCACCATTTAGTTTTCACCTCTGGTTAATAAGGCTTAGCAAATTTTGGTAATGTGATAATGTTTTTGGAAAGTAATGTCTTGAGTATCACATCACATGAGTCTCCTAAAGGTGTAAAATCATGCTTAGGCTTAGGCTCCCATGGAGGTCTAGTCTTGTTGAGTCATTGGTCTTTTTAGCCTCTTGTTGTCAAGTTGTTAAGATAGCATTGGCCAAGTTGAAGATGGACTCCTTAGATTCAAGTTCATCAACAATACCATCATTAACCATATGCTTATTTTTGTTCCAAGGCTTGTTCTTATCTTTGTTGTACCCATTATTAGCTTTGGATTTCTCTTTGATCAAAGTGATTTCACCTTTCTTAACCAAGACATCTTCTATGCAAAAGACACTCTCAATTATGTCATTAAAAGTGAAGAAGACATGCTTTCTAATACCATAGTGAAATTTAGGAATAAGATTATTTCAATAAAGATGTCAATCTTTTCATTTTCTGGGAGTTGTCGTGGATATCTTGAGTGAAAATTTCTCCATGTTTGTAATAATGTGACAAAGGGTTCACCTTTATATTTCTTGATATTGCATAATTCAAGCATAGTTACTGGATGTTGAATATTGTAAGAATATTGTTGTATGAATCTTTGCACAAATTCATCAAAAGACTTAAGTGGAGGAGTAATCTTTGTAAACCATTCCATGGCTTGGCCACTTAGACTCCAAGGGAAGAGTCACATAAGATAGGTGTTATCATGCATGAAATACATACTTAGAGAATAAAAATGTCTGACATGATAATGTGGGTCTCCATTACCATCATATTTGTCAAATTTAGGAGTCTCAATATCCCTTGGGAAAGACATCATATATAAATTCTTGTTAAAAGGTAATGCACATATAGATTCCACTAAAAATGATGATTTATTTTCTTTTCTTAAGCTTGATATTTCATCTCTCAAACTTTGTATTTCTTCCTAGTAACCTCTAATTCTGAGGGTTCTCTTTTCCAAATCAACCCATCAACATAAAAGTTATGTGGAAGCCTTAATCCTCTAGAGGATAGATGTAAAAATTATTGGTCACCATTTTGATCAAATATCTTTAACATAAGATTTTGGTAACAATCATCTTGTTGAAAATTTAGGATCTCTTCTTCAGTAACTTCCTTCTTTGTATCCCCTATTCGAGAATGTGAATATCTCAGAGGTGAATCATATCCATTGTGTCAAGATATTAGAGGTGATCTCGGTGGTGAATTAACTCCATTATTTCCATTTTAGAAATTTTTGTTAAATTTTTGAGCCAATCTGGATGTTTGTTCTTCCATGTAAGCTTTTCTTTCTAATTCCATTCATCTTAATCTTTCATTTTGATCAAAAAGATAATTGAATCAGTTGTTATGCTCTTCTCTAGACATGGTGAAAAATAGACTATTTTTAGATTTTGATGAGGCAATAGGTGTCTCACAAGTGCTATCAAAGGTTCTTCTAAAAGGATCAAACTAGATTTTGGTATTCTCCTCTTCCTTCTCAAAGATAACTTGAGGGTCTTTATCATGATGACACTAATGCCTAGTGGGAAAGGGTGATTCATCAAAGCTGACTAGGGGTTTCTTTCCTTGATCAATTTGGTATCTAGTTGTTACTGGCATTAATACAAGTGTAAAGAGATAATTAATATGATACAAGATGACTTGATGTCTATCCTAGAAAAGAAAAGTGTTCACTTGTCCAAAATAGAGAAAATGAGAACAAAAGAGATAGATCAAGATGACTTGTCACAAAGTGCCCAAGCTACAAGTAAGATCCCTAGGTATGACACTTGTGACTCGAGTCAAAAGATAAAGTCAAGATAAGATTAGAAAACCAAGATAAATTAGACAAGTGAAAAACTCCACTAGTCAAGAACATAACCAAGGAATCTCAGTAATCTATTTTAGCTAGAAACAACTTATATTATGTGAATTTCAGACTAAGAGATAAAAATGATTCAAACATAAGCTCCCTAAACCAGCTAAGAGAAAATTTGGACCAAGCCCACTTGGATCAAAATCTGGGTGATAGACCTCAAATAACCAGACACCACTTAAGAAAGAGACAATTTTTTTATGACATACCCCAGTGAAGCATGGTGACACTTTAAGATCATGTGATACTTTGTATACAAGCGAGACGATATACCCAAGTACAGTGGGGTGATACTTTTTTGGACTAAAAATGACACTTTAAAGTGTCATGCAATATTTCCCACTAAAGGTAGATGATATTTAATCAAAAAACAATGAAAGAATAATTTTGACTTGAAATCTTTGTTTTGATCAATTTTTTTAACTGATTCGGCAATATGATAATGTTTAGTAGCAAGTTTAACAAGTTTGATGTTTTCAAAGCAATTGTGGCACATAAAGTAGTCTTAAGACAATCAAGAAAGGGACAAAGAAACCTTGCATGATACAAGCATTTGTGAGGTCTCGAAGGAAAACTCCATGAATAGAACCACAATGTGTATGTTCTAATAATTTCCACCGGTCTTGTACAAATCAAAGACACATAAAGAAAGTTCTACCTAAGGTCAATAGGGTAGTGCTTAAACCTTTGCACACAACTTGATGTTCTTAGCCCCACAGTTAGGTGGTTGAATGGCTTTTCCTAGGACTATGAAAGTTATGCATCAATTGGAGAAGAATGATGCTCGAATCACATGTCTTTCCATATTTCCATATTCAAGCTTTAGCATCCAATGAAACACATATGGTGAGTATCTTGGGGTGATCTGGGTAATCCACTTGGATCAATCTTTGCACAAAGGAAGTCACACTACCAAAATGGTTTGCCTTTAAATCCTAGGTTCTTAATAAGGGTCTCAGTTCATGACTACCCCCATTGTTCGACAAGGAGAATTAAGATCTTTTAGCCCTATGATACCCAAAATGTGTAGTCTTGCAAGAAAAATTTAGACCTCTCAACCCTAAAAAAGTTGAATGTACTTCCCTTGTAAACAAGCACTTAGTCAAATGTAGTCTTGCTTAGTGAGATTTAGACAACTAGGCCCTACACTTGAAGAAGAATTAGAAGTATAAATAGTCATATATTCCCTCTCTTTGGATTGAAGGAAGCATTTCTTTATACTGGGGCAGAGAAGTTAGGTTCACTTGTTCCCCACTTGGGTCATTCCCAAAAGTTTTCTCTTTTGGCAAGCCCTCTAAAGGTAAATGCAATAAAGTAAATGGATAAATAATAGAGGTCTAGATTTCTAATTTTCCATAAGGAAAGAGCATAGTCTCCTACTCCATAGTTTCTCCCAAACACATCAAAAACTTGTTCATTTACCAAAAGAAAGCTACTTAAGCTAGGTGCCTTGAAAATTAAATATATGCAAGTACAATGGTTATTTATATCTCCCAAGGCAACCTACAAAACCACAAGTTAGTGGTTTTTTTCAATGCAACCTTTTTGACAAGTGATTCCTAAAAAATCATAAGTTAAGCCATAAATAATCATGCAAATAAGATCAATAGCCCTGTAAAACAACTTGTTAGATTCTTCTAGACAACTAGAAAACCTAAAAATATAGGAAAATGCTAGGAAGCTCAGCCAAAACCGGACTGCCACAGAGAATAAATCTAGATAAAACTTCACAGTCTTCCAGGAAAATCATATGATAGTTCTTTGCAAACTAGATGATATTTTAAACTGATGTGATAGTCTATAAACAAGTCATGCGATACTTCACCTAGAAGGAATATGATATTTCTCTGTATGACAGATTGATATTCTAGAAAGTATGAAATATCTCCTGATAGTATTAAGAAATGTCACACAGGTATATGCTGAAATGTGGTACAACTTTCTAGGCTACAAAACAAAAATGACAAACCTGGGACAACAAAAATCTAAGAATGCAAGAAATGGAGATAAAAAAGTATATCTAGCCCCACAGTGGGTGCCAAAAATGTGTGATCAAAAAGTATATCTAGCCCCACAGTAACCACCAAGGCTTTCAGTGCAAATGGGGTTGCATATTATACAAGATGTTGAGAAGGCTGCAGAGATTTTGCTGGGGAGCCTTTCTTCTTTGTCATATGTATCGTGAGCTTCATGAGATCATTTACTGACAAGGTAGGAGCATGTCAACATGCATCATAGTTATTCATATTTGGGCATGGGAGAACCTACTTGTGGATCAACTAGTGACTCACATAGCCCAAGGAGTGGGCATGCCCTATATTTTTAGATACACTGGTTATATTCATCAGCCCAATTTGGGAAAGACTATATTTTGGCACCGATAGCTAGATGATATCATGACGGTTGCATGGAGGCCATACATGGGCTATGAGAGATGGCTAGGCTTAGTCCAAGAGTACTCATTCATGTTCAATAACATGCCACTAATTGGTAGGTAAGATCTTGTAATTATTGAGATATTGTTGATGTTTTATTTCTTCATTGATATATCTTTGTGTGTTGAGTTTTGACATGTACCATCTATGTTGCAAGAGAACTCCCATAGTGGAGTAATTTTGTATTACTCAAGTCTAGATCTATTTTGGGTGATGTCAGTACACACCTACTGAGTTTGCAGCCTATTCTCATTATACTAATGAGGAGGCTGAATGGGAGAGGGATTAGAGATGATGAATGAGCAGACAGTAGAATAGAAACCACTTGCTAAGGTACCTAGGGTAGAGGGACCATAGGGGACCACTGTACAGGAGGTGGCATAAATCTAAGTAGACCTTGCCGATGCATACATAGAGGGAAGTTATATAGGCATGATTATATCTAGTAGAGAGAGACAGAGATTGCTAGATCCAAGAGCTCTAGAGTGTGGAAGATTAGTTGCAATAGGAAACCGCATATCAGGCCTCACAAGAAACACATTATTATAAGGGAAGTTCCAATTGTAGCTAGTGTACCTTCATATTCTTAGTTTCCTACCTAATTTGAGGGAGCCACACTAGAACTGACACCCACAAGAGTAGATGTCCCTCTTCCCTCAACTCGAGATTAGGTGGAGGGAGGTAGTCAGTCTTGAGTTTCCCCTTCTTGTCTTATCCATTTTCTTCTAGATTTTAATGTACTGATTTTTTATAGCTGCATCGAGGATGCACCATTTTTGTACTTGAGACACTTATTTTAATGTGTGTGTGTGTGTGTATATATATATATATATATAGATATATATATACATATATATACATATATATCTCTCTCTATATATATATGTGTGTGTGTGTGTGTGTATATATATATATACACACACACACACACATGAGCATGAATGGGATCAACTATCTAATTCTACAGTTGACATTGAGATTGATGTCATCCACAAGTATGCTCCCATTTCTACTTTTAAGGCTAGTGGAAGTTCTATGCTTCGGTAGTAGATTGTGAAATAAAACTTTGTTTCTTGCTTAACCATGTCACTAATCTTTCTCCTAAAAAGAAATCTTTTCCACTACTACTATTTTTTATCATCAATATTTATAGCCTAGTTCACATCAATATAAACTTTAAGATCAAAATATCCTCCTTTGTGTATAACAGACCAAAATCTTTAGTCCCTTTCAAATATCTAAATATTCTCTTCATTGTAGACATATGTGTCTCCTTTGGGTTAGCAGAAAACCTTACAACTATACCAACTAAATGTGCAACATCTAGTCAGTTGTGTACAACATAATTTAGTTTACCAATCATGGATTGGTAAAGTGTCTCATTTACTTCCTTTGTGTCATCTTCTTTTGATAATTTACAACTAGTAGCCATCAGTGTTCCAACCGATTTAGATTCTTCCATATAAATGTCTTTAGGACCTTGATATACATAGATTGTGTTATGTAGATAACATCCTCAACTTGTTGAAGTTGAAGTCCAATAAATAATTTAATCTCTCCAATCATATACATCTCAAATTCCTTTCTCATTTACTCAACAAATGATTTAGACATTATCTCATTTCCTCTAAATATAATATCATCAACAAATATCTCAACAATCATAATCTTATTAGTACCATCACATTTCAAGTATGAATTGTTGTTATCACTAGTCCTTTCAAATACAATCTTGATTAAATAAGAGTGTAATCTTTCATACCATGCTCAGGGTGGTTTCTTCAATCCATAGAGTGTTTCGTGTAGCTTTCATGCCATATCCTTCTTAGAATTCTGAACAAATCCTTTAGGTTGTTCAATGTAGACTTCTTCTTTGAGAATTCCATTCAGAAATGCAGACTTAACATCCATATGATAAACTTTAAATCATTTGTAAGAAGCATATGCAAGTAATATCCTTACACCTTCTAATCTAGCAATAGGGGAAAAATTTTCACCATAGTCAATACCTTCTTCTTGTGCATACCCTTTGTAGACTAATCTTGCTTTGTTTTTTTATGACATCTCCTTTCTCATTGAGTTTATTCTTTAAAATCCACTTTGTTCCAATCACATTCTTTTCCTCGGGTCTTGGTACCAGTGACCATGTGTTATTCTTTTCAATTTGATCAATTTCATATTTTAATACATTAATCTTGTCTTCATTTCCAAGTGCATCCTTGACTAATCTTGGCTCAAATTTGGAAATCAAACATGTGTTATCTTTCAACTTATTTCTTTTCATGACTTATGCATTCTTTTCTACAATGATCTTTCTTAGTGAGTGATGTCTTCTCACATATTTTTCTAATATATGCTTAGCAGACTGTTCATCTGTATTTTCATATCTCGGTGGAGTCTCATTTAGGTCATCAATTCCTCCTTGGTGCATCACAATTGCATCAACCAAATTACCTTCCTGTACATAAAAAAATCTTTTGTAATCCTCAGGTTCCATATTTCTATCTCCTTCATTCCTTTATAAAAATTCATCAATCCTCACATTTGCACTTTCTATAATTTTGTCAATAGCCTTGATCAAACATTTATAGGCTTTTCTATTTGATGACTAACCAAGGAATATACCTTAATCACTTTTAGAATCAAACTTTCCATTTCTTACATATTTCAGTATGTAAAACCTACTTCCAAATATTTTAAAGTAACTTACATTCAGTGTGTCACCATACCAAAGTTCATAAGGGGTCTTGTTTGTTCCTTTCTTCAAATGTACTCAGTTGAGTGTGTAGATTGTAGTGCTTATGGCTTCTCTCCAAAATGTTTGTACAACTTCTTTGTCAATCAATAATATTCTGGCACAATCAACTATAGATCTATTCCTTCTCTTAGCTATACCATTTTTTTGTGGAGTCCTTGGTGCAGATACTTGTCTTTTGAGCCCATTTTCATTACAAAAGATAATAAGTCAATTAGAAATAAATTCACCTCCTCTATCTGATCTTAGAGATTTCAACATTTTTCTTATTTCCTTTTCAAATCTAGCTTTATACCACTTGAACATTTGGAATGCATTAGACTTCTCTTTTAGAAACATAATAGACATCATTCTTGAATAATCATCAACAAAAAAATGAAATACTGATCTCCATAATAGCTTTGAAATCTCATAAGACCACAAAGGTCAGTGTGAACTAATTCCAAAATACCATTGGTAGAGTAATATTTACTTGATAAACTTGACTTAGTCATCTTACCAATCTGACATTCTTTGCACATCACTTTACCAGGTTTTCTTAATTTCTCTAGACCTTTGACTCTATTCTTTTTTCCCACCTTAATCATATTGTCAAAATTTACATGACACATCTCTTATGCCATATCCAAACATCTTCAAATTTAGTAAATAAGAAAATCTTTGTAGTGGTATCAAGATAAAATAAATTAGCTTTAGAGTGTTCACTAGTTCCAATTAAATCTCCATTAGTACCATAAATATTCACCTTTCTATTCTTAAATTCTAGTCAGTGGCTAGTAGTGTTCAATTGTGAAACACTCAATAGATTATAGTTCATTCTTTTAACCCAATATGCATCATCACATCTCATATTTTCATTCAATACAATTTATCCTTTACCTTTAACAAGATATGGAGTAGCATTGCCAAATCTCACAAATCCTCCATCATACTCTTCTTAGTTTTTAAAACTTATCAATATCACTAGATATATGATGTGAACATCCATTATATATATATTCCATGGGTCAGCTTTACTTACATGAGAAAAAGTTCATTTTGATCTTCAAGATTTTATTCATCTGAGTCTTCCTTTACAACAACATAAACAACTTCATATCCATCTTTAGTATCATTAGATACATCATCGGTTATACCTTCTTTAGTTAGGTATCAAGACTTGTTACCTTTATCCTTGTAGTCTATAAATATTCAGTGTCAGTTGTCCCCTTTGTCATTATTATCATTCATGTCATTGTCATGACATCTTGATGCAATTTGGCCAATCTTAGTGCAATTAAAACATTTCAAAGGTAATTTACCTTTGTACTTTCCTTTACCTCTTGGTAGTCTCTTAGCCAACAATGCCTCTAACTCTTCTTGTTCTTTTTATTCATTTAGAAGATTACAATATTTATTTCCATATGAAGTACTGTGAATCTCTTTGTCTTTACTTGATGATCCAATGCTTGAAGATGAATTGAATGAATTTTCAATGGTCGATAGACTATTATCATAATTACTTAGCTCAAAAGAAGTTAGCTTACCAATTAGGGCTTCAAGAGTAACACCATTATTTGGTATAGATCTCAGTTCCTCAATAGCAGATACTCTAATAACATATCTGGAAGAACTAATAGTAGATACTCTAATAGAATATCTGGAAGAAATAGTTCTTAGAATTTTTCTTACCACTTCTTCACTAGTCAATGATCCACCAGCACCTCTGCTGGCACTCACAACTTCCTTGATTCTAAAACTATATTTTGTGATATTCTCTTCATCCTTAATTCTCATTTCATCATACTTTCCTCTAAGATTGTCAACCTTATCTTTTTGTACATGATGATCTCCTCCATATATAAGTGTAAGCATCTCCCACATCTCTTTTGAATTGACACAATCCGTAACATCATAGAAATCAACATCAGTTAGGAACGAATAAATCTCTATCATTACCAAGTTGTGTTCCTGCTTCTCTCTCATATAATCAACTGTCATAGGTCCAGGAGGTGGTGGAGTAAAATCATTATCTAGAAGGTTCAGTGCAAATTCTCCAATCCCAGATAGATACAATCTCACCCTTCTTTCCCATGTTGAAAAAATTTCCTTGTTCAGCTTAGGTACTTCACTCCTATACATCTTTGGATCTTTTACTCAAGTCCTTCAATATTTTCTCTCTGGAGTACTTATCTCTTATACCAATTGTTGGATTACAAAGAGTATGGGGGGTGAATTAGCAATCCCTCATTCCAAATACCTAAAAAAAAATCTCTAATTAACTCGGTGACAACTTGGCTAAACACAGTTTACTATTTGTGGACAAAATTAAATAAAATTTAGCAATTAGTAAATCATTCACATAAATCATGCATCACATGTAACACCAGTATTTAATGTGGAAACCCAGCTTTGGGAAAAACCATTGTGGGAATTTTCACCCACTAAGAAAATACTCTTCTGAAGTACATCTAGTTAAGAGCCAATCTACTTAAAGATTACAATGCACACTATTATGTGTGACTCGATCAAGGGATTTACCTCAGATTTGTTAGGGTCTTCACCTTTTTAGGAGTGGTCTGGTTAAAGGGCTTCAAACAATCTTTAAAATGTTACCTTTTTCAAGGATTATACAATAATAATGTTATGTCCACTCTGTTACAAATGCTAGTAAGCAATAGTAAATGATTTGACCTATAAATTCACAACTATCATCACATAACCAGATCCTTTGTGCACTCTATAATCTTCACTTCAATTCTTCACTTTAAAATGGCTTCAACACTTCATTAGATCCTTCTATCTGACTTATAATTTCTTTGTTCCTTCTTCACTATTTCATTCAGTGACTCTTCAACTCCTCAATCTTCTAGCTATTTGTTCATATAAATCCATCCTTTATATAGATAACTTTTGCCTCTTAATCTCCTCTATTACATTTTTCTTTGATCAATCTTAACTACTCAATTCATTATAGCTTGAATTTGGATCTTGGTAACACATCTTCTTTTCACCTAGGAACTAGAAATTTTCTTGAAACTTTTTGCTTCACTTTAACTATTTAGATCTAAGTCATAGATCTTCACCATGAATTTTCATGTCCGTAGTTCCATGTAACTGATTTTTCTTTCATTATGATCATCTAGATCATCATAGATAGTCATTAAATGTCATTCCAATCTTTATTTAATTACTATTCCTTTCTTGGTAGCTCATCTTGAATTTTGGTTAACTTCACTCGGTGCCTTCGGTTCCTTTTCCTTTACCAAGTGAAATTTCCTACTCACTAGCCAAAACTCTTTTTCTTACCGACTTGACAATTCTTCATCACCATGCTTTACCAACTTAACATAATAATATGTTAGGTGGAAAAAAATTAAATCAACATAATCTAATCATTGTCTGATCTGTATTAGTTGCACATTTAAGTTCTTTAACTTCACAATATCTCATTATCATCTTCTTAACTCATTCAACTTATATCATATACCTAATGATATGACAACATAATATATACCAAAAATCAATTACTTGACATCAATGACAAGACAATAACTAATCTAACCTTTCTACTATCATGTATTCCTCTGATCTTAGTTGGTCTTCATCATAAACATTGTTAGATAATAAATCTTCAACATTACTATTAGTTTTGGTAACACCCTTTACTACCAAGAATATATTCTAGGACTCTTGACTGCATGAGGAGACATAGAGTTGAGGTATTTGAGAATTTAATTTTAAATTTTAATTAAATAGTTCAATGTATATATATATATATATATATATATATTTTGATGTTAATTTTTATTTGAAAATATATAATTTAAATAATCTTAATTGTGGTTTGAACTTTTTTATTTGTGTAGGATCCTTCAGAGCCAAAGACTAATTCAAAGAGGCTACATTTTGATGATCCACTAGTAGCCTAGGATTTCATAGAGATATTTAGTCATATATATTTTGAGATGCCATGTGCCACATTTTGAGATGGAAAATGTCACATTGTATAGATATATGTGTATTTTGTAGAGATTTTGAGATGGCATATGCGACATTTAGTAAAACTTTGTTTGAGTTGACATTTATGCCATATTTGTATATGAAAATACATAGCTTTTAAAAACAATTTTATATATAGAATGTGCATTTTCATATAATTTATTCCTAATGGGAATTAGATGTATTATTCATGTTTATGGAATCATTACATATTTCTATTATGAAAGTGTTGTTGTTACTATGTTTCAATATTATCTGATGTTTATGGATGATATTTTTTATTATTTTTCCATAATATTTCATGTTTTTTGATAATATTCTATTCAATGTCCTCTACTACTTGAGGCTATCAATTTTCAATGATTAGCATACATCACTATACATTTTAATTCAATCAAATTAAGAAATAATGAATAGTCCATAACTCATTTGGTATTTAACATACTTAACATACATAGTTAAGATTTGGATTTATTTATTGTAGGGTTCTTCACACCAATATATACAAGTAGTCTCTCTCAAGGATTCAAAACCCCATCCATATTTCATCTTCATATTCACATACGTTGTTATGTTAGTGAATGATTTTATATATTAGTGCATTATGATTAAATAAATATGGGATTCATAGATTTAAGAGTGATGATCCCTTCTTCCATGCATTCAAAAAATGACTTTACCTCCTATTTATATCTTCATGATGATAGATTCACAACCTTTCATTATTACAAAATTTCTAGAGAGTCCCAATCCTTCATCCTTTATGCCCTTTGAAAGAGTTTCAACTTTTCATAACTACCACCTTTTGAAAGAGTCACACTCCTTGACAATAGTGCAAGGCATCCTAAATATCATTTTTTCATCATGAGCCAAAACCACTAGCACAAAAACATCTACTTAGGAATATTTACCCTAGTCATGATCTTTTTTTGGCTCCCCACTCACTAGAATTATCGACACCATACCCTACTGACAATGTCCATTAATTGCCCTAAGTGCACAAAATTGAAAAAAAATTGATGGGATATTTATCCTAATTTGTATCACCTGAAAATGATTCATGTAAAATTATAGGATCAAAGGAGGGCCTTATATAATAACCTATCTTATATTTTCAAGAATCATAGTGGTTTTTGTAGGGAAACAATTTTTTCATTTGTGACAAAATTGCCAGATGCATTAAATTAAAAGTTGCAAGGTATCCCAATTATCTCTCTATTTGTCATGGTCACAAACTGTTAGTGTGATTGCATCTATTTGGAAAGGTTCACCTTAGGAATGGTCTTGTTTTTTCTCCCCACTTATTGAAATGCTCAACGCTATACCCTACTTGCGATGTCCCTTAAGTGCCCTAAGTACACAAAAGTGATGAACTTTGACATGATATTTCTCCCAATCCATGGAACTTAAAAATGATTTTTCCAAATGCATAGGATTTTGAGAGGCCTCTATACAATAACCTATCTCATAATTTCAAAACTCAAAGCGGTTTCTATAGAGTAGTGATTTCTCTATGGTTGCAAAAATCATTACATGCATACAATGGAAAGTTGCAAGGTAGCCCAAAAATTTATCTTTTCATGATAGGTAAAAAATACCAACATGAACGTGTGTACTTGGGAAAATTTACCCTAGTAATGGTATCACTTTGGATCCCCACTTTCCAGAACACTCAACACCATACCCTACCTAGGTACCTTAAGTGCCCTAAGTGCACAAAAGTGATGAAATGATTACATATTTATCCCAATCCATGGCATCTTTGAATGATCTATCTAAATGTATAATATAATGAGAGGCCCCTCTAAAAAAAGATATCTTATATTTTCAAGACTATAAGTGGCTTTTGTAGGGCATTGAGTTTTTTGTCGATGCAAAAATTGTCAGATGCACTTAATGAAAAGTTATAAGGTAGCCCAAATATCGCTCTTCATAGTGGGTACAAACCACCACCATGAACACATTTGGTTGGGTGGGTTTTCCCTAGGCATGGTCCCATTTTGGCTTCCCACTAGCCAGAATGTTCGGTACCATACCCTATTGGTGATGTCCCTTAAGTGTCTTGGGTGCACCAAAGTGAAGAAATTTGATGAGCTATTTATTCCAATCTGTGGCACCTCCAAATATTTTTTTAAATATATAGGATTGAAAGAGGCCTATCTGCAATAACCTATCTCAAATTTTCAAGACTCAAAGTTGTTTTTGTAGGGAAATAATTTTTTTGTTGATGCAAAAATAGTTAGATCCAATCAATAGAAAGTTGCAAGGCATCCCAAATATCTCTCTATTAATTGTCAGCACAAAATTCCACTATGAAAACATTTAGTTGGGTGGGTTTTCCCTAGGCATGGTCTGATTTTGGATACCCACTCATCGGAATTCTTAGCACCATACCCCTGACGAAATCCCTTAGGTGCCCCAAGTGCACAAAAGTGACTAACTTTGTCGAGCTATTTTCCAATATGTGGAACCTACAAATGATTTGTATGAATGTATAGGATCATAAGAGGCCCCTATAAAATAAATTATCTCATATTTTTAATACTCAAAGTGCTTTTTTAGGGAAGAGATTTTTTCGTCAATCTAAAAATCATCAAATACATTCAATGTAAAGTTACAAGGTAGCCCAAATATTGCTCTATTCATCGTGGGCACAAACCGCCAACATGAACATGTTTTATTGGGTAGGTTTACACTGGGCATGGTCCTATTTTGGCTCCCACTCATCAAAACACTCAGTGTCATACCCTACCGGCGATGTCCCTTAAGTGCCCTAATGACCTAACTAATTTATAGAACCTAGGTCAACCATAATAAAACTAGGACAATCGTAATGGAACTAAGACAACCGTAATAGACTTAGGAAAACCCTAATGAACCTAGGACAACCTATCAACATCCATAATGAAATAGTCATCTATAATGAACACATTATAAGATCTTAATCAGCACATTATAAGAGCTTAATAAACAAATTAGGATACTTAATGAACGCATTATAAGAGTTTGATCAACACATTAATAGAAATCGTATTAGAGATTTTTATTTTTTCATTTCACATTAGAAATGGAAATGTAAGTTACACCATGTAAAAATACATCATATATCATCAATACAACTACATCATTTACTATAACATCAATGCTATAAAAAAACCATATATACTCATGTCCTTATGCTTTCTCGTGTCCTCATGTACAAATGCATCCTATATCATCAATAAAAATACATAATGTACAAATACATCAATGCTATAGAAAAAATCCTAGATACACAACTACTACATTTAGTTTTGATATTTGTGCTCCATAATGTATAGGTCAAACCATTGGTACTCTCAAAGATACCTACATTGCAAAATTGTGTAAAAAATATTAGTATTATAGAAATAATACTAATTAAATGTACAAATTAACAATGAAAGTAAGATAAAATCCAAAGCATGGTAGTGGAATCTTGTATGTCCATCATATTTTTAATCCTTGCATTCCCAAGCCACGAGAAGATGAATTTTATTGACCAAAAATGTTAAAGAACCAAAACACAATCAACATAATGAGCCAAAGAACATGATGAACCCTACCATTATTTGGTATGAGCTATTCAAGTGTTTCTAAATCATGGGATATATATATATATATATATATATATATAGATAGATAGATAGATAGATAGATAGATAGATAGATAGAGAGAGAGAGAGAGAGAGAGAGAGAGAGAGTTAAACGGGTTGAATAATAGAGAGAGGGTGAATTAATTATAATAAAACAATTTCCTTAACCTTAATTAATCTGATGAATACTTAAAGCAATCATAAACATAAACATAGATATTAACATAAATGCACAAAATACCAAACACCATGAACATGAGAATTTACATGGAAATCCAATATGGGAAAAACTATGAAGATACTAATTCTCACTAATAGAAAACTAGTTAAGTAGACTTTTACACAGACTCATTGTCTATTTCCTCACTAAAGGTAAGCCTCACTCGTAATTGGAATAACTACCTAGAAGTAATAAGGATCACTACCAATAAAAAAAGGTTCATTGCTCAAATATAAGAAATGAAAAGAAATCCACCATTGTAGTCACTATCACTAATGATCAACAACAAAGGAATGATATGAAAATCTTTTATAATTTTCATAAAATCAAGTATACATATCAATACACAAATATTTCCTTGTTAGATTCTCATTCACTTGGCATATTTCATACTTCGTCATTCTCTTATACAATTCCATGCCAACAACTAGGTCATTCTAATACAATTGAAATAGTTCACAACAATGTGTTCCCATGGTGGTAAGGAATGAAACATGGACCACATAGATTCTCCTTACTTAATTCAACACACCATGCATACAATAGCATGTTCAACATTCATTGTGATCTTCTAAACCAAAAAATAGGATCTATATACATTACAATGCAAACATTTAAAATCAAGCACAACAATCACTTTCTAGATGGGACCAAGCCCAAATAAATGAGTCACATTATGTTTCAAGATGGGACAATCACAAACTTAGCTAAAGATAGATCTTCATAGAACATAATCCAGAGAACACTATACTAGATCACCAAATAATCAAATCCACATCTAAGATTAGAACATGTTGACATAAATAAAAACTATTAATGAAAACAAAAATAATAGCATCAACATCACATTCAAATAATCTTCCCCTTTGTCATTGATGGAAACATTCATCAATAAAAAAGAAAATGACTCACCAAACATAGAAATTTTAAATTCCTTTTGCATCTCTTCTGCAAATTTCTTGGACAAAACACCTTTTCCTCCAAAAATTATGCCATCAACATAAACCACAATAATTAAGATCTAATCTGAATAAACTCTTTAATATATATTACTATCAATAGATCCCTTCTAAAATCCTTATCCGATCAAATATTTGTCCAATCTACCATACCAAGCTCTAGGTCCCTACTTCAATCCATACAATTCTTTCTTTAATCTGCAAACATCTTCCAAATCCTTTTCAAACTTGAATAATTCCAGTTGTTTAATGAAGAATTCTTCCTTCAATTATCCATTCAAGAAAGTTGACTTAGCATCCATATGGTAAATATTTCAATCTTTAAATGTTTCAAATTCTAAGAATATATGGATCACCTCCATCTAGAAAATAGGGGCTAAGTTTCATCAAAATCACCTTCAACATGAGTGTAACCCTTGCAAACCAATATTTCCTTGTTTCTCATTGTCTTTCCATTTTCATCCAGTTTGTTTCAAAATATCCACTGTGTACCAATCACATTCTTATCAGTCGGTCTAGGTACAAGTTCCCAAGTTTGATTTTTCTCTATCTAATCAATTTCTTCTTCCATTTACCTTACCCAGTTCTAATCATTACATTATTTTTCCATAAGCTTAGGTTCAATCTCTAAAGTTAGACACAATAACACTTGTTCCTAAGAAACTCTACTTCTTGTAATGATGCTTTTATTCTTATCTCCTATAATCTAATTATCTAAATGATTTCTCTATACATACCTTGGGGTCTTACTTGTATATTCCATGACCTCCTCCTCCTCCTCCTCCTTCTTCTCTCTCCTTTGTGTCAAATTCATATACAATATATTTTTAAGGAGTTTTATAAATATATTTATCAACCTTCACATTCACACATTCAACTATCTTGTTATGTATTTTGTTGTAACACTGACACACTTTTCTCTTTGTAGAATATCCCCAAAATATGCCTTCATTGACTCTTTTGTCAAACTTTCCAATATTTTCTTCATCTCTTTGAATATAGAACTTTCTTCCAAAAATATTGAATTATTTCACCCTAGGAACCCTTCCATGTCATATCTCATATGATGTGTTTCTATATTTCTTTCAGTAAATAATTTTTTTAAGTGTATAAATTTTTGTATGTATTGCTTCTCTCTAGTAAACTTCTGGTAAACCTGCTTCCTTGATCATTTTCCTAGCTTCTTCCTGAACTATCTAATTCATCCTTTCTATGACACCATTCCATTGTGGTGTTGTAGGGGCTAATAACTATCTTTTAATGCTATGTTTTGCACTGAATTTGTTAAATTCATCAGAAGTAAACTCTCCTCCTCTATTAGATCTCTAACATTTAATCTTCCTACCAACTTCATTCTCATCTCTTGCTTTAAATATCTTGAATTTATCAAATTCTTGTTATTTGTCATTTAAGAATGTAACCCAAGATAATTTGGAATAATTATCAATAAAAAGCTTAAAATATCTCTCACCTTCTAAGCTTCATGTTCTAGTAGGACCACATAGGTCATTGTGCACAAGATCTAACAAATCTGTAGATAAATGCTATTTTCCTTTGAGTGACTCCCTTGTCTACTTTCCTTCTTGACAACCCTTATGGTCACTGCTCTTTGGTTCACACAGTCATGGAAAATATCTTACTACACATGTTAAACTTATCCTTTTAAATTTTCAAAGTTGATGTGACACATCCTCTGTTGCCTAATAAAACTATCATCAGTCTGAGATACTAAGAAAATCTTTGTATCTACTTCAAGTTGATATATGTTCCTTCATGTTCTTCTTCTAAGTGCAATAATAGTTCTAAACTTATTTCGGATTTCACAAACTTCATACTTAAATACAACATTGTAGCTATTTTTACAGATATTTCCAATACTCAAAATATTGTGGCATAAACCCTTCACATAGTAAACCTTGTCAGAGTTATTATTTCCATCAAATGTAATAGAACCAATTCCAACAATATGTGTTTCTTTATCATCACCAAATCTAGTGAGACCTCCATTATATTTCTCAAGTTTTAGAAATTTTCTTTTATCACCAATCATATGATTTGAATATCCACTATCAATTGACCATTCATTGTTATTCCTTCTAACATATAATGATATCTCACTGATATCATTAAATTTTAGGAAAATGTTATAAATATCAAATCTAGGTTTTACCTACTTTACCAAAAATAAACAATCTTCTTGATCAATTTATCATCTGATATGCTAGCATCTTCATTTACACATTAGGCCTTCTTGTTGAGCTTCTTAAACTTCTATCTTGTCCCTTTTTTCAGAAACTTAATTGTGAAATGACCAATCTTTCCACATCTAAAGCATTTAAGGGCTAACATGCCTTTGTATTTTATAGTAACTTTCTTCACTTTTCTTGCAAATTTTTCTTCCAACTATCTAAACTATCATCTTTGAGATATTCTTGTTACAAGTAGTGGTTGTCATTGCACTAAAAGATTGACCTATTAATACCTAATACAACCACTAGACTTATAGAAGACATAGGAGGTCGTTAAGCCATGTCATGAATCTCGAGGAGAGAATTGACCATTTTGCCAACAATCTCCCCCTCAGTGTTACCCAAAGGGATTTTCACCTATGACCAAGCTCTGATACCACTTGTTACATGTAGTGGTTGTTGTTGCACCAAAAGATCAACATGTTAATGCCTGATACAACAACTAGACTTATAGAAGACAAAGGAGGTGATTAAGCCATTTCAAAAATCTCAAGGGGAGCACTGACCATTTTTCCAACAATTCCTCTATCTTTATGGCTTTAAAGGTTGTCTCAAATCTATTCTTTTCTTTTCCAAATTTCCTCAACTTAAACATAGTCATGGTGTCAAATAATTGTTATCTAGTAAACTTCTTTGGATCATACACTTCCTCAATAGCTAGGATCTTGTCATTGTAGCTCTCTAGTAAGGTCATCAAAATATTCTCCATAACATCTTTATTAATTATAGTCTCACCTTCATCTTTTAGTTTATTCACATCATTGTCAACCCTCTAAAAATAGCTTGTGACATCTTCACCTTAGATTCCATCCTCAAGTTCTCATATTGATGCTTAGCTACTAAATTTTTAGATAACTTGATCCTATAAGTCCCTTCATATATCTCTTTCAACTTTTCCAAAAATTCTTAAAAATTATTCAATGAAATAACCTTCTAAGACAACTTGGTTTTTGATAAAGCACTAAAAATTGCATACCTTTCTTTTTCATTCTCCTCATAGGCTAAAATTTCATCTTGAGTATTAAGACCATTTTGTAGTGCAACATACTTTGTCTCAATATATTTCCAAGTAGTGTAGTGAATAGAAATCATGTAACCTCTCATCTGCACTTTCCAATAACTATAATCAGATCCATCAAGTATAGGAATAGTCAATTTATGTGCCATCAGATATACCCCAAGTAGTTAATCACTCTCCAAGGAACCAAAGCTCTACTACCAATTTTTGAACAAACTGAATAACTAAGAGAAGGGTTGACTAATTTATAATAAAACAATTTCCTTAACCGTAATTAATCTTTTGAATACTTAAAGAAATCAAAAAATTAAAAAAAAAGATGAACATAAAAGAACAAAACACCAAACATTAAACACCATGAAAACCAAAATTTATGTGGAAACCCAAGATGGGAAAAACCATGGAGAAACTAATTCTCATGAATAGAACACTTGTTAAGGTGACATTGGTTAACATTACTTTTACAAAGGCTCACTACTAGTTTTATCACTATGCAGGTAAGGTTCATTGTCAGCAGGCTCACTGCTAATTGGGCTAACTACCCAGAAGTAATAAGGATCACTACCAATACAAAAAATCTCACTGCTAGAAAATACGGAGTGAAAATAAATCCACCACTAAAGTCACTATCACCAATAATCAGCAACACAAGAATGATATAACATTCTACCACTAGTTGCACAAACTCACATACCTATCAATACACAAACATTTCATAATTAGATTCATATTCACTTTGCATATTGCATATTTGATTGAAGATAATCATCGTTCTCTTATACCATTCCACATCAACAACTAGGTTGGCCTAATACAATTTGAAATAGGTCACACTAAGGAATTCTTGTTGTGGTAATGAATGAAACATGGACCACAAAGAGTCTCTTCACTCAACTCAACATGCCTCATACACAAAAACATGCTACACATTCACCATGATCTTCAGAACCAAGAAATATATAGGATCTATACATTACAATGCAAACAGTTAAACCAAAGCACACCAACCACTTTCCAAATAGGACCAGTCCTCAAGAAATGAACCACATTATGTTGAAAGATGAATTAGACTAGCACAATCATAGCTAAAGATGGATCTTAATATCACATCATCCAAAGAAAACTATACAAGATCACCAATGCATCAAATCTACATCTAGGCATAAAATATGTTGACATCAATGAAAACCATTAATGAAAATAATAGTAATGCAATCAACATCACTTTCTAACAAGGAGGGCAAGACAGAGTGAAAGAGGGTGATATATATATATATATATATATATATATATATATATATATATATATATATATAGAGAGAGAGAGAGAGAGAGAGAGAGAGAGAGAGAGAGAGCATACGTATCAGATACCACATGGAAAATTATAATGGTAGGGGGATTTGAATTATTATAATATATATTTACCTCAAGAGAGTTTTAATATCAAGTTGTCAAAACATATAATGGTTGTCCTTGTGGTCATATCGATACAAAAAGACTAAACGGATCACTTCTCACCCATATTTAATTCTCAGTTCTGACCATTTTTCTCTAAAGTCTTTCGTTGTCACGGGAAAATGGGCTTGTAAAAATAGTACAATATCTAAGAGTGAGATTTTAGCATATATATATATAATTTAATATGTATTGTATAATATATAATATATAATAGTATACTATATGTTGTAATATATAGTATAATATTATATATTATATATATTATAATATATTGTATGACCTATGTAAGAACAAGAACTTTCAAGGAAGGGAAAGTGAATATCGATGGGTCAATTATATAGTAGGGCAATGTATTTTTTGAGATCTTCTTGCATTTCTAGACTTCGACCATGTAGCCGACAACATTTTTTTAATCTGAAATTGATGAAACAAAAAGTGATGCGTAAGGAGATTCTTAGCTTTTTACCCATATAAATTATGTCAAGTTTTGAGTTTAATAAATTATTATTATTTCTTTTCTAATTGAATTATGTTAAAGTCTAGATTGATAGGTTGATTGATAACTTTCAAATGGTATAACATTTTTCAAATTTGAAACATGTGTTACATTCTATGCTTTAGATACTTAACAAAAAAAAATATTTAGTTTTGACCAAGTGGTTGGACACACAAGTTTTCATATTTTGGAAAATTTGTAGTAAAAATATTTTAATTAATTATTTATTTAAAAAATAATTACACAAAAATATGCATCACATCGAGACATGAGTCTTCTACTTATATCTAGAATCTTATAAAAAAATATTACCATTTGATTGTGGTTAGGGTGGTCAGATATTACGTACTACTACATTGAAATTTTAATTTTTCACCAAATAGATTTTGTTTTTGAAAAAATAACTAATAGCTAAGAAACTAAATTCAATTTTTTATATATTTTGTTCTTATATATTGTTTTGTTTTTTTTTTATCGGTAAAAGGCTGAAGCCATAGAAAATTTTATTATTATTAAAAATATAAGTACAAAAGACCCCGCTCAGTGTAGGCGCTGGTAGGAAAGAGCGGGGTAGAGAAAACCTCCAGCCATGCCCGGGACTATGAGTCCTAATACTAGTACACAGATACCATGGGCATACCCATGACTTGATATTTATTGAGATTTTCATCGTACATACAAATTTGAGTGCGCATACCCACTACTTAAATAATTTAAGTACTTTCAATTTATGGGTTGCATTTACATTTACATTACAACAGTATCATAAGGGAACATTGCCCGTTTGAGTCTATAATAGACATCAGATCTGTAGAAGCTTTGATAATCTTCTTTGAGATTCTTCTGCCCAAAATAGCTCCATATGGCTATGTCCTCTTGTACTAGAAATTAACAAGCCTTTGAAACCACACTGTTAAATTTACAGCCGTTTAAAAGGAAAATAAATAGATAAAATTAAAAAACCTTTTTACCTTCATATTGATACTTGCTGTGAGGAAGATACTGATATCTAGTGAACATGAACATAGCCACTTCACCGATAACCATCCAAGATGATTGATATTACTTCATTAAAACCAAAAACATTAAGCATTATAGTAATAATCCTATGAGTTGATACTAAGAATTATGGTAGACTGATTTCAAATTGGTATAACCTAGTAGATCTGATATCCTTTCTAGTGATCATAAACCAAGAAATTAGAAATATAAGTGAATCTAATCACAATGCTAAAGGCCTAGAATAAACAATAACATAAAGCATCATCCATAAAGCATCCTTCTATAAGTCTGAATATACAAAATACCCAGCATGTTAAAACATGTAAAGAGGATATTTTGAAAAATACCTATATCCAAACTATCGAAGCATTACACTCATGAGATGTAAACATGGCCTCTTAATCTCCATAATGACATAAATGCTAGGAATATTATATATATAAATGTATACATAATTTAGTATGTATAAATTTATATATATATGCTAGAGATTGTTGTGTCTTTAATAAGGGTGAAGAACAAATTTGTGGGAAATTTTATATACATATATATGTATCCAGAGTAAATAAATTGTAAACATATATATGAATAAGAACAGATGTTACACTACATTTATAAAAATTTAAATATCTATATATATGAATACAAAGAAAAAATATATACTTTGTCTTCATATATATATATATATATATGAGATCGAAATAAGACATCTTAATATCCTTTTCGATTCAACCAATCAGCCAAAATAGTGGTGAATGTAAAGCTAATCCATAGTGATTACGAATAGCCTAGTCTCTATTCCATTATCTGATCAAATAAAGTTGATTCTAGTGAACACCTATAGTTGCAAAAACCGTATATGGCAAGATATGCATAAAAGCAGACAAGCCCCTCCTCAGAAAACTTATAAAGATTTATATATAAAGATATGCAAGAAATTATTTAGATTTTGTAAACCCCTGTATATTTGAATGCAAGTGCTGCTCATCCCGCAAGATAATAAAGATATATATATATATATATATATATATATATATATATATATATATATATATATATATATATATATATATATATATATATATATATATATATATATATATATATATATATATATATATATATATATATATATATATATATATATATATATATATATATATATATATGTAAACAAAATATATATTTTGTGCACATTTATATATATATTTGTATACATACATACATACATACATACATACATACATACATACATACATACATACATACATACATACATACATATATACATACATACATACATACATATATATATATATATATATATATATATATATATATATATATATATATATATATATATATATATACTATACTATACATGTATATATATACTTTGTATCCATAACTCTGGTGTTTGCATAATCCTCAGTAAAACCATGTAGTTACTAATTAAAATTATGTGCATGCTTATTACCAGTGTCGGCTTGTCCATACCAGTAGGATTCCTGTGTTAGCTTGTTGTTTAATCCTCCAAATACAGAGTAATGGTATAAAGCAATGGGTACTATGATGGATATAGATTACCAATGATTTATATTATTAAGAGATTTACAACATAGGACTTTCTTATAGCCTACATACTATTGCTCATAGCTTGAGACCTCAGTGTTGTACACAAACAATGTGATAAAAGCTGCAAGGGTGCATAAGCTGTAGAACAGGGGGCCATATGTAAGGAAGCTCCCTGTCCACTATCAAGGTGATTGTTCCATGCACTTTTCCATCAACGAAGAGATAATTTATACAAGTTTAGCCACCTTATGTCAGTAATTTGGATACAATTTAACCACCATACAAAAGTAGGATGAATCAATCAGTGGCTGTAGATAAGAAATTGGAGTTAAGAAAACTAATCTGGGCATAATAAGCACATGATTCGGTCTATATAACTATTGGTTGCTATGTCAACCAACCACAGTTCTGAAAACTTGATTAACCATTCTAAGTGTGATGAGCAATGGATTATTTGGCACATTATTCTAGAAGACATATAAACAAGTTGAACATAGAAGTAAAATATTAATTACTATAGGATGCACTGTACATTGCTATCCCGAAGGATGGGAGAGAAAATCTATCCATCAAATTGTGTCCACAGTATTCACACTAAAACCCAGTCCTTAATATACAGACCAGATGAATATTTGTCTACCTATGTACATTAGCTATGAAATCACCCACTATAATCTAGATACAAATTTTACAACTAACTTGTATATAGATTACTACATATAATCATGGTGTATTAACAACTATATACATACTAAGGCTTCGACAGACAAAAATACAGGGCATTAGTCCTTCTTCCTTTCCACTACGGAGTAGAGCCATGTGTGATTCTCCTGTCTCATGACCACTAAATTTTCTTCCATTTCACCCAAATTCTTTGAGTGACAGGTACATCTCTTAACTATAGGAGCAATGACATGTAGCTTGGTTGGTTCAAGATCATTTAAGGAGGAAGGGATATCAAATCCCTCAGTCTTCCAATAGTCCAAGATCTCCACCGATTCTAACTCAGTCTAAAAGACTTCCTTATAGAGGAAATCTAAATTTCTTGACATGCTAGGCCAATGTACATCAAAAGCTTCTTCATCTTTAAAGACAATCATCAGAATTCATTACTTCGATGGGATCAGGGCTAGATCTGATATAGCAGTTCTCATAGTGACTTCCGTAAAGGGGGTGGTCAGCAAAATATCGATAGAATATACCATCTTTTCCAATCCAAACAGGAAATACTTATTAAAGATCAACTTTGACACCTGGATAACATCTTCTTTCCCTTTACTAGTCAAATAGGAAATTGCGATGAACAAACCAATAACATCCCCGTTAGTCCTAAATATGAATTCATTATCAAAAACCTGCTCACCCAAAGCTTTTTCCAAAGCCCTCCTAGCCGAATTTGGTAGAGGTAGCAGGATCTAGTTCCATCTCTTGGGGGTGACAGAGCCCCTGAATGCCATTGCTCTATACCCACCAAAATTGAAAGTCTTCAGTTTAGTTTCCATGATGGAGCTAAGGAGAAATAGATGACAAACTTGCATGAAGATAACAGCAAACAAAGAAGTATGACAAGATAAAGAAAAGAGTCTCAAGGATAAACACTCAAAAGGAGTAGGAGGACTGTAGAAGCATCTAGCACATACCAAAGATAGTTGGAGGGGTCTAGAAGGTGGGTCACATGTTAAGAGTAAAGCACGATGTAGGGGAACAAATCCAGGTTCACATGTGAGCAAGCTAATACGAAAGGTAATGATGACAAGTCCACCTATACTAAAAAGAGGCCATCATCGTAATCATCATCTGGCAGATGGCTAGGGGAAAAATAAAGGTCATCACAACCAATCAGAGGCTCCTAAAAAAAACCAAGGCTATGCTACATTTATGAACAATTAAATATCTATATATATGGATACAAAGGAAAAAATATATACTTTGTATTCATATATATATATATATATATATATATGAGATCAAAATAAGACATCTTAATATCCTTTTAGATTCAACCAATCAGCCGAAATAGTGGTGAATGTAGTGCTAATCCATAATGATTACGAATAGCCTAGTCTCTATTCCATTATCTATTCAAATAAAGCTGATTCAGGTTGACATCTGTAGTTGCAGAAACCCTATATGGCAAGATAAGCATAAAGTAGACATGCCCCTCCTCAAAAAGCTTATAAAGATTTATATATTAAGATATACAAAAAATTATTTAGATTTTGTACACCCCTATATATATGAATACAAGGGTTGTGCATCCCCCAAGATAATACACACACACACACACACACACACACACACACACATATATATATATATATATGTAAACAAAATATATATTATATATATATATATATATATGTATATATATATATATATGTATATGTATATATATATATATATATGTATGTATATGTATATATATATATATAATATATATATGTATATATTATATA